>OZ059789.1:5320086-6520086 GCA_964057025.1 Standfussiana lucernea
AAAGGACCGTTATATACAAAGTCATTCAAATATTTACGAGCGATGGACGGGACAAGACGAAGAAAATCGTAATCCAAAACTTGTCACAACTTGGTAACAAATCGTTCTGTCTTGTGTCATACGCCCGCTTGTCAGGCAGCATTCGTGTGTCAAAATCGAAAATGTTCCAGATCATAACTTTTGGTAAGAAAATATTCCCAATATACGCACTATTAGTCTTTTAAATCTCTTTGCTTTTATAGTATCTGGACGGGGATCCTACCTACCCTCTCTAGCATGAACATTCCGTTTGCAATACAAACTATCTGCTAAGGTTAAAAAAGGATAATTTAAATATCTATCTGATATACTTTGATAGATAACATCACTTACCTCCGGTGTCCTACATAAGTTCTTAATACTTACTTTCGATAAGCGATTTATACATTATCACAATGTAAATATAAGTACAAGAAGTTACCCATCTCTCTACGTCAATACTCGCAACATTCAATAAGTAGTCGATAGAGACCGCCTCTACTGGATGTCACACACCAGACACACCGCACTGTATTCGAACAATGGATGCCCCTAGTTACTCCTCGTAAATTAAACTTCGATTAGCCAGGCCTCCAGGCCTCCAAGCTTCGGTTGCAAAACCTCACATGTGGGTCACGGGATATTGTTTTGTTTCCCGTTGGTAATGTCAATAACATACTCTTAACTCGAATCAACGGTTTATTTGGGTAACGGTAAAAATCTAGAATCGTTTGGCAGGCGGAGGGGGGTGGGAGCGGGAGGGGGGCGAGCTGGGGGTACCCCTTCTCCCCTGGTACCACTCCCATGAAAAGGCAATGCACCGTTCTTGAGAAAATCCAATTATTGTAATCTAACCTCAAAATACTTGATGGTCGCTTAAAAGGCGTAATTGGGTAACAATTTAGTATCGTTTTGCAGGAGGAGGTGCCCCCTGTGCCCTGGCACTACTCCCACGTAAAGACGACGCACCATTCTTGAGAAAAACCAGTTATTGTATCCAAACCTCAAAACACTTTATATTCGCCTAAACAGCGTAGTCGACGGAGCCCCGCTTCGCAGGGCTCCTACTTCTGGGTGGTTTATAAGAAAATAACCACGAAGGGGATAGCGGGGTCTATTCGCTCGCTTCGCTCGCTCACTCGACCCCGCCATCCCCTTCTAACCTAACCTGTCCGAGTCGGGGTGCCCCAGGTCCAGAGCTCGCTTCGCTCGCTCTTGTATCCAAATTCTCCTGGAGGCAGTAGTAATATTGCCTGTACACACATACAAGCAGTGGGGCTACATTGGTGATTTTTAACAGAACAAACTAATGACAGTGACATAACATACTTTTTTCACGTTCCGTTTTGCCAATTTTTCACGTCAATATGCACCATAGACAATATTTGGAACAAATTTGGTTGTCAATCGCCCATTTTAACGTTCCGTTTTCGCTTTTTATCCGATTTGAGGTTAGAAACATTTTTCATTAATTTCTCGAAAAATATGCATTACCTTGTAATAGGAGTAGTAACATTATAATCGGGGACCCAAGCCCTATCAGCTTTAACCTCTTTTACCCCCCTACTCCTGCCAAACGATTCTAGATCCAACCCTTTTATATACCTACTAACGACATGACATTTCTTCGATAGGCAGACTCGACCCGTAGGGCCAATAGCTTCATGTAATTGAAAAACCATGGATAGGTATATTTTCTAGTTTTACCTAACTATTAATAAAACAATAAATTTCAAGTTATTTTAGTACTGAACCAAATAATGTGAATATTTAATGGCACATCACAAAAAATCTAAAACGAAGATTATATGATTATGGCTAGACAGTCGATCGCAGATAAAAGGAGAACGCAAAAAATAATCCACCTATCAAATAGAGTTGATTTTGGCACCTCATTAAAATAGTGTTGCCTACCTATATTTGCAGCAAAACTCCACGCTACACTCAAATTAATTGGGAGAAGTTAATTGGCGTATCGCTCGACGATCGGCATGGAAGCTCGAGGCTTACGTCGTGAAACGTGCTTCCACGTACTTAGGAAGAAATAAAAAAGAACTAAAACATTAATTTTGACAAGTCATATATTGTTGTTGTACTTATTCTATACTGATAAATATAACTTGGATAGTTTTTGGACTACTGTCATCCAATAAATAGGAATCATATTGGACATTAGTATTATTTTATCTGGGGGCACAGCAAGTCGAGCAAAAAAAAGGCACAGCCGTACCATCATTTTCTCGAATTATATTTTCCTACCTACTGTGATTTAGAAATGTGACTGTTAAAAACCCGAATATATGTTATAAAAATGCGTTTTTTTTTCAAAGTTTTAGGGAAATTAGTACACAAGAGGAGGTCTGAAAGTGGCGCCGGTGACAAAATAGTTGTGTGGCAGTCGGTTGGATTGGTACCGACATGTGATGCGGAGGAATGAGGAGAATGTCGTGAGGAAAGTTTTGAGTATGAGTTTGGAGTTCGGAGAGGAAGAAGTCCGGAGAGGAAGACCAAAGGAACGATGGATGGACTGTGTGAAGGATGATATGGCAAGATAGGAGGTGTCTGGTGTGATGACGAGTAAAAGAAAAGTATGGAAGATGAAGTCATGCTGCGCCGACCTCGAATAAATTAGGGTTCTTCTTTCTTTCTTCTTCTTCTTCTTTATCGTGTGGTTAGTGCCTAACCTGGTGTCAGAGTTTTTATGCCGCGCATGGGCCTCTGACTTGGCTTTATATACCGTCGAGAAATATCTCTAAAGGTATGCTGGTTTCCTCACGATGTTTTCCTTCACCTGAAGCAAGTGATAATTATTCAATACGCACATGATTCCGAAAAATCAGAGGTGCGTGTCCTGGGTTCGAACTCGAGACCTATGACTAGGCAGTCCAACGGTCACACCACTAGGCTATCACTGCTATAAATTAGGGTAATGGCAGGAGAATGATGATGTTGATGACTTAAAGTTCTAGGTACCTACTGATTCGAAAATTCCAAGACTTTCAACATCCATTAATTCGTAGTGTGCCCGCGTGGCGGATTATGGTCCAATCTCTTTCACAAAGAGGTCTGTCAGTGTACCAGCAGTAGAATCACTATGCCTATTCCACTAATTCTAAAATCTAGTTGGTTGAATTTTACTACTATCACATATTTATTTCTGCCCAGCATGCTGCGGTTTTAGTGCTAGTTAAACAATATTGCTATTTTAATATTTATTAATTATTTCTGGTAATGTCTAAGGGTAATGCAGACGTGTCTAGGCGGCGGTGGGTGATAACTGACGCCATTGCAGTGTACGTGTGTTAGGCATTACAGGATTTCATACAAGCCAATGCGACGTGAGATCCGCTTCACCGCCCGACGGCGCGGACGTGCGGTCTCGTGTGAGAACCGCCTAAAAGCCACATGAGCCGCCATGCTTGCTTAGCAAAAGAGAATCTAATGTAACAGAGCATAGCTTCCCCCCTGTTTCTGCGAAAACAACATAAACTTGATTGAATATTGCTTTTATATCTTGTATTTTATACCACGACCGCCGTAAACACTCGTACTAACGGGACCGAGCCACAGTAGATGTAGTAGTACTAACATACAGTATTCCAACCTGGAACAAAATTATCGTTAGACTCACACACACATGCAAAACGTTTACACAAAATTCTAAGCATGCTTCAGGTAACAGATTACTCGCGTAAGTGGGAATGTTACATTTGTGAATTACAAAATGTTTAGTTGACAACACACGTTTGATTTCAGAAAAAGAACCGACAAGTACGAGTCGGACTTGAAGGGTTCCGAAAAGTGAAACGTTTTTTGTATGGGGACTTGTAATTTTTACTTTATTTAACTTTAATTATTTGTTGTTATAGCGGTCATAGTCAGTAAAAAACATACTTTGAAAATAGGTGTCTACCTATTTAATTACGGTTCAAAAGATACAACGCTGTGACAGACGGACGGACAGAAAGTGGAACCTTAGTAATAGGGATCCGTTTAGGGTACGGAACCCTAAAAAGGGCCGGGTAGATTTACTGCTTATCTATATACTGGAACGAACGCCGGCGAAGCGGATTATTGCAAGTTGCGCTGTTGTAATCCCATTTTATGCGGCAGGTCCACGTTATTGATATTGTGTGCGATAAAGTGGATTATATTTGAATTACGTACTGTATCTACATATTGGTTTAATGTAATTGTAAATCTAGATGATTGCAATTTTGTAGTAGTATTGTTAAGCTGGATCGATGGATGTGTGAGTGTGACATGTTTTCATACGAATATCTATAACTGTACGTAAGTAGGTACAGTCTTAGTCTAATCTTAGTTATTTGTAGTGTTCGCAATCGCGACTGCTGAGCATGAAGTCCTGGGATCGATTCCCGGGTCGGGCAAATAGTTATTTGGTTTTTCCGTCAGGAATTTCTCAGTAGCGTAGTCTGGATTTGTGGCCAGTTGATGGCAAGACTCGCCCTCTATTACATGGGGCTTAAACATAACTGGCGAAATGTGGGTGTACTCTTAGGCACACCTTTGCCTAAACCTTCGGGGATTACAAGCGTGATATTATGTAAATTGTCCTGTTTGATGATCTGAATCGCCAATGAAGATGATGATGCGTTTATTCTGTTACACTCTGTATATAAGTATCCTTATATACTTATGAGTACATCGAAGAATAACGATACTCTCTACTTTAGCGTGCCGCTAGACCTCCCAAAGGGGTATCGTGTGTCGAGTATTGGATTATCATTCGATTCAATTGATCTTTGCTTCTCCCTAAAGAACGGAAGTTTCAAATTACTTTATCTTATCCTTACCATTTTTATCATGGAGGTCTCTCGACGTGGGGTTTTAGTGTAGTTTCTTTGGGAGTAAAAATATTAAGTAAGAAAATAATAATCTAAATTATGTATCTACTTACCTAATGATACTTGTTACGTAGGTTGGTACATAAATAATATAAATCTACCTTTTGTACAGATAGTCGGTTAACGTTAGATTCATGTCGCACTAGTGTGATGTCGAGCTTCATTTTCTCGCACAAGTGTACATTCGAACTTTGGTGAGTCGCAGTACAGTTTTGTTGCAAATGAGTTAATCGCACATCCGTCTGTCGAGCTCACGTAGTGCACTCATTTATAAATGACTATTGAACTGTTAGATCTTTAAAACTACGCAACGGATTTTGATGCGATTTTTTTAATAAATAGAGTGATTCAAGAGGAAGGTTTATAATATGTATAATACATGCATATTATAGAAGAGAAAACATTAGTATCTACATTGCACCCGTGCGAAGCCGGGACGGGTCGCTAGTACATTATAACACAGACATTATTTTTAGGGTGCTGTTTAGGCGCCCTTGATGGGTGTACACAAGCTGCAAATGCAACTAAGGAGTGCTTCTTTTTCAGAACCTTAACTGTATAAACAAGCTTGTAGCAAAAATATTTTTTAAAACAAACTTTTAAATATAAATCGACATAATTTTTTTTCGTATTCTTCTCAGCAAACCCTTTTAATTGATACCCATATCATGGGGATGCATAAAAAGTAACTAGTCCGCCATCTTTAGGACACCGCGACATTGGATTTAGAATGACGTCACTTAGCTAACCAAGCATTGTAATCCAAACCAAGCGTGTATACAAAATTTCAGCTCAATCGGTTGGTGATAACAGTTTTACATACAAACATTGCAAGTTAAATAAAAGCTTGTAAAAACGCGCAAGGCTCAGAGATAAAAAACCGAGACTAGACAAACTTCAGCATTCACAACCCATTTATCAGCACCGTCCATCAATAGCAACACTAAAAAAGTCTCGAAAAAACTCTGGTCCGGCGGCACGCAAAACTTTAGTAAAAGAGCTAGAAATAAAAAAGCCTGCCCCACTAAACAAGCGGTAAATAAAAAAGAAGAAGAGAAAACATAAAAAAGCGCCGAGTCTCAATGACACGGTTAAATATGAAAACTTTGCAAAGTTTGAGTGAGTGGGCTGGAGTTTGGTTTATGGCCGCGTCCTACATTCATGGAGACACAGTGTGTTACATGAATTTGCAAGAATCTTGTCGTTTTACATAGGTATTTTAGTAGATTCATTTTAACTATATGAAAAATTTTGAATGTTTAGAATTACACTGGTCGCCAAAAAAATCGAGCTACCTTATCATTGGTTTTACAAAGTTGTTAATAACAAAAATATGCAGTGCTATAACTTAAAACTGATGCTTGTTTTTTATAATAGGGTAGTAATAAACATTTGAAAGTGCCGTGGGTGCTGGCTGACAAGTGCATAAGTGGGTAATTTTCTTTTTTCGATACACCGACTTATCCAGGTTTTATACAGTTTGTGTTGAAGTTTACTATTTATTCGAATTTTTTGCCATTACATCTCTTTTTCACATTATTACTGTTGTCATCAATAGATATGTTGTGTTATATGTAGTTCTTTATTGTTATTCATTGCAATCGCTAATTAAAGAAAGTCATCAATTCTAAAGCGCGCTTGCGTTAGAATTTTTCATTTCTTGTTTTGCTTTCTGACATCTTTCCTTCTTAATTTATTACATTTAAAATGCAATAAATCTACACTGACAAAGAACAAGAGAAAGTTAAACAAAGAAGGCAAACTCGGGCCTTTAATAAAATGCTTAGAGTATAACAATAAAAAGTCTGGCAGGGTGATTTATATTGCACTCGGGTGCAGGGAATAAATTACCTCTTGCTTTAGCTGATAGACAACGGTGCTGAATGGTGAGCTTGGAACTAATTATGTAATGGAAGCCAGATGCAGCTGACAATGATCAATGTTGGGCCGTGAGTTGTGTTGCATGAGACGATTGCTTACTTACTCATGGTTAAGTGAAAACTCTATTGGTTTGTTGGTAACGGAAACATTCTGGCTTATTAGCTTTACATACAAAGGTATTTATGTTGATAGATGGCAATCTAGTAGGTGGCATACCTGATGGTAAATGGTCACCATCAGCAACGGAAGGTTCTGACATCATTAAAGAAAAAAGTGGTAGGTATCGTACCTACTTCTTTTTTCGTAGGTGAATTGCCATTCACCTACGTTGCCCGATTGTGGCTTGTAGGTGAATAGCCAAAATGATTGTGTCAATAAATGCGGAAATCAATAAGCATTGATGAATACCTACTAGTTCTGATTGTAAAGTACCTAATTCTTTTTAACTACTTACGTTTTATGACCTTTTTTCTATTTGCGCTGCACTAGTATCGGAAAAACATTACAATCGCTAGTTTTTTTTTTGTTTTGAGATCTCGTTAAAAGTTTTTCTTGTTTGATTGTGTTCAGAGTTTACTGCGCGGTAAGCTTTCGTTTTTTATTTTACAAGCATGGGTATTGATACAATACCTAGGTCTGCTTATTTATTTTTAATAGACTTCAAAGTGGATTACAGTTTCATTCGGTTAGTTTTTCTTTGTATTTAATTTATTGCAGGCTTAGTAAATGAGGTGCACCCTGAGGGTGGGTACGTGTGCGTGGAAAAAATATAGGTATACTTACTATTATGAAGATGGTAAATATATTTTATCTTCTTTTATGTTTTAAAACCGAAGATTATTCCAACTTATTACATTTCCCGAGATTTAATAATCGCATCCCATAAAACATCTTCGCGGAAAAACAGCATGACTTCGCTTTCTATAATACGAACCACAAATCCTCCCAGTAAGCTCCTTAGTCATACTATAAAACGTCTTCCGTGCTTCCGTTAAATGACGGTCTTATTATGCGGCGGATTAGTCAGTCGTGGCACGTCCACAGTCTAGTTAGGACGTCCCACACCGAGCGTTCCCGAGACGGTAGCTGGTTTAAAGATTAAAATGTTGTTTAAGTTGTATTTACGTTATATAAGAGTTGGAGTTGGTTTATCTTAAATGTCTACTAAGGCATTGTTTTATTTTTATCTGAAAAACAAAACTAGTATAAATGAACCGAATAATCTATTAATAATCTTGATCCACACGGAAAATACGCGCCTTAGACATGGAGTTGCAGACTATAGTAAACGCCAGATAAACGTGGAATAACGGTCATTGACCCACATACATTTATTGACATACTTAATTCCGAAAACAATAATAATGACATAAAGCTGTCCTGAATCGACGTCTATCGTGATCTTTTACTTTTTTTAGTAATGAAAAACGATTCATAGTTTATTGTCCGCGTACCTACGCAGAGAAATTAAGGGAAGGGCAATGAACTTTATTCCACGTTTATCTGGCGCTTACTATAGTCAATATACATACATAGCTCAATATACAAAACAATGATCTTGATATCATAGAAGACAGACGTAATTATGACGTAATGAACATTATGAATATGAAAATGAACATAACATAATGCCGAAAATAGACTATATACGTAAAATACGAGTACGTAGTTACGAAGCAAATCTTTCTGATGTTTATTAGAAAACCTTATTGACAAATAAGATCTATTTATGTCTATATTTGCTACAAACAGGCTTATCTTTATATATAAAAATATTTAATATAAAATCATTAGGTACTATAAATCGGGTCCTTATTTCTGTAAATAAATATATCTTTATCTTTATCTTTAAAATGAGCCCTATTACAGCGGCAGAGTATTTAATTTCAAGCCTTGAAAACTTTCTCAACGGTGAAAAATTTAAAAGTCGTAGTGTGAAATGAATTCATTGGGGCAGGGCCGCTCTCATTTCGCTCAGTTTTCGCTCGGCTTTCGCTTTACAAAGCAATTGCAACAGGTTGCGATGTAAAGATTTTCTTTAAGCATGTACTTATGTACTTATTGTTTTGGGAAAGTGTGTCGGGTAGAATATATGGCTGTTTATATTATGTTGATATTATTTTCGTCGTTTTATTCTGTTGTTACGAAGATACTGTCCTTTTATGGTGATTGGTTGGTTTATGGCTCTGATGTTTTGATTTGATTGATTTATTGTGTTTAAACGGGTCAAATAAAACTAAAGGGAGTAATTTTCCACGTTGCTAAGTACTATACTTAATGTATCTTTACTAGGAGGTAGGTTAATGAATCGTCAAGACTATTGCTAAGAAGAAAAATAATAATCCAAACTAAAAGATGAAAACGAAAGCCAACATTATGCTGTATTACTATCAGGTGGATATTATATTTCATTACTTTTCGGTGTAAATTATAAAAAAAAAACATCTTGGGCTTGTGTAATTTGCTTCATGAATTAAAACTTATTAATACTTATCTTCGTCAGCTGATGACAACGTACAACATTTGAGGGGAGACTCTGGCTTGACTTGTTCACTATAAAATGAGAACCATTAAGAACTATTTAAAGTCATATAATAAAACACTAAAATCAGAATGTTGGGCCACCAAAGGAATAAATGAAAGGCAATTGCATGTGGCTGAGATGAGAATGCTAAGGGGGATGTGTGGTGTAACGCGGATGGATAAAATAAGGAAAGAGTACATAAGACGAAGTCTGAAATGTGGCGCCGGTGACTGAAAGGTTGTGTGGTAATCGGTTGTCGTGGTATAGACATGTGATGTGGAGGAATGAGGAAAATGTTAGTATGAATGTAGATGGCTATAAGAGTAGAGGAAGACCAAAGAAACGATGGTTGGACTGTGTGAAAGATGATATGGCTAGAAAGAAGGTGACTGCTGAGATGAAGAGTAATAGAGTATGGAAGAAGAAGACATGCTGCGAGAGTTTTGATAATAAAACACTAGATTTGAGTCATGTTCTTAATAACGTACGAGTACTGTCCATACCTAGAGCTACTTCTGAAGGCAAAAAATATAACTAAGAGAAAAATAAAAATATAGGTCAAGATCCTTTTATGAGAAGTGTATTGTTATGTCACAAAGAAATGCTCCAAAGGCTACGAGGGTGCCTGAGGGAGGCACTGCGGTGTCTACCAGTGCTTATGTAATGGGTAGCTTTGTACTGTAGATTGTAAAAAGGTAGTCTATGTACACTTGTATATGTCGCAGGATAATTGGAAACCAATTGGTTTGCGAAAATTCTTGGAATATTGCAAAAAAAACCTTCGGTCTGTTAAGGACCATTAGGATATTGTTTGTTGATTGGCTAGACTAGGAGTCAATTGATAACATCTTTATGCTGGTTAGACATAATATGATTTGGGTGAAATTGATAACCAAGTAGCGCATCCGTCGGTGCAAACTTTCATATCAGCATTCGTGCTTGACGTCATCGTTCGCGTCAAGCAAGCAAGAAAAGCTGTTTTTTTTTTAATGATCCTGCGACATAATTCATACAAACCTTGCGAGTAAATTACAGAGTTAGAAATTAAAATGACTTCACCTGAAAAGCAAATAATGACAAATAACTCGAGAAACCTATTTCTCGAGTTTCGAAATTGCTGAACAATATAAGTAATGACGCGTCTTATCCTTCGTTTGCATCATATAGGAAAAAAAACAGAGAGCAATTAAGTACCGTGCCGTCTGAATTTTTGAATTTTGATTTGCATATTTTGTGCAGAAAAACCCTTTAGTTTTTCGCTTAGAAATTTATTTATTTGAGTAAAATATGTACAACAAAACAGACAAACCCAAGAGACTACACAGTTAAAAGAAACATATTTACAATAAGAAATGATAAAAATAATAAAAGTAAAATATAATGGAAACTTACTTGAGCACATTTTTTTTTATTCTTCGTGGCCTGTACTTTACTATACCATACCATATACCATTCCATATACCATTCCATGTAACATTCCATATACCATTCCATATACCATACTATATACCATTCCATATACCATACCATACCGTATACCATGCCGTATACCATAACACATACTATACTATATACCATACCATAGGAAGACTAAATGACACAAATCAGATAAGCAGTCGCAGTTAATGATTAACAATGTACCAATACCTAGGCAGAACTCCAGTTCGAGGAAAAGATTATCTGTTCTTTTATTAACAGTAAATCCGTTTTCATTAAAAACATGTACTTATGTAAGTTTTTAAGAGTAAGCTGTTTCTATCTGGTTTTTCCAGGGCAATTTCCTGTATGCACGTCATCATCATCTGCCTAGCCTTTTCCCAACTATGTTGGGGTTGGCTTCCAGTCTTACCGGATGCAGCTGAATACCAGTATTTTACATGGAGCGACTGCCTATCTGACCGCCACAACCCACTCAGTACCGGGTAATACGATACTCCTTGGTAAGACTGGTTGTCAGACTTTCGGGCCCGTAACGACTGTCAAAGATCTATGTACAAATGACAGCCGGCACCAACGGTTTAACGTGCTTTCCGAGGCACGGAGGAAACTCGGTATGTAATGGGTGGTCACCCATCCACAGACTAGCCTAGGCAAGCGCGGCTTAACCTGAGGATTGATCCGAGCGGCAGTTATTATTAAGCCATAAGCTCTTCTCCTGTGTGCACGTCATAGCGAGAAATAATAACATTATAAGAACTACAAAGGAAGACCAACCTGATTAATCTTGGAGTTATCTAGAAAATCACACTGTAGTACCTATTTATTATTAGAGAAAATGTAACAATAGAATTTCCTCCTTCATTGTAGCGTTTCCGGAAAACGTTCCGTGTTCTATTTTTCAAAAGGATGGTACGTTTTGTTCGTAGGTACATGGTGCGTTACCATGATCTTTTAGTGCAGGAATGTTTTAGTATTATACTTTTTCTTCGCTTTCCCACTCTCGGAATAGTCCTAAAACATTCCTGCACTAAGAGATCATGGTAACCCCCCTGGTTGTAAAAATTTGGGGTCTACCTATTGTGATATTTACCTACATTAGGTCTGAAATAATGGAACTATTAAGAACGTATTGAGTAGGCTATTGGCAATTATGAATTGTAACATTATCTAATTTTAAAAGGATGGTGTTTGCAGTGGTGGCTTTTGCCAATCTGGGATTTAAGTATTACCATGTAATTCCCTATTATATAACATCACGACTATTAACTCCGAAAGATAAGGCAGAGTGTACCTACATACCCATTGCAGGTATACCAACATTTCGCCAGGTGCGGTCGAACAAGATAATTGGTATACAGTTAAAATATTTCATCTTTCTTATTACACTGTCAACATCAATCATTTTTACTATTTGCGCAATAACTTTTTAAGCATGTGTTTGTACGATTAAAAAGTTATTGCGCAATTGTATACGAATAAGCTTGTTCGAGCGTACATAAGTCCCAAGTAATAGGGGCGAGCCTATTACCATCCCATTGAAGGTAATAGGCACAAACCCTAATAACACTGCTCAACCTGGGAATCGAAGCCAGAGCCTCATGCTTAGTCGTGGCGCTTGCGACTGTAAAGAAGCAATTCATGATCAACAACCACGATCACAAACCAACATAAACCCGACCAAAACGTTTGCGTTACCTTAAAACTGTCGGAGTGTACCTTCTCTCAAGTGTGCAGACCACCCTTATCTCCATCACACAAGGACCTATTTGGCGTGGGTTTATTTTAATTAAAATTCTCCCGGGGAACACTCTCGGGCCACGAAACATAACCTGCCCTGAGGGACCTTAACTTTAACTTATTATTCTTGTGCTGTTAAAAATTTAAGATATCGGGAGGTTGAGGCGAGCCTTTTTCATAATTTAGTCTTGGATTTCAGAGTGAAAGCTTGAAATAAACATATACTCGTAGAAGAAGCGGCTGGTTTCATCTGTTTTAATCACATTGGGCTGAATGTATGTTAAAAAAAAAATAACTGACTTAGGTATTTACTCTACTTTCGGTGACTTTTGTCTATTTGCCACTGACATCCGAAAGTACAGTTATTTTCCATTTTTTTGTGTTTTTTTTTAATTTGGTTATTTTTATTGCAAAAAAACTTTTAATTTTCCCCTTTTTAGTTGTGGTATCTCACGCAAATCCTTCTCAATGTGTATTCAAGTGTGCCTTTAAAATTTAAAGAGTTACCTCGATTTCTCCAGGATCTCATCATCAGATCTAGACCTGATGACCAAGGGAACTTGGGAAGTATACCCTTTCAATCAAAAAATATTTTTTCCAAATCGGTCCAAGCATCTTCGAGTAATCGGGGAACACACATAAAAATAAAAGATTCCACGAACCTCCTCCTTTTTGAAGTCGGTTAAAAACAAATACGTACGTAGTGTGTACCATTAGGAATGCTTGGGTGATCAAGATGTTTTCATTATTTATCAGTTTCTGAAAGTCCATGTAAGTAATCTGTTGTCTTTTTATGTCAAGTGATTTCATGGGTTCTTATTGTTTTGGTCAACTAATAACATTATCTAACGTGAGATTTGATAGAGAATTTGTTTACATCAGAAATTAATGTGATTAGTCGTTCATAAACCGGATTCACAATAGCGCCTGTCCGTATAATTAAGACACAAAATGTAGACATCTTCAAAAGACCCTTCGCAGCAGGAAAAACCTTTATTTAAATCCAATTAATGGAAAATTAAAGACTAAAGGTCACAATTTTCACAAAAAAAAAACATTTTCCTTAAGAAAAACGAGCAATACGTCTTCTTTTTAACAAAATGTCGTCGTAACCTGTTGTTAAAAAAATATTAGTTAGATTCTCTTTTGAATTTTTTCTGGAATTTTCCTTTCTGATTGCGTGATTATGGGGCGAGACAATGTGGCTTGGGGAAAGCGAAACGCCATTTAAATTAATCCATACTGGAGACTTGTAAAGGGTACATTTTTATATCCTAATATAAGATATCCTAATCACTATCTTTTGATAGTATAAAACGCTGTCTGTCCCCATGTATGCTTAGATCTGTAAAACTACGTAACGGTTTTAATGCGGTTTTAATAGATAGAGTGATTCGAGAGGAAGGTTTATATGTATAATACATGCATATTATACTCTTAGTAGAGAAAACATTAGTATCTACATTGCACCCAAGCGAAACCGGGGTGGGTCGCTAGTGTATACTAATATAAGATACATAGATAGTAGAAGATACTTTATTGTTAATGTTTGGTACGACTTCCTATTTTTGGTAAAACAAATATGTACAAAGTCGGTAGACCTGTGTGTTGAAGCTACTCCATTATAGATTTATAGAAAATAGATATTAAATTAACATAGTCTATTTTAGTAATTGAATGAAATCAACCTTAACACATAATACATCACGATTTTAATGTCCGCAGGGTTAGGCAGCGATGTACCTAACCATTGTTAATAAATCAAAAGCCCCTGGGTTCAATTCCCGGGCAAAGAGTTATTGGGTTTTTTCATCAGGAATTTCTCAGTAGCTGCCACGGAGTCTGGATTTGTGCCTGGTTAATGGCAATAGGCTCGCCCCCTATTACATGGGACTTAAACATACCTGGCGAAATGGGGGTGAACTTGTTAGATACACCTCTGCCTAACCCTTCGGAAATTACAATGCGTGATGTTATATTAATAAAACCCATAGCGCATATCGCTTTACCATTAATAAGCACAACAGAATAATTGGGTTTAGAGGAAACTAGAGTACATTTTAATAATCATCTTATCTATAAGAAACTCCCTAGGTATAAGGGTACTAACGAGCAAGTGGGCGTCTGTTTTCTTGCTTATTATTAAGAAACCTAAGATCAGTGGAGCACGGACAGTGAACTGGATACTTCATAGTCTATAGCTGTAGTCGTAATTTGAAAATTCATGAGCTTACTAGAAAGAAAGAAAGAAAAAACGTTTATTGGCACACACCACAAGTACACAATACAAAATATAAAAAGCAAATATAAAATAAAATTTAAAACTAACCAAGAAATATTGTGTGACTCACGGCTGCGCCAAATAGGCCCAGTTCAGCAAAATGCCGGACAACTAGTGCCCGACGCTGGTTTTCACTACTACTAGGTATTGATAAGCATAGCATCCATTGTATATTATACATGGTTAAATTTAAGTCGTTTTAATCCTCTTAAGGGGTCATTGTACTCATTATAACGAACAAATTTTACTATGGGACCAACCTTGAAATCGCGTAAAAAAAATTAGCTGTTCAGTAGATTTTGACGAGTTAGGCGAACATAAATGTACTGAACAGCTGATTTTTTTGTTATAGTGAGTATAATGACCCCTTAAGAGGATTAAAACGACTTAACTTTAACCATGTATATTTTTTGTTATTTTTATTGAGCTGTCTTTTCGTTGTCATTTTCCAAAACGAAATGATTAATATTAAAAATACGGCAGTAAAAGAAACAGCTATATCATAAGATCATGTTCGCATAACTCGACAGATTGTGCGGCGACAATATTTTTTTTTTGTAATACTTAATTAAATCTTGAGGAAGTGCTGTCGTAACTTGAAATAAAAATAAAAGCTATATGCTGTCAGGAACTACTCGATCATTTTATTAATGATCACAACAGTACGAATAGAATTTTAAGGCCCATTAATAATTAGCAAAGTTTCCTGGAAAATAATTTAGGAATACATAAAAGAACTTTTTATATGGGATTTTAAAATTTTTCCCGCCCTTGTCCCATTCTACTTGGGGTCGGCGCAACACGTTTTCTTCTTCCATTCTCCCCTGTCAACCATCACTGCATCATTTACTCCTTTCTCTTTCATAATTATCATTCCTCACACAATCCATCCATCTTTTCTTTGGCCTGTCTCTCCCTCTCCATCCATCAACATTTATATCCATCACTCTTCTAGTAACATGCGTTTCATCCCTCATCATTACATGTCTATACCAAGACAGAAACCAGACAAGGTTTGAACAAATGTAGAGTAATAAATATGAATGTGGCCTAAAAATTATTGTTGCGGAGGGCCAGCCCGTAGGTAATTTTCCACGTCATATCTGCAAACACCCACAAAACAGGGAAGAAAAACCACGCTGCCTAAAATATGACCCAGGAGATAAAAACGTAACACCTGGAATGTTCTATGAAAAACATTGTCCTACTCCCACTCCTCAGGTTTGAGTTCCGCACCTAAGGGCACTTTAAATGACAAAGAGTTATTCTCTAAGCAACGTGCCACAGGAAGGACGCCCCTCGGTCACCCCCGGGCGATGCTAAGCCGAGAGCTTGCGGCTCTTAGCAAAATAAAGGTAGGAAAACCATTGTCAGAGCGAATTTTACGTTCATATGAGTTGAGAAAGTAATTAGAATGTCTGTATGGAGGTTTTGAAATGGACTGAGAGGACAATTTTGCGTTTACGTAAAGTTATCCTGCTTGATGATCTAATCTACGTTAGTACTTAGTACGTGTAGAATCTTATTTGACTAATGAGTTCTTTTTTAATGGTGGCTATCAATAATGGTGGAGGTAATAGGAGCAGTAGAGAAGAAGTCTTGCACGTTATCTTAGACAAACATCTTAATTAGTACGAATAGAAAACGTATAAATTAATCTGTATGTGCATAAAACATTAGTACTAAACCTACATAACATAACTTTACGCCTGGTATCCCTGAAGGGTTAGGCAGGGGTGTATCTAATAGTACACCCACATTTCGCCAGTTATGTTTAAGTCCCATGTATTAGGGGGGAGCCTTTATCCATCAACCGGGCACTAATCCAGATTCCGCGGTTGCTACTAAGAACTAAGAAATTCCTTCATCGAATCATGAAGACTCGTTGTTTTGTCTCCTACTCTAACTTTGCGAAACATTTGCGGGTCGCTACTAAATAATAACACAGTACCTAAGTACATTACACTCTTACAGTACACCTATTTTTCACGTAAATCGTACCCACCAATCACAACAGCGACCTACGCCTGCCTACCCTTTGTTATTGTAATGACAGCACATAATCCTTTTGTTCGCGACTGTTCGCGACAGCACAGCAGACGAGCTGTATTTATAATTGAGGGGATTTATGGGAAAAACACGTAATTCTAAATAATGTTATATTATTGTTTAAAGTAATAAAGTGTGGAATGAATTTGTTGTACGGTCTAGTGAAAGGTTCGAAAAAAAATATGAATACCTACTGAACTGAAATCATACAAAATAAAGCTTTTGAACGCCATAGTAAATTTAATCAATTTAACAAGATAAGCGCGAGTTTTTATTGGTGTGCATGATGTCTTCTTTAGTCATTAAAATAAGCCGTGTTATACTAATGTCAACAAACCTTTCACTCTATTGATTTTCTCATTTTAATGGAACGAAAATGGATAGTCTCCTTACTATAATAGAATTGAAAGAAGACCCACATTATTCTTTATTCGTAGCAAAAAGATCAGAAAACGTAACATAAAAGACACATTTTCTTCAAGGAAAAACTAGAACCTGCGTGACACGGTTTCATATGAATTCATAAAGAGGAAAAAGAAGTATTGGTAACTGGCATCTAACTTTCAAAGGCGGATATGGCCGACAGGTCACACGCGAAATGTTTGGAAATAGCCTTCGGAATAGCCTCTGAATTTCAGGCCTCGGCACGTCTAGCCTCCGTACATTTTTTATTAGTTTTCGGCCAAACATCTTTTGTTTGAAGGTTTTGCAGGTAGGTATAATGGAATGTGCTGGCGCTACTCCATTCAAAATTATTTTTTCCGATACTTTGTTACTCAAGGAGAGGGGTTTTCTTTATCCATTACATTGCTTTTGTAAGTTGCGCGGGAAGGGGCACGAAATTACCGTTTTTTACGTAGGAAGCTATAGGGTATTAGCTTCCACATATAATATCTTAAATTCCGTTTTATATATATATAACTTATCTTTCCTTAGACTAGCTGGGAAAATTATATAGATATACCGGTATACTAATATAGTGATTAATTTTTTTATTTTTATATATCCATTTTGAAACTTTGCAAAAAGATCTCTAATACAAAATAAAATATTATAGTAGCCATAATATCGAAAACAGACAGAAGCAGAAATAAATAATTTATTACGTGTAACAGAAAACAGGTCACTCATCTGTCATCAGCCAACAATATATCATAGAGATCTTATCTTAGAACAGCAGCCTCCGACAGTAAGCATGTGTTTTATCAACGCACCCTACACAGTATACGTATATTTAAGCAGTAATAAACAAACTTTGTCATTTTGTGAAATCAAACGCAGGGGTCAGGGTTGACAACTACACTTATACTATAAAAGTATGCTTAGAACTCGTGTAAACGCTTTGCATGTGTGTGTGAGCTGATTTCGATCATTTGTTCCTAGTTGAAATACTGTTTGTTAATCTATACATACATACATACAAATAAATAAAATTGAAGTGTCTGTTTGTAATTTCAAAATTACAGCTTTTACTGAATGCTTATGAAAGTATATACGGTACCGTACTTATAGCAAAAAACAACATATTTTTTGTCTGTCTGTTTCAGCTTAAATCTCCAAAAGGGCTGTACCGATTTTTACGGGACTTTTACTGGCAGATAGCTGAGTCACAAGAAGCAACTTAGGATACTTTTATTTTAGAAAAAAGAATAGGGTTTCGAGCAAAAAAGTTAAAACTCATGAAATTGTTACAAAATAAGATTCAAATAGGGAAGTAATATTCTTATAATAATTTCACGCGGGCAAAGGTTGCGGGCATGAGCTAGTTTACTAATACATATATCTACTGCCCTGTGTCTCGTTCGATGACGTCATCCTACCGAAACTTATCACAGAATTATTTCAAGACTTTCTTTGAGAATCTCCCTTCAATCTTCCCTTTGAAGATAACAATCTGAGATGATTAGAGGCCTGCCCAACTTACGGTACATTTGCTGTCGGTTTAACGCTGTTCATTGTTATATCGAAATATTTGGAATTACTGTTAAATTCAAGCTTGAATAAATTGGGATAAAGATATTGTATTAGCTTACGAGTATTAGGATGTTAATTATTAGCCACATATTGAGTATATTACACAAACTAACTTGCCTGTTTTCTGTCTTGTTGTTCGAGTGGTCGCACGCGTGAATGCAGAGCATGAGGTCCTGGGATCGTTTTCCGGGTCGAGCAAAGTGCTATTGGGTATTTCCACCCGGAATTTCTCAGTAGCAGCCATGGAGTCTGGATTTGTGTCCGGTTGATGGCAATAGGCTCACCCCCTATTACCTGGGACTCAAACATAACAGGCGAAATGTGGATGTACTATTAGGTACACCTCTGCCTAACCCTACGGGGATTACAGGCGTGATGTTATGTTTTTACAAAACACGTGCGAATTTTGCACATACAATTTCAGGAGCGATTCTCTATTTACCTCTCTCAAAGGTTCGTACTTAGTACCGTGCGAATAATTACAGTGGAATTTCGAGTATATACTTATCTAATTAAATACGTCCAATATTTTACGTAGACGTGGAATTACGAAAACGTATTTAACTCGGCGTGGAATTCACAAAAGACGGCAACCAAGCGTGAATCTGTTTGCCCGGGAACATTTGATGCGATGTCACGTGAAATATTAAACTCGTACCTCACATTTCAGAATTTCACAGACGGATCTGGAAAATATACCAAATTCAGTGTATCTACAGATAAATATATTTCGTTTCAGTGTGTGTGACCGCATTGTTGCAACGATTTTTACCCGACTACGGCGGGGGGTTATGATTTGAGCCCGTATTGTATGTTCATCTGTTCCCGCATAGCTTCTTAACTATTTATCATAATTCGACAAATAATGAGGTATCGTTAGAAGCGTCTTGATCCTCTGCTGGTTATAAGCGATATGCGACGTAATGTAATATGCCATAATAATTTTTGATACCCGACAATGTATGTATATGTAGATATGTATATCCTGCGGATAAGTGCCTGTAACGAGTACCTACCTACTTAGAGGCAACAAACGCTGAAAGAGATTACGGATACAGGCGACAGCGGATTATGTCGCGCGGGAGAAATAACATAATTTAAGGTATCAAGAGGAAAAATATATAATTTATGCGTAGGCTAGCTCTCATTTTTCTTGCTAGAGGCAAGAAAATGAAAAGATGGCTTCGCAAGATGCTATTTAAATGTATCCAGTTGCAAGAGATAACTACATTTGGTTACGATTTCATTGTATTTGAAATAGTTTGATATATCTCGAAATAAATAAATGTGAATAATTAGGGATATGACTTTCTCTCGGAGAAGAGCTAAGTATATGGATATAATCAATCTCACGGTAGATGTCACATTATAGGTCACATATATGTATGAATATCAATTAAGGATCTACTTCCGACGTTATCTAAGTTAAAACAACTTTCCAGCCGACAATTTTAAAACAGCAAAGAATTAATTTTACACCCCTATTAATCTATTCCCCTCACAGTCGTAAATCTTACTGAAACTGGCGTATCTTCAAGCACAGGCCGGCTCTTCTATAAAGTGGTTCGTGCTAACGGCATTACCGATGTAATGGTCTACACGAAGATTGTAATTATGGCCTAGCATCGTGTGAAGTGGGTAGGTAATTCTTATATCATGTAGGGTTGTTAACAGTTATAAATTCACTGGAGCTTTTGAATGTGGTAGCTGCTTAAGTTTATGAAAGTCGTTACAGGTAGTCAGTGTCCCGAAAGTCTGACAACCAGTCTTATCAAGGGGTATCGTATTAACCAGTAGTAGCTGGGTTGTCGAGGTGTGTAATTATTGAATTTTATTTTATTAATAATGTAATAATTTTTCACTTTTAATGCAAGGAAATAAAGATTTTTCTGATCAGCTCAAGCTAATTCCGCAAAACAACTTTTCACCAACTTCTCGTCGTCATCGTAAAATCCGTTCCTGATACCAAGTGTCTTGCTCAAGTTTTTACTATTCGTAACATTAATCGAAATCATCTATCTGCTAGAAATAATGGTGTTAAGGTTTGCTCTGAGTGTGCCGAAAATACCAACTTCAAGCAGATAAATTATTTGTGAAATTTTTCATCGGTCAGTAAATGTCAATTCTTTTTATCTAAAGAACGCCTGGTGTAAAAGGTTATCTTCCTCATTAATTTAGCTTTTCCCAACCGGGTTTTGGAATTTTAAAACGATCGACACTCCTCTTGACCTCAGCAACCCAATGACTGAGGACATCAGAGGACGATATTTTTCGGCTTCTAATTTCCAGAATCGCTTATATAATAAAATACTATAATTATGAAAACACTCGTAACAAACAAAAAATTAATTTGAATTTCAGTCCAGGAAATACACAATGCCTATTATGTAATTGCCTTTAGGAAAATATACTTAATAATTATATTATCAGCTTTATTTCAGAACCATAGTTACCCCCCACCACCCATGCAGAGAAGCGAACGAGAAGGCGTACTCAAACTCATAATAATTATAGGTTCCGTTGCTCACTATCTCCGGTAATAAAATCTAAAAAAATATTTACATAGAACACATGGTGTAAACACGGCTTAACTTCAATCCCTGTTTCCGAAACAGACTATATTGAAAACCCTCCCAGACTTTACCGATCAACAAGGACGCATCCGGGAAACTTCGTCGTATAGCAGTCCTAAATGCACTGCTATAAAACAGTAGATGTGAAGTATTAACATACACTGTCATACAGTATGTCAACTGGGAACAAATGGTCGGCTTCGAGTCGCAGACACATGCAAAACATAATTACACGAATTCTCAGCATGCTTCTGGTTACTCGTGTAGTAAGTCGAGTATGTTGCATTAACACAAGAGGTTACGTTTTATGTGTGTAGTGCAACAAAAACTCGCCGAAAACATAACCTGCTCCTGATTAACTTGCCTTGTTAGTTAGTTAAGTTATTGGTCAAATCTTGCAACTGAATTCCAAACCAGTTCCCCTCAACCGATTGAGCTGAAACTGAACTGATTGAGATTTGCACACACTTTTGATTCTCGCGATTGATGGATCGCCTCCTCACGAGAGAACTGCTCAACGGTTAATAGCACGGGCACGAAACTTTGTATACGGGTTCAATGTTGATAGATAAACCAAATTTTCTTCTTATCATTTTAATAAAAGTTTGTAAAAAAAAGTTTGTTTTAAACTTTTTTTTAACAAACTTTACAACTAACTAGGCCCTTTTTGTGAAATCAAACGCGGGTGTTGGGACACCTGCATTTGATTTCACAAAAAGGGCCTACTTAGTTTACTGGTTATCTTTGTACTGTGAGCACGTATATGTAATTAAATTGAAGCCGTCTTAAGTTGTCGGTTTGAATAAAATTAGGCCCGCTTTGTAAGGGTTGCCACGAACGAACGTTTTAGAGGCTTTTAACACTCTTGTTGTATAGCAAGAGTGTGTTACGCAATTACAGTAATTGCGTAACACACTATAAAGGCGATGCCTTTAACTGTGACAATTCAACTTATGTTAAAAAAGTACTGTTCCAAAAACTACAAAACTGTGTGTCTATAAAATTTGAAGAATTCTCTCTATTTCTCCAGGATCCCATCATCAGATCCTGACTTGATGATCATGGGACCATCTGGGAAGTATACTCTTTCAAGCAAAAAAAAAAGCTGAATCGGTCCAGCCATCTTCGAGTAATCGGGGAACATACATAAAAAAAGGTTCCGACGAATTGAAAACCTCCTCCTTTTTTAAGTCGGTTAATGAAAGGCATTATGATGACATAGTGCCTGAAATGTTTGAAAAAATTCAACTGCGTTATACCGGAAATAATAAAACCACTTTGACTACCATTTGAAGCGCAGGTTTTGGATCGCAGGTGTTTTACGCTATTGTGAATGCTGGTTGTTCTGTTTATTCATGATAAATAAATGCAATATTTCAAAAAAATGCTTGTTTTTGTGCCAGGAAGTTTTTTTTTAGTTTTGTTTCGGTGACTTGTCTGTAATTTTAATTAGAATGTTCAACACTAGTTTGTGATGCAAATTGACAAAGGACGTTATCTTGTCGTATTGATCGTGATTCTGATTAAATTTAATTCTAGGATAGTTGTAGTTGGCACTGTCTCCCAAGTCACAGGTGAAAACCTAGTTTGGGAGCAAGCGGACCTACATGTGGGTCACAATGTCTGTATGTTGCACTTTAAGATGTCTGTAACAATGTTGTCACTGTATTCAAATAAAGAATTTATATATTTTTTATTAATTAAAATAACCAACTTGTATTTACAGTTATAAACCACACAAACAAGTTATAGGTCAGTGAACACAAAATACTTTAAAAATATATAAGAACTAGATAATAAATAATAATATACGGGAAGTAAATTAAAAAACATAAAAAACAATATAAATCAGCAAAACATTAGAAAATAAATTTAAAAAACAACGTTAGTAATGTAATAAAAGCTAGATAAAATTATACAAAATTAAATTGCCAATAACATTAAATTAAAGAGAATAAGAATGACATTAACTATTACATTAAATAGGTTGAGATAGTAATTATTAATATCAACTTTCATTTATTTAGTCTAAAGAGATTGTAGTTGGAGTAGCAATGGACTCCAGGTAAAGAGTAGCAGTGTTCAGGAATATCAGTTCAGTACTCGCAAAGATATCCAAGTATTCGTAACACAATAAAATGTTGTTTATATGACTGGTCATAAGGGATTTTGTACAGGTTTGAGGCACTGAAAATAGGGGACGATGCCGAGGGCGAAGTGAACGTCGGATGGAAATTTAATGTACTCTAAAAGCGAGGAATTAAAGTAGGAACTACGAACTAGGCGAATGAAATATTTAACGGTGGCAAGGTTTCTCCTGACTTTTAAGCTTTGGTACGCCACCATCCCCAGTACAAATGATGTTGGATACATGTACGGGTAATAACCATATAATTTTAGGTAGAGGTAGCGTACAAGAGACTTTTGGACTCTTTTCAATGATCAATGTGTAAACGTTTTCGTGTGGGTTCCAGATGCGACTATTAGTTTCGAAGTAAACTGCGTATGTATGAATTGTATAATAGGGTGATGGCTTGTCTATTATCGAATGTCGTTAAATGATTGAGGGGAGGTAGCAATACAGAGATCTCAAACTCTCACCTACTATTTTCCAAATCTCGAATTCTTGTAGCTGTGAACAATATTAGGTACTTAATAGTAGTACACGGCAACGTTCGTCTCGCGACAGTCTTTCTTCTGGTAATCCTGTCTCACACAGATTTGAATACGCTCGTATGTAAATAACAAGGCTGCGTAATTCAGTGTTTGTCGTGAATGGAATATTTCCATGTCTTCAGGCAGCAGCGTATTTCAGCGTGAAAATGGCATCCACTGCGCATTTGGGGCTTTTTTCAACATTTGTAATGTAAATTGTATGTTCGCAAAAGAAAGAAATGTAGGTGACTTAGTATGTTTATCTTCAAATAAATAATTCTTTACATTATTTGTAATTGATCTACTAGGTACTCAGGTTTATTAGAATGTAAGGGGGTAGCACACAGTCATATTCTCACCGGTTCATAGGTCAAGTACAGGTTCACAGGTTAGGGCACATGTCCTCTGGACTGCTGGCATAGCTCTCTGTTTCTGTGGCATCGATCCGCTCACTCACCTGGAAGACCAAAACCCACCAAAACCAAAACCTATTGGAAGGCAGGTAAGCTGCTGCAGATACTTGGTCCGGTGGGGGTATCCCGATGAAGCAGGTTGCGATTGCGGTGCCTCAACACAAACTATGGCTCACGTCCCACCTTGTCCGTCGAGGTAGCAGAGTTCTGGTCGAAGCCTATTTTAGTCTAAAGAAGGGAATCATCATTACGACGAAGAAAAAGGAGTGAGAGTTTTGAGAGCAAAATTTAAATACTATTTATTTAAATTTTGCGCTCAAAACAAATTTATGGTTCTTTATTTTATTTTAATTTTATCTTATTTTAAATCTGAATGTTGTATTTTAATTTTGAATGAATTTTAATTTTATCTTATTGTGACTTCAATGTTTATTTTATTTTAATTGCACTGTATGGATCTATGTTATCTGAATTAAATGTTTTTTTTTTTTTTTTAAACTCTAGGCTGATTTATTAAAATTTTGCTGACCAAAACTCCGACCCCAATTCGCACGCGAAAGAGTTATACAATAAAAGGACCCTTTAAAAAAGTTCTTAGATGAACCCCAAACCAGACGCCCAAAGGGAATATTGTAATACAGAAAAGTAAGATTACTTTTGGATTCTTTTAGCAGAAAATGAGGCCCAAAGCTGCGGAGAAAAAGTCAGCAAAACTTTGGCCGCTTATACGAAGTTAATGTTAATCGTTATACCGAAGAAATTAGGGGCTCTTGTCCTTTAGTTTTATCTTGAGAACGACAGAATTACTTTTGATGTGGTTTTCTCTGAGATAAACTTGTTATTCGCTGGGGTAATGACTCATTTCATGTTCACATTGCTAACTCGCAACTTTTAGGACGACGTTATCTATATACATATATGTATATAAAACACAAAAATTGTTTCTATCTATGTCCATTATAGACTTTGAAACCATCCAACCGATGGGCCCCAAACCATTGGAAAGGCAATATTGCGAATATAGTTTTAGACCACAAAAAAAGCAATAGGCACTATAGCATAGTAGCACACGCCGGGTATCCGCTAGTTTACTATGTCTCGCCTTGATTTTTTGTTACCAGAAATCAAAATTATTGTCGTGTAATAAACTCATCAGTTTCCTCAAATAACTAAATTATTTTACGTCTCTTGAAGCGTGTGCTAAAGTTTTTTTTGGTAAGATTTTCTGAAGAGTGCCTTAATTAAAGCTGAAGTGGCAGCTTTGGAAAACATGTAGATATAACCTATTCAGAGTTTGAATCGAAACGAATAAAATGATAATTAGACTTCTAAATCACAGAAAATTCTTCTCAATTGCGGATTAAAGGAATTTATTTGACCCTTCACCGTTTAATCGAGTGCTGGAGCCTTCCATTCAATAGAAATATAGCGACAGGTGGGAATCTCGAGCGGTTCTTTTAAATAAATTGTTTTAATTAGCAGCAATTAAAGAGCTGGACATTTTAAAAGGCAATTTCGTTTGGATTGAGCCTTCTCTTTTATTGTAACTATCGAGTTGAAGAAATGGGAACTTCTGCCGTAACCATATGTCTAAGAAGATGTACACCTGTATGTAATTAACTATGTAAAAAAATCCAAGAAGTTAAATTTGACCCACTTCCTGGTTTCCGGTTGAGCTGAAATTTTGCATAGACATGTTCAGTTGAAATGACAATGCATGGATGACGTCATTCTAAATTCAATATGATGGACTCCCAAAGATACACCCTAGTTATTTTTGAAGCATTCCCATGATATGGGTATCAAATGAAAGGGTTTCTTTTCTGGGCGACATTCTAAAGCGTGTTTTTTAGCTTTTATTAAATATAACTTATAGTCCGATCCTTTTCTATACTTGAGGAAAAAGCTTGAGGGTAAATCTAATAATATCTGAGTGCATGCTCTTGAAAATCTAATCCTTTAACTGTTTGAAGAGCTCACACAATTTGATCCATTTCTTCTCTAAGTCTATCATTTTCATTTTAGAATGACAGCGAAGTTTCAGTAACATCAAGCTTATGAATGTTTACGGTATTATAATTCTTTCAGGACTATGTCCTTGACCAACTTTATTTAGAAATGTTTGCGAGTCATTTTGTCCGATGAAGTGGATAGAAAAACTTTGCAAATTATTTCATTTCTTTTTCTAAAATTTAATACATCGATATTTTCAGGCTTTTTCTTTGGCCTCGAAACTTGGAAATAGAATGTTACGTGGCCAAAATATCAGCCGAAAATATTGGAAGAACCTTTGGCCCTAGAATCGTTTATTTATATAAAAGTACGAGAAAAGTAGAGAATCTATTGAATTCTTTTGTTAAATGCCTTTGCCGAGTTAAGATTTTCTTTGAAAAATGATAACAATTTGAGTCTTATAAAGAAATCCAAAATTAAACTTTGTGGTACCTAAGCCGAGATAAAAGATACGAATTAAATGTAACCAAAAGTACAAAAAAAATGTTCGTAAACGCAAAATAATGGTCCTAAGCTACCTAATGAGTTGCTCAACCAGAACCGGTTAGGTAACCCATCCGTTTCTAAACCTTGACAAGAGTTGCTTAACCTGGATCGCTATGGTAACCCATCTGTGTCAAAACCTTGACCAGAGTTGCTTAACCTTTACCGGTAAGAGAACTCATCCGTTTCCAAACCTTGAATCACCGACCCCGAAATAACAGCCGTGATGTTACGCTTTGTCTGTATGGTCACAAGCCTTAAAAAAAAAGGCGCGCAAATGTCCATTCGCTCAAAAGTCCAGTCGCGCAAAAGTCCATACGCACAAATGTCTTTCGCGCAAATGTCCTAGATCCAGCGAATGTTAGTCATTTTAAGGAGATTAATTAAGTTTTAAATCTCCTTAAGTTTCCGTCTCTCCGTTTCAATTATCCAAACCGTGTTCTGAATTTAGAATATTTCGTGAAGAAGGTTGTTCTTTAAATTAGGACGAAGGTCGATTAGATTACATTGAAGAGTGTTGTCGATCTGTTATAATGACGATGGTTTCGTTGTAACATTGGTTTGTATTTCCTGAGAAATGTTTAAGTAAATGTTTCAATTTGTGCCTTATTGAAGTCTTTCATTACTGTATAATGAAAACCGTTTCACTGCCGTAAGTAAGTGATAGGAAAACATCTGACGAAAGGGAATGGTAAATAAGCCTTTACTCGATGCGGCTTTTTGTTTACATCATCATTATACCATCACGTCTGTAATCACTGAAGGATTAGGCAGTGGTGTACCTAATCGTACACCTCATTTTGCCAGTTATGTTTAAGTCTCATGTAATAGGGGGCGAGCCTATTGCTATCATCCGGGCACAAATTCAGACTCCGTGGCTGCTACTGAGAAATTTCTGATGGAAAAACCCAATATCACTTTGCCCGACCTGGGAATCGAATCCAAGGCCTCATGCTTAGCAGTGCGCTCGTGACCACTAGACCAAGGCAGTCTTTTGTTTAGTAAGGCTCATATTCCTTTACACATGTTTCTACAGGTGCACCCCTCTTGCTTCCTGCAGCAGTGCACCTGAATGTGTCTCAAGTTAGCCCATCCTGTCCTCAATCCCACGAAATCGTCAAACATATCGACGGTCCAAGTTCCCCACTTAAACCTGGAACCAATTTCAAGCACCAGCTAGTCTCCATATATAGTTGAGCCGAGTTCAACCGCAATCAATTCACTGAACTCTGGAATCTCAAGCAGCTATAGTTCCTAAACTTTGTCAATAACTCTATAATATTCAGAACAACCGTTTTAGTCTCGTACTTGAATGTTACGGCGGTCGCTGAAAGTTCTCGCCGTAACCGTAGAGGTAAGATGAGGAAAGATCAACAAAGGTTAAGCCGATAGTATTAGGTTAGTTTTCAACATACAGTATGTATACATGGGTATACCTGTTGGAGTACATATTTGACATAGGAAATGAACAGAAAGGGAACGGGAGATGGTATTGATGTTGGCCCTGTTTTGAAAGACACAAGAATAATTTAGGACAAAAACATTCACTCTTTAATATCAATAAAAAAAAATTAAAACAAAAACTAAAATTTTATTTTGGTCGTCTTCGTTCGTGTCATGTTTCGTCTGTATGTTTTATTCCAAATAGGTTTTGGTAAACAATTTTAAACACAACATCATCTGCCTAGCCTTTTCCCAATTATGTTGGGTTCGGCTCCGAATCTAACCAAATGCAACTGAATACCAGTATTTTACATCGAACGACTGCCTATCTGACCTCTACAACCCAGTTATTACTGGGTAATACGATACGCTTTGGTAAGACTGGTTGTCAGACGTTCAGGCCACTGACTACCTGTAATGACTGTCAAGGATGTACAAATGACAGCCGGGATCACGTGCTTTCCTAGGCACGGAGGAAACTCGGTATGTGATGGGTGGGTCACCCATCTAGAGACCAACCTAGGCAAACGCAGCTTAACCTGAAGGATGATCCGAGACGCTGTTATTATTTTGCCACGAGCTCCTCAAACAATTTTAAACACAGTTGGTATTATAAACTTCTGAACTGATATTGTTTTAAAACTTTGAATGTCAAAACATTTTACTATTTTACACATTCGTGGCATTCATGTGAAAGCCATCAAAACATATTATATGTAGTTTTGGCATTCACTTTTGCGCAAATGATGTGGATTATTCTAAAAATACCAGTTTAAAAACGCCTTTGTTAACATTTTCCAACAGTTTTATGACCCAACTTACAAAAGAAGGTCAAAATCAAAATACCAAGGTCGTTTCAACTTAGTTCCTGTAACAGAACTTGTTGTTATGTTATAACTTTGGGCTCTAATACTTGTTATTACCTTAACGTGTTCTAAGTTAAACTTTGGTTCAAGGTGGTCTGTACTTGGCTTACTTTGACGATATTTGGTGCGTGCCAAGAGATACAGTTGAACAATTTCATCGGGCTTTGGTCACGGAAACTTGTAATAAATAAAAGAAATTGTGAAATTGATACTTGACAAGGATTTGTGTGTGATACGATAACTAAAAAGGGTAAAATAAAAACTTTTTTGCAAAAAAAAAACCGACTTCCAAAAAAAACACTAAAAAAGTGGAAAATAACTTTACTTTCGGAAGTCGGTGACTATTGTTTGTTTCATTGACTTTTTTGCCTCCTTTTTTTGAAGTCGGTTAAAAATGAAGTTAGGTGTGTGAACTACATTTCACCTTTTTTACGTTACGGATTCGACGGAGGTGTACGTTTTTTTTTTTGATGTAGTAGTATCATAGGCTGAACGAGCGAACGTCAGTGGTAACAATAGGTCTATTGCCATCAACCGGGCACAAATCCAGACTTTGTGGCTGCTATTGAGAAATTTCCAATAACAGTTTACCCGACCCTAAAACCAAACCCAGGACTTTATGCTCAGCAGTCGCGCTTGCAACCACTAGAGACAGTCCCAATACAGGCAGGAGGCAGTTCTAGTTTGTGAAATAGTCCGTATTTCCAAGTAACGCTTAAAAGCAAGTAATGCGTCCAAGAAATAATGCGCGTTGCAGCGTGTAATGACAGGTCATAAACTACGTCAGTATGGAGTATTCCTTCTAGCATGTACTATAACTTGTAAGAGGCGCTCGTAACTCATAGCTTATGGTTTGTTGCAAGCTCGAGCAGTTTATAGGTCATCTATGTCATTCTAGTTCTCGCAATAGATTAAGGGAGATCTGGCATAGTCAGTATTGTAGCGCTTTTGCCTAACTCTAACATTAACCTATCTATCACTAACCTCTATGTAACACTAGTTTTAACCTGTCCATGATGGATTTTGATAAATAATTTGGTGCATAACCTTACTCATAGGATATTTGGTATCCTGGAAGTACGTTCCCGTGTGATAATTTCCAACCTACACGCGGGCGAAGCCTCGGGCACAAGCCAACCTCAACGAAAACCTTAACACACTGTACGTACATATGACGCGTATCAAATAAGAATAGGAACGTCAATGACCTACATCTGTCAACTGTCACTAGAAAAGGATATATTGTAATTTACGAAAATATTTTTTTCATATTTTTTTTTATGATTGTTATTACCTACTTAATGTCATCTATATCTAAATAAAACGCACTATCAACTAAATGATTAAAATATATTATTAATTTTACAATGAGAAGCTTCTGTGACATCTACATGATCATCCCTAAATGGACCCAAATAGAGGTCTCACAAGCAAATTTTCAATAACCTCCTGTCCAAAGTTAAGTTGTTAACCCGTAACCGCCGTCCGCTTGAAATTGGGGCGTTTACTTGAAATCAGTCAGTGGTACAGCCTACCGTATCTGCCCACCCTGCAGCGATAATTGTGGAGTTCAATCAATTAAAACTTTTTCTACGGGATACAGGACAATGTCGGTGTAAGCAATCGGAAAGTTTTCTCATTTCCTTTTGCACCTCGCGAGCGGGATTAAATGTTGTGACAGATTCAAGTGAACGTAAAAATATTGGATCGGATTTCTTTGTAGGGAGCTTGGGAAGTGTCTAGTTCGAGATTTACTGCCGTTTTCCTTAACACTAGGCAATATTGCACTGTTGTAATTAGAACCCTCGTATTAAAATTGATTCTTAATTTTATTTTAAACATTAGTGTTTTACTTTTTCTCAGTTCAAATTGTACCAAATTGCAATTGTACCAAATATAGATATGAATATGAATAAAATTCTCTAAAATTACAACATTTATGTATGTATCCTTTAAGTATCACCTGTGTTAGTGGCGACAGGTTTTACCTAGTGCTAGCAATCGTTGGTTGGTTGGTTGGTTGGTTAAGGAAACGAAAGAAACAACAAACAGGTCAGCCAACGGTTTCAACATACATTTAGTGGTTAGTTTCCACTAATTAATTGTGTTTACGTGGTGAGCAGAAGTAAATAAAAGATGTTATATATGACTCACTATTATAATAAAAACACAAACATGTTCAAAGAAGAAAGACTCATTGACATTCTGGTATCTTTGTCTTAGGACAGTGATGAAATATAAACAATATAAAAAGGTCGTATCTAAAGTATTGTGTTAAGGAACGCCAAATACAGGCTTCGCAGGTGACTGGTCAACTATCCAATGTACCTTCCGATAGTATGCAAGTTTAAATCAACAAAAGCGCTTTTGGTGATCACAGAGTGTTGTATTGCTTGATCTCATTAAAGTTGCTGATGTCTTTGAGAATGTTCGACTGCTCGTTGGGGATATAAAATAAAAGTGGACTGTATAAAGGCGTGGTATATTGCCGATTAAATTAACAATTGCAAGGGTCCCGGACAAACATGGATTAAGTTGGCGCTTGAGAGTGTCGTCCGTCACGGTGGTCCCTGCGAAAGCGAGTGTCCGCCGGCCCGGCCGGCTCACCCGCCCGCACCTCCGCTCGCTCGCTGATGTCGCTGATGACGCGTAGCTTGGTCACGTAGCCTGCGCGTGCCGTCTGCGAGTTTGTTGGGTGCGATTCCCAACAAGAATGATACAAGGATTTAGGCGACCATAACCCTTGGGGATACTCGTCCACTCAAAACTCGTTGAAGGGCCTGTTCAAGAACAAGTTCTGCTCATAATCTCATCATTCTCATTATCATTACTTAGATTATTTTGGTGAGGAGAAAAAGTAGTGGCTCATCAGTTTCTAGAATCTAATCACCCAGAAGTCATACTTCCGTTTGTTTAACAATGACATCATTACATCGATAAATGACTCCAGATCGACCAGTTAATCATTATCAATTTTGTAAAGGGGAAACTGCCCCATGGACGAGTTTCTTCATAACCCAAAGACACTATCCGTTTGTATATTTTAATTTATTTATGTGTTTTCAAATAAATAAACGTATTGATATTCTCCCTTAGATCGGAGGAAATGCAAGATAATCGAACCATATTTATTGCTTAACTTAGTTGAACATTGAAGACAATATATTGATGCTACATGTTCCATGATATGCTATTAATGCAAGATGCATTAGAGACAACAAACGGTATTACAGTTTGAAATGATCGTGTTACATTGTGTAGCGTTGAGTAGAATAGCGGATGATTGAACGATATACGTTGAGGTATAAAGTGTTTTACGAGGTAATCACACAAGTTTTGATATCGTAAAAGCTGTAACTATATTGTTGTTTAATTTAGTACGGCTATAGTATGTTTATGACATATTTCAAGGTAGATTTGAAGTTTCAATGATGGAATTTATTTGTTAAAGCAAAAATGAATAAAGCGAGCCGACACACAAAAACAAAAAGGAAGTAGGTATAAGAGTACAAATAGGCACACGTAGAAGTCCCGAAAAATAAGATACAGAAGTATACCTACGGTACCCAGATAAAAGGAGCGAGCCTGGAGCTCATGCACTCTTAAAAATCTCTTAGGTTTTGAACATGAGGTCAGCATTAGTCAGTTTACATGAAAATGACAAACAATACAGTCAGAACTGACAACCAGTCTTACCAAGGGTTATCGTATTACCTAGTGCTAACTGGGGTGTGTAGATCAGATAGGCAGTCGCTCCATGTAACATACTGGTATTCAACAGCATTCGGTTAGACTGGACGCCAACCCCAACACTGTTGGGAAAAGGCTAGGCAGATGATGGCAGTCAGATCACAGTCTTCAAACAAACCTAACTTAAACAACATTTTAAAGAATTAATGGTAGAGGAAAAAATATTAAAGATATTTTCTTCTCTTTACGCTTTAACTCTTGTTCCTGAACTTATCAGTGTTTTTACTGGCGTTAGTTATTTCTGCTCGTGCAAGCGTGTGTAAGCTAAACGTAAAATTGTTATGCAGACGCTCTGAGCTTGGGTTAATGACGTACCTTGTATTCCAATGTTTAATCTTGGCTTGTTTTCTTCTTATTATACATACGGCTATGTTGGTTATATGAGGTTATAATTTATAAAACTTAGTTTTAGATAATACTAGCTGTACCCGCGGCTTCGCTCACGTGACCGCGTATACTTTTGGCATGTCAGGGAACATTACACGGGAACGCGAATTCGTATATATTAAATTCCTAACACATCCTCTACAAATTATTTAATAATAAACTGACTTACTGTTAATCTTCTATATAATATTTATATAAAACACAAAAATGTGACTATCTATTTTCGTTATAGACTTTGAAACATCCAACAGATGTGCCTTAAACCGTTTTATTGGAAAGGCAATAAAGCGAAGATAGTTTTAGACTACTAAAACAATTTATTAGGCACAGCGTAGTAGCACACGCCGGGAAGGCGCTAGTTTAAACTAAAACCCGTTAGTACATCTTTGTTTTAATTACGCTACGTAGAAGTTTCTGAACGAAAGCAAATACATAGATGCAATCAATGATCCATTAAAAGTTCATTTCCTTAAAATAAAAAATAAAATCTTTCAGCCTATCAGCCTGTGGAAAACCAAAGTGAGAATATTCAAAAAACATGTTATGGAAAAATACTGTTTAATCTTGAATTTAATTTATTTAGTATTCGAACCATAAAGAGTATTTGCTTCAGCAATCTTCATGTTTCCGAATTAATACGAATGTCATGCACCACCCACAGTGACTCTCCACAGATGTAAAGCTTCTAAGTTTAGTTTTTAAACGCACTGTAGTGCATTCATAGCCCACTTATGAAGTCTTCACTTTGGTCGCACTTCGTCTTATACTTTGTAACTAAAATAAGTCGTAAATCTGTAATATTCTAACCATGGTGATACATAATAGGCATATACAGACGCCAGCACATCAAGCTACAACGATCTGTCAAATTTCTTTAATAGTTTTTCAGCTTTATTGTTTAAGCATTTGGTTCAACGGTGATTGGGAAAATTTTACAGTTTCGGGTAGCTTGATGTGCTGGCAGACTTGTACTTTCATGGCTGTAGCAGCTCAATATAAATACGGGGCTCCACCACCGACCGACCATGGCCGACTTGCTGGAGTGTCCAAAGTGTATACAGGTACACCTACGTTCTAAAGGACTTACCGTCAAAACCTACTACTACTGTTGCCTGAGAGATATTTCTCGACAGCATGTGAAGCCAAGTCAGAGGCCCATAGTGGCATTATAACTTTGACACCAGGTTGGGTATTAACCACACGATAAAGAAGAGTACTGTCGAAAACGCTACTGAAACCGCGATTAACGTAGCCGAGTAACGATATGAAAGACGAAGAAGAGCAAGGCAATCATAGTAGATCTCGTATTTCAGAAGATGAATGTTAAAGCGTATACATTTCCAAGGACTCTGATGAACGGGCATAATAAGTTGCGTTACAGATACCTGCGTATCACGCACATCGATGTAACAAATGCTGTCGAAGCATGCCTTTCGTCGATTCACCACATTTATGCTGTTGTGTGTTATTAATATTTTGCTCCCAAGTTTTAATGCAAGTGCAGTCACATTTAAACGTTAAAGACGTGCCGCGAGTGAAACACTTGCTCTTACGTATATAATTCCGCTTCACTCTGGGGTATCCCCACAATTGTAAATAAAGCCTGTTTAGAACCGAAAAAATGCCTAATGATGGAGGGTTGGCCAATCTATTTAATAAAACTATTTTTTTTTCGAAAAAAAAAAAATATGGTTTCAGTTTCAAATGTAAAATAATTACATAAACTTTTAATGTGTTTTTATAGTTTGATTTGGAAGTTGATAGCCACAGTTCGTAGTGCTGTGAAATATATATTTTATATTAAATATGTTTTTTGCCCTTTATTCAGAATTTTCCCAAAAATTGTTTTCCGTAAATTGGTAATTTGGTACAGATATCGCGTAATTAAACTTTTGAATAGATATATACCTTTATCTACCTCGTTTGTTTATTTATTTATTAAAACATTATGCACAAATAAAAAAATGTATAAAGGCGGACTTAATACCTTGGGCATATTCTACCAGTCTACCTTAGGGTGATGCAGAGACAATTCCTGGCAGGTAGGTTTGTTAATAATCAACATTTTCCAGAGAGGCGAAAAGGTGTTGGTAAGTCTGACACCCGTATCTATAAACAAGTCAGTGTTTACTTGAGTAAATGCCATTATTTAAGATGCGATTTTCATTATGTATCTTAGTAATTGCTTGGAGTTAGAACTGTAAAAAGTTATAATTCTTAGCTTTGCTTTCTTTAACGATTCTTACTTCGTTAAAATTCTTGTGTATTGCATAAAAAAAATTGCAAGTAATTACTTAAGCTCAAGTAATTACTTTAACTTGAGTATAGATACAGGTGTTAGACTTCAGCTATATCTAAATATTAAGTTCAGAGATAGTAGATCGTAAGTAATGTCAATTTGACAGTCCATCACCGTCGAGTATCGAAGTAATCAATTTACATCAAGACACTTAAGTATAAATTAGAGATGACTGCCATTTTCTAGTGGCAAAATAAAATTACGAAGTAATTGAAGATCGCGATTATTATTCCATACAGAATTTCATTCTATCATATCAGCTCTAATTTAACGTTATGAGTAATTTCTCTTTCAAGTACTATTTTCTAGGGTTCGAAATTATCGAGACAATTATTTTCTTTGTTATCGGATCTCTTTAATTTTAACTCGAATTCTGTTTTTTTCTTTTATGGTCCTGTGGTCGTAAATAGCGAAATAGTAACAAACAAAACTCAACACAAATGTACAAAAAAAATTGTGTTTGTTGATTAAAAAAAAACATGTTTGTGACTGTTTTTCTTTTAAATCTACACTTGACGCGTTTGGATACGCACGGAAGCGTAAAATGATTTTTGTTATCATCAAGATATTTTTAAATGATAATGTTCACTTCGAACCCTGCTAATTTCATTAGTTACACGTAATTTTTAGGGTTCCGTACCTCAAAAGGAAAAAACGGAACCCTTATAAGATCACTTTGTTGTCCGTCCGTCCGTCCGTCTGTCAAGACCGTTTTTCTCAGGAACGCGTGGAGGTATCAAACTGAAATTTCTATATGATACTTAGTTCTACTGTCCCTGGAAGCTGTAGAAAAATCAACCTTCTAAGTCAACGCAATCAAAAGATACAGCCACTTAGGCCGCAAATTTCCGCAAATTTTCGAAACTCGCACGGGAATCAAAACCTACAGGGTACTTCCCGTGAACTTAGAATCTTGAAATTTTGTACGAAGTCACGTTTTATAGTACAGATATAGGAAAAATTACGAAAACCGTAAATTTTTAGTTTCGTCATATAAAAAAAAGTTATATACCCACAGGTTTGTACGGAACCCTCGGTGCGCGAGTCCAACTCGCACTTGTTTTAATTAAAACAACGGAAGAAGTGGTTAGCTTCCAAATCCTAGTAGTATTTACAAGTAATTTATATAGACCGAGTGCTTATCTGAATTCCACAAGATGTCACTCGAGTGTCACAACAGATCGAGTGCTTCAATTGTTCTGAGTGAATTCACACGGGCCACATTTTGTAAAATTACTCTTGGTTGTCGAGATAATATAATTGTAAGTCTAATCTTATTAAGATAACAACTATAACTACACTATTGTATTAGGTAAGCCTGTGATGATAGTGGTATGTGTTTTAAACAAATAAATAAAAAAAAAAAAAAACAAAAAAAAGATCCAATCTCCCATTGCCTCCAGAAAGGTACGGTTAACATACTGCTGGGTATTTCTGATTATCAGACTTTTTAGTTCAACTACTCGTAACGACAAAGATCTACGAATGGCATTCTGGACCAACCGTGTGTCGCGTTTTCCGACGCTCAGAAGGATCTTGGGTATGAAATTGATGGTCATCCATCCACGGACCAACCCCGGCACGCATTGATAATCTTGATCGATCGACCCGTATAACTTTTACTCAAAAAAGTATGTACTGCGAACTTACTTAAGACGACGACGTTGTACGAGTAACATCTTCATTTTATTTTGTATGTTTTATATAGGTACCTATATAAACCTATTCAATCGCCGTGTTCTTATGACTTCATTATGTTCCAATCTTAGCTCATAAATATAGCGCAATTACATTGGAACGTCCCATAAACAGCACATAAACAGAATATAAACAAATCATTGAGTTCGAAGCTCTGTTATAAATTGGCTGTGTCTTCTGCTAAATTATGTTGGCTTCCAATACCTAAATTGTACTTAGGTAGTTATTTACTGTATTGTATTTCTATTATTGAAACAACAATAGGTACTCGAAAAGTGTCGAGGCGTGAACTAACAAATATTTACTTTAGAAACAAGTAAGTTGGGTTTCTAATCGAATGCCGCCACTTGGGTGAGATTCGAAGTAATGAACTTCACACAATAGCACTTCTGTAATGCTTGACACCGACTAGGTGTCGGTAAGTGACGTCTCATCATCATCTGCCTTGCCATTTATCGCGAGCGACTGCCTATCTGACCTCCACAACCCAGTTACTACTGGGTAATACGCACGGACGATACCCCTTGGTAAGACTGGTTGTCAGAATTTCAGGCCACTGACTACCTGTAACGACTGTGTACATAAATCAATATTGGATTGACAAAAGCTACCGAAAATCATATGACAATCAAATTAGAAGTCGTTACAGAATTACGAAACGCTTCGAAAGTAACTTGCCGTTTGAAAACTGATCAGAGAGCCTAGCCCGGGCTCTCTGATCTGTTTTTCAATTTGATCTTGTATTGTAGCTTTTTATCCAAGCAGCTATCTATAACCCTACCCTCGTAAGTTAGACCCACTCCTGATTTAACGTTCTTGTACAAGATGGTCGCGCTTCCGGCGGTCCGAGAGCAACATCCAGCAATCCATTTTCAAAAAATGCGTGAATATTTTCATAAACAAAACAGTACGCCCTCGGCATCGATCAAGGGCGCACGCTTCCCTCTGTCACACTCAGCCGATAACGGCTTTGTCTTCCCCCTTTAATAATTGAAATCGTGTCAAATCGGTTCAGTAGTTTATGAATTACAACCAGGGTCGTGAGCTTGACAGCTTATGTAGGTACGGAGATAAAAATAATGTATGAAGAACTTGCAAGCTGTTTGGTTTTGAAATGAATATTTTGAAAATAGGTAGGAGCAGAACACAATCTTAAAATTGATGTACTGTAGAAAATTTGCAGAAGAGAGTCTTTGCGAAATAAATTAATATAACTAATAATAGGATAAGTAAACCAAGATAAATTTTCGTAATCATAGTGGCTATTTTCTGAAACTTAACAATATAGCTATTGTGATTACCAAAATCTATTTCAATAACCAACAATCAATTGGATATTGAAATTGGAGTTTCGATCCAAAGCAGCAAGCGCTCTCCACCATTGCTTCACATCAGGCGGCCAAACGCCAGCCGATTTAGTACTAAAAAAAATCCAACAAACCTGCGACAGATATATGTATCAGTACCCACCGGTTCAGAGTAAAAATATTTTTTTTTTTCAGGTGGTTTTCTATAAATAACTGCTGTTAGATGAATCTATCACTCTTAATAATTATGTTATCCGGATAAGTTGTTTTGAACTAAATAAACCTCCTTATCTATCTAAAGTTCTAAACCAAATGTATTGTATTTTAACAGAGTATCTAGATTTCATACTGAAAACTAATCCTATGTGCTAAAGTCAGCTAAGAATATTGTAGTATCAGTAGCATCCATTAGTTCCTCTAAAGTACGTGTCATCTCACGCTAGACATAATACTAAGTGTTCCATCGTTTGTGGAACATATCGAGTTAATAGAGGAGAAAAGTAAAATAGAAAATGCACCGTAAAAGGATTTTTTCAACTAAGACCAGATCCTTCTTTATGATTTTGATTCCAGCTACTGTATACCTATGTATACAGAGGATTTTCGGATGTATACCTACTAAGCGGTCAAACCGTTGTTTTCGAGTCGTACACACCATTACAAAAAATCCAGATAAAATCTAGACAAATAACACTCAGCAATTTGAATAATTTTAATAATAACTTAATTGGTAATTTAGGCATTCCGGGATATATTTTAGAAAATGTAAATAAATTTTATGAGGAATTCTTTTCGGTAGTTTACACAGAGTTTAATAATACAATAAAAATTAAAACTAAATCTATTTGCCCAAAGTTTTTGTTCAGTGACTGGGCAACTAAGGGTATCAGGAAAAGTAGGGAGCGATTGTTTGAGCTGTACGGCCTTAAGCCTTATATCAACTCAGAAACTTTTAATAAATATGTAGCGACATACTCAAAAATTTTTAAAAACACTTGCAAGGTAGCTAAAGCCTTATTCATTAGCAACAAGATCAAATCAGCCGATACTAAAATAAAGACGGTTTGGAAAATTATCAATAGTGAAACTAATAGAAATAAAAAATATAATAATGATATCACACTAGAGACCTCACGTGGTCTTCTAAGCTCTAAAAGCGAAGTTGCTCAAGAATTTGTAGATTTCTTTACCGGTATCCCACTTAAAACTACCGAAACCTTAAATTCCTCACCCTCGCTTTCTATTGATTTATTAAGAGCGAACGTTTCAGCCTGTCCGGTTGAGTTTCAATTCAAGCATATAAACCCCATAGCAGTCATTAAAGCCTTTAAGGAAATCAAAATCAAATTAACGGAAGATCTATGGGGAATGTCTATTAAAGTTTGTCAAGCTATTATTGAGACTATAGCACCGTACTTAGCCTTAATATTTAATTTGTGTGTAGACCAAGGAGTCTTCCCGGACCTTATGAAATACAGCAAGGTAATACCACTTTTCAAATCCGGGGACAGTAAAGATACGAATAATTATAGACCCGTATCCGTATTGCCGGTTTTCAGCAAGGTGTTTGAAAAGGTAATGCTTAATCAGATGCTTAACCACTTTAATACCAATAAGATCTTACATGAGAAACAGTATGGTTTCACCAAAGGACGTTGTACGACTGACGCCGGTGTCACATTATTAAAACACATATTCACTGCGTGGGAAGAGGCACAAGATGCCATAGGAATCTTCTGTGACCTCTCGAAAGCATTCGATTGCGTAAGCCACGAAACCCTTCTCTTTAAACTTGAGCATTATGGTTTGGGGAAACTTGCACTCAGTTTAGTGAAATCGTATTTAAACGATAGACATCAGCAAGTACAAATAAATGGTGTCAATTCAATGGGTTTAAAAGTAAGGATGGGTGTACCACAAGGCTCTATATTGGGTCCTTTCCTCTTTCTAGTCTATATTAATGATCTACCCCATTTATTTAAAAACCAACCACAAATGGTGTTGTTTGCCGACGATACTTCTTTGATATTTAAGATAAACAGACGTGCCACAATTCTTGACGACGTAAATAGCGCCCTACTGCAAGTCCATAATTGGTTTACCGCGAATAATTTAGTATTAAATGGGAAAAAAACTAAGTGCATAAGATTTGCCCTACCAAATGTCAAAACTAGTGATTGTGACATAGTATTGAATCAAGAGAAACTAGAATTCGTCGATGAAACTGTTTTCTTAGGGATCACGCTCGACTCAAGGCTACAATGGGGTCCTCATTTAACATCTCTTGCAGGACGGCTGAGTTCAGCAGCATATGCTGTTAGGAAAATCCGTCAATTTACTGATGTAGATACCGCGAGGCTAGTCTATTTTAGTTATTTTCATAGTATTATGTCTTACGGTATTTTACTATGGGGACGGGCTGCAGACATCGAGTCTATATTTATTCTGCAGAAAAGAGCCATCAGAGCCATATATAATCTATGTAGGCGCGATTCTCTAAGAGAACTGTTTAAGGAAATTAACATCATGACAGTACCTTGCCAATACATCTATGAAAACATCATGTACGTTAGGAAAAATCTGCATTTATTTAGTAAAAGAGGCGACAGACACCACTACAATACTAGAACCAGGGACCATCTAGTTCAGCCAGGTTTCAGGCTAGCTAAAGTAGACTCATCTTTCATGGGGTACTGTTTAAAATGTTACAATAAAATTCCTCCCGGCATTCTACAACTGAATGAGACGAAATTTAAATCTTGTATAAAACGCACACTATGTAGGCAAGCATACTATAAGTTGGGAGATTACATTGATGATAAAAATGCTTGGCTCAATGCTGGTCCTGCTCCACAACCATAGGGGCAAACTAATTGATTACTTTGTGAAGTTATTGTGGAAGCTGCAGAAGATTGTAAACATATCTTTGCATTGTATAGATTCAGTCTCTTAGTATTATATAATTGCATAGCACATGTGTGAGTTCTATGTACGATAAAGCTACCATTTACATCTTTTACTGACTCGAATTTGCCCTGGCGGTTGAGAAATGTCATGCTCACTCAAATGTCTCGCTGATGGTGGCGCGTGTGTCGGGTCGTTTAGTTCCCTCCAAAATGGTTGAGTTGAATGATGGCTGATCCATGCGTCATGTTCGTGAACGGGCGCTGTCAGTTGTGACTGGTCATCTCGCAGCTGCCATGGATTATTGTATTTTTGAATTGTTAATTTTATCTTTTTTATTCTGGACGCTCTTACTCGCACGTCTTTCTACATCGTTCTCACATGTATGTTTAATCTCGACATGAATGATGTAACCGAGACTTTGTAACAACATAATGATTTAAAAGAGTGTCCATGGAGTTTCTTGCCCATTCTTCTCCATAGAGATCTACGCTTTCGAATGGGCAACTACAGTACTTTCACAAGTTATTATGCCCTGTGACTGGGACTGTAGCTTAGTTTATTTTTTTGTGTTTTGACATTCAAAAGTGCCTGTAATGGTCTAATTGAAATAAATGCTTTGAGTTTGAGTTTGAGTTTGACTATTATACATCCGAAAATCCATTCTCAAGAATTTCTTGTCATGTTTGACCGTTAAATTTTCAATTTGAACATGTATAACATATAAAATTAAGTTTATTTATGTTCACAAATTACATTCTTATCCTTTATTAAGATGACAGCTACTTCGACAAAAAAAATGTAATTTGTGGGAGATCTGGAGTCTAAACTAAGCCTAGGCCTGTATTTTAGACCTCCAGGCCCCCATTTTAACACATAGTAAGGGTTGTCAAAGTAGAACAATTTCAAGTAATTGATGGTGTGTGTGTGAGGGTATGTATGTACGAGTATATGTGTGTGTGTGTGCCTACATTTATTGTATATACAATAATATATTATACTATATATTAAATTTATAATAAATACATAATTAAATACCCTGTCACTTTACTATCTCAAGTTTCAGCGTAGCTTCGATTTAGTAACCATTGGATTAATTTGTTTTTACATTCAATTTTACGACAGTTCGCTATATTAATTATTTTATTTTATTTATTGAATTGTTCGCCTCCTCGGAATGGGAAAATATATACATTTATACATGTGTATTGACTGTTTCGTTGGACCACTGGTCGCAAACGCTGAGCATGAGGTCCTGGGCTCGATCCCGGGGTCGGGCAAATTGTTATTGGGTTTTCCATCAGGAATTCCTCAGTAGCAGCCACGGAGTCTAGATCTGTGCCCGGTTGATGACAATAGGCTCGCCTCTTTTACATAGTACTTAAACATAACTGGAGAAATGTGGGAGTACTATTAGGTACACCTCTGCTTAACCCTTAGGGGATTATAAGCGTGTTGTTATGAATGTATGTGTTATGTATGAAATACATATGTTGAGTGATATTCTGATTGTTTTATAATTGAAGGTATTAAAAACTCGAATGAGGTATAAACTGCAGATGGTACAATGGATATTTTATAGTGCAGTTAAAGCCAGCTCAAATGGCATATTTGATGATGATTGCGACACAAATATACGTTGGCATACGTGCAAAATAACCTTCTCGTAAAATATTAATTAGCTTTTTGTTTGACATAGATGTCATAATGAAAATTGGTCACAGTTTTTAATTGTTTCTGTAATGAGAAACGTGACACCGCAAATTAATTATACTTTTGAAATGATTAAATTGGTTCTGGGTATTCAATTCATTTGGAATTATTAGATTTACGATAGAGATATAGGTACCTTTATGGTCGTGGTTTTTACAAGATGACGCGATTTAAGACCGCCTTTGTTTTCTTCATTTTGAGTATCTGTTTTGGTTCTTCGAGTTTCAAAACTGTTATTTTTAGATTCGTTTATAGTTTATCATCAAATCAGTCAGATTACTACTACTACTAACACTTTGTTGATGGCCTTAATTAAAATGTGATTTATTGCACACACATATTATGGCCGAAACTAATATTTGTTTAATTTCAAAATTTTTCTTAAATAGGCTAATAAGGTTTGTCAAGCAAAAGTGAGGCAGCTTGTTTATGAAATCGATTATTAACTTGACTGTACCCTTTTTTGCAAAAATACTGAGTGTGTCCAGTTGGCGAAAACATAAAAGTCGTTTAATTTAAGTTTCACTATGTGGACACGCGGAAAAATCTTGGCGTGTCCAGACGACGGAATAATAAGTCATACTAATTTTGAGTTTCACCAACTGGACACACGTGTGTCCAGTCTCTCGTGTCGAGTTGGTGAATAGCCCACGCATTCAACGATGCACCTATCTATCTGTCAGGATAACTCTTCTGTTGCTTGACAAAAGTTTCCGTAAAACAATTTTGCCAAGACTTATATATACGGGGTGGAAGGGACACCGACGTACTCAGATCCAGCCTGTCCCCTTGCTGCCCTCCCCCAGCGACGCCCTAAGCCGAAGTCCGAGCCCCCAAGGGGGGGCCCTTAGCGTGTAGTCGCTTAGTTAGTAAGTTTTTTTGCCCTGGCTGGAGGCCTTAAATTCAAGGCATCCACAGGATAGACCGGTTAAGCAGACGACAACCTCCTAGGTTGAACTGCGAGATGCCATTCACAAAAAAAAACACCGACGCTAAAACGCCACGTATTCAGTACCTACATCTTAATAATAGTGATTAAAAGATGAGAAAAAAATTCTATGTGTGTTGGGGGGGGGGGTTAGAATGATGTATTGAATGTGGCAACCGTTTAAGCGCCGGTGTCCCTCACACCCTGTATACAGGTGGTCAAACTACATTTAAATCCATCTTTCTCACCTCAACTCACATTATTCAAGAATTATCTACAACTTCGCAACATTTGAACTTTATCCCAATCCAATTCACATCTCACGAGGTTCACTTCAGTGGTAATTTGGTAGGAAATAACTTCAGTAACATGGACGCTGCAGGAACGTTCGTTACACTCGCTATCTGGCCGGCTACATCGTATATGAGCTGTGTAGACTATACATACATATCGTTGTTGAACAGGCGTAACTGTACACGTGTTTATGTATGTACTAGCTGTTGCCCGCGACTTTGTTTCCGTGGAAATTTTGATGTGTATGTCTTTGTGATATTACAGACTAGACTCCATCTCTGTGCGAAGCATTCCGAAGCAGATCCGTTCTGGCGTGACTGAGTAACAAATATCCATCCATCCATTCAATGTTTGGCATTTATATAGTAAAGTAAGATTAGCATTTATATAAATTTTAACATGTTATCTACTTGAGGTTTGTGTGTAACGTAAGCTAGATTTTTTCATATGAAAGAAGTTCCTGATTGACGGAAAAAAGCATTTTAAAAAAGATAGGCTAACTACACAAGACAAGACAACAAGACATACAACATAACACAAGACACACAAGACTTGTTCGTGTAAGGACCCCATTTGCCTCTTTCCACTAGACCATATTCGCTTTATACCTTCTTAACCCACGGGAAGAGCGGGGGCTAGATTAATACGTCACCAGTAACAACGTGATCGAAACGTGTCCGACTTAAGCAATAAATGACGCAACCAAAGAGATATCTCTTTTCTACCTTCTTTGTCTACTAAATAAAAGCTATATCTATATTGCCAAACTCTAAGTATATCGGAAAAGAAAATATTATACATTTGATTTAACCTTATCTTCAGTAACTTGAGCATAAAGATACATCCCAGATAAAAGTCTGCATGTGAAAAATATGCTCGAATGGCTTTATTTATCTACTTCTGCTAACATTGTTATGGTTAGAACTTTTAACTTTATGTGGAACAGAATGTTGCCCTTTCTCGCAACGATTTTGCTTGGTTCTGTATGAAATACACAAATCGCTCGTAGATATTTGAATGTCTTTGTACACAAACGACATAGGTTAAAAAATACGTATATTTTAAACTAGCTGAAGCACGCAACTTCGTCTGCGTAACATTTTTGATTTGATTGATGCTCCGCTCATATTGGTCGCACCGTAATGTTACATAGCTTATAGCCTTCCTCCATAAATGGACTATTCAACACTTAAAGAATTTTTCAATTTCAACCAGCAGTTCCTGAGATTAGCGCTTTCAACTAAACAAACCCCTCAGCTTTATAATATTACTATGGATTTATTTGGCAAGTAGGAATTTTCTACTAGAATCAGTTTGGTTAAAAAATAATTCCCTTAAGACAAGAAATATCAATCAAATTATCCCAACAGACTGCTGCTGGACCATAGCTTCGTCAGAACACCCATTCCTCCGCTTTCAACGTCTAATCTGACCCAGGCACTTTTTAAAAGTAGCCATTACGCGGTCTTCGTCCCATTGGCCCACGAACAAATATTTTGATGCTACACAATTATTTACGTAGCTTGTTTCAACGGCTTTTCCCGTATAGTTTGAAATATAAATAATGCCGTGTGTACCGAGCTTGTCCACGGCTTTGTTTTACATAATTTATTCGGGGTTCCCGCGTACGGCTTGTGGTCAAGCGGGCGGTCAAACACAGATGTGCCCGTGCCTACAATGGTACCAAATGTTATGTTTTGTTTTATAACATTTTGGTACGAACGTAGTACAAGCAGAATCCTGAATGAGCAGTGTCAATAATTCAAGTGCGTGTGTTGAGTGTTTTAATGTTTCATTTGTTTTGGAGAGCTTTGAATTGAATATTATGGGGAAAATTTAATTCAATTATTTTTTTATTAGTTCTATTTAATCGTCTCCGCGTTTCGTTATAGAAAGGAACAAGAAACGTTACGAAACTAGGTATCTTGATATTACATTAACAGTAGCATTTAAATCTAGGTCTGGAAGATTTTTGGAATTCCAAGAGCGTTCCAGACAAAATTAAAAGAAAAAGGCCAAACATTTACAAAATCTTACAAAATACGGGACAGGAAAACGATTACGCAAATGCCCTAGGTCTGCGAAACCTATCTAGAAATAGAGTTAAAATGCCAGCAGACAAGATATTAATATAAAAGAGGACCCTTTTTTCTTCCAAATCTACCGCTGCTACGACCTGCAATAACCCAGACTTTTCGACTACTTTATAAACGACTTTCAGGCTTGCTACAAGTAAGAGAAGTACATTTCTCTCGTATATTCTTGTACTTACTAAGAATATCACGACGGCGCACCGATTTGGGACATTTACGTCCCAGTTCCACGGTTTATGTATGTACCATGAATGTCCCAGTCTTATGTACCTTAAATGTCCCAGTGTTCGTTGAATGTGCTCGTAATTATAAAACCCTTTCATATTACAGAGATACGCTACAGTTCTGTGTACAGTAAAGGTAAGTATATGAATGTTAGTGTTTTATATTATCTTTATTGCTGTATATTGTGGGTATGGTAATCACTGTGAGTGGGGCTTTTGATTGTGCACTGCGACGAATGAAACTGCTGCATGGAATAAACTTTAAATACATTTTTATTTTGTAATCTTAGTACGTATTTTGGTTGAATTTTTATATATGTTTTGGTCGAAAGAAACTTATTATGTTGTCCGGTTCAATCCCTAAAGTAAATGAAAAAGGAAAATCTAATTTATTTTAGAAACACCTACATTGTCCGTCTACATTTATTGTCTTAAAGGCAATTATGACAGTGTCTGCAAGCTTTTGCACTGCAATAAGGTAAACTAAGTACGTATAGATAGGCAGCAGGCGAATATTACAAGACATGCGATTATTCCTTTTATAACCCAAATAAAAATGGTTACAAAATGTCAAAGTTCATTCAACACAATGACACCAACTAGAATGTTACCCTCTGCACACACAAATATAAAATAGTATTAACTCAGTTCATGAGAAACGAAATGAAGGCTCTCTTCGGATTTCCCGTCTAAGCTAGCGACAAAAAAAGGTTATAACGCCGTGAAAAATACACATAATATTTTTAGATTACTCTACCTATCCACGACTGCGACGTTTGGCTGCGCATGTAGACTCGCCATTCGTCTTGATTTTCTCGGATTTGTTCTCATTTCGGTTTCTTTGTTTGCATTCGAGACCAAGATGAATGTCTGAAACGAGCGCCGGCGACATTTTATATTTGTTTTATTTAACACTTTATGTAAACAGTTGTACACGGCGAGGAAATTTTTATTGGGAATTAAGAGATCTTGGATACTCGGATTATACTTGTCGGGCCGTATACCGTGAAACGTCTTTGTAAAGTTATTGTTCAGACTATTTGTGTTTGCCTAAGACGGTTTTATAACCCATCCAGTTGTATCAATTTACCATCGATAATCATGACGAACTTACATACGAACATTCGTTAGGTTGATGAATTAAAAAAAATACTAAAGTGCTCAACTTCTTTAAATTAGGATTACCTACACTTGTGCAAAATGAAGAGAGTGTAGTGGTCACAAGCGCGACTGCTGAGCATGAGGTCAGGAGGTTGGGTTCGAGTCCTGGATTGGGTAGAGCGTTAGTGGGTTTTTCTATCAGAAATTTCTCAGTAGCAGCCACGGAGTCTAGATTTGTGCCCGATTTACATATACTTATAACTGGCAAAATGTGGGTACATTTCTGATGTAGGTACACCTCTGCCTAACCTTTCGGTTACAAGGCGTGATGTTATGTTATGCTTGCGTCAAGTTTCTAGACAAAGCTGTTAGGATGTGCGTTGTCTTTGATGATTTTTATTAAAAGGAACTGAATATTTAGGGCAAATATTGGTATTTTCTTTGTGGACGGAGCATGTCCATATATATACGTCATAGCCTACACGTCGCCGTTTTCTACCGACTTCCTTTAAACACATCCACTGATGACAAAAACATTTTATCCATGCGGAAACAAATTCGTCTCCTGGCGACCCTACGGCAAGTAAGTACCCTATGTAGGTATACGAGTATGAATAGCTCCCTGCCATTCTATCTGCGACTTGCGATTTTTCCCTGTCGTGTGCGTAATAAGGGGAGACTTTCCGCGACTCTCATTAGCCCGTAGATCGATCTTGGCGTAATCCTGCTTAGCGTAGGTTTATGAGATTTTTTGTAGGCAGGTTTTTTAGACGACATTTTGAATGGTAGTGTTTAGATTTCATGTTGACTGTTTTGGATAGTAATATCGGATATTGAGGAAAATGTTTTAACGAGATTCAGTAGTAGTACTAAAGAGATTTTAAATGTTACAGAGAGAAAAAATTGAAATTTCATTGAAAAAAATGTGATCCTATGTTTCAGTGGCGTCTAGTTAAGAGCGTTTACGTCTATCGCGCGAAGTCAAGTTTAGGTAATTCAATGCATTTTTTACGCACACAAAAGCGCGCGTGCCTGTGTGCATAGCGCTGGCGCGTTCTCTTGCGGTATAGTCAAACTAACCCACTATGATCCGTTCGAGTGCAATTGTTGTAGTAAAATTTAATTTGAATTTGAATTTGAACGTACACGGATTACTAAAGTACGAGTGCATAAAATAAGTATTCAATAATATATTGCAAGTATAGCTATAATTATGATTAATATTAAAGTCGTTTTTTAGTTATTCAAACATGAATTTGTTGATCTAAACTTTAGAAAGAAACCGAACTTCGTTAATTATTATTGATTTGTGACTGATTAATAAATATTTCTTATTCTGTTCAAATAAATCACTTTATACGGATTTACTTACGTTTATTTTATATTATATTTTAACCTGACGCGATGTTCCTCTTAGTGACACCTCTTATGAGGGAAATACAATAGGTTGGCGTTAACTTTAAAAACAATTTATGTTCTTATTTACAAAAAAATAAGTAAAAGTTTTAATAAATAAAATTCGTATGTAAAAAAATTGGGTAGATATTGGTTGTCACTAAAAATATTGTCAGTCATCAAAAATAATAATAAAAAAATTTAATCATCAAAGTACCAAGATTTTTTAATCACACTATAAACGTCCGCTATCCTTCCAAGTACGACTAAGGTCAACTCGGGTCAGGCAGAGCGCCGAGCGACATGTCCTCTCTCTAGAAAGCCTCGCGGCGGTCTGATTTGAAATTGCTCGCGCGCAGTGATTTATAGTAGTTTTCAAATATTTATAGAAAAATAATCACTGTAAATTATTTGAAATTTTAAATTGGATGTTTTAAAGCATATGTTCTTCTATTATATTATGCTATTATTATATTAAATCAAGTAAGATATATCGGTGAAAAAATCATTTTAATTCCTTAATATTTTACATTGTTTGAACTTTAATTTCTTATATAAAGAAACCTAAATCAAAAAATTTTCTTCTCCAACTATATTCCGTAGGATCTTAGCAATAGGTAAAAAAAAAAATCTAATTAGGTTTGCCAGTGGTTTCCTTTAATTAGAGCGTCGAAACTGACGCTAAAAGGGAAATTAAGAAAACCTCTGTTGAGTTATCTTGATACAATTTACCAATACTCTATTAATTGAAATATTTTTCTCCCCAACTATTGAGACAACAAAATTTCCTAAAGTTATTAGTAATTATCATTTTTGTAAAATAAAGGGTTGCTGGTATTAAAGGGTTTGAAAAGTACTGTTTTGGAGTCAAACAGCTTATGGACGGCGTAAACGCTCTTAAATGATATATTGCTAAGTTCGACACGTGACACTTGTACGGTCGAACAAAGTAATTGGTATGCAGTTAAAAATTTTCATTTTTCTATTACACTGCCGGGATCAAACATTTTTGCTATTTGCGTAATAACTTTTTAAGCATACAAACACATGCTTTGAAAAGTTATTGCGCAAATAGTAAAAATGTTTGATTTTGGCAATGCAATGTTATAGAAAGATGAACATTTTTAACCGCAAACCAATTAGCTTGCTCGACCGTACCTATAGGAACTAGTTCGTAATTTTAAGTATTTTTAAGATTCTTTTCACGACGTCCCACTTAAGTATAGTTAAATGTTTTTAGGTAGAACTCACAAGATATTGAATAAACTTAGCAACTATGACATTGAATTTCAGATTGAATATGCTAGAAACCACAATAACTATTTTCCGATATGCACATCATTAAAATCGCTTCCTTATGGAATTGTAACTGTGATTACGACTCAGGAACACTGAAGCAATGGTATTAGATTTCGAATTGAGTTCACAGGATTTTACAACATATCATGCAGAGTCGAAAGTTGAATGTTAGTTGTATTTGGACAAGTGAACAAGGAACATTCTATCTAAAATAGATAACAAAACAGTAAGTTCTTACTGCTTGCCGAACGAAGATAAAAGGTACTAACTGCATGTTACACTTGACTTCAAAATGATCTCATACCACCAAAAGTTCCTGAAACCACCAGCTCGCACTCAAATGTCTGTTCATAAATAGCATATGCATCAGAACTTCGAGAACCCCTTTCAGTTCGTAATTACAAGTTCACTTCGTTACAGTTATGATGCACAAGACATTAACAAGTTTTAAGTCGACCGTCCACAGTAAGTACAGTGGTGGTAGGAATTGATTTGTTTCGCAGCTCCACTACTGTTACATGCGTTGGGAGCCATGTTATCTGCGCTTTTCATTTTTTTTTCAGCCTTTCGTGCGTAGCATGACTGCTGGCATAAGCTACCAAAACACATGTATTTTAAACTTTATCTCAATGGATATAGTTCCTGTCAAAATGACAGTTGTCGTGTACTGTCTCCATTCTGAAAAATTCCTTGTGTCATTGAGTTAATATTTAAATAAATAAAATAAAATAAATATCGCTGGACATTACACACAGCGCCATCTAGTGCCACACTAAGCAACGAGGCTTGTGTCGTGGACACCAGATAGTTGATATATTACATAGATACTTTTTGTTTGTAAATACATACTTATTATACATATTAACATCCATGACTCGGAAACAAATGTATATGCTCATCACACAAACACTTGCTCCTACCGGGATTCGAACCCGGAACCCTATGAACGTAAGGCAGCCTCACTACCGCTGCGCCATTCGGGTCGTCAAATTTAATTAATAAAAAATAAATTTAATAAATTAATAAATTAAAATTATTTATTATTTTAATAAATTTAATTTAATTTACTTAGATGTTTAGATCATTTTGAACAGTCTGTTCGTCTCTATATTATTAACGCTGACAGTACTTAGGCGAAATTAATGCCACAAGACATTGTCTACCAGTCAACCTTTGGGTTAAATAGGACAACATTGTGATAGGATGCAAAATAATATCTAAAAACTAAATACAAGTTCGAAAATGTATATAGGGTGACTGGTAATTAGTGACCGATACAAGACGTGATTGTATTCATGAAACAACTTTCCCAAGGAAACATTTTTTTTTTACGCGGCCAACATCTTATAGGTCACAGGCACGCTCGCGCGAATTTCATACGGCTGTTGTGTTATTATGATATAAGTGAATGAGTATAAAAAATGACAATTATGTTTCTTTGAGAAAGTTGTTTGTTATCATGAGTACAAACAAGTGTTTAAGTATCGGTCACTAATTACCAGTCACCCTATATACTTATATATATATAGATAAGGTAAGGTACGGCAAAACGGACGGGTGGTACGCTGGTAAGGTACGGCAGTAGTTGGGGCTTTATTTTGGTTTGTTTCATTTACAAATGAAACAAACTAATAAATATTTTAACAAATACCAAAATAAAGACCACAAAATGTTTAAATCCTGTTGATGGTTTTTACAAATACAAAAAGGTTTCAACGCTGTTGCCTCCTGTTGGCCTTCAGATATTAATGGACGATTCCGCCTACAAAAGCGAGGCTATGCAGACGTGCGTAGCTTAGCTTTGCTTCAATGGAGCGCAACCTTAACAAGTTTAAATGCCTGTTGAGAGTTGTCTCCACAAAACTTGAGGTTACAGTAATGATAGTTGTTGAAGAGGTAGCTATTACCGGTGGCACTTATGGAGACGGTATTAAAGCAGCGAGCAACATTCTGGAGTTAGTTTTGAAAGCTTATCGCGGTTGCTTTTCAGGTTGTTTAAATGCAGATTGCAGTATGAAGCGGTTGGATGGCTACGCTATGCAGTTAGGATGTGATGAGTTTAGTTGATGTTTGATGTGGGTGGATTCATAGGTGTTATAGGTAAACTGGTAGTTAAGAATGCCAAAAGTAAATAAGAAACTTAGCCAGTTACTGCTAATGTCCAAAGTTAAAGTAAAATCAATTTAATCTAGGGAGATACTAGCTCCGAGGCTGCGGAAGTCGTATTAGATCCCGCTTCCTCCCGACGCAAGTGTGCGAGGGAACATCGGTGTGATTTTAGTCAGTACGAGTCTGACAGACCCCTCCACTCTCCTTAGGGCGGAGGATTTCCATTTCGAAAATAAAAATGGGAGACAATACTACAGTAAGGGTGCAATACATGCTGCGGGTTGTTCGAAAGAGATACCGCGGCCCCGGAACACAAAGGGCGATGAAGGAACATGGGTGGGTTTTAGTCAGTAAAAGTCTGACACTCCCTCCCGCTCAGCCCAGAGCGGGAGAAGTCATTTGATGATTTCCCATCCGGAAAAAAAGGGTGCAATACATCTAAGGTTCTATGATAATTCTATAGCAATTATTAGCGATTGGCTACTCTTTTAGAATATTTTTGTACGTTGTATTTTTTTTTCCAAAACTGTTCGTTTAGTCAATAATGTTTTTAAATTAGTTAAATATTTCTCATGAAAGTGAAATTTCTTATGGCAGATAAATACATCTCAAACCCGTTTCGCATTTTTTTTTAAGTTAGAGCCGTTTTCAAAATTACAACCACATTGCTCAAATCTCGTCCTAAATTCTTCAAAATTACGTAAAATATCTCTCGTCATAAAAATCTTGTAATAAAAGCATATAATTGTAGGTAAGCAACTAATAATGCGGGTTTATAACCTGACGCTGTCGGCAGTGTCACGTAGGCTGACGTGGAACCGAACGTTGGCCAAACCTGTCAGTTCCGTGCTTCGCTGTAGCTACACTGTTACTCAGTTCACATCGAATGGCGGGTGGTGGTCCAAGGGAGATGAGGATACGGAGATTTGAGATTTGGGGTCGGCCCAACTTGCCATCTTACAGTTCTATATTACTCATCATCTCATCAGACACAGGAGGTGTCTCACAGTCCATCCATCGTTTCTTCGATCTTCCTCTACTCTTATACCCACCCACATTCATACATGAAAATTTTCGAACACTAACTGCCATAAAAAAGAGGATTACAAAATAAACATCAAGTAGGTAACCGTGACGGGAGCTCTAATGTAACAAAGGTGTCGTTCGAGAACGCATGTCGTCGCTGTAGAATGAATACCTCGTATGTCAAAAATTCTTTTTTTTTAGAAATCGTATGAAAACCACGTATTTTATAATACGGCGAAACTGTGAACCCAGTATATGACTACTAGTGCCATCTATTATATTCAAAACATGAGACAAAAGCACGTAAAAATATTTTAAACATTGACAAAATTAAACGTTTTTTTCGTTTCCTGTGAAGTTTGGTTTCCTGGACATACGAGCTTATCATTCTACAGCGACGATGTTTAATTGATCACCTATGAACTGATTATGAAAAGCAAAGGTATATCGCTTTGAATCCATAAACACGGATTAAATAAACATGATTAAGTCACCAACCGAACTAGTGCCTTTAATTACATAGATTTAACTGTAACTTAATTATCAAATTAGAAAAATAAAATAATATAGATACATGTAAAGAAAAATAATATAAACTTCTTTAATTTAAATTTTCCCGCGCAACAAACGTCATCGAGCCGCAACGTAACAAAAAAAAAAATCAAAAATCGGAATCTATGGTAAAAGAAAAACCTGAAAAGAGTACTCATAGTCGTGTGAAAACAATTTATAAAATAAATTAATTAATAGAAGGATATTCTAATTGTGATTTAGAAACTAACATTGTGATTAATAACATTAAATGTCGTTTATTTTCTTACAGGTATTTATGGTTTTGTTACTAAAAACTTTTATTTCATGTGAATAATGTGTACTTACATGTAAAATAAACACAATAAATCTTTTCTTACAGAGAAACTAAATGTGTTATTTTGTGTTTGATTGACTGTGTCATTAAAATCACGGAAATTTTGGAAATTATCCTATATACACAAAATAATACCCACGTAATCTCTTTCTTCTTGCATCATACAAAATATACTATCTCACCTGAGAGGTTTTCATACACAATACATAGATCAAATATCACTCGCCACTCGGTACGTTCGTTCCCGAAAACCTTCTTCTCGTTTTATGTTCAAGTATTCACGTATCTTCGTCTTATGGTCATTTAAATAGTACAAAATGCATTTGTTTATTGCTTCCTGAAGCATACCGTTTCCAGTACCTTATTAATTACTCTGGTGGCCGAAGGGATTGGCGAATGATAAATTTTTAAGTGATGGATTATTCCGCATCAAGATCCGTTGCCTAGTTTACACGAACAAAGCCGTTCAACAGACATACGAAAACAGCGACTATAACACACAGCGGCTATTTCTGATATTATGAATAATAGATATAGCTTTAAGTATGATTTAAGAAGACCATTGGCAAATAAATGCAAAACGATATGCAAAACTTTGTTTCATCATTTGATTTTATTTTTTTCTGAATGTAATAATAATAACCAATAAAATAACCTTTGTACCTTTGTGCTCTTTTGTCTTTATGTATTTTTCCTGTAATGTGTTTTGTGTGTACATAAATAAATAAATAAATAACCAATATAATTCCCAAAATAGCTTACTTACCTTATAACATTTCTTCATAGTTATAAATTCTACTCTTACCGGACATAAAATGCCCAAGGCATTAAGTACGCCTTTGTACAGATTTTACTTGTGCATAAAGTTTTAATAAATAAATAAATAAAATACCGCAAATCCAACAGACATCGCCATCATAGCACTTGGCACTCTGAATTCTTGGCAGTTGAAGTGCCCATTGGATACCCCCTTAAATCTTTGATCAAACGTAACAACCTGTCGGCCCTCTAGGCTTGTCCTTTGAAGCGGATGTTCTCAATATAATCACTCTAATTGGAAAAGGCGTCAAACAGGGTGACCTGCTCTCTCCCAAATTATTTACAAGCACCCTCGAGGAGGTATTCAAAAACCTATGGTCCAGTAAAGGTTGTAAAAAACTCACTAACCTTCGTTTCGCTGATGATATCATCCTATTTGCACCGACTACTGCCGAGCTACAACAAATGCTCCAAGATCTGAGCACAGCAAGCCTTGAGGTTGGACTAATGATGAATTGGTCAAAGACAAAAGTCATGACCAATAAATAGCACAAAAAGTAGGGTTGAGGTATGTGGGCAAGAAATCCACTACGTCGATGAGTACATTTATTTGGGCCAGCTTAGCTTAGCTTTGGCTTAGCTTTATTTTTTTCCTTCGAAAACAGGCAAGACAGGGAAATCAACCGCCGTGTTGAGAACGCCTGGAAGAGCTACTGGTCTATGAAGTCGCTGATGAAGGGTGACCTACCTTTATCCCTGAAGCGCAAACTCATTGATATGTGCATTCTGCCCATACTAACCTACGGTGCTCAATCTTGGTCACTGACCAAATCGCAAAAGTCCAAACTCAAGGTTTGCCAAAGCGCGATGGAGCGTAGCGTATTTTATATTAATCTCATCGACAGAATTCACAATACGCTCAAAAACTGGAATCGCTGATGTGGGCCATAAGACTGCTAGGTTGAAGTGGGATTGGGGCGGGCCATGTCTGTAGAATGCATCAGGACTGATGGGCCAAAGTCGTCACGCAGTGGGTGCCAGAAGACGGGCGTCGTCGCCGAGGGAGGCCTAGAAAACGCTGGCGTGACGACTTAGAGGCGTTTGCGAGAGATGGGCCGGAGAAAACCGAGCGGAGAGAAGAGTAGAAGGCTATGGGGGCGGCCTTTGCCCAGCTGTAGTGGGACAATATAGGCTAAGGAAAAAGAAATTGAGAACTTGAGTACTCTGACAGCATATTTACCTACTCACTGACAGGTAGCATAATCATCCTTGTCATCGTTGCCACTGCTGGAACACAGGCCTCCGTGAAAGTGACAGATAGCGCACAGCCTCAAATACTGGGTCTCAGAAGCTGGTAATTTTGCATAAAAGTTCCTTATCTTTACTGAAGATGAGCACTAAAGAAGAATTCATCCCTTAAAGGGGTGAATAGGTGATGAAAGATTTTAAGGACCCTCGTCATTTTTGCCGATGAAAAACCTCATCAAGCTAACGGCTTGTATTATGCTGAATCAATGATCAGGTTTTGGTATGAATTTATAAAGTGCCGTAAAACTTAGATAACATAGTAAGACAGATCGAAGATGCCAGCAAACCTCAGCTTCTTTCGAAGAAATTAGTTTGTTATCTTAAATGTTTTTTTTTTCTCTCAAGAGATTTTTGTTGTATGCAAATGCACAGCTGTTTACTAAAATCCATGCAAATATTTGGAGTGTGCTCATGCCAGCGGGCTGCCAACTAATACGTAGAGGCTGGAATGGTCACTCACAAATATCTACTCAATACGGCCGCATTTGTAAAATGCATAAACGCATTGCTTGCTAAAAATATTGGATACCACCGCAGTTGAATATTCACTTCTCCTTGATAAAAGTTTTAGTCGGGATATCCCTCAATATCGCGGCTAAAACCAAGAATTCAGTTACAGTAACCAAAAACAAATCAACTGTACCATACATGGAACAGTTGATTTTTCCTAATAGCTGACGAAAAGAATAACTGACTAAAATCACGAACTGAATCCATCATTAAAGTGTGTGTCACAATGTCCTTATGTTACACCGTGTATATACCATGTTTATATTCCGTGTGTTGGGTTGTGTCGCCTCTATTGACCCCAAAAACAGCTGAATGTTTCCTGTTCACGAAGCAAACACAAACCTTGAAAAAATCACAATACTTTCCTACTGGTCCCTGGATTGGAAAAGGGTTCATTCCATAATCAAACGTAAACATGAATTGCTTTTCTAACGGTACGACGGAAAGATAACACACGACCTATCTCATCGTGCTTACAGTACAAAATATAACCAAAATATTTCCACAAAATTCGCGTACATTTTTCGAGTACTCTTCCCATGTCAGTTTGCTGGGATCCAATCAGTGTTAGCTTCAGTGACGGCTCATTTCAACCAATTTAATCCCAGATTAAACGTAAACACTGCCTCCTTTTTCATAATTACGTGTACGGTACAACAACTCGGCCCATCTCATGATTAAAATTAATGTTTTACCACAGAAATATCCGAAATCCATGCTGATATCAAAAATGCGAAAGAAGCTTTGTCTGTCTGTTATCGTTTTACATCCTAACGCTTTAGGATGGAATTTAGCATATCGTAGGCGATGACCTAGCTTCGGACAGAGGATAATTTTTATCCTGGCAGTAGTTTTTCATCCGAACTTCTTCTTAACTAGTCGATGAAAATCTAAATAGCGTCTGTGGGTTAATTTTCGACCATAACGCCAGCGAAACCGCAGGCGGCAGCTAGTGATAAAATAAAATCGTCGTATATTTTTTGGAGTGTGCTCGAGCCGTCAGCGCTGGCACCCAATCAGTGTTGGCTGGAGTGGCTGTTCGATCCGGCCGTACTTAATCTCTGATCGCACGTAAACAAGCCCACCCCTACACCCTTATGGTGGCTGTACACTCTTTGCAAGGCACTCCGAAGCAGTGCGAGCGCGAGAGTTTACTGCCAAGTGAAGTACACCGAGGCTAGATAAGACGATCGCTGATATACAGGTTGTAAACGGACCCTTCACGAAGCCGTCAACCAAGCATTCTGTACATTAAACTAAGTAATACTGCAAACAATATTGCTCTGAAAAGACTTCTTTTATTGGTGTGAAAATCACGGCGCTCTATGAGACGCGCTTAAAACCTTGTGCATTGATTGCATTGGTAAAGGGTCATGGAAGTGATTAAAGTAATATTATAACGTTAAAAACTTCTATTTTAAAAGGTAAGAAGAAGGAAAGTGGAATTGTGATGGCAAGAACAAGTACCTAACTCTTGGCTTTATTAACCTTTTGACCGCCATAGACGCCTATGGACGTCAAATCAAAAAGTGCTCACAAAGTCACCGACGGCATTACACGTCTTATTTGGATGCGGTGAAATTGTGGCTTGGCGTGGAGGGCCCGCGCGTGTGTTTATGTTCTGGCGTTGAAAAGGTTAAGGGTATACACCCTTACACCCTTTAAACACACTCTCACTCGCGCTGTCTCGAAGTATCTTAGCGAGAGTGTACAGCCACCTTAACATGTTACGGGTGACAAACGAATAGGTACCCGACAGCATTCAATTAAAAGCTTCAAATATTTTTTTCGTAAAGAATACAACAGTTTTCAGTTTGGTCCGGGATTGGACGTTGATTGAAATAACGTCGTTAACCTTTTATCGGTTTTTTTTGGAATGGATTAGATTGCCTGAAATATAAGCGTGTGCGAAGTTAGAGTACCCGATATCTAAAGCAAAGTAATATGTTCACCATCAGAATTATCTCGAGTTAGGATCGTTAGGATCTACCCTTTCGAATGGGCAACTACAGTACTTTTACAAGTTATTCTGCCCTGTGACGGGGACTGTGGCTTAGTTAATTTTTTGTGTTTTGATATTCAAAAGTACCTGTAATGGTCTAATTGAAATAAATGCTTTGAGTTTGATAAATCTTCCCGATCTATTTATGTTAAAGATTACTTTTAGCGATAAGACCGCCCATTGTGTCACCCGATCTGTAATATTTTCTTTATGTGAATTTAAATTTGTATGGTATTTATTTGGTAGCTATGTGTTTGAGCCGTTTGGGGTTCTCGTGACCAGAGGTCTGGCCTATTTTAGGGTCAAAGAATCAGCATTGCCATTCAACGTGGCAATGCTGCCAGCCTTCTGGGCACTATTCCTGTTGATAGCGATGTGGACGAATTTTTTGACGCCCTTTAATACTTTTCTTCTTTTATCTATGTAGGTACATATTTGTATTATTATTTTATATTTGTATGGTGTACATAATAAAAAATATTCTATCTATCTATATTAAATTGCTAGGTTCACTAATCCCAAAAGAAAGGGGCAAGAGCACCTAGATGCAGCCATATTTTTTTGACAACATACGTGTTATGTCTTAACTAGGGACTTATTTATGTTCGTATATAATGACGAGTCCTCAGAACATTCAGCGGATAGACTTGAAAACGTTTAAAACAGCAGAAAGCTATTACCCTCCTTCCACTTCGTTGGTCAGAAGACATCGCTTCGCACAAACCAAACCACTGTTGTCCAATTCCACGTATAATAGTATCGAAGCATCATAGTACAGAAATCTGTAGCTCGTATTTATCGTAAAAGTCTTGGCTTTTATGAACCATCATTATTTTTATGTGCCATAATCTCCCCTGATGTTTCATTAAGAAAACTTTGCCCATAAAACGTGGTATTGCCAAATCGACGATGATTTGAACTTTATTGCTTCGTAATAAGGACTTGTTTGCTCCTTAAAATAATGATTTAAGGAAAATGAGATAATTATAATCCAAATAACGTTTACTGGACTTTATGGGTATCTATCTGTTTATTTCATTTGGTAATATGATTCCTTAGCTTTGATTTAAGCAATGAAGATTTCGTTGATTTTCTAATAAATTACTGTAAACGGTATTCTGTTAAGAAATTATACCATTTTCATAGGTATTCAAATTCAATACCATATTTTCTACCACATACAGTCGTGGTCAACTAATTAGGGACACTCTGGTTAAACCGAATTGTGAATTTATTTTTTATTTTCCAACGAGTCTAAACCATATTCCATATCTCTTACATGTAAGTATAATTATTCATTTATGTGCCCGATTATACAAACAATAACAACTTATTAAACATTAAACCTCTTTACAGTATAGCTGATAGATTATCGTAGTGCTATTTGTTCAAATAATGCTGGCTGGCCATTTAATTAGGGACACTGAGATATTACGTTCTATTTTCAAAATTTGAATCTCAATACTTTTTTACTTCTTCTCTTATTGTTTCGTGGTAGTTTTGGCGGCAATCCCGATATTTATTTTAAGTTTTGAAAAATATTTTGAAGAAAAATGGGTAAAAATAAAAGTTGCGATCCAACACTACGAAAAATTATCATGAAGTTTGTTGTCGAGCATGGTTGGCCATACCGAAGGATAGCAGAACATTTAAATTGTTCAAAAACTATGGTATACAATGCAGTGCAACATGTCAGACGCAATAACACAGATTTAAATGTGCCCAGAACAAAAAGATCGAGAAAAACAACTCCGCAAGAAGATAGAATGATAGCCAGGTTAGCTAAGAAAGATCCGTTTCTAGGCTCTATTTTAATTAAACACGAAGTGTTTGGGACAGACGAAAGAGCTGGTGTCTCAGCGAGGACCGTTCGACGACGTCTGGTAGAAGCAGGGTTGTTCGGAAGAGTGGCTCGCAAAGTACCGTTGTTGAAGAAAGAACATAGAAATGCTCGTTTGGCGTTTGCACGTAAATATGGACATTGGACCTACGCCCAATGGCAACATGTATTATTCTCTGACGAGACCAAGGTTAATTTGATTTCTTCAGATGGAAGGCAATACGTACGGCGTCCAGTAAAAGCGGAAATGAATCCAAGATTCACAAAAAAGCAGGTGAAACATGGCGGTGGAAACATTAAAATGTGGGGTTCATTTTCTGGACGTGGAGTGGGACCTGTGAGGAAAGTTCAGGGTAACTTAGACCAACATCAATACAAGGCAATATTGGAGGAAACGATGCTTCCCTATGCTGAGGAGCATCTCCCTATTATATGGACGTTTCAGCATGATAACGACCCGAAACATACCGCCCGTTCAGTCAAGTCGTTTCTTACCAGTCAGTCAGTATCGGTGCTAGATTGGCCAGCAAATAGCCCGGACCTTAACCCAATCGAGCACCTTTGGCACGAAATCAAGAAAAAAGTAGCCACTTATCGTACCACAACTTTAGATGAACTTAATGAAGCTTTTTGTGAGGCATGGGCAAACATTCCTGTCGAAACATGCCAGAAACTGATAATGTCTATGCCACATCGGTGTCAAGCGGTAATTACTAACAAAGGTTTTGCTACTGGGTACTGATTTTACACGAAATAAAATGGAGCTGTTAAAGATATTATAATACTGCAGATTATTAGTTCTGTTTAACTCTATTTTTCATTATAGTTAAATGTCTGTCCTTAATTAAATGTCCAGCTACAGAATTATACCTTAAAATTGAATACATGTTCAACCTTTGATATTAAATACTTTTTTCTATTTATTTATTCTTTTATTTACAGCCATTTAAAGCATAATAATCGGACCAAATTATGCAAACAATAGTTACTGAGAAATCAATAGGGTTTTATATTTGTATGTACTTAACCGGTTATTGTTCTTCACTATCTTGCATGTCCCTAATTAGTTGACCACGACTGTATATTTTAAGTAACTTACCTATCAGCCGTGTACTCAGTGGGATTTCCCATACACTTTAATACTAATTATTTAACCTCAAATATTCAATCCATCTTTCTCGAATATTTCATTTAAAACCGGGTTGAATTCGAAGAAACCTGCCTTACCTTAGTGTCCATCTTCTTTATTTGAGGAACTCCAGTTCAAATTTTCATGCTTACAGCATTTTGGGCAGTGTGTTGTCTGTCAGTAATGAATGAATGAGTTTCACACCCGTGTCTATAGTCAACTTAAAGTAATTACTTAAGCTTAAGCAATTACTTGTAAAAAAAAATAATGCAACAGACAAGAATTTAAACGAAGTAAGAACCGTCAAAGAAAGTAAAGTTAAGAATTCTAACTTTTTACAGTTCTAACTTCAACCAATTACTAAACTACATAATAAAAATCGTATCTTAAAAAATGACATTTACTCAAGTAAACACTTTGGCTAACTTGTTTATAGATACGGGGGTAAGACTCTTACGAAGTAGGTAATAGTTTTACTGAGGTATACAAGGTGTAAACGGACCCTTCACGAAGCCGTCAACCAAGCATTCTGTACATCAACCTAAGTAACCCTACGCAAAAATTATTGCTGGGAAGAGACTTTATTTTTTGAAGTGAAAAACTACGTTTTACGGTAAAACTCAATGTAACGCACTCAAAACATTGTGCTGATGGATGCGTTGAATAGTAAACGGGCGATGGAGGTACATCAAGTGAAGCCATGACTTTAAAAAAATCTGCAAACAAAGTTGGAACTTTGGCCTCAAATATCTCCGTAGCTAGGTAGGTTCCCAGGTATGGTCTATGACAAAAAAAATATATGGCAATGACGGGGACAACAAGTGCTTTTCGGCTTCGTTAAGTGTCTATTTACACCTTGTATACTCAACATTACTTACACCATTGCAATGAAGTTTCCTTCTAAAATCATATCTCGTATATTACCTACATGTATTCTACATAAGTATTCCAGTACCGCGGACGGTCTGCCCACTTAAACCTTGAAGCCCGTTTCGGGCAGTAATTTAGCACTAATTACGAAGTAACTCGGGCGGCGTTGAGCTTATTTCCAGTTCAATTTATAGAATTTCGTTCGTGTTGCCTGATAGTGTTACATATACCTAGTTACTTGTAAGACGATGGAGTGTAAAATACTTCTTTTTCAGCAACTGATATTTCTAAAAAGGGACAAAATACTTACAGCAAAAAAAGAAAACAATACGGGATTTGAAAAACTGTTCATTAAGAAATCTTCAACAATACATCTAATTGCTTATCTGGATTCCTGTAAAACACTCGCTCCATTAAGTTCAATTAAATCGCTAATTAAGTTTAAATACATATGAAGTATTATTGTATCAAAATAAACGTGAACCGTTCATTAAATAAAACAGGCTAGGCATTCGCCATGAATGCGGATAATTCGTTAAATTAAGTGGTAAGTAATCCATTAGGGATCGGTAATCTGATATAACGTGATTATTTACATGAATTAATGTACGGGTTTCCTCTTCTTGTGATTGTTATTTGTGAATCTTTGTATGTTGTTCTATCTATTTCTGTTTTATTAACGAGACTTACTCTGACACAAATAAAAATAAAAAGGAACCAAGGCTAACACCCGAGGTCCAGAACCCAATATTAGTTTATTAATGTCCTATTTTCACCAATACTGGCCTTATTCAGGATTTCTTCTAGGTAGCACCTAGTACTAGTGATAATGGGTACACATCTAGGAACTGGGAGGTGAGGTACCATGACGTCTTAAAGCAGTACTGTTTTAATGTCCCTTCAGTGTGGAAAAGAGACGGACCTATGGAATGCGTCTAGCGCCATCGTTTTCCCACTCTGGAAAGAGATTAAAACAATACTGTTTTAACACGTCATGGTAAGTCTCCTGCCATATACAACCTTTCATCAATATAAGAAGATACTAACGTCAGTGTTACCAGGGGCAGTCGGCCCCGATGGCAACCTTGCTGATGACGACCTACTCTCGTAGAAATCCCACTGATACGAGATAAGAATATGAATCACTACACGTAGTTTTTTTTTCTATTATATCAGCCTCGTCTATATCTAAAAGCAATACGCGTACAGATATTGAAATTACATTTCTATAATCTTATCCGTTTTTACGCAGGGTTAAACCTAATATTACAACGAAATTAAAAGTTCGGCACAGCGAATTCGGCAACTCTTATTTTTTTTTGTTTGGATCCATTACATATTTGCCGTTACAGTATAAAGGTTAGTATAATAGGTATTACACTGTAATAAGGTGATACAGCAATAAATTCCCTACAGGAACATGTTGGTTAGGGGTACAACAATGTCACTCTGTGTCCTCCGTCTTAATCACTACTGTGGGACAATCCTCGTTTGCCTATTATAGCCAACCATTATTATATCGTCTATAAATACTTATTTCCCCTAAATACTCCATAATTACTAAGCACTACTAATGCTAGTACACGCAGCGATTGATCGCACGAGGAATTAATTACTGACGATTACATTAAATTCACAATAATAATTTTTCAAAACCTGAGGGAAGATTTCACTGGTGTAAAGTTATATGTTCCCACATGCCTGATGAAGATGTTTCCCTACTTTTTTACAGGTTTTAATAATTCTTACAAAACTGTTTTTAATAAAAACAAACAATTTATTTTATGTTCATATTTTTAATCGTATAGATAAACTTAAAAATAAAACAATTAAAGCGCTTCAGGTATACTTATAACTTCCTTTATTTAGTTAATACCTCGATTTATGAACTTATACTTAATCGCAATTTCGTGCTGAATTCTTTGCTGTGGAACCGCCATAACTTTCTAGTGTTTGCGTTACCTAGTACCCAAAAACATATGGAAAACGCACAATGGTACATCGAAAATATATTACTAACGATCATAGTCGTATTTACAAATTTTTGCGTATTTTCTATTTCTAAAAACACTATCTTAAACACGTCAAGAACCATCTGTTGGAAACAAAACAGAAAAATCAGCATGATCATGACTAGAACAATGCGTATGTTTTTTTTGGATTTCATACTATTTTTTAGAACAGATTTGAGAGCTAAGATAAGTAACACTGCGTTTGTAATTAGCACGGGCCACTTGATTATCAATATGTAAAGTATTAAATACTTTTGAGTAGCTTCTTGACCTAAATGAAACATAGAATGTAGTAATACGGCCACACTGATGGGTCCAAGCCACGCAATCAACGACACCTTCCAGAGACTCCAGCTTTCGGTCGTGAACACGTTAACCAGGCTGACGTATATTTGGCGACTGAACACAAACATCCAACATACGAGCGCCATTTCCGTATATATCATGAAAACAATGTCCATTAATACGATACGTCCAGAATAAGGGCACATGTTAAACAATTTCTGAACGTCGCTGAAAAATCTCACGAAAGTGTACAAAAATCTGGCGAGCATAAATTGGATGAGGAGCTTATTTTTGTAACTCTTTCTCCATTCAGCAAACAGCACGGCGGTTAGAATGAGAAGTGTTAAAGCGGCTGCTGACAAAGCTATCCCGAGTGAGCTCCATGCCAAAGTGAAGATAGTCCAGAATGATGTTGTATTCTTTGGATTGTAGATCACGTTGCCTTGTTCCACTTCGTACAAATGCAATTTAAATCGAGAACTTTCACTGAAGTGCATTCTATTTATTTGACATGGAGTTAAGCTGTTATTGTCATTATCCATGTTTAGGATTATTTAGTCACTTAGCACATCACACTGTAATTTATCTGGCGATAAAACGCTATCTCCCGCTTTGTTATTGATCATTATGTTCGTATAACACGTTTGGCCTGTGTTTTTAGACCCACTGCGATGCACTGCGATGAGTTGCGATGCACTTTGAATGTGTTTAAGTTGCACTGGGAAAAAACAAAAACTAAACTCTCCTTTGAAAGTTGCATCAAATAAACATGAACAATATTATGTCTATATGCAAGTGACCGCCAGAAGCGTCCACTGTTTAACAATAATTTATGGATTATGTACAAGCAGTTACTTGATAACACGTTTTTTATCAAGCATGGATTAGATTGGATATTTTGGTATCAAACAAAGTACTTAAAGATACTTAATTAACATATCAATAACTTTCAGTCGTGGGCTCATCATAAGGGCTTATTCACACGGGTTCCGTCATTGACGATTAGTCAGAAAGCACGATACTTCATGACGGATGGACGTTCACATTACATACGGAATCGTGTTTTATCACGATTCGGAAAAACATCCGCATTGGTGTTCACATTAGTTTCGTGATTTTTCGGGAGCGAGCGCATCAACGAATCCGTCACAAAAAAACACGATTCGTGTTTTTTGACGAACCTGATTTTTAAAAACAGGTACGTGATTTAAGATGTGTCCGTCATTTTCCACGATTCGTAATGCATGTGAACACGGGCATTTAAAAAGCATCGCCACCGCCAAAATATTGTCGAATCGTGAAAAAAGACGATTAGTCAAAAAAATAACGAATCGTCCTCATGTGAATGAGCGCTAATATTTACTTACTAATTATCAGGTGTCAATTTATTCTATCGAATTATATTTGTGTGGGTGTTATCACTTGAACTTTTGAAGAACGTAAGAAGGTTGATGTAAAAATAAGTAGAGACTCAAATACATTAATATTATGAGTCAGACACGTAAATAATGATTATTATTATAGATAAATATTATTCTTAATTTACTTTTCAATAAGATATTTTTCTATTTCGTTATGGAATTCTAAAAATAGTTTTTCGTCTGGCTTGATAAAATTGATTAGACACAATTCTGCTGCTTAGAAAGTTATCAAATTGGGATGGTTGAATAAAAACACATTTTTTAGAAACACAGAGGATATATTTTCAGATATAATGCCACGACAGGTCAAAAATAAAACTCACGTACGTGAGGAATAAGAAACGATAAATATATAAAACTCTATACAAATAGTTAACAAGGTGACAGTGTCTAACGATTATAGTAAGTATTTAAACTTATTGCAGACATGCAGTACACTTGAGGACAACGGTATTAAGTACAACTTTGACGAAATGTACGTACACACTACAGATTTAAAGTTAGGTGTAGTCATTGTGCTGTAGACTTTCTTACGAGTACAAATTCCGCTCTCGTGATTCACTCTCTATGTTATTCGGTCCTCAAGTGTAAACATCTATCGAATTTCCCTTCAAAATACTTTAAGCTTGTTTGTGACAGATTGATTTAAGAAGCTTAGAGTGCTGAGCTTTGTTTGTTTGAATGGATTCATTCAAATTCTATTCAGAAGAGAATTCAGTTGCCTATTCCACTACAAGTAAGTGCATCTACTTATGAAAATATTATTGCATTGTCTAATTTATACGTACATAAGTAACTTCTATTACCAACATTAAAATTTTAGAAATTCTACACAAGATTTTTTTTCTACCAATAGCATTATTAGTCGCTGCATCAATCAAATTTTAATTAGATAACTATAATCGATATTTAATTAACGAACTACTATTAAAAGTGACTGAATTAACAGAAGTTATAATTCAGGTGAAAATTCAAACAAGAAGTCAACAGTTTTATATTATTAGAATCAGAAACCATAAATAAGGAAGTTTATACAGGGTGGAAACTTTCAGCGAGACCTTAACCGATGCAGCTACACGAAAATGGTCTTAGGAGACTATCCATATTGTTTGTTCGTGAAATTTTGATTCCCATTCAGAGATTTTCAAAAAAAATTACAGTTAGAAAAATAAATTGCTATTTTACACAACTTTTCCCATATATTTTGTATGAAAATTGTACATACTTTTTTTTCATGCCAGTTGATCCTCTTTCAATACTAAATACTATACAAAATGTATGAGAAAAGTTTTTTGCAATTTCTGACTTTTTTAGTACTCTAACCTTGACTGGTCCTATACAAGTTTTTGTACAGTATAAGAAATAGGATCGATTGGCATAATTTTTTTTTTTTGTGTAAAATGGCAATTTTTTTGCTAACTGTTCTTTTTTTTTAATCTGTGAATGGGGATCAAAATTTCACGAAAAATAATGGATAGTCTCTTAAAACCGTTTTCGTGTAGCTGCATCCGTTAAGGTAGTTCCCCTTACTGTCCCGCTGAAAGTTTCCATCCTGTATATTTATAATAACAGTCACTAGGATAAAACTTTATCGTAGGGTGTAAAAGCTTATTAATCTTAATGTTTATTAAACATCAACTATAATATTTGTGAATTAGGTTTAAGTAACACTATTGTATACAAAGTTGCCATTGAAAAACTTTAAACTTCTCATTACTTCTTATTTGTAATATTGATAACATTTTCTCATCATTATTTATTTAAATTTTAATTTTGCGATGTCGAAAATAAGAAAATAGAAAAGATAAAAAATGTTTTTACTAAGTTAGAAAAAACATTTCGATAGGTAGATTGTCTAATAGACGATAATATTACACTAACTATTTATAAGGACAACTCTTTGTAGTTTGAATACTATGTGTACTTATATAGAAGTCTTTATAAGGGATCACAGTTGGAAAACACTAGTTCGATACACAAATCGGGGAAATTACAATCTATTTATCTACTTAAACTACGCTTCTATTATTAAATTTTATACTATTTATTTTTATATTAACTTTATTATTTTAAATACTATTAAAAAAAAACATAATTGATTAAAATATCAGAGTTTTAAACGAACATTCAACAATTAACGGTAACATTGAAAACATTTTCATGTTGAAGTTACACAAAAGTTTTCGAACAAATTAATGTAAATCAAATACGTACGAAAAGCTAAAATGTAAACAACGTTATCACACATACTTTGTTTTTAATACTGAACAAATTAATTTAACTTTGGGGTAAAACGGTTAATTAAATAAATAAAACAATTACTACTATTTTGCGTTCAGCTTATATTACAGCGAATTCGTTTTTAACACCTAAGAAGTGTTAAGTACCTACAATAATTAAATATAGATGCTTATTTAAAGCTAATAAAATCAGTGATACGTAAAATCGACTAATAGCTTTAAAACCGAGGCTTGAAGAGAACTAAGTTACCTACAAGTACTTATTTCTAGAATTATTCTAAGTTGTATCTACGTTAATACTTACTTTGTGTTTTTCTTCATTTGTCTTATTTTGTAAACAAATATAGCGCTAGGTACCAAGATTCTGATTAAGCAGTTTTTGATGTATTTGACGCTGTAGCTTCTGCATTGTTTTTTGCATTGAAAGCTGCAAATCTTGAGTGTGATTATTATAGTGTTTGTTTACCAAATGAGAAATTTAAGAAAAAACACACTATACAAAACAATGTGCCGACACAGTTTCATAGCGTGAATCAATGTAACAGTAGAGTGAACTACATAAGGACCAGTTTCCAATATTTTTGTTCAAAATTGGTATATTTGTTCTGGAATACATTGCTGAACATCGGTAGACTAGATTTTTATCCATTTAAAAGTGGACATGTAAAGTGGTTGTTGGTTATTTTGCAATAAAATTCGCTTAAAATATTTTTGTTTTAAAAGAAACTGGCCCCAAAAGGAAGCTAGTAAAGTCTAGAAGATCACAATGCGTACACTTTAATTTATCTTCTAACTTACTACAACAGTATCAGCAATTTTTAGCATTTCATATTTACTTAATTCGTAATTTTTATTCTAGTCTACTTTTCGTAAACATACTTCGTATTTTTAACTTCCTCCATCTTTATATTCTGGCTTTGTGTTATTTTGTTTTTAATGGGCTGATGAAAAGATGATACATTGCGAAGGCCTCGTGAAATTTTGTCATATTATTTCTATTAAGAAAACGAAATTCAGATACTCAGATACTAAACAATAGCCTTCCAATTACATAAAAACAGAAGCTTCAAATATATTTTAAAATGCAAACAAGATTAAATTAAAGGCTTGATGAATACCAGTTAAAGTTTTAAAACAATTTAAATTTAACGATAGATATTAAAATTAAGTTTTCACAATCAATCATCGTTAGTCAAAAACTAATCAAAAAGCAGTTAGCAATTAACCACAAAACGAGACCTGCTCTTACCGAGGCAATTATTATAAAAATTAAAATAATAATACTAAATTAACTTTAAAAATAATTTTCCAATTGCTCTTTACTCGACCATGTGTTCTGTGAAAGAAAGAAATAAGGTTGACTTTCAGGTTTTTCTAAACAAACGTAAAATAGATTGTGAAATGAGTACATAGAACAGGAAGTCCGATGACACGGGTGACATACAAGTTGTCTATTAATCGGTAGTCATAGTATGGAAATGTGATGTGGAGGAATGAAAAAAATGTCGCGAGGAAAGTTTCGAATATGATTGTGAATGGCTATAAGAGTAGGGGAAAACCAAAGAAAGGATGGATGGACTGTGTGAACGTTGAAATGGCTAGAAAGGTACTGAGACTACGTCTAATAAAGAAGCATGGTATTTGGGATCGGCGCAGCATGTGTTCTTCACACATGCTGCGCCGATCCCAAATACGTTGGCATAAGGGTGGGGCAATGATGGAAAAAAATATTACGCTGAAAATCCTCGAAGGAATTGAAAACTCCGTACAAATAAGTAGATAAATCGATATCGCTATAAAAGATGAACGGCGCATTGATGGATTGAAATTACAAAGTTTATCCCGACTTTGCATGCAAAATGTGTCGGCAAAGTTCTTGAATGGAAATTAATGTTGAAAACCTTTAGTTGAGGGGAGAGACCATATTTTAAATTGATGAAAATGATATTTATCCTGAATAGACAGGGTAAGTATACCGACATTTGCCTGCTTGTGATATGTTAAAAATATTTTGTTGGAATAAAATTCTTTTATAAGGAAAAATACCTTATAGGAATTCGTTAAAATCGATTTGACCGTACAAATAGCGGACGTGGTTGCAGGCACCGGAATAGTGTGCTGTAGTATCTATCGTATCTATCATGAAAATTTGGATGCATGAAAGATGACTTTTTCTTATTATTTTTTAAGTACCTTATTTAATATTTTTATCATTTCTTATTGTGTTTCTTTTAACTGTGCAATTTCTTGGATTTGTCTTTTTTGTTGTACATGATTTTCTCAGATAAATAAATAAATCACTCTCCTATGTTGTACATGGTAAGGTCCAAAAGTTTCCGGCCTAAACTATAAAATCAAGGCTAAATATTCAAACAATATTAGTGGTTTTCAATATAATCTGTTTTTATTTCAATACACTTTTCATGGTAGGTAGCTAAGTAATTAAAAATCAACATCAGTTTTATAATATCTCTAATTAATTGAATATAAGTAAGCCGGAAACTTTTGAACCTACGTGCTATGTCCTTTGTTTATTCCTTTTGTTGTTTACCGTAGAAAAGACTCGTAACAAAGATTGTTCTTTTGACGGAAACAAAACAGCTAGAATTTTAACACCATTTATTCCAACAAAGAAAGTTTTTATTTTCTTTGTTCTTAATTTAGAGGGCTTTATCACTGAGCGATATCGCCGCCCTATAATATCAACAGCAAGACTAAAACCAACAATTAAATATTTTAAAGCTAAATGTGCTCATTTGTATAAAATCCCAGCTTGTTCCGATAAAGGACAAGCCAGGATTGTATTACAACATCATACAACTCCAACATCATACATTTTGTTTGATCCGAGCAAACTAGTTCTCATGGCCTCACCAACAAAGGATAATAAAATAACAACACAAATGAGAACAAAGTTAGAGGAAGTTACCTTGTTCCTCAACGGGCGTGTGCTCTTCATCTGACGAGTCGAATCGGCTCTCGATTAGTGAACTTTGTTTCTGAAGTGACTGAAACAATGGATGCAATTATCGACTCTATTTAGAGGAACATTGTTTTTCAATTTATTGTTGTTCTGTCCGCAATATACTTGTAGGGGATAAAATAATTAGATAGATAGGTACGTAGGAAATATTAGGCTTTTATTTAAATTTTCAATAAATTAAAAAGGAACTTAATATTTTTTACGTCAGCAAGGTGTAAACGGACCCTACACGAAGCCGTCAACCATGCATTCTTTACATCATACTAAGTAACCCTGCGCAAAAAATATTGCTGAGAAATCACTTTTTACGTTAAAATATACAATGTAACGCACTCAGAACATTATGTTGATGGATGCATTGAATAATAAACGGGTCATGGAGGTATTTAAATTAATAACCTTAAAAACTTATTTGGAACTTTGACTTCCAATATCTCCGTAACCAGAAGTCCCAGGGGGTCTACTCCCTAAGTCCGTCAACGAAAATACGGGCCCGTACGAAAGTAGATCGAAACTTCGAAATGAACCCTACGTCCTGTTATTTTCGGATTCATGAGTTTTGAAAATACATCGGGAGTAGGGACAACTGTCCAATCGTGTTGTCACTCGTTTTTGGTTCGGGTTCCTCACTAATCGTATGTCCCTAAGTGATACGAAGTACGAAACGCCCGTATCTTCGGCCTAAACTACGGGTTTCGTGGTTAGAGAGTAGACCTCCAGGTATAGTCCAGAACAAAAAAAAATGATCGCAATGACAGGGTGAACAAGTGCCTTTCGTTTTCTTTAAGGGTCTATTAACACCCTTTATAATTATTTTGTCTGAGATTGCAAGTTTTCAAGCCAGGATTACTAAATAGTGCTAGTTTATAGTAGGCAGTTCTAGTTCAGTGCTAGTTCTTAAAAAATTACTTGATTCAAATGACAGCTGTCAGGATGTACGTCCGTAATTAAGCCGATAATTTTATTAAGACTATGTTTTTTTTTAGTTTAATTGAATTGCCCTTGACTAATACCCATATTAACATAGCGTAAAATACTAACTGCATAAATAGGCATTTGTAATTATTTATTTCAATATGACCAAAGCTACTAGTCCGTTTAGTTTGGCACCTGTCATTTTAATCAAGTTAAATTTTATAGATTAATAGTCACTAGCCCCGTGTCAAGTTTCATGCTGTGAAGCTAGTGTGAAATTATTGAGAATTTAATCATCATTTAGCCAAAAAATACATGTTTTGAAATCTCACCAATGTTAGTAATGTTAATCCGAAATAATCTAAAAAATCGACTGTAAGCAAAATATATCACATTTTAACCTAAATTTCGTTATAAAATGTCCGCCATACCTTATTAGACCGCCGTCTCGGCGGCGATATCTTGTTCCATAAAGCTTCAAGCTGATCGAAGTGCTGAGATTGCGCTATCGCAGCTTCTTCAGGCCCTAAGCTCACCTGAACATGACAGTTTACGTTAATTTTAAAGTTTATATTAGATGGGAAATGTTTGAAGGAGAAGTTTGACAGTAGATATTACCTGTGAACCTAAGTCTTTGTTCTTTGCTTCTTGTATTTTTGAGATCTCTTCCATTGATGCGGAAACCGAGAATCTAAACAAAACCATAGATTTTGTTAGTCAGAAAAATGGGAATTAATGAAAATATACATAACTTTCTCCTTTTTTAGAAGTCGGTTAAAAAGTAGCACCGATCATGTCTTTTACCTCCTCTTTAATCGTTCATCTACTTGAGCCATCATAGCTGCAGACGTAAGATGTCCATACTTCTTTTGCCAAGTATATGTATCCAAAGACACTTCTTTCTTCAATAATCTTCTCATCGGCCGCTTTGGTGCCAGCGGACGCAATTCTGCAAACATAAATAACATTTTTGGTTCGCGATCTTCTTATACGCTCAAGTATCATATTAAATTACTATTTATTTTTCTAAATTAAGTAATGAACATCGCTTTTATAGCAAAAGTAAATAAGATAAAACTCAAAAGGTTCCATTAAAGTTATAAAACGTATCTTGTTAGTACAATGTTAAATGATACCAATACATAAATATTACATACCTTATAAAAATGTCATGTGTTAGTAGTAAAATCAGGGACTTACTTGACTTACCATCAACATCTTTAGTTGGCGCAGCATAAGTTGGTATTTTTACGTACGTAGCTGGTGTATTATGTAGACAGATCATTGGAAGACAACCTGATAAAAGCCGAAAAGTAAGTCTATGGTATTATCAAAACAATTAAATTCAAATATTTAAATATAACCGCTGAAAAACTGGATTATCTTTGGTCGCTGAACATTATAATATTGAATAAAACATCAATAAAGCTTTTTGTAACTTTTCAACAAACTGGAAAAATACTATTTAATTGCTTTTTTTCATCAAGTCTTAATCTATTTGTTTGCTAAACACTACAATAATAAATAAAGACATTGAACAAATTAATCAAATACAAGTGTTTTCATTACAAAAAAAGAAAGGATCGTACCTCTGTCCAAGAGATGAATGGCGATACGTGCACAATCGCTAGTTATCTGAAACCCGAGCAGAGGGACGTGGAGAGCCAAAGATGTCAAAGCCAGACCTCTCTTAGTTTCCCATATGATAAGTGTTTTATCTTCAGCACCTAGTTTGGTAACAACAATACATTTTGTAAGTGGTTTTTCCAGAGAGAGTCATGATATTGTAAAGTTTTTAACAGAAGACCAGATGAAAAGAAAATTAAACTTGTGTTATTAAGTCAGCAACAAACTTAGGACAGATTAATTAATTAAACCTTGCCTATTATAACTTGTTTGTTTATAATTGAAGAGTACTTTGAAGTGTAGTATTTTGATATGGTTATGTTTAAGTTTTGGTGTGATTATGTTTTAAGTTGCAAAGTTTTGACGCTGACTTTGCAATTGAAATAATAGTATGTATGTATGTATCAGGCAGTGATAGCCTAGTGGTGTGATCGTGGAACTGCCAAGTATTGCCAAGGTCTAAATTTCGAACCCAAGACACGACACACGACAACACTGAATTCTCTGAAAAAAATTTCGGATTCATATCCGCATTGAATAATTATCACTTGCTTCGGTGAAGGAAAACATCGTGAGAGGAGAAAATAAATAAATAAATAAAAACTCTGACACCAGGTTTGGCACTAACCACACAGAAAAAAAGAAGAAATTATGAATTTTCCGTTATTACTCTGGGTAAACACGAATTTTATTTTCGTATTCGGTTTTTACTTACTAGACACGCCAATCGTTCCATCTCCAGTAACTTTCACACAGGTGACTTTTCCTAGATGTCCAGATAATAAGTGCAGGTCTGAACCAGTGTTTATGTCCCATACTATGAGGTTGCAGTCCCAAGACCCGGATACGATCTGAGTCTTGTTTGTGATCGACACAGCTACGCAGGTCACTATGTCTGAGTGACCGACTAATACCTGTTGATAAGATTTGGTTAAGGTACTTGCAAATGGATATGTATCCGTCGCAACAATGAGAACGAAGGTTGTCGACACTACTCTTATAAATAAGTAAGAACGTCTTGATATCCAAGAAAGAATTTAAATATGTATACGTAAGAGTACTATATTTTGAAAGAATTGAGTGATCGTCTGTGTGTACTATTTAAGAAAAATCATCATCATTTTCTTGTCCTTATCCCAATTTATGTGGGGTCGGCGCAGCATGATTGTCTTCTTCCATACTTCTCTATTACTTGTCAATATTTAAGAGGCATTTTAGTTATATCATATAGACCAATTGTTGGTCCATTTCAGACACTAACCTGAGACAATTTCCCTCCATCTAACTTCCAGACTTTCAGCGACATATCCATAGACCCAGTGACTACATGTTGCGAGTCTGCCGTCAAAGCAAAACATGTGATCCGTTCTGCGTGAGATACATTCCGTTTTTCCTCTCCACTGTCACCACCAGCCAATGTCCAGATGCGGACTGAGTTGTCGCCGTCTGATAAAACCTGTATGATAACGATAGCATTGAAATAGGCTTTGTCAATTTTAACTTATTTTGAGTTAAGTAGACACAAGCAACAAGATTGTGTTACAGCAATATACTCATTATCAAAAGAAAAAAAAATATCGAGTTTACCACGTAAAAGAATATTGATTAGATTATAAAGTAACTTCAATATGTTGAAGTAATACTTAATAAGAGATTTAAACATTTACACCATTCGATGTTGGAAACTTACAAACCCACATACATTGAACTTTCAACTCGTAAAACCTGGAATCTATGAGCCTAATCTAGTCAGAATGTTGAGTATGCCTAACTTGTTCTACGAAGTTAGTTTCAAACTTACGGAGAACTTCATGTTCAGTGTAACATCCAGACTAGCTGTGGGTGCAGCGGTTGAGTGCAGGACTATGCCGGAGTCCACAAGCCACACGTGAACATTCCGAGCTCTATCGCCCGACATCGCCCGTCTCCCGTCAGACATCATCAGTAAAGTTTGAAGAGCTGCCGAATGCCCCTGCAAAAACTCCGCAATATAAGATTGTTGAAAAGTTTGACGACGGAGTTATGAAGACAAAGATAGAATGTTTGTTAACAAGAAGAGTTTTTTAATTAAATGCTCTATTCTGAACCTAAGTTTTCGAGTTAACGACCTTTATTTCTAAAGGATCCGAATTTAGGAGCAAAACAGCTTGATTATGAAGATTCTGGAAATAAAACCTCGTTTTTACTAACCTTATACGTCAATGATGGTGAATTATCAGCCAGTTGCCATACAACAATGGTTCTATCTTCGGACCCGCTCAGTACCAACAGATTGTTAGGAGAGAAGGTCACGCAGGTGACGTGTCCCAAGTGGCCGTTCAGCGTGGTTTGAAGACGATGGGTAGAAAGGTGCCATACTCTTACTAAGCCACGGGCACAGCCGCTAGCAGCCAGTTGACCATCTCGAGAGATTTCTAGGCAGCTGATTGGGATGAGTTCACTTTGTTCTGCCTGTTAGGATAAAAATAATAACGAATGATGGTAAGACGGCTAATTTCTTATATATTTAAGATATTTTTGTTTTAATGTACAAAAATCTATTTTGATCATTAATCATTAACTCTTGCCAGGGATTATCTGCCAACCCACCCTTTAGACTTATTTCTGTCCCCATTTTTTCGTGTTTCAGTACAAGCAATATAGGCAGGATAAAAATATCGACACATAACACTATTCGGAGAAGGATTTAAATATAGTGTTTATACGGGTTTAGCTAAATAATGCGATCGATTCGAAAATTGGTCGTTGCAAAGATGGAGTCGCACTGCTTTAGGGAAGTCTTGGAAAAAATGACAGTGCGTGTAAGGGAAGGATTGCACAATACCTTAAAATCCTCGTCACTGTCTTTCTGAGTGTAGAACACCACACACTCGACGAAAACATACCAATTTTCACGATATATCGTATTTTCTTAAGAGCACGCCTGGTTCGCAAACGACTACGTAGCGGCCATTAAAGTTTATTACGCAACTCGAAAAGATGACGCTCGCGCAGTATATCCTTCTCGCTCGTACGAAGGCGGAAGGCGTGTGTGAGAGAAGGATGGGGGTAAGGAAGCAACGAAGAATCCAGATATCTTTCAAACCATTCAGCCAATATGATAACGAAATCTAATTGAATGAGTTTACCGCGCAACCATCTAGGGTGGGATTTATTTCTGTGCTTTTACCTGCAACATTGTCACATTCGTCATGGATTTCGTTTGGCGTCTCTGTCTTTGCTTGGTTGGTCGGAAATTGGTCAAGTTGTCTTCTGTGTGGAATGAATATATTGTCACTCGGTTGCCGCCTGAAAATAATATTATGTTAGTACCTGTATCCAGTACAATTATGTGAAAGAATACTTTTGAATTAGCACTACTTGAAATACTTAGGTAGCAGAAATATTATAATGCTTTCTTCCCGAAGAAATAATGGTTATCATGGCGCGTTTAATTAAACAGAAACTGTTTTAGATAAATTCAAAAAAATATACACAACATGTCCTGTAGAAGCTATTGCTGACCATTGAGAAACAGTTCATGTCCAGTTCTAATTCTAAAACTAACGAATGAACTCACCAGCAGCCAACAAGAAGTGATCTTTATCAGCGACGGCCAGCGCAGCTAGATCATGCGCCACAGCCAACGTGCGCAAGAGTGTTGCGCTATGTAGACTGTACAAATAGATCCTCTGGTCGGTACAGCCTACCGCCGCGCGAGATGAGTCGTGAGCCACGCAGAAACATTTAACCTAAAAAAGTTAACTCCTATAAGTTATTCATTCCTGGTATCACATTATCTGACCGATTCCCTAATTTGCTGCATTTGGGACAAGTGTGTGTGTAATGTTTTTTAGTTGTTTATGATAGTGTATGTTGTATGTGGATTTATATCTGATTATTAACAAAATCATTCCATTAATTTAATTGTTGGTAATCCTATAGGTAGATTGGAGACAATCAAATCAATTATTATAAAATACGGGGTGGAAGGAACCCCGACACTAACACGGTAACCACGAATTCAGTACATCATTCTGAACCTGTTCCGAATACGTGGTTACCGTTTTAGCGTTGGTGTCCCTGCGACCCTGTATTAGTTGGCATTAGCCCACCCAACTAATTAGATAAGAATGAAAGGTATTATACGAGTAGCACCCATGGTAACGTATTCGTTCTTTTGTTCTACACATCCCTCGTAACTACATCATAGTTTTAGAAAAATCGATGTTTAGAGTATCAGTCCAAATATAAGATTTCAGTAAAAGTATGATCTCCGTTAGGTTCCGCTTTACCAAAGAAGTATTGGTTTGCCTTTCAACTCTTCCTCAAGTTTTGCAACTTCAGAAATTCTTTTTTTACTGATACCTGCTCTTACAAGACGTCTGAAGATACTTCGTTCTCGGGATATTAATTAAAGCATAAATTAATACTTGTTCAAGTCCCCAGTTTTCGATTCTATTTGCTACTAATTGAAAGTTCGTTTTCGATATCGGAAAGAGGATACCAGAAATGAATTAATTTTGTCGTTGGATTTATTGCTAGATAGTTGTGAAAATAGCTATTTTAATGCTGGTTGTGATATCAATATTATATTAGTGGATTTTCAGATTTGCGGATATTGTTATCGTAAAAGCAATATAACATAAACGTGTACATAACGTGTTTCCATAAATGATTAATTTAGTTTTAGAACTGTTGTGGAATTCTGTTAATATAATACCGGGAAAGTATTAACTGTTCCCAGAACTAGTCACTGATAATAGCTATGTACCCGTAACTACGGGAATTGTAACAATAGTTTTGTGAAATAGACGCTCCGAATACTGATTTAAAATCCCTTTGACTGACTGCACAATACAAGAGACTGGTCAACAACTAAGTATAGATGAAATCTATACATCCTACCCCATAATGTTACATCAAATCACGATATTAGAAAAGTTTTTATCCATACTATAAATGAAAAAATAATTCTGTCTGCTACCTTTTCACGCCATAATGACGCGACGGATTTGGACGGATTTCGATTTGGTTTTTTTTTTTGGATGTATTTTGGCACACCAAACCGATGGACCATGACCTAGGAACATTAAATGCTTTTTTATCATAGCTTTCTCGTGGGATAATTTAACCTCCACGCGGGCGAATTAAGCAAAAGATAGTATACCAATAACATGATTTTGCTCCAAAAAACAAATAAAGTTCCCAATCTACAATATCGATGGTAACGTAATAGCACCGCTTAGCGGCGCTTCCGCCAAATGTAATAAGAAACGGGTCCAAGAGCACTTAAAAGAAATCGGTGGTAATCTATTTCCTCTAACGAATAAAGAGCTTAACCAATTTGGTGATACCCAATTACGTTAGGTTGAATGTGCGGTGGATGTCAAGGTTGTATTGGGCTGAATATTTCGGGGACAACTATTTGGTCACGGGTTTTGTGAAGTTTGGATTTATTAGGAATTAGAGGTTGTTGGAATCTGGAGTTATTGGGGTGGCAGAATTTCGTTAATGTCTTTGTGTACCTACCAACCTAAAGGGATGTTCTTTGAAATGTATTTAGATCCAAGTCCATGTTATAACTCGTGAATCGGCCTATAAAAGATGCCCTTTAAAAATCATTCGATTTATTTATAATTCGGAATCATGTGATTTTGCTTATTTTTACCCGACTGCGCCAGAAGGAGGGTTACAAGGTACGAGAGTACGTATGTATGTATGTATGTTTGTACGTATGTATAATTGTTTGGCACGCTCTGCAGCCTGAACGGCTAGATGGATTTTAGCTTGACAGGTGTCGTTAGATTCTTATTTACTGTGGAGTGACACTGGATATATCAAAATAAAAAAACAAAATGGCGGATTTTTGGCACCAAATTCAAATGTTTGGCACGCTCTGCAGCCTGAACGGCTCGATGCATTTTAGCTTGAAAGGTGTCGTTAGATTCGTATTAATAGTGAAATTAACACCGGGTATAAATTTTGAATCGGAACACAACATAAGCTGGGAGTACCTCCACGTGGTGAAGGCGGTACAAATTTGTTTGGCTAATCGTCTGCGAAATCGTTCACATGTGTAAACTAAAAAGTTGGAAGCAGGCGGGAGCCGTTCCATTTTTATATTTTCAAACACAAATGTGTCCCGACTGCTTTCAAATTTTTTAAATTTAAAATATATGCTATGCTTATGCTTTTTTTGCTTTATGTATATGCTTGTTCTTAGCTTTTTAGTGTTTTTTTTTAACTTAACTTTTTTACCGCAGTCGGGTTTTTTTAATTACTTTTTTTGTTACTCTTGATGCTAATGAGATTATAAATATATATCTAGTTAACGTTAAAGTGGTTAACATATTAAAAAAAGATATAACTCGAAAACTGTCAAGAGGAATCTATATTTTAAATGACGTCACTATTTGGACTACCCATTATATTACGAGATTTTTATTACACTAATAGCAAAAAACGGATACTTTATTATACGCATATACGTGTTATTGCCTTTCTAACTGTTTTTAATCGACGTGTAGATTTAATTAAAATCAATACTTTAACTATTGGCACAAAACTTAGCAAGATCGCACCATGTTTAAAAACTTCGCAGGCTGTGTCTTTTTAATTTAACTAAGCCCTCGTACCGTAGCCTGAGATTAACATTGGTCCAGATAATGGGAAGGTATTGCTGAACAAAGTTTTAAGATAAAGTTATGTTAGGACGCAACAGGGGTCGCCTTTAAAAACTTGTTCTTTTTGCATCTAGCGAACAAAATGAAAGAGATTTTATTAAAATGAAAGTGATTCTACGTCGGAAAGATTGAATTTATGGTGGAAATCTGATTAATTTGCAGCGTCTGAGCGCAGTGAATACTAACCCCCGTATTTATAAACAAGGCAAAATTTTTACTTGAGTAAATTTCATTATTTAGTAGTTAGTAGTGTAGTTTAATAATTGCTTGAAGTTAGAACTGTAAAATGATAGAATACTTCATTGAAATTCATATCTATTGCATAAAAAAAATTGCACAAGTAATTACTTTAACTTGACTATAGATACCGGTGTTAGACTGCCCTAGGACCGAGGCTTTAATAACTGCTTCATCTTTTAAGGCTTATTCAGCAATATTAGATTAAGAATATTACAAACGTATGTCGTGCTGAAGCTATTCTCTATTATAATACCTACGGGATCCACAACGGGATTGTAAAACAAAAGATAACTCGTCTTTAAGAAAAACAATAGGGCTGCTGTTTTGTATCCAAAGTTAATTAGACTCGTATTTGTTTTATTTTTTCTTTTTGTAATAGAACATTTTGTCGTGATTAATTTAATTAGATTTTGTGCGATGTTAAGCTTCGAAACGATTTTGTCTAAAGGTAGTAATTTTTAAGGTTTAAAAATAAGTAGAAGGTCAGAGTAAATAAAGGCTATTTTTATTTCATTTTATTTTAGAAGTAGCATCATGCAAAATACTGTTCTGAAATACAGGCTAAGTTCAGTATATGCGAAGAAATAAATTGTATATCGTCTCTTTCATGGAAGGTTTTGTATCGGTATGCAGTGCGATCGGATACAAATTGTCACCTGTCACTTTCATGTTTGCAACCTACACGTTCACGGTACAGTAAGGGGTGTAACACAGTTGTTTGGATCGACCCATTTGATTTGGTAGCAATAGTTGAATAATAAAGTCGACCCGAACACGCCTGAAGCAATTACTACTCATATTCTGATTTGATAAGGTTTTAACTGTTTATCCAAATCTACCTTAGCCACATCATATCCAGTGCAGCGCAATTCGAGCTAAACTTAGCGTTTTTTTTTTTCCCGAAAGCATAAATATCTACATGCATTCGACAGTAATGCTCTATTGTGCCGAATCATGTGTATAAGTACCTTAAAGTAACACAATAAAGTTTCATATCTCCACTTACCTTAGCCTTATGCCTCTTCAATACATGGAGATGCGTTCCAGTGATGAAAGTCCTCACGTGGAGTTCATTCTCTCCTTGTAACGTTATAAGGAATACATTGTCATCTGTCACTTCCATGGTATGTATCGGTACTCCTGCGTTCACGGTACTGAGTAGTGTGAAGTTGTCGACGTTCCATGTGCACACCGTGCCGTCTTGTGAGCAAGTGACAAGGATGTCGCCATCTTGGAGTACTTTGACAGCTGTCACTGAGCCTCGGTGGTGGTCGAGTTTTGTTACCTGGTGAAAATTGGTGCTTTAAGTTTTATGAAGCAGGAATTATGGGCGGAAAGAGCTGTTTACTGGACAACAGAATAAAATTAGTAAAATATAGCAATCTGGAATATATTATTCTCTTTTACATTTAAACGATGGTTTCGATTACTGAACAGAAACTTTGAAAACTTTAAATCGATCTCTAGACAGAAAAGAATATGCAATTTACATTTGGTGACACCAAAGTGAATGCCTAATTATAGGCGAGCTATGCGATTTTCGATGCTCGATTTAGGAACAAAAGTTGAATATTCGGTAGCGTGCTTTAATTTACAAAACTTATAAGAACATTATTTAAGGGTTTTGGCTTTCAGCTTAACCAAAATTATGTTTTTATTCATCTAATAAACAGACAGTTCAAAAACATTCGTTCCTTACCAGTGCGCCATCGATGAGTGAAGTCACAATGACAGCGGAGTCCTCCCCCCCGCTGATCACTAATGACCTGTTCACGATGGCTGCCACGCACAGCACCGGCGCTATGTGTTCCCTGACAAACAATACGCATTGCCACATAAACGTACATTTGTACTGTCAAACAAGTTACACACAAAAATATTCATGATTCCACTACACTGCCAATATTCATTGTTATTGTTCGTGTAATATTACGAAATGTCATGAAATGACGCAGTGTGTTTTGTCTGTGTTTAAATTATTTCAACAGGCCGAAATCACATCGCATAGAAAAGAAAGCCGTTGGTATTCTGCCAAGTAATTTTCGGGAGATGTGTGTCGTTAAAGTAAGATATGCATCACACACTTTCAGTTTGAAAGAAGTCACAAGGTAGTACCTATACCCACACCCATTTATTTGTTCGGCTGTACCTATGTACGTAATGTCAATAGGTATGGCTGTTGTTATTAATAAATGAACAATGAGACGAGTGAAACTGAAGTAATGAGGAGGGCACGTCGCATTTTAGGCCCCTATTTACTGACTTAAAACAAAGGACCTGTCTGTACGTGATTGAAATTTTAATACTTTGACGATTATGACATTTTAATGTGAAAATTTCGAGCATAGGTTTGTTTATACACATACATACTATCACGCCTGTAATCTTTGAAGGGTTAGGCAGAGGTTTACCTAATGGTACTCCCACATTACGCCAGTTATGTTTTAAGTCCCATGAAATAGGGGGCGAGCCTATTGCCTATAGGTTTGTTTAATGTTGCATTATCTAATGCTCCTTCTGCGTGTGAATATTTTTTAGGGTGTGAAGGCAATGCTGCATTCTACATACAAAACTGGATATATTTTTTTTTGCGAAATTGAAGCTAAATATTTTTGTATGAGATTATCTTTTTATACATCATCAAGAAAGTATCTTGGGTGCAACACAGGCTTTAATTAAAATGTTGTATTGAATGATTTGTACTAACTTTGTTTTTGCGACATCGAATATCTAGATGATTAAAAAAGTTCTTTAACAAACTTTTTTCGTTGTAAATTATAGTAATTTGATCTCGTCCCAAAACATTACAAGAAAATTGAATTGTAAAAATGACCCTTGTAAGTATCTTCAAATATCATTAATTTGGCCTTTGCTTTCAGAGATAATAGGGTGTGTAATGTTGTTAGTACAATGGAACAAAAGATCAATTAGGTAATTGATTACTTGTTCGCCGTGTACCTTACCTTATCTTGTACCTACGAAGAGCCGTATTGGTCGTGTCGTTTGTTAAAGCGTAATTACATGGTTCGCTTAATTCTTCTTGTGTTGTTTAATTGGAAGGCAAAGTCCATTATTAATACAAGAATCTTACTAATGAAAGATTTCTGTTTTACACAGTGTTTTATCCTGTCAGTTTCTGGACAAAAAAATATTGAAGCACAAGTTTCAATACTTCAAATGTTGTCAGATGTAAATGTTTTTTTTTTTAAATTTATATTGAAATATAACTCTACCCTAACAGTAAAAGTTTTCTGAATAAGATAGTATAAAGTATAAGTACGAGTGGTGAACCAGACTGCCTCGTTGTTCGCAAGCGCAACTGCTGAGCATGAAGTCCTGGGTTTGATTCCGGTGCCGGGCAAAACGTTATTGGGTTTTTCCATCAGGAATATCTCAGTAGCAGCCACGGAGTCTGGATTTGTGCCCAGTTGATGGCAATAGGCGCGCCCTCTATTATACCGGACTTAAAAAAACATAACTGGCGGAATTTGGGTGTAGCACTATTACATACACCTCTGCGTAACCCTTCGGAGATTATACGCGTGATGTTATGTTATTTGGTTAACCAGCATAAGCAGACTTCTAATTTAGTAGAACCTCTGTACTAAGGCTCCTCCGTATTAGGCCGGCTCAAGGAGAAAGTGTTACCATCGAAGACCGGTCGACCGTTCAAGAATGATCCTATCTTAAGAACCAAAATAGGAGGGATCTTAAAGTTACTTACAGTATTTTAGTCTTGACTGCCAACGTGTGAAGATCCCAGACGATGACACTGGTGTCTTCGGAACCTGTCAGTAGATATTGGGATTCCCTTGTGACGCACATGCATAGGATTCTTCCTGAATGACCTGGTAACAAAGAACATACAATCACTTTATTTTAAATATTAAATAGAGTACCGTCAGAAATGCACCATTCCATTGAAAATTAAAAGGTAGAAAGTTGGACGCGAAATCTTTTTTAAAGTCTTGGACGATTGGTTGGTACAAGCACAACAAGAAGTTAAAGCAACACCATCTGCCTAGCCTTTTCCCAACTATGTTGGGGTCGGGTTCCAGTCTAATCGGATGCAGCTGAATACCAGTATTTTACATGGAGCGACTGAATTTTACAATAAGTAAAAGCGTTAGCGAAAAACAACTTTCATGTAACCGTACATTAATTTATGTGGCTCGTGCTAATACTGTGTATTCTCAAGTATTAATGTAAGCAATATTGCAATACAATTTATACAAGGTGTAGTTTTGCATCGTCGTCAAATTCAAGGAGGTAACTATGCTAATGATTCTCGACCCGAATCAATAATAAAATGGGTAGGTAATTTTTTTTTAATCGTGATGTCGGAAATCGGTAAGTGTAAACCACCCGAATTAAAACGCGGCCCGTCTAATACTAGCCCTATACCCGCGCTTTCACACACACAAGCAAACGTGATTCTCCTCTTTTGAGAAGGGCTTCATTCTGAAATAGTGTCAAATTAAAACAACAAAAAAAAACAATGTTTATTATTCTTCTATGACAACCTCCTGAATTTTGACGAGGATGCAAAACTACACCTTGTATAATAGCAACCAATGTACATAGAACACATAACCAAAAGCGTAGAGTATGGGATGTACCCAGGATTGAAAATAAATTATAACCCTAACACGAGCCATAGTAGACTAGGGTATGTCGGGGTACTTCCTAACGCAAAACTGGATCGAAACTGCATCGTAACCATTTCCGTTCTATTGCCTGAAAAGCGGGCGTGGGCAGGAAATATTGACTGGACGTTCGCAAACTTGCTACGCTCGACCGTAGCAGGTCGTATGAAGCTATTTGTAGTGAAATGTTTCACATAATTTCATATTTCATTCAGCGTATATGACATTAGAAATTAAACAAGAACTAAGTAATCAAGGATTTAAATAATGACACTTACACTGACAAGGAAATAATATTCAAAATTTGCATTTGACCAAAACCAAGTGATTGGAGAAATTAGTGTCGTGAGCTAGTTGCTACGACGTAACTAACGTAGTTGCTACGCCGTAGCATTGCGTAGCCAGCGTATCCCACTGAATGCTACTGCATTCAAAAGACTTCCCATACGTCTGTGTAAAGTAAACTAGGAAATCAAAGTGAAAGAATCAACCAATTAGCTTTACATGTTTCAGAATTTCTAAACTGAAGAATAATATAAGAGTTTACTAATCCACCCCTATCGAATGTTTAAAACCATTCAAACAAATCATACACGGTTGAAAGCCACATTATCAATATCCGTTGCTCCTTTGTTAAACAAAACACAATCGGCCCAAATTTCACATTTGTATAATTAGATTTCATTTTTTAATGTGAATTCAATATCGGCTCTGGCACAAATGCGCGGAGTAAACGTAAAGGCTCCCTCAACGGGAGTATTCGCCTGTCATGTAACAGTTCAGATTCGAGCATTACATCAGTGAGTAAAGGGAACTCAGCATTACAGTATACGCAACCTGTAAAGGTATAATTTGTAGCAATCACTTGTTTCTGCACAAAATCTAATCTTGGATTGTTACAATACAGGCGAATGCTCCATCACCAGGAGCGTAACGTAACGCTCAAAAATTGAATGTTAGATTGTTACAATAAATGAAATCAATCAAATTCTAAGCATTTATTTCAAGTAGGCCAATTACAGCCACTTGTGAATTGTCGAAACAACAACAAGAATAAAATGAAGCTACAGTCCCAGTCACAAGGCATAATAACTGTGAAAGTACTGTAGTTGCCCATTCCAAAGCGTAGGTCTCTATGGAGAAGAATGGGCAAAAAACTCCATGGACACTCTTTTAAATCAGAATATTTTTACAAAACCTTGGTTAAATCATTGTACATTATGTGAGAATGATGTAACAAGACGTGCACGTTTAAAGTGTCCATAGTAAAGACAATTCAAAAATAAAAATAATTAATTCAAATAAGCCGTGGTAACTAAGACGTGAATCGTTACAACTGACAGCGCCCGTTCACGAACACGTCGCATGGATCGCGCTGACGCAGCTTTTTCTGTTCGTCGTGCGCGCAGCACTCGGCAAGTTTAGTTCGCCCAGAATAGCCATACACTGTAGACGCGCTTTCGACTTAAGTAAATACCTCAATGTAATAAGTGAGTTTCTCTCCGTGCACGAACACACCTTAAAGGAACATTATACACACGCACAAAAAATACTCAACCATTATGAAGGGGACTAAATGACCCGACACACGCGTCACCATCAGCGACACATTTGAGTGAGCATGACATACTCTCAACCACCAGGGCACATTCAAGGTTTCCAGTGAATTATAGCTTTCTAAGTACATAGTACTCACACAATAAAAGCTATGCGACTACAATATATAATACATCTATACCTACTAATATTATAAAGAGGAAAGATTTGATTGTTTATTTGTTTGCATTGAATAGGCTTCGAAACTACAAGACCGATTTGAAAAATTCTTTCACCGTTAGGAAGCTACACTATCTCCGAGTGACATTAGAGATATCATATTTTCAAAAAAATTAGGGATCCTCACTAAAACTCAAATAATGTAACCCAAGTTGTAAAAAAAATTGCCTAAAAAATACCTTACATCATGTGCGCTGCTAAAACTATTGCTGATAGAACAAAATAATGTAGTACGACTTTGCAGAACACATCATTATCTACAAAAAGTGTTGCGACAGCATATGTCTAACTTTTATGTATATGTCACAATAATTACTTTTATCTTAAAAATTTAATTGATATGCCACAGTTACAAAAGGCTCCTCCTTATTTGTACCTTGGTTTGAATTATTCAATTCGGACATTCTTTTCGAAAGATATCACGAGTTCAAAAATGTAAGTATAAGAAAAAAGTCGCGTGGTCGCCGCTCACTCCGCTCGGCTTACTAAGCGATGATAAAGCGTCAATGAGGTACGGAAGGAGAGTCAATGTTAAGAAATTCGGCTCTCTGCGCAGTGGTCAAAAAATGAAATAAATAAGTTTACTGACTTTTGTTTGTAGTTATAATCTTTATACAAACATTAGAAATAAAATAAAATAATCGAATATAAAAAAAATATATAAAAAATAATAACAAAAAACATAATAATATCCAAACATTCTTTATAATGTACTCTTTTTTAGTAACGCGTCGCAAAAAGAAGGGTGTCTGTGTGTATGTGTTAAAATGAATAATTTTAGTTTTTTTTTAAGTTTTTTATATTTTTAATGTTTCTTTTTTATGTTTCATATATGAATATTTAAGAATATAAGAAATAAAAATAAAGAAAATAATACATGATAATGTATTAATTGAATTTAGTATTATTTATTTTTTTATTGAATTTGTCTCCAAAATGTAAGTACATGTGTCATAAATAATGTAAATGTTTGCACGTTTGAATGGTAAAATATGGCTGAACTCTGATATTTATAACAACTGTTGTGTATTACCCATATTTGAAAAAAAATAATACTATTCTATACTATCCCTATTCTGTCCTATCCTATCCTATCCTGTCCTGTCCTATCCTGTCCTCTCCTATCCTGTCCGATCCCGTTTTATCCCGTTTTATCCCGTCTTATCCCGTCTTATCCCGTCCTATCCCGTTTTATCCCGTTTTATCCCGTTTTATCCCGTTTTATCCCGTTTTATCCCGTCCTATCCCGTTTTATCCCGTTTTATCCCGTTTTATCCCGTTTTATCCCGTTTTATCCCGTCCTATCCCGTTTTATCCCATTTTATCCCGTTTTATCCCGTCTTATCCCGTTTTATCCCGTCCTTTCCCGTTTTATCCCGTTTTATCCCGTTTTATCCCGTTTTATCCCGTTTTATCCCGTTTTATCCCGTTTTATCCCGTCCTATCCCGTCCTATCCCGATTTATCCCGTTTATCCCGTTTTATCCCGTTTTATCCCGTTTATCCCGTTTTATCCCGTTTTATCCCGTTTTATCCCGTTTTATCCCGTTTCATCCCAATTTATCCCGTCCTATCCCGTTTTATCCCGTTTTATAACGTTCTATCCCGTTTTGTCCTGTTTTATCCCGTTTTATCGCGTTTTATCCCGTTTTATCCCGTTTTATCCCGTTTTATCCCGTCTTATCCCGTCTTATCCCGTCTTATCCCGTTTTATCCCGATTTATCCCGTTTTATCCCATTTTATCCCGTTTTATTCCGTCCTATCCCGTTTTATCCCGATTTATCCCGTTTCAGCCCGTCTTATCCCGTTTTATCCCGTTTTCCCGCCAAAAAGTAGGGTAGCCAGATGAAGCTTTCTTCGTGCTGACATTCTCATCAAATTACCCTTGTTCAAAAAAGGAGTGATATGGGTTCTGGGCGGCACATAACAGACCCTTGCGCAAGCATTCTGTACCCGCTGGATTTACTTCTGACTTTTCTAACAAATTCAATTCAATTCAATTCAATTTATTCAAAGTTAATTTTTTACAATACAACATAAGTCTTAGAAATAATGTAGGTAAAACAGAGGTAGATGCCTGTACTAGGATAAACCTGTATCACAGGCGATGTGTTCTAATACTAAGTACATATTTGGACAACAAATTTTTAAACAATATTTAACATACGATGTTTTTTTTTTTTAAATTAGTGAAAAAAATAGTTAATTTATTATGATAATAATATACCTAATTTACTTTAACTCTATTATTTATTAGATGAGAACAAAATGACAATGAAAAAAAGAAGAAAGGTCTTAAACATGTAGATAAATACTATGATAAATGAGTTGCATAATTATGAACTTCAGTAGTCACTTGGTCTAGTGATCACAAGCGCGACCGCTGAGCATGAGGTCCTGGGTTCTTTTCCCGGCTCAGGCAAATTGTTATTTTGTGTTTCCATCAGGAATATCTCAGTAGCAGCCACAGTGACTGGATTTGTGCCCCGTTGGTGGCAATAGGCCCGCCTGCTATTTCACGGGACTTTAACATAACTGGCGAAATGTGGGTGTACTGTGTTCGCCTTTGCTTAACCCTTCGGGGATTACAGGCGTGATGTTATGTTATGATTTAAAAGTCGATCGGATTTACATTACGTTTACCCCGCGCCTTCGTGCTAGGCCCACGAGTAATCGCTAACCAATCGACCCGGAGACAGGTATTTGTACAATGTAATTTACACGCGAACGAACAAGCAATACTGTTGAGTCAATAGCTCATTGACCAATCACGATAATTACAAATGGAACATGATGTTGATTTCGTTAGTGATGCGTGAAAGGCAATATTGTTGATAGATACGGAATTTACTGTGAGTCTTTAATTTTAATGCTGACTTTAGAGTATCTGCATAAATCGACAGAATTTAAAGAACTTTATAGAGTCTGAGTCCATTCAGATTTCAGGGACATATTTGGCTTACTAACGAACTATAAAAAGAATAGAACAAAGTAGTCAAATCAAATATGAATGCGATTTTAGGGAAATTAATTTATTTTACTAATCAATTTTTAGTTTTCCTGAAAAGCATGGTTTTCAGGATTATGGCTGGATTATGGAATGTTATATGTAATATTTTTAAATGAAAAGTACCAACAGTTAACGAAGCTTTAAACATTAATGCTTTCACGAGTGAATAAATCGTACCTATATCTTCCTCATAATATGAGGTTGAAATTGGTTTCGTGGAGAGGGAATCTAATCTTTTAGATTGATCTTGGACATCGTTCTCGCGAGGAAATCGATGGATACCTACTTAGATTATTGCAATAAAATTGGTTTGCTGCTCTTACGTTATATGAGGCTCGAGTCTGCAATCTTCAATCTTTATCGCGGTTGACTCGTTTGTTCTTAGTTAATTAAAACACACACCGAACAATATTTATATGGCTTTCAACGTGGCAATGCTGTCAGCCTTCTGGGCACTATTCCTGTTGACAGCGATGTGGACGAATTTTTTGACGCCCTTTATTTTTTTTTTTTAATCTCTCTGTGAAATGTTAAGTATGTTTTAGTTGCCACAAATAAAGTTTTATATGGCCTACAAATTATTCGAATGTGAGAGAGATTGTTTGCAAAGTCGTTTTCTTGTACATATTGATGTTTTTATTTTTTGCGCATTCTGTCTGTACAGTCAGGGATATAAATCATTGATCAAATTGACACACTTCGTAAATTTTCCGCAGTTATACCATTTGATAGTGCTCCTAATCATCTAAGAATGACGGGTTTGATTTGAATGTAGGTACAGACAATATCAAGCTGGTGTTTAATTTAATATACTATTTTTGATATATTTAAGTCTAAGCAAGGGATATTGTATTACCCAGTACCAACTGGGTTCAACTGGAGGTCAGATAGGGAGTCGGTCCATGTAAAATCCCGGTATTCAGTTGCATCCGGTTAGACTGGAAGCCGTCCCCAACTTAGTTGGGAAAATGCTAGGCAGATTATACAATCAACCTTTGACTTTACCTACATTATTTTTCTATCAAAACATTGTGGTAAGATTGGTTCGAAATTTAGTTCTTACGTCTACATGATGAGCGCAAAGTTAAAAACAAAACAACATACACGAGGAACACTTGATTTATTATTTGAATTAATTAAAGTTCAGCTGACCAGTTTTAATTGCTTCAAAGTTTTTAATTAAAGGCTATTTGAAGTAGATTAAGAGTATCGCATATAACGGAGGAGGTTTCGCAAATGATGATGATGATCATTGATTAGTATTGCTGTCAGTATGTGTGTATATGAGTATGAACCACTATAAATACTGATACTGTTAGCCTGCGACATCCCAATGTTGGGAGTAGGCCTCTTCCCGTGACTTCCAGCTATTTTAATCTAGGGCCAATGTGGACCACTGGACACTGGTCTCGTCCAGCTGGTCCTGCCATCTTCTACGAGGTATGCCGCGACGCGTTCTGGCTGTGTCAGGGTCTCCAGAAAGTGGTTATAATATTCGTTATTAAACTGATGGCACAAATATTTCCTTTTTGCAACGGGAGTAAAGTGTTCGTTCACTCAGTAATATTACTAAATAATAACTTAATAATATTAACTTTAATATTTTTCATTTCGAAATGTAATGACAAAACTAAACGACATATTTCTTGGATTGACGCAGCCGTTGGGAAACTAAATGTTAAAAAAAAATAAGTATGTAAGCAAAATCAAGTTATTATTTTATATTTTAACACTGAACCCTAGGCCCATAATAAAACTAGGTAATTACCCAAGCTGAAGAAAGAAAAAGAAATATAATTATCTTTCTTACCTTTAAACGTGTGAACTCTAGAATTAGACATAACATGCCACAGTTGAGGGTCTCCAGCCGAAGGTGCTAACACCAGATGCTGCCCTGACGGCGCTAGTTGCAGTAGTTTGGCTCCTGCTCCAGGAGTTGCCCCTCCTACGGAAAGCACCCGAACTGTTGACGCTATTGGCGGTTGTAGCCTAGGAGGACAGAAAATAAACAAGTGAATGTCGAGTTGAAATATAACTTAAAAAATATTCAAAAGACGAAGACGAAGGTTAAAATCGGTAGATGTGCTCTCGCGGTCAAGCGTCGCGAGAATGGTTGTGTGTGCCCTCAACGTTCTCATCAGGTCGCGTGAAAAAGTACCTAAGTATGTTTTATTTAAATTAAATATTTGATCATTCTGTTCCTATGACTTCTAATGACATCATTATTCACAAAAGGTCTCGCCCAAATTCATTGATATGCCTTTTGATGTTTAAGCAAATACCTATTTTAATCATACAAACCAAACCGAACCTTTTTTTAACAAAATAAATGGGATTGACATTAACATCGGCATAAATAAGCTAAGACACAGTTTCTGAGTAAATAAAATCCCGATTATTCCAAATGAGTAGGTGGATCTGTCCGAAGTAATGAAGTAACATAAAAAGCCGTAAGTATAATATTCAGCAAGAAAGAAAACAATAGCAAATTATTTTCTTATTCATTCCAATTATTTTCCCTGGATTTTTCATTAAGGATAATCGTCTACTGTTGTCCCCGGGCATATTCATTACGAAAAACTTAATGGGAAAAGATGAGGGGAGCGATTATCAAGTTAATTAACAATAAACGTTACTGCCCTAAAGGTAATACTGACCTTTTAGGTCTTTTTTTTTAAAGTAACATGAGATAACATCACGCTTTTTATCCCGAAGGATCGGGCAAAGGTGACGGGTGACGCGGTAAATTAGGTGAGGTTAAGATTATAAATGAAGGCAGAGGCTGTGGTTATCGGGGCGCACTTGTGTCATACGACGTTTTATAACACAAATATGTTACAAAACGTCGTATGACATGCGTGCGCTTTGATAATTGCAGCCTCTGCTTTCTTGTAGCCCTCGCCTTATCGCCTCGGCTGTAACTTTGAACTTACCGCACTTATATCATAATGTACTATTACAACATCTTATACCTGTACCTACATTAAAAGCAAATAAAGTACGGAGTCTGATAAATATAACATCACGCCTGTAATCCGTGAAGAGTTAGGTAGAGGTGTACCTATTACTACACCCACATTTCGCCAGTTATGTTTAAGTCCCATGTAATAGGGGGCGAGGTTATTTCCATCAACCGGGCACAAATCCAGACTCCGTGGCTGCTACTGAGAAATTCCTGGTGGAAAAACCTAATAACACTTTGCCCGACCCGGAAATCGAACCCACGACCTCATTGCTCAGCAGTCACACTTCCGACTACTCCCCAAACGAGGCAGCCATTAGGCAGTCGTATAGGCATTAGGTTAGGTACCTATGCATATTGCCATCAAATGGGTAAAAACCCTAGCTGAAAAGACTGGACTATCTGAGAATCGAATTCATGATCAACGAGACTGAGTAATTTAAATTACGTGCTCGCATTATTCCTACCTAATATCTCTATCAATTATCTACGAAAGCCATTTAATGGCTTAATTATTTAATAATGTTTGAAATAGATACCAGTGCTACTTCAGCGATGTAGTTCCCTACAGAAAAGCATAGGTTTGTACCTATGTATATGATAAGTCGTTGACTCATCACTCCAGTGACTGCTCGTAGGACCGTAAAAAGAAGCCTTTTCTTGCCGTTGACATTTACAGATCGAGCAGGAAGATAACCATTCCATCTATGTCTGTTTTTTCCTTCAAAATGTACGAGGTAACATTAACTATAGCAACTTAAAAGTAGATTTCTTCAGTTCTTCGGTGGCTCACGGAACAGCTATTGTCTTTTTCGTGAATTATCTAAGTTATTGTTGTTTAGGTTTCAATAAAGAAATAATAAAAGCAAACCAAATTTTAGGCTGGTATTGCGCGAGTTTTTTCATGCTTTCGAGTTTATTAGATGAATCTGTCAGTATGAAAAAACGTCTTTTATGAAAGTCAAAATTCACTTGCTACGTTAACATGAAACAGCGGACCGTTACATAACCCGTCGGAAATAGGCGCCCGGATTTTCCATTTCGCTTACATAAGTAGTTTAAAGCTTGTTTTCAAGAGTTCAGGAGTTCACTCTGCTGTTTACAGTATAGTCAGCTTACGATGTTCTGCTGAGAAACAGGCCTCCACTCTAACACCCGTTTCTATAAACAAGTCAAAGTGTTTACTTGAGTAAATGTATTTTTTTAAGATACGATTTTTATTATGTAGTTTAGTAATTGCTTAAAGTTACAACTGTAAAACGATAGAATTCATAGCTTTGCTTACTTTTACAGTTCTTAATCTGTTTAAAGTCTTGTATACCTACTTAAGCTCAAGTAATTACTTTTACTTGACTATAGATTCAGGTGTAAGAGAGGGTCTTGGTTGCTTACATTCTTTTATTCCCATATGAGTCATTTCGTCAAGGATCGCACCTTTTCGGAATTATTCGCGTCGGGAAACCGTGACTGAGTTAGCTACAGAACGTGATTCGGATATTCCATAAGGGAAATAGATAGGAAGCGTAATATAGGAAGATGAATGATTCTTTTGAGGGTAGATAAGACTGGTCTATATTCAGAGGGATTTAAGCCATGGGTAATATGTCAAGCAATTTCTTTTTGCTAAAAATGCTTCAAAAACAAAATAAGGATTGGGGTGATGTGGGCAGTCCTTTTAAAATGATTTATGAATTATATAATTAAATTAAAATGTGATCATTCAAAAGTTTAACATTATGAAACCCTATCTCATTTTCACTAATGACGACCCAAAACTATTTGCGTTTCAAAAACTAGCTTCAACTTTAAAATAAATTAGAGATCAGGTGCATTCAAACGCGTCCAATCCACCTGAGTGTAATTTAACATTTAAGTAAGTACTATTGTTCAGCTCTGTTAAGGTGCAAACAGACCGTGTTCACATGCCGTCGACCATTTGCCGTTGATCGGCTAAACATGCTGTATTTGTAAAACTGTTGTGTTTAAATTTCGGTGTACAATAAAGTGTATTCTATTTAATAATTCAATATCGATTGATGAACTAAACGTGTTTGTAAGGATGTATGTAGAAGATCGTTACTAGTTATTTTACGTATTTGATAACTCCTCTATCGAATTAAAACAAATCACGTCTAATTGCTATGCACCGCACTGCAGCAATCGCTTTCAAAGTATTTCTACAACGACCGTCAACGTGATTGTCAAAAGCTTTTCAATAGCGAATGCAATTCCTATACACTTTAACCTACCTATCTATGCAGGTGGCAAAACACAGAACTAAAATAAAAAATTATCATGACAAGTAACGCCACCTTGAACTGTATGTACACTTCAAGTGGTCATACTCATTTGTGTGGGCCCTCTGAACATTCGGTTGATGCCGTCTATCAAACAATCTGGTTGCACCTTTACCTCGTTTAAGCCTGATTAATCACTTCTACCTTTAGTTTTGTCTAATTAATGACTACCAAATGCTTTGGATTTCCTCCAAAGTGGTGGTTTATTAGAATTTATGACTCGCGGTATCTGTAATGTCTCCGGTACCGACATTTTGTGTACGTTCGGAGCAATTAATAGTATAGAAGTTTGGCTCACTCGAGTCAGATTGTGGGGGAACTTTAGCCTTCGTTTAAATGTATCTGGATGGATTGTAGTTAAGTTGTAAATACTGAGGAATTGATTTCGTAGACGTTTGGCTTTATTTATTACTTTGTGTTAATATGGTATAGATGGAAAACCATCCGAGCGGTAAACGGAGACCGAATCTTCTAATTTGGTGTCCTATGAAAAAAATATTTAGTCTACAAATAGGATATTGGAATCACCTTTACACGTAATGTTTTTTAAATAAACTTGATGGAACCAACATATCCTATAATATCTGATAGATAATGGCTAAACAAACTCAGGTCTCTTGAGAACAGTCTAGATAAGTTCTTCATTAAACTGTTACCTACGTTTGGTTTTTGCAATTAGTACCTATTACATATATTATAATATGATTGCTAAACATAGTCTGTAAAAAGACTTTGATATTTCAAAATACCTTACGAACCGTACAACATAAATGCCAACCATACCTACCAAATATAATTTTGGATATTTTCTCCGAAATCGGTCTCGACTAAGTACTAAAATAATTATAAGTTGAGTTAAAGGCACATTATTAACTTTGAAGGTCACGTCAAAAACATCCTTCTTCCCACAGCTTTATTAGAGAGGTCGAAGAACAATAACTCCCTTTGAAATAAACGTGGTAATTTAAATCATTATTATTTATGCTTCGCGAATTACGTGCTGTGTTTCAGTAAGGTAAAGTCGAGCGGATTGGAGACAAGATGACACGTGCATCAATCACATTGGTTGAAATAAAGCACTCGACATTGCCTCACATGTGGTACGTCTATTCTTGGCCGTGTTCTCTCTACTCGAAACTTCGCGAAGGTATAAGCACGCAAATAGTCTAAGTGTCTGAGTGACGATATTTAGTGCAATTCTTACCATCCATTCAGCGGTACAAGTATTGGTTTGTCATATCCGTCGCACCACGCCATTGCAGCGGTCACCAGTGTCGCCAGCACACCGCGGCGCGCCACGGCGGGCCGCAGCCATGCTATGATCTATGAAAGAACAAATTATTATAGACCTTATCGATGATAAAATAAAACATGGATTACAAAAAAGAAGTGGGTAGGTGTCTTTAATTATTATGGTTCTACAGGAGATATCTATAGTAATATTATAAAGCTGAAGAGTTTGTTTGTTTGGTTAAACGCGATAATCTCAGGAACTGCTAGTTCGAATTGAAAAAATCTTTTAGTGTTGGATAGCCCATTTATCGAGGAAGGTATAGGTATAGGCTATAAAACATCACGCTGTGACTAATAGGAGCGGAGCATTAATCAAGAATGTTACGCAGACGAAGTTGCGCGAGTCACTATAGCTAATATTGGTTAAGTTAGAAAACTAGCTGACAAAAGCTGAAATGCGTTTGGTAGTTCACATGTCAGTGGTACTAAAACCAGTAAAACCTGGCCTCTTATTCCATTGAAACTCCGTACTACGCTAGGCCAGCTAGTTAATAAGGAGTCAAACAGTATTAACTCACAGGACAGATATCACGCAGTAGTAACTAGGTACCTAGAAATGACTGACGAAACTGATACAGCTGCTCAAGACAAAACAGAAAAAAAAAACAGAGGGCCGGCCTCAGAAAATTACAAAATTCATGAAAAAACTCAACAACAATAGTAAATCACGAAAGCTTTCAAAAGAGCCATTAGAGACAAAGTAGCCATCAGTTTACACAACAGTAGTTTTACAATAAAGTACACTCAAAATCTTTGCCACTAAATTCTAGTATAGTACCTACTGGGTAGGTACTCTTACCGCCCCAAACTTTTAACGCTAGGGGAAAGTTTATCATGCTAGTTCAACAGAGGATAAAACGCGTGGTAAACTCCTTTCTCGACTTTACAATCTGCATGTTATCACAGGAAATATATTGAGTTTTACAACCATTTGCTATATGCTACCGAAATGGCGAAGGAACAAATGGAGATGAATTTAAATCTTATAGTTTTTGGTATATGAGTTGATTCGACATGATGGAACAGACGGTTGCTATTTCTATGTGGGCATTAAACACAGTCTGATATTGTCAATCTAAATAATACTGGCCAAAGTCTTCAATAAATGCTGTAAACCTTTAAAATGAATAACTATGGCGTTTCTTGCGCATTCTCCTCCATACGAAACTACCCACTCTCGCGAACACAATAATAATAATATAGGGCCCGCATTGTGAGGAGGTTCCTGTCTCTGGGGCCCTAACCACCGGCAGCTTGGACCCTTCTCCCAACACCGACGGACCACTATTTCTTACAAGTTTTTCGTATGTTATTTATTAAGAAATATTTTTTTAAGATGAATAAATGAATGTAATATTTTTTTTTCTCTAGACTGCTCTGTCCCACTCCTGGGCAAAGGCCTCCCTCCACTTCTTCCACTTCTCGCGAACCCGTGCGTCTTCCTTCCAGTTCGGACGGAACCTGTCTAGTTCGTCCCGCCATCTCCTTCGTGGCCTGTAATACTCGTAATACCTCCTAAATTTCGACATTCAAAAGTGGCTTTTATTAGTTTCGTAAAAAAAAAATGGTATAATTTTGACCTAAAAAAGTAATAGCCCCGTTTTACAACATGTTATAATATTATCTTCTCGATGTTCTTTTCTAGATTATCTATAAACAGACTCCTCATACTCAAAGTACCATGTCTGTAAAGACTATTGAATTCTGACTGTACGTAAACCAATTTCCAAAGTTGGGGAGAACAAAGGCTTATTGAAACTCGTTAAAGGGCTTTGTGGGGCCTGCTGACATCGAGGGCACTTTATTGATTGGTACTTGATCCGCGATCGGATATCTATCTTACGTCCCTTCTTCATATATATTTTTAAAGGAGATTTGGTTTCCTTTTATAGGTATTGGTAAATGATTTTTAGTATGTCATTGTGGTGGAGTAATAACAGTATTATTTACCTAACCTAACTATGTGTAAAATATACATCTTTGAAGAATCTGTCAATCAAAAAACTATAATATAGTTCGACATTTTCATTAGCGGATTGTTATTTAATAACTCACTCCAAATATTTAGTCTATGTCTGTGTCAAATTTCATCCAAATCTGTACAGCCGATCTGGCGTGATTGAGTAACAAACATACAACCATACAAACTTTTGCATTAACAATAGAAGTAAGATTTTACCTTTAATTTAACCAGAAGACGACGACCCAATTTTCCAAATTCCAACTTCCTTTTTAGCCATTCAACTTTTTATTTACCAACGTTCCTCTTCAATACTAATATGTAAAGCAAATTCCAATTACCTGAGCCCCCAACTGCATAGGATCCCTGGTAAGGATATCGCTCGACTTCCTGACGGCTCCGTAAACCAGTTCCACGTCTCGGTCCAGGATGTAACATCGCACGTGCTCCAGAATACACCGGAGATACGATATCGTCACTGTTTGTACCTGAGAGGAGAGTAACATGTTAGTTGAGAGGTATGTGCAATGTACATAAATTATACTAGCTCCTGCCCGCGACTTCGTCTGCGTGGATAGTCGATACAGGAGTATGTATAAACTATCTGTGCATTCAAATCTGTTCAGCCATTTTTGCGTGAAAGAGTAATTAAAATACATCCAGCCATCTATCAATCGTCACAAACTTTCGCGTTTAAAATAATCACTAAGACAGTAGAGTGGGGATGAAGTAAAATATATTCAAATATTTACGAGGATGAAGTCCTCTTGACTGGGTATGTAAGCTGTGATCGAGACTTGCGAACGGTTTCGGAAAGGCTAGTCAACATAAATAAATGCCATATTCATGTTAAATTATTGTCTGACATTAGCTGATTATATTGTCGTCAATTGGGCACAAATCCTGACTTTACCTATTTTTTTAGCTGCTGCTAGAAAAAGCCCGATGGAAAAACCCAATAGCACTTGTGAATATACTATATATATAGCTACCTTTGCCCTTCGGGGACTTGAATTGACTGACAAGTCAGGTATGATTTTTGCTCTGATTAAGCCTTCAGAAACAGGGTATGACCCTCTCCGATGTAGTTGTCCAAAAATAACCGCACAAAGGGCTATCATTCAGAAAATTGGCTTTTATGTTCACATACCTAGTATCCATTACTAACTAATACAACAATTCAGAACACACAACACAATCGAACCATCGAACTGAACCAAAAGGTCAAATCCGATATCCTTTTACTACTAACGAATCGTTTTTACTAAAAACTGAACATCAAACCAGCAACTGCAGCCCACTGGGTATAACACAGAGGATAAATAAAACTATAAAACCGTCCTTACATCATTAACTGATATTTTTCTGGGTGTTGCAATAAATAAAAAAAAAAGCTATAGCTTCTGTAAGATTCGATAATCGTTCGAATTTACATTAAGGCGCAGATCAAGTAACAGTTCAGATTCACTTGTTTCTGAACGAAATTGAATCTTGGATTATTACAATAAAGACGAAGGCTTCCAGTGAGGGAGCGCCTTTACGCATACGTCACGGATTCGTGCTAGGGCTTAAGTATCATTCTCTCTTAATAATTGCTATACAATACAGTCATGGTATCTATTGTTTTCCGACCATTAAACTTGGTCATTTCAGTACACGAATTAACGTTTTAATGGGTGTACCGCAACGACCTGCGTAAACTTCGGAGGTCACCCATCCATTAACAGGGAAACTTGGAAAACTATCTTTTACCTACCTACCGTGGATACGAAACGTTTTCAACGAACAGACAGTTTACACCCTCCCAGGGTGTAAACTGTCTCAAACTCACTCAAACTCAAACTCAAAGCATTTATTTCAATTAAACCATTACAGGCACTTTTGAATGTCAAAACACAAAAAATAAACTAAGCTACAGTCCCAGTCACAGGGCATAATAACTTGTGAAAGTACTGTAGTTGCCCATTCGAAAGCGTAGATCTCTATGGAGAAGAATGGGCAAGAAACTCCATGGACACTCTTTTAAATCATTATGTTGTTACAAAGTCTCGGTTACATCATTCATGTCGAGATTAAACATATATGTGAGAACGATGTAGAAAGACGTGCGAGTAAGAGCGTCCAGAATAAAAAGATAAAATTAACAATTCAAAAATACAATAATCCATGGCAGCTGCGAGATGACCAGTCACAACTGACAGCGCCCGTTCACGAACATGACGCATGGATCAGCCATCATTCAACTCAACCATTTTGGAGGGAACTAAACGACCCGACACACGCGCCACCATCAGCGAGACATTTGAGTGAGCATGACATTCTCTCAACCGCCAGGGCAAATTCGAGTCAGTAAAAGATGTAAATGGTAGCTTTATCGTACATTTTATCGTCTGCTTGTCATCTATCTTTTTACACCTTATCGGCTGGGCGGATTTAGATAATATTTTGTACACAGGTATAATATAGCCCGGGTTACGATATAGGATACTTTTTATCCCAATATGTCCCTTGAAATAATTTCCGACATTCACGCCGGTGACGCCGCAAAAGTAAGTTTAAAATGAAAATGGTAGAATGGCGTCGTCAATTTTCTACCTAAGAATAGAAAGCTTTATGGCCCGGAATGGTAATAGAATTACAGTCTAATATTAAGGTACTTTGTCCATTGAATGGCGTAGGTACCTAGCTTCAGGGGACATCAAAGGAGGTACGATCCTTGAAGGAGATGGGAAGAAAATGAAAAATGTTTTCGTAATAGGCATTACTTTTTACCGACCAGTTATTTAATAGACCGCGATTGTGGGTTTTGTTTTATTTTTATTCAATTTCAAATTCGTTGTCATTTGATAATGTGGGTATTGTTGTTTTTTAACTTCATGCCTGGGATCCTCGAAGGGGTAGGCAGAGGTGTATGCTTAGCATAGCCACGTTCCACCAGTAATGTTTAGTTCCATGTAATATTGGGCGATTATATTGGCATTAACTAACACAGATTCAAACTGCGGGTTGCTACTGAGAAAATCCTGATGAGAACCAAGAACCAAGACCTCACGCTTAGCAGTTGTGCTTGCAATATAAGTTTTTAAACTAACATGGTCACTAAAACAATGGTTAACACATAAAACGGAATATTTACCATATTTACAATCCTTTTTGAGTTCCCGATATTATTTATTTATTTAATACTTCAAGTAAAATGTACAAAGGCGGACTTAATGCCATAGGCATTTTCTACCAGTCAACCTTTGGGTGATGCAGAGACAAACAGTGGTAGGTGAGTTATTTGAAATTAATTTTAATTAAAACTAAGATAAACTAATACTAAAAAAATATATAAATGTAAATAAACATGTGCACGGATATACTAAAATAAAAGGACAAACAATGGGGAAAACATTAACGTTGTGACGATACTGCCAGCTTTTTCCGAATTAACTTCAGTTTATCCGTCACCATGGTGCTTGCAACAGCACAAAAATATCGGGAACTCAAAACGGATGGTAAATATCCCGTTTTATTTGTTAACCATAGTTGTACTTGCGACGACAAGACCAAAGAGGCAAAACAATAAATAGGTAAGTAACTATTTCTATCAGAGTAGAATTTCAATACAACTCCTGAATTGTATTGAAATCCCACCCTGTGAAATCGATGAAACGATTAGTTTCAAAGCAAAAATGTAGTTTCACAGTTTGCATTCGATTTTTGTTATTTTAGATGTTTGCGCAAATATATTGATTTAGTTGATGGTTGATGAAACGTCTAGGGAAAACAAGAGGGTGACCACAATTTTCGACGCGGAATTCACTTAAGCCAATCAGAGAGAGCTTTAGTTATGTCCTGTTATAAAAGCAAATAGTCCAAGGCGCGAATCAGTCGCGTTGTTCTAATAAAACAAGGCGAATGAAGTCATTTCCGCTTTATGTTATGGACATTAAGCTGTTTGTGATCGGCTCAAGTGTATCCTGCGTCGATAACTTATATCACTCTCAAAAACAACTTACCGCAGCAAGTAAAAAATCGAAATTGCAGACAGTGAGGTCCTTTAGTTTTGAGAAGTCTCCAGCCAGTAGTAGATGGAGCCAGGACTCCTCTACGTGTCTCTGGGTGAAAGCAGCCGCTGTTCTACTGGCCGAATGGAATGGCGTCGAGTCCAGGAGGGCATCATCGTCGTTCTCGACGCAACCTATGAGGACACGGACTATTTTTGGGTTTAGTAAAGCTCATTATCAAAATTCAAGAAGAAAACACAGCATAAATGATTTTAATGAATTATGACGTTCTCGAGGAACACTTTTAGCGCACCGTAAGTCTCTTTGTACATCAGACCCGAGAAACGGAATCGGAGTTTTTGTGACTAAAACATTTCAGACAAGTGTGTAATTATAGAATACCCATGAAATACCTTCAAAGCGCGCGCACTAATATTAGTAAAACACAAATATCACATAGTTCATAGGGTTACTATATGATCTACCTACTTACTAGCATTAGGTAGGTATTCGTATTGAAAATCTACGATACTGTTACATAAAATACCCATTTATTTCAAAATAATCCATCAATGAATGTAAACGTGTCCCTCATAGGTCTTTCTTTGTGTACAAAATCCATTACATTACTCGTACCTATGTTAAAATTTGACATTTTCAAAGCCAACGTAAACAACAAAATGTGTTACCGTTCTGGAAACAATTCGCTCGTGAAATACAACGAGAAATATCCACTTTGAATGGAAAGGTTTGGTTTTCATCATCTCGGATATCTAAAGGAGTTTTCTTTGTGTGAAGGCGCAATAGTAGATGTACGGAATTCAATCAAAAGGAATTGAATGGCAGTTTCACGTTTTGGTGTGTTTTAGGGACACGTTTTCGTTCAAACTGATATAGTATTGTGCACCTCGCTTTTGTTCCTTTCTGTCTATTGATATATACTCGTAAATAGAAGGTTATTTATTATTGGTAACATACAAATTATAGGTATAAGGAAGTAGACATTATACATAGGATGAATTGCTAAAAGCGATCTTTCAAGACAAGCTTTGGAAGGAGTGTATAGAGAAGGAGAGATAATACTATCTATTCATGTTTTCGGTGAATCTTGTTTATTAGATTCCTTATCAAAATTTTAACGGAAAAAGCATTTCTAAGATTCCAGGAACAAGAATTGGAATTTAATATGAAATTATTGGCGTATTAGCGCGCTTCGACAACGACATCAACGAGATTATTAAAACGAGCTTACGTGGTTCATTTGCTTAGGATCAGCGCCCTTATGGAATCTTGAACGCATTACTGAAGAAGGCACGCGAAGGGCGGATAAGAGTACTAAGTGAAGGTATTTTAATGTCAGCAGAATTTTGTAACAAATCTACTGGCTCAAAGTTAAATTAAACTGAAATGGTGCTGGTTGATACCGGAAGCATGAAATTTAAGTTGTATCACTTTATCTGAACATGGTTTAATAAAAATTCAGTTTGCTTCCAGTTTCCGAATTGTAATGCAGTTTGGTCCAACTGTGTTCCCCTGAGGGAGACCTGGGATCAGTCACTAAATGACAAAGGAATGTCGCTTCGTATGTTCAATAATGTAATTAGGCTACAGCGTTTTTTTTTGTACAAGGATTCTAGTTAAAACAGATTTCAGCCCGTGCGATTTAGATTTGTTTGTATTATAGTCACTAATTAGTTAAGAGAATCGAAAGCCTTTGGGAGTTAGTTAACCTATAGCCTAATTGTCAAATACACGTTGTAAGTGATGTCGACACGCTGTTAACTTATCATATTGTCGTCGATATACATAAGACCTACATGGTAAATATGTAAATATAAGGAGCACTTGTTTTTTTTAATATTCTCTGAAAACTTGCAACATCGCTGGTGGGTTTAGAATGTGTGTCGACATCCCATTACACCGGGGATTTTTTTTTAATCCCTGCAATAATCAAACAGTAGATCTTAACTCACCAGGTTCTTGAGCTTCAGAAGTATCCGTATCATCAGCTTCATGTAGGAAGTTGGCGAAGTGTAACGCAGCCAGGTCAGAGTGAGCGTCTCTCAGGGCAGCCTGTGACCTCACGTAGCGACGCCGAGCGCGTGAGCTAGCAGCCGCTGCCCGCCAACGCCATGTACATCGGCCCGATACTACGTTCTCTGATATTAAGTTTTCTGTGGAGAATTTAGTAGGTTAATAAACATTGAATGTTATTTTTTGGTAAGCAATTTAAAAAAAAACCTAGATCCAAAGTAGTGGATAAGTATAGAAGTAGAATACATCCTGTGCTTACCCCAAACGAATTAGGATAAGAGCAGGAGAATGATGATATTGATGAATTGACGAAATCCAATAACGAAAGAAACATCGAGAAAATTTCTTCCTGTCGTGGATGTAAGAGGAAAATCAAGAAACAAAATATGAATAATTGTGTGAAATAATATGATGTGACTAGAAAGCAAGTGAGTACAGAGATGGCAGCAAACAGAGATGTTTGAAAGAAGAATGCTGCCCAGACTTGCATAGATTAGGATAAGAGCAGGAAAAGTATGATGACAATAGTGTAGGCATACCTACATAATTATGACCAATGATGTTTATTTGGTTGATTACTCTTCATATGCGTGGCAGTAAATGATAAAGTTGCTATTCGGTTGTCAACGAGAATACATAAAATAGCGAATAGGCTAGGATAATAAGCGAGCTTTATACCATTATCATATCCACATAAAAACGCAACAAAACTCGAATGAAGACAATAAAAAGTAACAACCAATTTCTATTTATGTATTTCGTATCGACATTGTTCTATAATCTGACAGCTTTGCAGATAAAGTAAATAATAACGATGACAAAATTATTGGAACGAATGTTTTTAGCATATAGCTTTTTCCTGCGGCTTCGCTCCCGTTATGGTCGGAAATTATCCCACGGGAACGTTGCAAACGAGATTGATCACTTTTGGTATCGCTATTTGTTTTGCGGTGACTTAGTTTATATTGTTGATATTTACTCTTTTTAATTATAATGATTTAATCTAGTAATAAGACATCTTAAATTCTCCGCATGAAACAAAATATAAAAATACTGGTATCTAATTCGATTTCGTATTATCATTTTTATTCACTCGAGAAAAATGTCATGTCATTTCCATGCATGGAAGAAATAAGTACTAAGTGCATGGCATACAAGTAACCTTCGTGTTGACCTACGCAAAATAATTAAATTACCAATGAAAATAAATTATATTTGAATAATTATCAAAGACAGACATGAATGACAACTGATCATTATAACATTATGTTAACGCGGTCAAAGTATGTACCTAGGCAAAACTTTTTGTTTTACGAATGGAAGAATGTATTCGAGACCCTTGCCTGTTTCAATTTGTATTTTAAAACAAATACGCGCCAAATGAACTATGCTAGATGCTAGCGGATCTTGCTGGCAACCGAACGTCGTTCTCTTTCTTTCGTATAAGCACGTCTCTTTCGTTTTGTTTAAGTACAGTCTCTGTAGTGTTAATATTATTAAAATTGAATGATTTACCTAATGCAGTTGTTTTTGTAGATAAATGGGCCATTATTCTTGATTTTCGGTTGAATTGAATTAACTATGTTTAAATTCCTTTGTTAATATTTTTGTATAGTCAGATAAATTATTTGTAGTAAGTCAAACCCGAAATCGTGCAAAACTTACTGCAAATAAAAATGTGCCTATAAATTATGATTCACATTATCAGTTTTGCTTGTCTGCGCGGGTTGCAGAGTGATTCCTTGTATTTTTTCCACCGCTTACTTTATTGTATTATTTTGTGTCTATTTAATGTTTTAAATAATTTCGTTTTCGTGAGTAGCCATAATATTTGCAGTGGAAAGTAGTTCACTATGGAGGACCAAGTTCGTCGGTGTAATAACTGTTCAACTCGCCTTCGGTATTTACGTTGGTAGTCGTTAAGGGAAGTTAATTAACATATTATAATGTACAATACTCTGGCTTCTTGGATTTCTCCAACATCGGTAAGTCATGCTTACGGAGGTTGTGTGGAACTATACCTAGACGTCGCTTAGAGATTTGACTGTAGACCTACACTTCGATGCCTAATTACTGTGTAATGCGGAGAATTACAATAAAATGGTAGATTACCCTTGAAAGCCCTAAAATTAAGAATAGAATAGAATAGAATAGAATAGAATAGAATAGAATAGAATAGAATAGAATAGAATAGAATAGAATAGAATATACTTTATTGTACACCAAAATTGATACAGAACGGTTTACAAAATTGTTAATTTTATGGTTACAATGGCGGTCTTATCGCTGATAGCGATCTCTTCCAGACAACCTAAGCAACTTAAGCTTTAAATTAAGCCATAAATATTTGTGTCACAATAGGTTTCATCCCGATACTAAGTTCCATAGTCACTTGAACATTCTCTTTTTAATATAGCCAATGATACTCGAGGATAATGTAGCTGCACATTAGTAAAACAAAAATTGTAATCGAATCAGTACTTACTAATATGTTTCCCTACCTGCAAACTAATAAACTTTACCTTCTTATCATATTAGTTTAGAATATAGATATAGCAGATGTAATAGATATCGTGTATTACGTAGCATGTAGCTAATAGTAGGAGGATTGTAATTCAATTACTTTACATAGCAGGAATAGGTGCGCAGAGAATATTGTTTATTATCGGAACGCCAGCTGTAGTTTAACAATTTCGATATTGGATTTCGTACGCTCTGGACACAAAAACTGAATGACTATATCTCTATATCTATGAATTTAATGCGAATAGAATCACAGATAAATGAGATAATTAAAGCATGTCCATAAAAGACTCGGTTTTTTAAACGACCTGTAAAAAAGGTGGAGGTTTTGGTTTTAGGCGCGTATTTTTTACATGTTTGTAGGTTTTAACACCGATTTCTCAATGATTACTGCACCGATTTACGTGTTTTTTTTCCATTTGTTGACGATGTCATAAAACCATATCTTGCTATGTCCAATACTTTGTGTGGGATGTCAGAACAAAAAGGGTAAAATAAAAAGTTTTTAGATGGATGAATGATGATGATGGATGGATGTTTTTATAATTTGATTATATTACAGGTTTATATCTATGCTTTAAATAAGGTACGCTGTTTTCTTATGATGCAAGAGTATCTCATGAGGTTTGGCAAAGCTAAATAGGTCAAAGAATATTGTTTTATCGATCTAAAGAAGTTAACTAGTATACAGTAAAAGCACTCTAAATAAAATTTCAACAATATATAGATTTTTACCCGACTACGGTAAAGATAAACGGAACATTATTTTTTATTTGGCCTCGAAATATTAAAAAACGAGAATAGCCTTGTCAGAGGATTAAGTTGTGCCAGTGGCTGGAACCTGATATTGGTGTGATTATATGTTATTATTATTGGAGAAACAATGACGACATTATCGATATTTTCCCAACACTGCTGTCCTATAATATTGAGGTCCCGCTAAATTCATGAACATTTGTATTGCTGAATAAAATGGAAAATGTTTATCACTGCTACCACTCATACAGATTTTAATAACAACTTCATTATATCAAAACGCTTCCTAAAAAAATTTATTGAAATTCTATTAAAAATAGTTTCAAGTTTGAGTTGTTTCAAGCTGTATACATATTAAAACACTTCACTCGAAATATATTTCCATGGAATTTAAATTGCATACTATGAATTGAAGAGATGTTTGTATTCATAGGATAGCCCTCTTCATGTGAAAGCTTTTCATTGTAGTGAAATAAAGATACATTGCAAGATACCAATCTTCTTGGAACATGCTCAATAAATACATAGTTCTTTAAAAATAACGCATAGCTGTTTCTCCCTCTTTTGTTTTGTATTGATTTGAAACGGAAATAGCCTGAAATCTATGCCGCATGTCAAAGGCATGACGAAGTGGAACCCTTTACGTGGCAAGTTGCATAAACGGAAATAGTGGTATGAGCTGAACTCCTTTAATATTCCTTTACTACGAAGTGGAAAATGAAGCTTTCATAATATCACTTTAATTAAAAAAAAATGCAAAAAAAAACCGACTTCCAAAAAAAAGTGGAAAATAACTTTACTTTCGGAAGTCGGTGACTGTTGTTTGTTTCATTGACTTTTTTGCCACTGACTTCCATAAGTATAGTTATTTTCCACTTTTTTGTGTTTTTTTTGGAATTCGGTTAGTTTTTTTTTGCATTTTTTTTTATTTTACCCTTTTTAGTTATCGTATAACACACAAATCCTTGTCAAGTATCAATTTCGCAATTTATTTTACTTGGATGACATATTTTTTCCAGCTATTTTGATTTAAAAACCAAACTACTGAACCGATTTTCATTAAATTTCTATGGAACTAATCGGGAAGTACATACTTTCAGACAAAATAATTTTTCAAATCGGTTCATAAATGACGAAGATATGAGGTAACAAACAAAAAAAAATACAACTAAATTGAGAACCTCCTCTTTTTTTTAAGGCGGTTAAAATTGTAGGAACAAAAAGCAGTTTGCCACTGACTCACGTAAAACTTAAGCTAATGTTAAACCATCGACGACGGAAAAATGCACTTGAAATCAATGACTACAAAAATTTAACTGAAAATCAATAACTACGCGAAATTAACGTGGGGGACTACAAAATTAGACCTGAAACTTATTAACTAATACTTACTCATCATACACTTGGCGACACATATGGTGGAGAAGTTAAAGTTGGCTTCCTTCAGTGTTATAACTGCGTCGCTGTTACTTGTCGGCATCAGCAGTTCCAATAGTTCTAGTTCAGTCAGCCCGAACTCCGAACAAGTTATGTAACCTACGGATAATGTGTGAGAATTGTGAGAGACTGTTTCGGGGAAGTAATATAATAGATTGAAATACATTTATGTCCAAATTGAAGTAACTAATGATTTAATTTGAAAAGTTGTCTGAACTACGCAACGGTATTTCGCACCTTTAGTAATATAAAGGCTTAAAACAAAAAAGTAGTTTTTTGGGAATACGTGTTTAAAGATTCTGAATTGCAGTAAGAACGTTAGACGAGCGGGGGGAGTGTGAGAGAGATAACCGAGTCGTTGTTCTTTTTCTCTCTCTTTCAGCGTTAGGCGGTAGATAATATCGTTTTGTGCCCTTAGCATTCAAAATCAAACTTTATAAAAATTTTTACTTGAGTCCTTATATTACTAAAGGTGCGATTTATTGGCAAATATTAAAAATCGTTACAAAGCAACCGATAGAATGTCTTACACATATAAAACAATAATAAATTGCAATTAACAACAATTGATTTTTTTTATTGAAAGACTATTATGTTAATGTCAATATATTACACGTGAAAATGCATTATCTTTAAATAAAATCTATTGTTTTATCTCGACTATCAATCTTGATACTACAAAGTAGATACTTACTTGCCAATTTACTAAACGCTTTAGAACCGAAGACCACTTCTAAGTTATCGAAGGCACCATCAATATAGTCTCCGTAGCTATTATTCTCCGGCGTCTCCTCTATTGCGTCCAACAAATAGTAACAGTTCTGAACTTTGAACTTCTCCTTCTGAGCTGGTGTCAGCTGCAGTTGCTCCAGAGATACAGCACTAGTGCACACAAGGAACACATTTCTTGGCAACGACATCGGCAGCCAAGATAACCCCGTCACTATATCACACTCCAAAGGATTCACTCTATGAACATTATCGATAAATATCAACAAAATCTCATTTTCCATCTCCTCACATTTCCTAAGCAGACTTTGGAACCAATTGTTTATATAAAGCGGATCAAAACTCGCGTCTTTCGGCAAGTAACCTTCGGGAATGTTTAAAATTATCGATATCTGTTGACACATCACTCGTAGCAGTTCCAAGTTATAGGCCGATCTCGGTGTGGCAGCAGAAAATCTTACTATCCTCAAAACAGGCTTTGGGAAAATTTCTTCGCATTTGTAGTAAAGGTGCGTCAATAAGGTGCTTTTCCCTGAGGCATCTGGGCCGTATATTAAAGCTGGTGGATGCCGAGTTCGATTTACGTAATTTTCCTTAGCGTTATTTAAAATACTTTTGGCTGCTTCTTCAATTTGCTTAACGTTAACCTTATACAAACGATTATGTTCTATACATATCCTAAGATGAGTGATGTGTTCCAGAAATACTTCCTGAAAGTAAAAGGAAAGACCAATAAATTATTCATGCGAGGAAAGTTGTCACATGAAGAAAGTTAAGTTTGCTTGATATTCGAGACTTGAAACTTTAGAGTCTGTTATTTGATGTGTCATTGCAGAATTTATATGAGTTCTGGGAGTTATTTGAATGTTGGCTTGGATTTGTCAGAATGTTCTAATGTATTAAATTTACCTGTACAGTCTTTTTTCTTCCCTTTCCCTGATCGGGCTCGGTGCTAAGGCTCTCGTCGATCAGCGAACTGATCACAACTTGTACCTTCTCCCTGAAAGGAGCTAACTTCTCTTCGTTGTCAGAAGCTCCGTCTGTTCTTGACGAATCTGCTGACAATGCCCTATGGAGAGACACTGCGTTTTAGAAAGTATTACACGACATAAAATCAAGCCTGTGAACCCAGAAGGTTTAAGCTGAGGTGTACCTAGAACACCCATATTTCATTAGCTCTGTGTAAATCCAATAAGTAAGTAATAGGAGTGAGATTTCGCCATCAAACTCCGGGCTGCTAATCCGAAATGCTTGTTGAAAATCACAACAACACTTTGCCCAACCTGGGAATCGAAACCAAGACCTCATGTTCAGCAGTAGCGCTTGCCACCACTAAAACAACTACGCAGTTACAAAGAAAACCTTTCATAGCGAAAAATAATATTTCCTGATAAAAACTAAATAAGTTTGAAAAGCATCGGGCATTCACTGACTGGACTTTAATAAATTGTATCCACTTCTCTGTAACTTTATCTAAGAAAATTGGCAATGACGCTTGCCAAAAATTGTTATCGAGTGTCCCGTATTTGGAAATATAGTAAGAAATGTTATTTCAATGGGATTTTCGGTTTTCGTATCTTAGGTTACTTTACCACGGAGTATCACTGGTTCACGAAGGTTAGATAGGCAGTCGCTCCATCTTCTTCTTTATCGTGTGGTTAGTGCCTAAATTGGTGTCAGAGTTTATATGCCACCTATGGGCCTCTGAGTTGGCATTACATGCCGTCGAGAATTATCTCTCAGGCATGCTGGTTTCCTCACTATGTTTTCCTTCACCGAAGCAAGTGATTCCGAAAAATCAGAGGTGTGAGGCGTGTTCTGGATTCGAACTCGAGACCTATGACTTGGCAGTCCAACGGTCACACCACTAGGCTATCACTGCTTCGTCCATGTAAAATATTGGTATTCAGATGCAAACAGTCCGGAAGCCGACCCAATATAGTTGAGAAAAGGCTAGACAGATGGCTGAAGATTTCATTTTAGCGATTCAAGCTTTAGAATTTTCTTGGTTATTTTATTCAAAGCCTGCCAGTGCCTTCTCACCTTCATAAAATCATAATCAACTTTAAAGGATCTTCCAAAGACAAGACTAAAAATTAATCATACTGAATTCATGATTTGAAAGCCTGGAACTTCATTATTTCATTAACTTTCCTATTAATGAGAAAGGTTGAAAGTTCAGTCTTCAGATAATTTACTTTATACTTAACTTTGATGAATAATGGCTCACGTTTGAGTAAAATTTTCAGTGCAGTCTAATTTTAATGAAAATGAAATTCATTTTAGGTGATTGATCATGGTCTTTTGTCTTACTTATTATGTCATTAAAGTGCTGAATGTGAGGTTCTTAGTGACTTTTATGATGTATTCATACTTTGATTGGCTATGGTTCTTTTAAGTGGTGGTGATTTCACTGTCTGGTACTTTTGTTAATTTTTCTGAAGATGTATACATAATTGACTTTATATATCTAAATATAATGAGATCAATACACTATTTGTTACGGCACCACTGGTTTGGCATTCTTAATCGGCCACAAAAGTCGTAATTGAAAGTAATAAAAGCCTCAGAAAAAAGGTACCACTTTCCTTCAGCCACACGTTTTAAGAAAAATAAACTATTGATTTTAGGCGAGGTTTCTGTATTTCTCGAAGAAAACAGGTTTTCTTTTATCCTCTTTGACATAACTTGACTCGGAATATGTATGTCGAATAGAACCTTAACTGTGACAGAGACTGACAATACAAAAAGGCAGGAAAACCTTTTGTTAGATTGTCTTTTGTTATCTTAATCAGAAGCCGGAATATTCACAGTCAAGGTCAGATTACTTGAGGAATTTATGACGGATGATATAACAAGGAAAATAGTATATTTATGATTCTTGGAATTTGTAAGCAAGAATTGGGTGAAAATTATGAATTTTAGAAATGTTTAAGCAAAGCAATATTAGTAAGTATATAAGATAAAACATATTTATTACAACAACTGGCCACTTCTTTCGCTCGTTTAACAGTAAAGGTGAAGTTTCTTCATAATTTATTTCTTACTTCGTAAAGTTCTTATTGATTTATATCTTTAGGTACTTATCAAACACCTGTGACAATCGCTTTGATAGCGTTTCTTAATAATGACATATGACAGGATTGAGGCTGCTCGTGCGCAACGCCGCTGGCGTGACGACTTAGAGGCGTTTGTTTTGTTTGCGTTTTTTTTTGTTTAACACTTACTCTAACGTAATGATGTGTGATTCAGGTAACGCATCTTCCATTCTTCTTCTCAATTCTTTTAACCTCGTGTGCGCCAACACTGTTAACTTGGAGTCATCTGGTTCCAGGTCTGGCACATCCCTTACTACGGCTACCACCCCTTTTGGATGGATGCCATTTGAAAGGAGATCTGAAAAGAAGGAAATTGTTATTAGTTTTCGAAGAATTGTTGGTTTTAAGGATTTTTTATTAAGTGTGGATGCCATTTGAAAGGAGATCTGAAAAGAAGGAAATTGTTAGTTTTCAAAGAATTGTTGGTTTTAAGGATTTTTTATTAAGTGTTAGTTGCTCGAATACACGACGTTCGCTATTCAAACAGATGTGCAACATTTGAACACGATGTTCGTGTATTCACATGACTGATTGCTATGGTTAGGACACGATTTAATGATAACATTCTCCTATTGGATTTACTAGCAGCATAAACTTTGTATCTTGAACTGAACCAGGTCGCCAAATCATAGGTCTTTCTTAAAATTTAATGGATTTTAGACAAAGTACGAGTACAATAAGTTTGACATCTTTTATTTAAATGTATATTATTCTATACATGTATTCTTCATGTATTTTAACCAAACAATTCATAAAAAAACTACAAGACTGGCGCAAAAACAAAAGTCCCTATCATCACTCGTAAATAACATTCACATTCCACTGCGCAAAATAATACGTCCATTGTTTCCAACAGCACTATTCGAACTAAAAAAAGGTTGATCAAAAGCAAAACATTCCCTGAACCGAGTCAGGTACAGCAAAGTCAACAAAAGAGTTAGGAATGTTGGCAATGTATACCAAAACAACGAATTTCCTCACAAACTTTCATTCCTTATTTATCCACTTTTGGGGATGAATTTCCAAAAATCCTGCTCATAAAATCTTGTGTAAAATTTCATACCCATTGGCTTAAGATGTGCGTCGCCAGTCAGAATTTTTTTATGGATGGATGTTTGTTCCTCAATCACGTCAGAACGGCTGAACGGAACCAGATGAAATTTGGCTCAGAGATAGATTATACTCTGGAATTGCACTGTGCAGTTATTGGTGATGAAATAGCTTGGACAAAGTAATGCACTTGCTTGATTTTGAAACCCATGACCTGCAGCTCATAAGATGAGGCTGTAACGACTAAGCCACCACTGGTCTGCTCTTCTTGGCCAGGGAACTGGCGAACTGGCCTCAGACATCTTAATTAGAGTGTATTAATCTTATTCCTTTTGATGACTGTACAGTTCTTCATATCTATTTTAGTATAGCAACAAATAAAATAAAAAACGATGGTATTTTCACCCAGGTTCTGTTTTTTTTTATTATAAATAATTATGCTGTGTTTGCATTGTTGTAAAATCTCAACAATTCAATCAATTATTGATGAGTGAAAACTATAGTTATAACTAGAAATTCATTCTAAAAACTGTAAGTAGTTACCTGACTCAAAAATTATCATTAGTGTTTTATGAGGATGCTTTAAGCAAATAATAATTTGGAATTTCCTAGAAAACATAATTTATTGGAGTAATATTTATTTAAAAAAAAATCATTGTTCTTGTTTATCGTTGACAAATCAGCCATGTTTTGCTTGTGTTGAATATTTGTTATAATTATATATAATTGAAGCTGATGAAGTATATTAAATCTTCTAATATAAAAAACAATACTAATAATTGCCAGCTATGTTCCCTTCAAATTGTTTTGTATAGAGTTCATTACAAAACACAGTTAATTTTATATTTGCATTATGTAGAACAGTTTCTACATGACCTACAAGCCAAAGAACTAACAAAAAAAATTTGAGGTTTTTTGTAAATCTACAATTTTGATGTAAAAATAGGTATACATAGACAAGTTAAATCTGCTAATAACTGTAAAAACGAAAAACAAAATGAAAAATAAAAGTTTTATTTACCTAAGGCTAATTCGCATTGTACTTCGACGGAGCTTCGGAGCAAGTAAGCTACTTCAGCACCATTATCTAGTGCTTCCAGCACTATAGCGTTGAACGCCTTTTGCACCTCGAAGAGACGACTCCGCTGTTCTTCGCGATCCATTAAATCGCTGAACCTGTGGAAGAATATTGGTGTTAGTGAATTTGGTACATTTGAACAGCTTAAACATAATCAGCTTATGACGTCCCCTCATTCTGGGACATGTTATAATCTTTGTGAGAGAAATTATAATAATAGGGGTTGAAATATGAAATTGCCGTTTTATAGTAATAGATACTTTGAATTGACATTAAACCTTCATGGTGTGAGATATTCGAGTGAAACTTTTTTACATTCTACCTATGAGATTTTTTAACAGCATTTCTCAAAATTTATTATTTATTTATTTTTAGATTTTTCTAAAAATGTGCAACATTCGATTTTCACATTTCAACTGTTTTTTTATTCAGCTTGGATAGAAAAGATGAAAAAATCCGAGTAATTTTTGATTACGAGTTTCGACGCGGAACTAACGCAGCAGAAACGGCTCGCAATATCAATGCTGCATTTGGAGAGGAGACTGCTTTTTGCTGTTTTTGGTTTAAACGCTTTCGTAATGGAAATTTCGACTTGAAGAACGAACCACGTTGAAGACCACTGAGGACCGGTGAATAACGCTGAATTGAAGGAGATGGTGAAAGCCGATTCGAGTCAAACTACCTACGAATTAGCAGCATGGTTTAACGTTACCTTACCTACAATTGACTCATTTGCATCAAATCAATAAGATAAAAAATATGAAAATAGGTGCCTCAAGATTTGACTGATCTGCAGAAAGAAACGCTTGTTGAAACTTGCGCTGCCTTGTTGAATCGGTACAGAAATGAATGAATATTGGATCGAATTCTGACATGTGACGAAAAGTGGATTCTTTATGATAACCGTAAGTGAAAAATGCAATGGTTGACCCCAGGTCAAACGCCGCAACAGTGCTCTAAAGCAAAGCTTACCAATAAAAAAGACAATGGTAACTGTTTGGTGGTCTCTTCATGATGTTATTCACTATAGCTTTATCAGGTCTGGTCAGGCAATATCAGCAGATCAAATTTCGAACAGTGATGGCGAAACTGGCAGTGAAACAGCCCCAACTCGTGAATCGATCTTCACCATTATTACTCCATGATAACGCAAGACCTCACACTGCACGGGACACCGTTGTAATTCTACAGGAGGTGCAGTTAGAAACCATACATCATCCTCCGTACTCGCTAGACCTTGCTCCAACTGACTACCATTTTTTCGTGTTTTGGACAATTTTCAACGTGGTATAAAAAATATTCCCAGGAGGCAGTACAAAATTCACACAGTTTGTCGAATCTAGATCCCCAGAGTTTTATAGAAAAGGCATAAATGAACTTCCGATTAGATGACAGCAATGTATGGATAATGAGGGTAAATATTTTGATTAAATAAATATGTTACATCTTGAAAAAAAACGAGTTTTAATTTTGCAGTATAAATCGGCAATTTCATACTTTAACCCGTAACAAGTAAATGGTTTTCCAATTTTCCAAGCTTTTTTCAAAACTACTGGGTCGGTGTAAGACTCATTGATATATTTTTTTACTTTAAGCTAAACGTTACGATTGTTAAAAAAAAAGTTACAGCCAGACTACGAGACCAATGGCTGAATATGCTTTCTGACAACGCTTTGAGACCAACGATTGAATGTGCATTTCTGAGGCATGAAAGAGTCTCGACATGTCATCGATGTTCTCCCATCCACGGTCTGACGATTCGTGCGGATGTTATTATTTAGCGAGCCCTCATTCTTAACTGTGACCCATTACTATTAACTCATTGGTTACTTGAGTCAATAATATTATGAAAACTTGTTAAAGGAAAACCTTGTAATAGCCGGTCATTAGTTTCTACAAAGACTTAAGTGGGACAGCTCATTACCTAGTTCCATCAGTGACATTATTACTGCAGAAATGGTAAGCTTTGCCATGAATTCTGTATCAAGAACAAAGGAAAATAAATAGAGCACCTATTGTGAGGAGAAAATCCCTTATTAACGGATTTATTTTTATCCCTTATTGTTCTACTAAAGCCCTAGTACCTACGTGAGCCTACTAGAATGGTCCATTTCCCCCGCGTCCATTGCTTCTTTATACCCTCATATTTTGGGTTCCCTTGTCGCGCAATAAAATATAACCTGTGGGACCCACTTGAAGGTGTAGTAATATTTATGTGGACGGAACCCTCCGGGCTAAACAATAAATTATATATTTTACGATCCCGCTGAGTAATCGGACCTCGTACTAAGGAACCGATCGTAAATTGTTACGACCTAAATAGATGGAACGCGATAAAGGATGATTCAAACTTCCTTTGTAAATTATTGAATAGCAGTCAACGTACAATTGTGGGGAACCTTCGGAAGTTTTTGATAAAGGACTTGGTACCTGTTATAACTACAAGTTTGTAGATGAGGAAAGATTTAGGTGTTCATTCAGAATTCATTCAGAAATGTAAATAAGGGTTGAAGTTAGTCTTAATCTTAGTCTTAAACACAATATATCTGAAGAAACGACCAATTTTCCACAATTATCTTTTCCCAAATGATTGTTTATTCGCAAATTAATGTTTTATTCAGATATATATTTTAACGTAGTCTGAAATGCTCTGTAGGGAAAATTAATACTTGCATTCTGGTAACGATTAATTATTCATCTTTAGTGCTCATTAGTCAATGATGTTTAAAATCAGCGGGCTTTAATTTTAGCGCGCTTTAATTATTGTCTTTTTGTTGATATTTATCGACATTTCGGCTTGACCATCGAGCTGTGGAAATTATAATTGGCTACTATAACGAGAGAGTTTAATTAACCCTTATTAAGGCATTAAGGGATAAATAATTTGTATTATAACTGTGTATTATGCTTTTAAAATAAATAAAATACCGAAGTTCACGAATCAATCACATGTTTGTGTAACATTGTCATATTTTATGTCTTTGTTTTATAGATCTGTGATCCCAGATATTTACGATGTAGTAGCCCCCATTATGTGAGGTCATTTTGAAACTTTATAGAAGGGTCTGTGCTGTTGCACGCGTCATCATTATTTTAAAGAGCGAAAATGTGTTTAAAAGACTCATGCTGCATAACCAAGATTATGAGGCCAGAACTATAGCTAAGCATTATCCCAGCTCCTGTCGCATGAGTGTCAAACAAAAAGTACAAGACTATGCACACGCCAAATAACTTAAGAAGCATGAAAGGGACTCCGACTAGAATTATATCGTGGGTTATTGATAACAAAACAGCTCTTTTCTACAAAACTGCAATACATACACGGTCAAGGTGTATAGTTCGATGTTCAGGTTTAGAATGATGTAGTGTCGCTTCCAGCCTGTATATGTTTGGTACACCATGCACGAGAAAAAAGGCAATTTAAATATTTTGTGGTCGAAAATTAAAGTAGTTCTGACTAACTTTCTAAGTGATCTCTACATACCACTTATCCTGTCCCTCGAGGTGGTAGCTACCATCGCCGTTCAGCCTGTAGCAGGCCCGAACGAGCGCCGACTGGGCAGAGTCCGACTTGACCAGCACATCGAAGGTAGCTTCCGGGATCTTGAAGGGAAGAACCGGCTGGTACGACGTTGCGTCGCCGCCGATGAGGCACTAGAGAAAAAATAAGGTTTTATTGTAATTCAAGATGAATTGGTAAAAGCTACGTTATAAGAATGGCAATCAATTATTTAAGATTGGATGTAGGGGATAATCCTAGAAAATTCCGATCTGATTCCGAAATTTCTTTCACTATTGGAAAGCGGCATTATCCCCGAGAGGCATTTCAACTATAAGGCAAGTGAAGCAGTGAGCAAAAGCTAGTAACTATATTATACATATCTATATTATATATAGGTACCGAACCGGTACCTATATTATAATATATAGGTACTAGCGCTATTAAAAACAAAAAAAAACCGTAAGGTTTTGTAGCAGTTGTATTACTAAAAGTCAATCTAATTTGTGAAAAGAATAATTCATAAGTTTTTTTTTTTTTTTTAAACAAAACATATAAAACACAAGGCATTCATTTAGGTGTCGCTTACAGTCATCAATATTTATACTAAATAAATAAGTCAAAAGGTTTAAGTTTTGGCAAATGTGAAAAATGATCGACGATTTTTATGCCTTACCTAATCTAAGTAGGTACCTAGCAACAAAAAAGCATTAAAGAAAAACCATTATCTTCAAAAGAATGAAAAAAAAATCTTGAAAAACTTTCCTTTCATAAAACGTTTAATTTTCACTCTCAATATTAGTTTATAATTGTTCACAGCGCTTTGTAATTTTAAAAGTGTGATGTAAAAACGTTCAGTAAAACGTGCTAGCACTAAGTCCAAATTACCAATTCCAATTAAAAATAATTAGGTACTGGGTAGAAAGAGCCATCAAATTATGTGCTTAATGGTTACTAGGTACAGGGACTAGGTATGATTAAAACCTTAACGTAAAATAGATTTTATAGGTTTCTTTCTCTTAGCCATAGAATATGTGTGAATATAATATATATATTCTAGTTATAAGAATAGAAACAGCAAAGTCTTACCTTTCATTTAGATTATGTTTAATTTTAATATTGAAAGTGTACAATTAAATAATACTAATAAAACTCACCCCTGAGTAATATCATTTTCCATTTCCCTCCATTAATAAAACAAATGAAAAGCAAAAAAACATGACATGTCACAGTATTGTATTTTTTATTATAAATGCATGCAAGGGTATTGAAACCAAACAGCCTGATGCCTGCAGTGCCTTTATGAACAAAATGCAAAATGTTTTTTTAAATGGCAAAATAATAATTAATTCAGTTTTTGACTTTGAATTTTTTTTTTATTATTTTTTCCTGGCCAAAATTTTGTTAATGGTTAATTCCTTTTTTGAAAATTGATTGCTACGTTCTATAGTAAAATTAAAGTTGGAACGAAAAAACAAGAAAAGTTACATGGCACGATTTTTCAGCCAGTTCGAATTGGTTGTTTGACTTACCACAAAATAACCAGCTTTCGATGTATGGTTGCAGCATTGTATTTCTTCAAGGTAATAGTGAAGTAACGCCGGATTGGCTTCGTCTCCACCGTCAGTACCATAGTGCATGTCCACGAACTCGATCTACGAAGAAAAGAAACAAGCATAGAAATAGGTTGTGAAAAATATCAGACCTGGCATCTGAGTTTACACAAAATAATTATAGTATCCATTGCAACTATCCGCGATTTTTTATCATGGCAAATTCTCTGGTTAATGACATCAATTTATTTGAACCGGTGTTACCAAGTAGTTGTTTTTTTGTACATCAGATTCGTAATCCAGTCCCTTACGTAAAATATTAAGCTAGATGGGAATAAAATTGTTCTCGTATTCAGCCAGAAGACTAAAAAAATACTTCTTAAAGTTTAAAGCTTTTTCCAACAGCTCTTTTATTTTACAAAATGGTTTGCCATTGAGATTTGAATTAAGAATTAAAAAAAAAACTATCTCTATCGTGCGCGTAAAGTTTATTCTAATTTTAAAAATAGCCGCCTTCCTGAATTTGGTTCTACACGAGCTAATTTACTGGACTATATTGCAGCTTGCAAATTCTTCTAAGTAATATTATCAACGTCTAACATTGCACGCACATTTACCGCCACTTGATACCACAAAGCTAATCCCACAGCTAACAAACCTCTTTTGATGTAACAATTTAACACCCAGCTACATTTAATCCAGTCTTAAGAATAAAGTGCACCACATTCGAAGAAAGCCTTTAAGCGTTGCGAAGTATAAACCGCATCCTACATAAGTTTCTACTTAACTTACTTTATTGAGCGGTTACGTAGCGTTTAAGTTTTATTGATTTAGTTTGATTGCGTTCCGGATACTTTTGTTTTATGTACTTAGTCTTTTTTACTAAGGGGCAGGATTTTACTTGGGTGTTTCACTGTATTTATTTTGATTTAACTGGTTCTATGAATAATTTGAAGTACCTATTAGCTTTTATAGGTTATTAACAACTAGCAACTGCTACTAACGATTTCTTTTGATTGACAAATGATTGAGGTTTCTTTACAGCATATTGTCAAGACTTATTTATGCAATTGTTACGTAACTTTTTAGAATAAGCCTTTAAATGAAACTGATGTAATTTTATAAACTGACACTAACACTAAAACGGGATTTTTACCAAATATCAATAACTTAAAACAAATAGTAAACATGGTAAATATCCCATTTTTAATATTAACGGTAATTGTGGAACCGCATCAAAATCTGTTGAGGAATTTTGAAGTACAACGCGGTCACACAGATAGATATTAAAACTGACTAGATTCTACGTGATTCGTTTTTTTTTTTAATATAAAGAATATTAATTTCAAGAAAACTAACAGTTCCCTCTGAAAATGTGGGTAGATATCTCCCACTCAAATTGAAATACCCAAAGGAATTCCAATTTGAACTTGTAAAATTAATCACATCCTACACCTCCATAGTTCCACACATAATAAATTAAATAACAGCTACCTCCGATCTCAGTACTCATCAGTTATGTGGGTTGCATTCGTTCGCCGTCAAAGTTTCAGATATAGTAGAATGCACGGAACCTAGTGGTGCCCAAAGCGTAGTACAGACGCCAGCATTTTACCATTCAACCTTGAAACTAATTCTTTAACAATATAGTTCAAAATCTATTAAAGAAATTTGACATATTTTTGTAGATTGATGTGCTGGGGGCTGTACATTTGACTGTGATTTAAATCACGACGTTCTGTGGAAATTTTAATAGATATTTGTAAGTATGTTTGTAAATAAATATTAAATTACTTAATTGGTAAAGAAAACTCCACGTCCAAGCGCTTATTTCGTATTTTACTTACTTAGTTTAGCTTTTGCGGGATTTTACGGGCCAATGCCTAGAGTTTAATAATCGAATATTCCATTACTTAGGTACCTATATGTTTGTTATATTATAAGTATGACACAGAACATTAATCTCAAGAGACTTTGCACTATCACAACACAACTTGCACACCAATTCCAGTACCCAAAGGGATTTCCAATAATACTTGTACAAATTAACAGTTCCACACATACTCCGTAGATCGCATTCAATTAAATAACAGTTGCGTCGCATCTCGCAGCATCAGTTATGTGGGAAGTTTTGGTTGCAGTCGAATACACGGAACCTCATGGTGCCCGCGGCGAACTGCATTTGACTGAGATTTAATTTGCGATATTACGTGGAAATGTTGGTAAATAATTTGGAAATCGTACATTTGTTTTACGTGGGTTTTAATTACTTGGCACGGACTAAAAAAAATAAAAGAAAGAAACTAATTTAAAAGTTAAAATCACTATATGTGAATGAACAACTTTATCTAACAACTAGCTGACTCTTGCAATTTCGTCTACGTAACAGTTTTGATTAGTGCTCCGCTCCTTTTAGTCGCATCGTGATATTTTATAGCCTATACCCTTCCTCGATAAATGGTCTATCCAACACTAAAGAATTCTTCAATTCGAACCAGTATTTCCTGAGATTAGCTCGTTCAACCAAACAAACTAACTCTTCAGCTTTATAATATTAGTATAGATTTATGAAGAACTTTACAACCTGTAAAGTTCTTCATGCCCTATAGTGAACGGAGGATTCTCAGACCAGACGGGTGTTGTTTGTATTACCTAATTAAAGCGCTTTGATTATAGCATCTTATTTACTGATGAATTTATATTGATCGAAATTAGGATATACTAATTCAATACACCCTAATTTAATCGTTGTCTGCAACCTCATATCCGAATATCCATAACACGATTAAACATTAATCGATTGTCGGTAAACCTGACCAGAATGTGGGGCGGAAGGTTAATACGGGACCTCTAATTGTACTCGGTTAATTAATTCTGATCGCATAATCGAATAGACCCAGAATTAAGGTGGTCGTCAAACACACCTGGGCGGCCATTTTGGTTTCGCTTTTCGTAGGTTGTTGCAGTGCCTGTTTGTGCAATAAGCTGTTGCCTGATTTACGAGATAATTTTTTGAGCGGCTATAAAACGGTTCACTTTCAAAATGTTGCAAAATGTATGGTGTATTTATGAGAGGTCTTAGTTCAGAAGAGCCCCTTTTGAACTAAGGCTAACTGTGTGTACCTTTTTACCCATGACTAAAAAACCCCTCTAAAAAACTAAACATTTATGTATTTCAATTAAACCATTCACCTACAGGCACTTTTTAACCTTTTCCGCGTCCCATGAACCATAATTATATGGTTCACTCACAATTGTGTGTGTAATTATCGAGGAGTCAATCAGTATAAAACTTGCAGTTTTCCACCACACCAGCCGAGATGACTAATTGAAATAAAATGCACCAATAAATGTTATAATAATCAAATCAAATCATTTATTTTGCTTGAATATGGGTACACATAAAAAAGCCATTACTTACTCATCATCATCTGCCTAGGCTTTTACCAAACTTATTGGGGTCAGCTTCCAGTCTTACCGCATGCAGCTGAATACCATTATTTTACATGGAGCGACTGCCTATCTTACCTCCACAACCCTGTTAGTAATACGGTACCCCTTGGTAAGACTGACTGTCAGTCTTTCGGGCCACTGATTACCATTACAGGTAGTCAGTGGCCAGTCTTACCAAGCTATTATACTGTATTATGTAGAAGCCACGATACTCGTACATAAGCTAAAATTATATTTTAGACGTATTTTTGAACGGAACATTTTCTCGTGTGAAAGTGCGAGTGTCATTGAATATTTTATGATAGCCTTCGTATTTTGATCCTCTTTTCAAGTTTAAATTCGACGCGAGAAGGTTTCCGAAAGAGCACTTAAGGGTTAAGTCGTGTGAGTTAGAAAGGGGAAAATTAAGAGATTGGGTCTACGGGGTTGATGTGAATATGAAAACTTAATGCAGGTTATATTTAGAACTATCTTTTGCTCGCACTTTTGCTCCGGTTATATACGGAAATTAACCCACGGGAACGTTTTAAATGTAGCCTATAATACTCGGTGATAATGTAGCTTCCCATTCGTGATGGCATCTTCGGAAGATTACGCCCTACACAAACTTTCAAACCTACAAACAAATACCTCTTTATAATATTAGTAGATATAGATTACATTCTATTCCTGGGAATCCAAGTAAACGAAATAACCAAGCTGACTCCAACCACAGGCTGTTTATTCTCATGATGTGATCTGATTAGATGGCCTAGTCAGTTACGTGGAGTAGGTGTAACTTGTCAGCTGTGCTGATTGCCAATTGCTTGCTAAGCGTGGGTACATTGACCAAGAACAGGGGAGTCACCATGACGTTTTAACACTATTGTTTTAATGTCACTCCAGTGTGGGAAAGAGATGGAGCTATAGAGGACGTCTAGCGCCGTCTCTCTCTGGAATAAGATTAAATCAGTACGGCTTTAAGACGCCATGGTAGGCTACGAAGCATCACTGTAGTTAACAACGCGCGGATTACGGAGCCTTGAAAAGCTTTTGCACGATTTTAAAATGTTATTGCTCTTTGGAGTTTATTTTAACAGTGTTAGTGACTGGCATAGCCCTACTAGTCAATCTTCATTCTATTATTCATCATCTGCGTAGCCTTTTCCTAACTATGTTGGGGTCGGCTTCCAGTCTAACCGGATGCAGCTGAATACCAGTAATTTACATGGAGCGATTGCCTATCTGACCTCCACAACCCAGTTAGTACCGGATAATACGATACCCCTTGGTAAAACTGGTTGTCAGACTTTCGGGCTACTGACTAAGTACATAAAACGACTTTCAAAGATCTACAAATGACAGCCGGGATCAACGGCTTAACGTGCTTTCCGAGGCACGGAGGAAACTCGGTATGTAATGGGTGGTAACCCATCCACAGACCAACCTAGGCAAGTGCGGCTTAACGTGAAGATTGATCCGAGCGGCTTTTATTATTTTAGCCACGAGCTCCTTCATTCTATTATTATTAATATTTTATTCAGTTTCCTTGTTTAGTAACGCGGGATAATAATGAAACAACAAAGCCCGTGGTCTTGTCAGTGGGTATTACAGGTAATCCGAAATGAAATTATTATTTTCTTTCATCTCCCGGGTATTTGACTTTCATATTTTATAGGCTTCGGTTTTGTTTTAAATTGAATTACAGATAACTGTTCGTAAACACGTAGGAGTTAACAATTTATGTATGTACAAAGGCTATACATATATATAAAAAAAAACGATATCGCGACTATTTTTCTCCGAAGGGTAGGTGTCTATAGTATATCCACATTTCGCCAGTTATGTTTAAGTCCCACGTAATAAAGGACGTTTCAATAAAATGATTATTAATATTGTATTCCAAACAGGAATTCATATAGACAATGTTACTGCGACTCATTCGTAGTTTTCCCCACATATTCGGGTCCACATCTGTTACATCTCAATGTTACCCGACTTTTTGCGAAGCCCAGCACACGGACCAGAAGTTCCGAACTGTAACTCTATTTACATTCAGCTGGCTAATACGGTCGGAGTAACTCTGCATGACAAACTTCAGGTAGCGGCGTTTTGCGTGCAAAAGTTTTGGCTCCGTCCATGTTCGCACGTTTTGTGGGCTTGTAGTTTAATGGAAACTTTGTGTTTCTGTGCTTTGTCTGTTGTAATGTGATATAACGTTGGTACTTAGTTGTAAACTGAAATAACAGCGACCGTCTGTGTGATTACGAGAAAGTTTGGTGAACAGGTGTTTGGGTTCTCATACTTATGTGAGGGTGTTGTTGTAAAATTAGTGTCAAATTTCTTAGTGTCAAATGTTTAGGAGGAGGTACAATAAATTACTGGACACATTTTCTGTTTACATAGACATTGGTGTGACTGGTAGCAACTGGGTTAGAGGTGACGAGAATCGATTTGAATTACATGACATTAGAGAGGCCTATCTAGCCGTGGACTGTAGTAGGCTCATAGTGTTACGAACTAAACTTAGTACACGACAAAAAAATTGTATTCATAAATTAACAAAGATGTGTTGTAATTTACCTCAAGGTATCGATCGTCGTACGTGGTCTGCAACTCTGGTCCCACCATCTCGAGGATTTGTCGCCTTTCTTCACGGAATTCTGTGAAAAAAATCCTCACATTAATGGCATTTTACTCACAACTAACTCTTTGTGTGAGTCACACAATATTTCTTGGTTAGTTTTAAATTTTATTTTATATTTGCTTTTTTATATTTTGTATTGTGTACTTGTGGCGTGTTTTTTTCTACGTTTTTTTCTTTCTTTCTTTCTTTCTTTCTTTGATGTGAATAGGGTGTAAACGTACTTTTGTTATCCCAAGATTCACAATATTAACACGTTTCTCTCAGTAGACACTAACGTTTGACGTATGTACCAAATATAGGTAATATTATCTCTGTCAGTATCGTTCGATGCGCGATCTGTGAGCTTACTCTTTGCGGTAGACGCGCCAGCGTAGCTCGCGAAATTCCAGTTTTCTTAAGTTTTTTGCAATCAGCAGGTCAGTCAGATTGTATGTTGATTAAAATATGATTCGCGGCCGTAACAAATATCGCTTTACAGAATTATAATGATTACGATCATCAATACAACTCCTTTAAGTTCATTTAATCCCATTGTATTAATTTTTCATGAAAAAAACATACAATGGGATTAAATGAACTTGAAATTTGAATTTCGCGGGCCAACTGGTGCTTCTACTTTAATAGTTACGGACTATTTCCGCACGACATAAGTGAGGCAACTAACAAGATTTTAATCTTAATGACATAACACAGAGACAGACACATTGCAAAATTATAAGACATCGGCTTCACTATATCAAAATACATCTCTCCATTTCCTTCTACCCCAGGTTGAATACAAAATTGTATCATACAATATTCCACAGTGAGAAGGCAACGATGTAAGCCCCTTGTCTGCTTTGCGGATACTCGGTACCCAGTATCTTGAGCGCCTGCAGTACATTGATACAATTTCAAGTATTCCTCTGTCGGATTCCACTCCACAAGGAAAATATAAAAGATGAGAATATTCATGAACAGGCACTTGTGGATGCCGAGGGGCTCTTCAATGAGTAGGATACTGGGTTCCGTTGTTTATTTCGCGAGGGAGGAAATATTGTTGAGGGTAGATATAAATTTATTTTGAGGGGATTTTTATCCATGATAAGTGTATACTCGAGTTCAGGTTTAAAGTGGCACGTGTAAGGAGTTCGACTTGTCACTATTTTGTGTCTTAGTTTTTTTAATGATGAAGCAAAATTATTACTGAAGTTCTCATGTTTTGGATATATTTACATGGAAGTCATACGACGCTTATTGAAAGTTAATTTGAAGTAGCAGTTAATCATTCATGTATTTAGGATTCACACCTGGTACCGTGGGTTATCATGACGTCTTAAAGCAGTATTGTTTTAATGCCCCTCCAGTGTGGAAAAGAGATGGAGCTATAGAGGACGCCTATCGCTATTTCTTTCCCACTCTGGAATAAGATTAAAACAATACTGATTTAAGACATCATGGTAGGCCTCTTGATTACTATTTCGCAGAAGAACCTAATTGGAAAGACTCCACACATCAAGTCGACCAAGATTTTCATAGCACTCATTGTACTTAGAGCCATAAGGACGCAGAAAACACTTTCACAGCCTTGGTTTTGAGTTACCTTCTTAGAAGAAATAAAAATAACTCAAAAGTGCTTACCATTGTAGACGGCGGCAACGAAGAACTTGATAGCACGTGGGCCGGGCCACTTGTCGCTGGATTCTGTGAACCCCTTCAGTGCGTTGAGCACTGACGGCTCGGGAGCGCTCATGGCGCCCCGCTACCCGCTTCCTCACCCCGCGCCACTCACGTCACGCCGCCGCATTCTGGAGACAAAGGAAACATGCTTTAGCATAAACATAAATAGGAAAATTGTGTACTCTTTTGCCGGGTGCATGATCTGGAAAATGTAGATACAGGACTTCTGTTTTATGGATTAAGCTTATGCTGCGTGTATAATGGAACGAGCAGCGTGGAGCTGCATTTGCCTATAGAACTATATTACATCGTCGGACAGCTCTAATGAACAGGTGTACATAGAAGTATATAGAAGTAAATACGTCTAGAGTCTTAGGATATCAGCTGCGCTATCAACCTACTGACTAGGTTATATTTTACTAAAACGCGAGCCTATTTTTGGCTATACTCGTAAAATATAGTAGAAACATAAGCGGTTTTGATACGCACTACGAGTAATATAAGTATCTAGAGTTATTTACGAGTACCAGTAGCTCTGATAAATCTATACATTGTAGGTGAACTGCGAGTGTACCTACTATTAGGTGGCTGCAGCCTAATCCTCCAGGGAACTTTAAGGGCACGGTGGGCGCAGTGGCTGAGCGATTGACTGCTGTGCTGCATGTCGCGGGTTCAATTCACGCTCGGAACATATATTTGTATGGCTTACAGATAATGTTTGTAAACTCAACCACGGTACAGGAGAAATTCTTAGTGTGGGTCAACGTTTTCTTTTTATTCCTTATAATATATTGACAGTTTTTTCAAAAATACGAGAGAACCCTACCATCAATATTATGAACCCGTAAAGCGATTGCTGAGATCGTAAATCATGAATGTCAAAAACAAGCCTTGGCTACAAAAAAAAAAACTTATTTTTATCAAACAAATAACAAAGCCTTTCTTTTCCGAATAACAGTTCGTGATATAATCTAATAAATTGACAATTACTGTTAAAATTTTGTAATAAAAAATATAAGGTGGGTGGACCATGGAAGGCCATGCTCCTTCGAAGGCCAATTATTAAAATTTCGTAGTTATTGCCATGTGATGACAAATTCCTTCTATCTACATAAACATCCATCGAACTAGAAATCACAGACGCGGCGGTGAATCGCTCGCGCCACTATTTTGGCAGTACGGTCCCTTGCTTCATTGATATCGGAAATCGGCGACGTTAAAATAAGGTGGGTGTACCATAGAAGGCCACTCTAACAAATAAATAGTGATTATTCGTTTATTTACTGGATAAATGAAACTAACAAATATTTTAGTAATACTTTGTTTTATTACGTAATATATAAACCACTTCATTTTATTGTAGATTTAATGGCTATTTATTAACTTTTAGTGTTAAATGACTGATTTATTATAATGGCCTTCTAAGGAGACTTGTTCCTAGCAAGGCCATTTTTAAGAGTTCAATGAAACTTAAGTTTAAACAATATTGATCAAATCTGAAATTTAAAAAAGTGGTTTATATTTTACGGAATAAAACAAAGAATTACTTAAATATTCGTTCGTTTCATTTATCCAGTATATGAACGAATAATAACTGTTTATTTATTAGAGTGGCCTTCCATGGTACACCCACCTTAAGATTTGATGTTCACTTCGTTATTTTTATCAAAATTTTATTTACATCATCTGCTTAGCCTTTAATCGTCTGCCGAGTTGTTAAACCAACGTTAACATAGTTGTCATTGAGGTCTAACCGATGCCGCTACATGGAGCGACCTGCGACTGCCTGTATGATCACCACAAGCTAAGCTGGTTTTCACCCCCCGTAACGACTGTCAAAGATATTAATTGACAGCCGGGACCAATAGCTTATCGTGCTTTAAAGGCACAGAGGTCTCACCAAGTAATGTATGGTCATCCATCCACGGACCAACCTCAGCAAACGTAGCCTTACTTTGTTGGTTTGCTAATCTTTATCCATGAGTTTAATTTTTTATCGAAATGTAAAGACGCGATTAAAAACACGATTATGCACGAACATTGTAAAAAATATTTTGATGAAACTTGAATTTTTGGGTCATTATAGCTTTATTCTGCTTGAGAAGCAAAGCTTACGCTTGACTTGGTGAGTATAATGCGATTAAATCTTTAGACCCAGCTGACTCGGCAGCAAAAGGCCATTCTTTGAATAAAGCGAAAACTACGTGGTCACCATTTCATATAAAAATGGCAAAAATAATTTATATCATGAAAAAACGTGAGATGCTTCAAAATGGTTCCGATTGAAATCAGATAATAATTTTATTAATTAAATCAGCTCGTGTTGTCTCACTGCAGACTTTAAATGAAAAACGAAACACGCAAAATATGTACCTATAGTATTCCAGTGCGTTCACCACAGTGAGCTCACCAAAAACTTAGCTAGATGGGAAGATCGCGGAAGATTAGAATACGTAAAATGGACACAAAGTGACAATTCATAAAATTAACTGCGTCTGTGACCATTTTAAGATTTTTAATTCATATTATCCGATTATGATTCTGCCAAAGCAGCCAGTTTTGGCCCCTTGGATGACGAAAGGCCTACACTTAGCAGTGATGGATGGAGCAGGGCTGCCAATAATGATGAGTGAAGTAGAAAACAATATAGGTAACCATCGTTTTTAATCTTGCTGTGAACAGATGTCATTTTATTTCAGTTCGCTTTTTCCACCTCTAGCGCAAGAGTCTATTATTAAAATACGAGGGATGGACGGTTCTCGACTTAGATTGAGCGGAACACAAAAGGGCACAAATCAAAAGCTGCTTGCTTGAAATCTTTTTGCAGCTGGTCTTCACACAATGAAGAATGGAGCTGGGAGATTTTAGAGTGCGAATAGTAGTAGCTCTAAGATAATTTTTAAAGGGGTTTTATTTGTGAACGTGATTCTTTTGAAGTAATAAACACAGGTCTTTCAATGCAATTTATACGAATTGCGACTCTAATGGGTTTTTGTCGAAAACTTGAACTCCTTCGCGAGTTCATTAGCATGTATAATTATGCAAATTGAGCTTCTCACTCGTGCACATTTCAGAAAAGTCATATGCGGCCTGTTTCTCTTCAATCTAAAATGTCTAAGAGAAGAAGTAAGAATTAAGAGTCATAATTCTAAAGGATTACACATACATGGTGTAAGTAAAATTGTCAACGAAATTGTTACAAAAAATTTCTTCGCTACACTTTGTATAAATTTAACTGAATTCATCGTTTACAAGAATAAATAGATTACGTAGCATCAATGATCAATGGTAGCTCATTGGCTGATACGCGAGCGCCCAATTAGGGCAGAATGTGTCGAACTGACGAGTGCAAATGTCATTAGTCGGCATTCCAGATCCAATGGAAAGTGGAAATGTCGTTAGGACGAATTACTCATGTCCCGGAACGCAATTTGCCAATCAGACTGTGTATGTTTGTTTATTTTGAGTGGAGCATCTGATGGTAATAATGTTTCGTTCCTATATATTACATCGACTTATCAATTTTGACGATTTCTGCCAATTTCAGTACTGCGCTACTTTATTACAATTATTATAAAAGAGTAAACGAAAGTTTAAGCTAGCTCAGCAATCTCCCTGGTATAGTGACACCAAGCAGGCAGTCAAGATCAAAGTTTGGGTCCGATTGTTTTAAAATGTAATAACATTATTGCGATCCTTTAGTGTTCCCTACTATGCATCTAACAAAAAACATCAATAAACATCGAATTAAGTATTAAAACTACATTTTATTCAGTGGCTTATTCTGTCCTACTCCTCGGCAAAGACCTCCCAATCCCCAAGCCTTCCAATTCTTCCATGTCTCGCGAGCTCGTGCGTCCTTTCAACTAATTTCGCCTACAATTTGTCCCGCATGCGGAAAACATGTCCTGCCCAGGCACATTTAAATTAGGCGACCTAAAACTGCATTTAATTAAATTTCATATGTACTCATCATTTTATTATTTATTGTACAGAAACTTAAAATAATAATAAAAATCTGCACATAGGGAAAAGAAGAAAAGCTGAAGGGCGTCAAAAAATTCGTCCACATCGCTTTCAACAGGAATAGTACCCAGAAGGCTGGCAGCATTGCCACGTTGGATGGCAATGCTGATTCTTTGACCAAAAAATAGGCCAGCCCTCTGGTCACGAGAAGAATCGACCAGCCGCTTGGCGATGTCCCGAAAGACTAGATACGCACTCGGACCCCAAGGCTGTGTGTGTCTCAACCCCAAACGGCTCAAACACATAGCTACCAATGAGGTTATTTTCAGCATATTTATGTAAATTTCAACAACATACAATAAAACATTCACAATTAAAACATTCATAATAATGATAATAATGATTAATATTTAAAACATTCTATACATATAATAAAATTATAACAGGCCGATGTCTGTACCGCTCTACTACTACATGCCTAATTTAAAATATAGGCTACATTTTACCACAGAAAATGATCTTTTTCTGTTATTTTTTACCACGCGTACGAAGTCGCGGGCAAAAGCTGGTTTAATATAAATAGGCACTCGTGTAACCTAACACTTAGCACACTAATTCAGTTTGGACAGTACGGAAACTAGAATTTAGTGACACAATATAACTCAAGAGCAATTGTATTTCCACCACAAACTGATTTGCATTTTGTTAAATAATTAATGTGGACACCCACGTCAGCCGCTGTACAGGAAGATTATATGCTGAATACAGCGCTGTAATTGCTATTTGCGTATGTATTTTCTAACACTGAGTATGTTAGTTCGGTTATGCAAACGTTTGTATGTTGCAGGTTACTTATTATACAAGTTGGCATATCTATTACGACAACCAAAAACTATTTATTTGATCTTAAAAATCATGTTAGTAATTCACATTACAACACTATAATCCCCGAAGCGTTAGGCAGAGGTGTGCTTGATAGTACACCCACATTTCGTACAGATGTGTATTTGTATAAGTCTCATGTAATAGGGACGAGCCTATTGCCATCAACCGGGCACAAATCCAGACTCCGTAGATGCTACTGAGAAATTCCTGATCGAAAACCTAGTACCCAAGTTCCAATATTTTAGAAACAAATTTTAGTCATGTGTACGGAATTTGCCATCTTAACTATCTTGAATATCCTTGTTCTTCTTCTCCAACCTTTGACCAAACAATGCCGAGAGTAAGTCTCTGCCAAATCTCTCCATTTTTTTGTGGTTTTGTGTCATGGTTATCCAGTTTTTTCCGGCCACTCGTCTGTCCACCTGGTCATATGTCTTCCCTCATTCCACCGTCCAGCCCCTCAATTGAATATTACCCTACCTTGTAATCCATATTACACTCCTGCACCAGTTTCCATTTAAATGCATAATCTGCACACGGGTGCAAACATTTTGGTTTAGTTTCGCATTTGTTCATCATGTAGAGTTAAATTAACCGAAAACGCAATTTGAAACAACTAACAACAGGTTTAATGAATACCTACGCTATCGGAACCCTACTGTTTGGAGTGTTTGATCGTTCCATTTAGATTGGTATTTAACTATTGAAATTCGTGGATTAGATTCATATCAGTTGTCGCTGACCGTTGATTATTTCATTATAGTATTAATTTATCTAAATAAACAGGAATAGTAATAATATGGACGATGAAAAGCGAACGGGAGAGACCAATATTTTTTTTTATCCTCACAATGAAACAAAATAATGAGGTTATTTTATGTTATACTAGCGACCCACCCCGGCTTCGCATGGGTGCAATGTAGATACTAATGTTTTCTCTACTATAATGTGCATGTATTATACATATAAACCTTCCTCTTAAATCACTCTATCTATTAAAAGAAACCGCATCAAAATCCGTTTCGTAGTTTTAAAGATCTAAGCATACATAGGGACAGACAGACAGCGGGAAGCGACTTAGTATTATACTATGTAGTGAAGCACACTATTGAGACCAAAACCATATGAAAAAATTCACAGTTACTGTTCAGATACCCATAGACGGTATCAAGATAAATACCTACTTAAGAGTCTATATAACCTCAGCTCAAATTCTAATTTGGCCCCCACTTCACCGCGCCACCTCACTCTTTTATCGCGATCGGCGCGATCGCACACAGCTCGCGGTGACGCGCGCGGGCACACGAAGTCGAAGCGATTTTGTTAGAGTAAACTACACTATTATCGGACGAGTACTAAGTACTTAATAAAATTATCAATCATAATTTAATATTAACTTGTCATTATATGAACATAAAATTGTACATCGCAAATTTAGTTTCAATGTACCTACTAACGTCAAAATGGAATCACTTACCATGTGTTAGTACAAGTATTTTACTATATTTGTCTTTAAAATCATGAAAAACAACAAATCGTAAAATATTTCTTGCTCTTACTATGTTATTTTTGTTTTCAAATATCACAGCGACTGTACTATTTTTGCAACAAATACATTGCCCCTTAACCACTACCTAAGTTTGCCGCTAAGTGACTGGACAAGCTATGTAAACATCACAAAACGATACTTTATTAAGTGGATGCATCGCAGCCGTGGCGTCATGCAGCAAGTTAGTGATGTGCTTGTGCAGATCGACTAACGTAGGCTATCGATCGATCGATAGGATTAGATCTCTTTGATAATATTACGTTTTACCAATTTGAGCAGTTCCCATTGAATAATGACATAAATTATTTCTTATCAAATCTGTCATGGAAAAATATATGAATTTAAGAGTACACTATTTGACAAAATGTGCCACCCCAGTCAAAGCGGCAAGTGCTGCACAAATACTTCCACTTTACAGGTCAGTGAGTAAACACCATAGCAGGGTTCAACAATACCTACTGTTTCAATTTCAATACGCTATGACAGCTTAAACCAACGTAACCGGATTTTTGATTGTGTTAATTTACTTAATAATATTTTTTTTAGCTACATATTGTTTATTTTTATTATAATATTTTCTGGACATGCAGTTTATTATTTATTTTATTTTGAGGACCCAATCTTTTTTTGTACAATAATAAACGTAAGATTCGATAAATTTCCGATTTAGTCAATCACTAGCGTATATGTAAAATAAATTGCTTTTGCACAGCACAACGATAGCAACCGATGTTTTTGTGTGGGTAAGTTGTACGGTGCATGGTATAATACACGCTGTGATTGATGGGATAAGGTTTATAATTGATCGTGTAGTACGTTCTGTTTTAAGAAATGCGGATGTGTGCTACTACATATGAAGCTATACTTTTCCAGTATAAGCTGACCTCTCATTGTACGGAATGCCTATACAATGTGAGATCAGCTTATACTGGAAATGTATAGTTTGATAATTATGTAGCCGTGGGTACGAATAACAGATCAGTTACATTTTTAGGTAGGTAGAAGATACTGACGAATTTACCGGAACATCATCTTTATCACCATCGTTTTCAGTACTGTGTAATCGACGTCTTCTAGAAAGATACATTATAATTATTTAGCTAAACTACCAAGGTACGTCAGTAAGTTCATACATTTTATGTATGTGGTAGGTAGCACTACAGTCGGATAAGTAAGTTACAGTTTTGTTTCTTGTAGTTAGATAGGTAGGGACTTTCCGAACATACCTATATTTTTATTAGGTATTTCTAAGCGCTTGGCTGCTGCACTGCGGGTCGCGGGTTCGATTCCCGCACGGAAGAAATATTTTTATAGCCTAACGATAGTTGTGAAGATTTGTGTTTGTAATCGCACCGTCTCCGATTCAGGAGAAATCATGGAGTGGGACAACATTATAAAAAACAATTACTAAGTACTTACTGTAGATACCTATATTTTGTTGTAATATACATATATTGTCAAAACAAAAACAAAACTATATAGGTAATTTTTATCTTTTTATTTTTTATAAAAGTTGCCCCACACTGGATTTCTCCTGAATCGTGGACGATGCATTTGTGATTGAAACTTACAAACACAAATCATCACATGCAGAAACACCTGCGACTCGTAGCGCAGCAGCCAATCGCTTAGCCACTGCACCAAACGTGTCGTATGCTGTCTACCTATATGTTTGTATATAAATAGTAGATAGGTGAATAGATACTTATTTAATTAAGTTTATCATATTTATGTTTGCCTGCTTCTTTACGCCAACCGTTATTTCCCATTGCGCCACACTATAAACCTAAGTACATAAATTTTAATTTTACGTCGTATTGTTGCGTAATGTGTGTTCTGAGCGCAAGCGGCACAGCTCTCCCGTTCGAAAGCCGAAGCGAGACTGAGCGCGGGTGGCGGGCGGCAGAGAACCAACTTCAAGACGCCTATAGTTTAGGTATTTTCTTTTTAAGCTGAAAATAACAGGAATTTAAAAAAAATAACAAACATAAGACCTGCTTTATAGGTAGTTCAGTTAGTATGCCAAGTTTCATGATCTAATTTTATGTATTTTTTGAATACCAGCGGTTTATCGTTCGGTTTGCAGGTAACTTTGGAATTTTTTTCTATCGAGAAAATTTTATGGAATCGTGTTTTCGTCAAACATAGGACCTAGCATTAATCCTCAACTTTGCCGTATATTTATTTCAAAATTAATGCTGCAGTATTTTCGGCATAACGGAGGATCATGCTAAGCCATCTGACCTACTATAGACCCTTAAACTTAGTAGGACTAGAACCTATATTTTTAATTGATAATTCCAAGTTGAGTACTAGCACTACGCGATACTTTAAATGTAGCCCACAAAATTCGAAATTTGTCACGTAAGAAATTTTGAATGTCATCATCAACATGTACGAGTATAATGCTAAAGTAGACTTGAACGAACTTCAAATTATTAATTCAGAAATCTAGTATTTGTATAAAGTCTAACTATAATACCTACCTTGTAATTTATGCGTTACACACTGTTCAAAATAGGTGTTACCTACGTTTGTTCAACACCGTTGAGCAAACTTGAATTTAATACTTGGTATAATATTCTCATACGTTTCATCTGATATAATCTGTCTTACATACGTATTAAATATCATATTTCTAGCAGTAATGTAATATTCTATTACATATTTGTGAGATCATTCAACGGGCAAAGAAGTCAAGACAATATTGTATTACAAAAAATAGAGGGTGAGTTTTGCGAAGAAAAATGAAACGATGACCTTTGATTAGCCACGTGACCCATGCCTACATGGCATTTCTTTGCAAAATTTGATCCTGGCCTTTAAGACTATTTCACATCGCAAAATTGTTGATGGTCGTAAATAGATCGTTCTCCTGTCAAACCCATTATTTCCTCAAAAACAAAATATACAATTCTATCGCGTTTCAAAATTAAATTGACGATTCCCAGTGGTCAAAAAAATCGAATTTTGTAGTTTAGCTGCGTACCAATTTTCATCGAAGTTTGCTCCAAAAAGGTAGCAGATAGTCGAAATTACATACGCATTCATAATATCATTCATAATTAAGTCTAAAAGTCTTCATAACATGGTATTACAGAAATGGGCCACACAAAGTATTCTGCCTCTTGTTTATTGATTCCCCGTAGTATACGAATATATTAAATTGTGCTCCACTTCAATTGAATTAATATTCAACGAGAACAAACTCTTGGGCTAAAAGTGTCAGACGGTTCGTGTTCCCAATAATAATTAATACAGTGTTATATTCCCACATTTTATCTTCTATTTCTACACGAGTTTTGCATTAAGAAGATACTTTTGAGACTTCGTGACTAAAACATTTGTGTTCAGTAAATTAGAATGTCCATTAGGTAGACACCTATCGCAACGTTAGATATACGTCATATTTTTTTTACGTGGCATTAATTTTTATTACTTAAAAACTATCACATATTATTTCAAAATATGTTTACCAAAGAATAACACAGCAATAAAATAATAGACCAAAAATCGATAAACATGAATGGACTGGAATATAATTGAATTTTGAGAGGACCTAACGGTAATGACTGAAGTATGGAAGAAGAAGTCATGCTGTACTGACCACAAATAAATTGAAAATAAGGGCAGGAGACTAAAGAGTTCAGTACATATAAACTAGCATCTATTTACAAACTAAATAGAAATGACATTAGGCAAAGACTCTCACTTGACGAATAAACATAACAAAGCAAAGAAATCTGACACGTAAGCCCATAAAAGCAAGGTTTACTACTGTATCCACACCTAGTAACTCGAATATAATTATCATACTTAATTTACTTAGTACACTTAGCTGTAATGTATGTGCTAGGCCGTATTACGGCTAAGTGAACCGTCTGTACTTTATGCTAAGTACCTGAGCTAAGTATGTATAGTCACCTGTTGGGCTCAAATAGCAAAGTACTAAGTTTGTTAAAGAAACATACTACTTAGTGTTCTTTCGTTTGCTAATACTTGCTCCAAAGGGAATAGTTTATTTTATGATGAGATAGTGTGTTGGGGAAATTTGAAATTTTAATCCATGAAGAAATTTAGACTGGCAACGAACTTAACAAAGGAGAAAATAGTTAAAATTTTAATCCACAAAAACAACTTACACTGGTAATAAATTTGACAAAGGACAAAATGTACGAGCAAGGCAATAGGCTAGTGTTAAAAGTGAAATGTATACGATACGTTACAAATGATGAACGCGTCAAAATAGAGTTTAGGCCATAAAACTAGAACAAACAAACCAATAAACACTCGCCTACATTAACATTAATAGCATCAATGATAAACAACCCTTCTCTATAGTCAGCAACTGAGCGTTTTCTACCAAAATACCAAAAGAAAATGCTCCAACGAAGGTTATACGAATTCTCGTAGTTCACTCCCCCTCTTTCATTCACATGTATCATCATACAAGTATGACGGTACCCAATTTCCTCCTTATATCACTTAGGAAAAGATAATCCCGCTATGTTTTTCCTTCTTTCGCAGATCAAGATCTTAGTACCCATAAAATATGGCGTCTGAATAATCCAAAGTGGATACTGTGAATAGAATTGAATATAATGCGTCTCATCCGGAGTGAATTATTCATTGGGAGAATAAAGTCTTGTGTTCGTATTCATAGCCTCTTATGGTAGTCTGAAATGGGAGTGGTGTAATGTTTCGTCATGGAGGAGGATGAAATGGAATGCTAATGTATTATTCTCATGATTCAAACAAATCTTAACACACGCAGCAAAACATCATGTTTGTCTACAACCCTCGATGGGTTAGGCAAAGGTCACTCACCTCACCTACATTTCGCCACATTTATGTTTAAAGTCCCATAGGCTATTGCTATCAATCCTGGCCTGCTACTGACTCCGACTTGAGAACAAACTTAGAACTTTGTGCCCAGTTCATGGCAATAGGCACGCCTCCTGTTATGTATAGGAGTTAGACAGAACTGGCAAAATGGTGTGTACTAAAAGCTCACTTATGTTGATCCCTTCGGAGAAAACAGGCGTAATAAATAAATAAACGGGCGTTATGTTATGTAAGAAGATAAAAGTGGTATGAAATAGTTAGTAGGCTTCAATAAGAATTGAGATGGATATCAAATTGATGTTTGGAGTTGAATGATAGTTGCGGCAATACAGGCCAATGCAGGAATCTACTCGTTATGCCGAAGTTTCATGAGACTTTTAACCCCATAGTGCTTTCATTTATATCTACTCCGTGCTATTTTATACGATGCGACATAATAACGTGTCGGTATTTATGTCATCATATCTTTTTATCCAAGTGCGGTAGTGCTAAAGAGAAATGTTTTATTTTCATTAATATTGTACTGGCTTTTGGTGCTGGTGAACAAGGCCGTTATTTCCGTGAATGCCCACTTCCTGGTCTTTTAAGCATTATCGTCATTCGTAGGAGCATTTGATGCTGAATTTATTGTAGGCCGGATTTATTAAAGTACATGAATCTCTATTGCAACATTTTAAAAGTTCCGTTACCGGAAAACGGAACCCTTATAGATTCGTCCTATCCATCTCTACGTCTGTCTGTTCGTCCGTATATCACAGCCATTTTACTTGGAGACTGTTAGCAGTTGAAACTTGGAGAGCAGGTGTCTTCTGTCAACCGCTACACAAAGTGATGTGAAATCATTAAAAAATGGGTGGGTCTCCATACATGTTACCAAGGGTTGAAAAAATATATTTCTACTTATATAACTGTGTGGGGTGCCTCGCATCGACAGCTCTTAAAAAATGATAACGAGGTTCCTGAAATATATTTTTTCAAAAAGTCGATGGTCCCCGGATGGGCCCCGGCTGCCCGAATGTCTGACTACCAGTCTTACCAAGGGGTACCGAATTATCCAGTACTAACTGGGTTATGGAGGTCAGATAGGCAGTCGTTCCATATAAAATACTGGTGTTCAGCTACACCTGGTTAGACTTGAAGCGACTCCAGCATAGTTAGAAAAAGGCGATTATGATGTTGATATTATGCTCACGTTTGACCACTATCTCACCTGATGGCAAGCCATAACGTGGTCGTCGATGGAACACGTTTGAATAGAAACAGCGTCTCGATCAGGAATCTAATCAAAACTGCAATGGCTCTTTTTTCAAAAGGCTTTTCGGGAAATGGCCATGTGTTGACTTGAGTCACCTAATATCTAAATAATAAAATGTTTGGACATTAAAAGTGACCATGACCTCTGAGTATGTTCCAACATTTCTTCTCAGGGTTAGTTGAAAATGAAATGTAAATCAATCTCAAAAGATCTACACTTAAATATCATTACATGTAGGACTTGAATATCCCGAAGTAAATAACCGCCATCAAAGACATATTATATCTACTGTTTCATTTCCATTGACATCCAGAGGAAATTGTATTTCGAAGTCTGTTTCATAATAACAGCTGGAATATTGTGGAATGAAGGATCGCCGGAGGCTAGTCCATTACTCGTTTATATACAGCTTTACGAGTATATATTGAAGTTTTCAATTTTCAATGTTGGGTTTTGGTTCGGACAATGTGATTGCTTTTTGTTAATATTGACATTTATAAGTATGAAACACGTGTACGTATTTAAAAGTATAAGACATGTAAAATAATTGGTGCTTCATGATTTAGTCGCTGTCAACTTCAAAAGTTTGACGGAAAACGAACGATATTTCATTATGCATACTAAATCTAACTTAGTAAATTATACTTGGCCCTAAAACGCTTCCTTGTGAACACTATGTTTCATCATTCGTTCTATAGAGTGATGTTATAAAACATAAATATATTACATATAGCTTAAAGTGCCTTTCACATCAAGAGGCAGGTCACATGTTCTATTTTCGCCCGAGACCTCTACCTTACCATAATATTATAGGTAAGTTATAGCTACAGAGAAAATATTTTCATTCGCCGACCCCACGTATAGCGCCCTTTTTGCTTTAACCCTTTCTGTGTTTATTGAAGCAGCTGTATTTTATTCAGCGAGAGTTATTTCTATGATTGCTTAGCTGGCTCTGAAATATTCACATATCTGTTCTATTATTTTACCCTTTATAGTCTGCTACTTTGAAAACAGCTTAGTATTTTACATAAAAATTGTCAATTTCTTTGTTGAAAAGAAGAACATTTTTATGTGTATTCTGCAACATGGGTGAGAAAATCAAATCAGATTGTTAGCCTGCCGTTGACTGGTATATTTACTCATTGTAAGCTTGTACGGATGCTGCGTCTCAAAGTATTTTCTAGTGAAAAAAAAACAAAACAGACTCAAGTGGTTATCAGTAGCACCTACGTAAAACAATTTTTCTTGATGTCCTTTTCATGTCTCGTGTCATCAAAAATATTTTTTTTTTATGTTAGCTTATCTTACGCCACTGCTGGGCAGATGCCTGCTCCGCACCTTTACAATTCCCTTTGGGTTTGGCCAGTCATATTTTATTTTCATAATCAAATATTCAGTCGTATTACATACACAGGCAATTACTCAGACTTTGTCTCTGTCCTTGAATATTTTAGTAGGTACATAAAATAGTTCTAAAGGCTAGTTCCAAACTAATGAGTAACAAAAGTTGGTCATTAATTAAGGGTTTGCCCCTAAGTGTCTAAGGCTATCGCACACTTGTAAGCACTGTAAAGGATTAGTATTTCCTTGGCTTATTTTTACAAGCTGATCACGATCCGGGGCGTTGCTGTTGCCATGTGTTAGTGTGCGTTGCATTATACAGTTTTATAGTATACATCGAGTATAAGGAGAGCATGGTCTTATTTAAGGGTGGAGTACAGACCATCAAACTGAACAACTTTCTCAATATGCCCAAAATCGCTAAATCCGCTGTCCCATACATTTTGGTAGAGTAGGTTGGTACTGAAAGGGTTGGACGGCTGAATATTTTCTTCGCAATTACGATGAAGGACACCCTTAAATATGAACACGCCTTTCTGATACATGCTGTAGAAAGAATCCCGAGCTGTGCTAAGAACGTGCAGTGTTTATAAAATTGTAAATGCATCCAAAATGTATCTCAGATCTTTTACTCAAAACAGTAAAAAAATGCATATTCTCTTCTATCCCTACATACTTAAAATATATTTTTTTAAATTGTTTAATTATTTACAAGCAGAGTCTGAATCGAAAAAATAAGTATCGTTAACTGTGCGTTGATCTTTAGGCAGTAAATTAATTGAATAGCTTTGTCGAGTCAGTGGGATAGTTCCACCTAGATAATAAGTACGGACTTGAATAACTTTAATTACTCGTTAATCGATCGGTTTGTTGGGAATGTGGAGGATACCGGGTTAGAGAATGTTCGAGTAATTTACGATTTAGGTCATGGTCTGGTTTTAGGAATCTTAGTTTTAGAATTTTGTTTGAAGGCATAAATTCGTTTTCACCAGGTGACATATTTTGGACGTTGAAATTACAACGCACCGAGTGTTGTAATTTCTCTGAATCAACCATCACTATCACTTTTGCCCTTATCGCAATTCATTTGGGGTCGGCGCAGCATGTCTTCTTCTTCCATACTTCTCTATTACTCGTCGTCTCATCAGACACCTCCTTTCTTGCCATGTATTTCACACAGTCCATTCATCGATTTTTTGGTCTTCCTCCTTCCTTACTATTTTACGCATCCACATTAATACTCAAAACTTTGCTCACGACATTTTCTGAATTCACCAATTCCTGAAAATACAAGCGAGCGCTTTTACTTAGGCATTCATTGAGGTGTCGTGTGTTTAAGGGCTAAGGTATATATATAAGAGCTATAATGGGAAGAGGATATGTAAATTTAAATTGTAGGTATGTCTTTCGACCTTAAAACGAAAACAGTAACTTTATTTGATCACTTTTTCTTTCATACCCCGGAGATTTTTGCACAGTGATATAGAAAATTATAGTTTCAACTGATATTGATTGTCACCTATTACTTTCTGTATCATGTATTCCGTTTTTATTTTTCTTCAAATAATTCGATTCCTGCAACATTGTTCTTTTCAGCCATTTTACTTAAAACATAACACCCTGCAAAATATCAAATTTCAGCCTCAATATTAGCATAGATACAATATCACCAAACACACTCATTAAATAGAGTTCCCGTAACGGTATTGAGGCCAAACCCAAACCGAGGGGCTGACGTGGCCACCGTGGCGACTGGCGGCAAACGCACCTGTAGCTTTGGACGCATATCGATCTTAATATTGTGTTAGTGAGCTGTTCTCACGTCATTTACCACGCAACGTTGTTTTGTTACGTTCGGGAGGGGGGGTGGAGGAACGGGGTACCATCTTGTTAAATTGGATATTGTTTGGTAAAGGAAGTGGTAGAAGGGGGATGACACAAAACATACCTTGCTAACGGAGCTTTTACATGTCGATATGTGATAACAAAATAAAATAATAGGGGTTAAAGTATGAAATTGCCTTTTTATAGTTATAGATTCTTTGAATTGACATTAAACCTTCATGGTGTGAGATATTCGTGTGAAACTTTTTTACATTACGAGTATACCTATGAGATTTTTCTTTTAAAAAATGTGCGACTTTTGATTTTTTGAATTTTAATTGTTTTTTTTTTAATTTTTATTCAGCATAGACGGAAAAGATGGATACTTCGAAAATCCGAGTAATTTTTGAACACGAGTTGCAACGCGGAACGAACGCAGCAGATACGGCTCGCAATATCAATGCTGCGTTTGGAGAGGAGACTGCTAATGCACGCACTGTCCGTTTTTTGTTTAAACGCTTTCGTAATGGAAACTTTGACTTGAAGAACGAATCACGTGGAAGACTACCCACACAGGTGAATAACGCTGAATTGAAGGAGATGGTGGAAACCGATCCGAGTCAAACTATCCAGGATTTAGCAGCATGGTTTAACGTTACCTTACCTACAATATTGACTCATTTGCATCAAATCAATAAGATAAAATAAATGAAAAATGGGTGCCTCATGATTTGACTGATCTGCAAAAAGAAACGCGTGTTGAAACTTGCGTTGCCTTTTTGAATCGGTACAGAAATTACGGAATATTGATCGAATTGTGACATGTGACGAAAAGTGGATTCTTTACGATAACCATCATCTGCCTAGCCTTTTCCCAACTATGATGGGGTTGGCTTCCAGTCTTACCGGATGCAGCTGAATACCAGTATTTTACATGGAGCGACTGCTTATCTGACCTCCACAACCCAGTTCGTACTGGGTATTACGATACCCCTTGGTAAGACTGGTTGTCAGACTTTCGGGCCACTGACTACCTGTAACGACTGTCAAAGATCTACAAATGACAGCTGGGACCAACGGCTTAACATGCTTTCCGAGGCACGGAGGAAACTCGGTATGTAATGGGTGGTCACCCATCCACGGACCAAACCAGGCAAGCGCGGCATAACCTGACGATCGACCCGAGTGGCTGTTATTATTTAGCCACAAGCTCCTCGATTCTTTACGATAACTGTAAGCGAAAAATGCAATGGTTGACCCCAGGTCAAACGCCGCAACAGTGCCCTAAAGCAAAGCTTACCAATAAAAAGGTAATGGTAACTGTTTGATGGTCTCTTCATGGTGTTATTCACTATAGCTTTCTCAGGTCTGGTCAAGCAATAATTATCAGCAGATGTTTACTGTACGATCTTCGAACAATGATGGTGAAACTGGCAGTGAAACATTGGAATTGTCACCCATCTTCGGCCCTACCTCAGCATGCGTAGCCAAACCTTCGATCAAACCATGCATCTGTTATTATTTAGCCACGGGCCCCTCGGCTATTGGGTTTTTATTACACGAAAATTATTATGGGACTTATGAAATTATAACGGACCGAATTTCAGATTATATAGGTACAAAAAACGTGACCGTTTAGTGAAGCGTGACCTATCTTTCACAGTCAATTAAGTTAAGTAGCGTTCTACCTATGAAGCTAAAGACAGAGAAAATACGTACCCACTTAAGTGAAAAAGTGTTTGATCTAATGTAAATCAAAGTTACGACTTTCAAGGTTTTCGTCTATGCCATAGTTGGTTCCCTAAGGAACCAATGCCAAGTTTTTGTGAGTTCATTGACTCGTTGGCTTTGCGTTGTGTGGTATTACGTGAAAGGAACTACATGTGAACTTGTATTTTATCAAAAGTTTAGTATCGAAATTATTCCTCGTCATCATCATCTGCTTAGCCTATTCCCAAATATATTGGATCCAGTTGGTTGGTTCCAGTCTACCCGAATGCAGCTGAATACCAGTATTTTACATGAGGCGAGGGCCTATCTGTCCTCCACAACCCAATGAATACTGAGTAAAACCCTTTGGTAAGACTGGTTGTCAGATTTCTGGCCACTGACTACCTGTAAAGACTGTCAAAGATCTACAAATGACAGCCGGGACCAACAGCTTACATGCTTTCCGAGACAGGTACGAATTATTCCTCGTAATAAACTAAACATTCAGTGCTGATTTTAGAGAATATATGTCACTATAAAATCCAAAATTCTAAATGGATACATAATTTATTTTAATGGCTAATGTTTTAGGGCTAGCAATAAGTCAGTCGAAGTTTTGGGTGTTAGCGCCTCGTCACATCTTTGGAATGGGCTATTAAAGTTGTTTATGAAGACAACAATTCAGCAATTTGATAGACGGTTATATTGTTTTTCTTAAGGCTGGTGAAGCTTTGATAAAGGCTATTTAATTGGGTGTTAATTAACATTTCCTGATTTTTATTTTAGATGATGAATTTTAACAAAAAATATCATCATCTCTTTCCCTAAATCCAATTTGTTTGGAATTGATGCGTTCTTCTTATTACATAACTCTTTCTATCTACATACATATATGAATGTATCATCTTCACTGAAGGACCAACATCTTTATTTATTGTTATTTATTTATTTATAGTACCTACACAAAAAACACACAATTTTCTGATATTACGCTAAATATCAGGCAAGGAGATCAAAATGAATCTATGAAATTAACCTCATTTTATAGCCAGAATATCTTTACAAATAAATAAAATACTTCAATCGTCATTAGTCAAGTTCTAGGCACGTGAATAAACAACTGATACATAGTATTGTATAGCGTATAAACCTACCTCTGTTGACCTAATAAATCTGAGTGAGTGCGATGTTTGTTTCAGGAATGTTTTCAGGGGAATAAAACGTGTACTTTATTTTGTGGAGCAAGGCCACCATCATAGTCTATTCACATTTTTATTACACGACAAACATGTCTTGTTTACGTAGATTTCTTCATATTATGAAAGGGTGAGAAATATGGGACGGCTATTAACATGAATATAATGTTTATAGTTTCAAAATAATAATTGAATTATGAGGAACAAAGGCCTTAACACTATCGAGGCGTAAAAGTAACGTAAATACGTCGATTTTGAAATTAAAAATCAGCGGTTCAGTACATTTCGACGAGTTAGACGAACATAAATGTACTGAACAGCTGATTTTTTTTTTCGCGATTTCCGGGTTGGTCCCATAGAAAAAGTTGTTCGTTATAATGAGTACAATGACCCCTTATGAGGATTAAAACGACTTAACTTTAACCATGTATAATAAACGCCTGTGCAAAAAAAACGGGCACCGTCAGTCACGGCTTTTCTATGGATAATATTAATATTTTTAGTATGTCATTAGCATAAATGACTAGAAATTTCTTATTATTAATGAGAATATAGTTTTTAACACTTAAGTCCTGGAATCGGTGTTAAAACCTAACACCTAACTGACAGCCGTGTTAAAATGGACATTTTATGAAATAAATAATAAATTAAGACTACGAGTATTTTAATGGTATTTTAATAAAAAAGACATGAATAACGATTATGACCTCCCCTTGCAGCGATTACGGCATGTAATCGTATTGGCATGCTTTCCACCAGGCTTTTGATGGTGTCCTGTGGAATGTGTTCCCACTCAACCGAGATCACACGTTTAAGCTCTCTGATGTTTTGTGGAAGTGGTGGACAGATCGTAGTCGCCTTTTTAGGAGGTTCCAGACATGGTCAACGGGGTTAAGTTCGGGGCTCCGCGCTGGCCAATCCAAACGACGAATACCGAGCTCTTGCATATAAGCATCTACGTCGTCAGAACGGTGGGCCCGGGCATTATCGTCCATGTAAATGGCATCTTCACCAATTACAGTCAGTGCGGGTTGACAAAGGATTTCTGTTATGTACCTTTGCGCATTTAGTGAGCCATTTTTAATTAATACTACCTCGTTACGATAGCTGGAAGTTACGCCCGCCAAAAACATAACGGAGCCTCCAACGTAAGGGGTGATTTCTTCAAAACACTCGTTCTTGTCTTCGTAACAATCGCCAACGTCTGTCCTCATTATTCAGACAAATTCGAGCCTCATCAGACAAGAGTACGCTACTCCTGTTACCTAGATAGACAATTTCTAGTCAACTTCAATCGAGCAATCAGGTGCTCACAGAGTAACTTGGGGGCCCTCGCTGGTCGTCGACTGCGTATATCAGCCGCTAAAAGCCTCCTCCTCACTGTTCATAGGCTAACTTGCGTTCCTCGTACCTCTTCAAGGTTTCTTTTGAGGTCTATGTAACTGCATTTACGGTTCCTCAGCGCCGGAGTCACTAAAAAGCGGTCGTCTCGTGGTTGTGCGCAACGTTTCCTCCCAGAACCTTGCCTTGTCTGAATGGAACCTGTCTCTTGGTATCGAGTCCAGCTTCTTTGGATGGTTGAACGACTCACTTTTAACCGCTGTGAGACGTAACATTGGCTACACCCCTCTTCCAGCAGCGCTATAATTTTACTAGTTCTTATTGCTTTTTCTGCCACTTCAATCGACATAATGATATCTGTTTTAAGTCACAATAAGGCAGGATTATGCGACAAACGTAAATTATTCTTCAAAAAATAACGAGAAGTTAGTTTTAGTGGGCTGATAATCTTTAGACCGCAAACCCGCGAAAAGTAAATAAAAAGTCACAAACTGAAAAAGGGATTAATATTTTTAAAAACAAAATTTTCCAATTTTTAAGTAACTTTTTTTAAACCCAGACTCTTTATTAAGTGCCAGTAACATAGTTTGGCTATTAAAACCTCTTTAGAACTAAATGATTACCAATAAACGTAGAAAAATCAAAACCGCCTGTTTTTTTGCAAAGGAGTGTATTTACATAATTTTAGAATTTATTCATATCTGTGGATGATACTGATTTTGCTTGTTGTAAACAATTTAACTAAAATGCTATATGGTAATCGTATTTTCTATTAAAAAAAATCGACGTATTTATCTACGTTGGGCCTCAGAGTGTAAAGTTGCACAACCTCGCGCTTCAGTTAATAAGAAATTATGCTACGAAGAGACGGGTTTTTTGTGTGTCTGGTGACTGTCCAATAGTGATAATTGTGTTTCTGTGCAATTTAGGTTTGCGTGGTGTGAGCTGTGCGCAGTTCGAATTATTTTATTTATTAAATCATCGAATACAAAATCAAAAAAATCTGACAACTAAAAAATCTCACCAAATCATTCAAAATCAAAATCAAAGCATTTATTTCAAGTAGGCCAATTACAGGCACTTTTATATTGTCGAAACAAGACAATAATAATGAAGCTACAGTCCCAGACACAAGACATAATAACTGTGAAAGTACTGTAGTTGATCATTCCAAAGCGTAGATCTCTATGGAGAAAAATGGGCAAGAAACTCCATGGACACTCTTTTAAATCATAATATTGTTACAAAAACCTTGGATACATCATTCTTGTAGAGATGGTACATTATATGAGAACATTGATGGTCATTTGCATATAACCCATATGCAAATATTTATTTTAGTGACTCGACCCGCGTGTTTGTATTGCACAGACATAACAAAATAGTGAAATGGCAAACACTAGATGAATCCGGTGACGACGCGACATGACAAATTGATGGACTTTCCGGAATCCCGAAATTTCATCAAAGTAAAAGGCACTTATTATGTTACTTACAAGGAAATAGAATTGATTCTGGTTGCTTATTCGCATAACATATACTTTCGTAATTTTGAGGAACCTGTCCTTATGTTACGGGCGAAAACCTTTCTTCCCGCAGTCACGACGTGCAGCTATTTTTAACCGACTTCAAAAAAAGGAGGAGGTTCTCAATTCGGTTGTATGTTTTTTTTTTTTTTTTTTTTTTTTGTGTTTGTTACCTCATATCTCCGTCATTTATGAACCGATTTGAAAAATTCTTCTTTTATCTGAATGGATTTACTTCCCGATTGGTCCCATAGAAATTTCATCAAAATCGGTTCAGCAGTTTGGTTTTGAAATCGAAATAACTGGAAAAAATGTCATCCAAGTAAAAGAAATTGCGAAATTGGTACTTGACAAGGATTTGTGTGTGATACGATAACTAAAAAGGGTAAAATAAAAACTTTTTTGCAAAAAAAAACCGACTTCCAAAAAAACACTAAAAAAGTGGAAAATAACTTTACTTTCGGAAGTCGGTGGCAAAAAAGTCAATGAAACAAACAATAGTCACCGACTTCCGAAAGTAAAGTTATTTTCCACTTTTTTAGTGTTTTTTTGGAAGTCGGTTTTTTTTTGCAAAAAAGTTTTTATTTTTGTTTTGTCCTGTTGTTTTGTTAATATATCTTTTGCTTTGTGAATTTTTTTATAATTTTTTGGTTATGTATGCACGTCATGTCCTTGCAACATTGTTTTTCTTTCTTCTTCTTCCTCGTATCTTTCAGGGAACCTTATCCAAACAAAATACTCCCTCTACAACCCAACGTTATCAGGTCAGCACATCCCACATCCCTCTTTAAACGTAACCCTACCTAAGTACACACCTCACGCTCGTTTAGATTCGGGCTAACAAAGCTAATTCGTGCCTCCGTCGTTAAACCCTCCCAGAGGTCCGCCTGCACTCACACCGACCGCTATGTACCTAATTAGTGCGGTAATACACGTTTTAGTACGAATTTTTGCGGATTAGTGCCACTGTCAGACACTTATCTACTACTGTGTATTATCTTTTTGGTTGAATGCGGTTTTGCTGCATGTGAGTAACGGGTTTAGGTAATTCTGTAACAGAAAAATACTGCGCCAAATAAGTATCTTGCGTAGTAGGAGTTGCAGGAGTTGCGGACACGACAAAAAAAAACCCAATAGAAAAATTATACTTAGTTCTACAATCGGATGTATACTGTGATGTGATGTATCAAGGTGTATTTTTACTAACCTTACAAAAAAACAGCCTTTTGTAAAAAAACACAATACATAACTAACATGAAAAGTTGATCAGACACTGCACCATAGTGTGGAAACCTCGATTTATGTTCATCAAATGCATTCCTCAACGGAATAGCTGTCCTTTTTCTCATTAAATATCTTCTACGCTATAATTTCGTTACTGTCTTTTTCATTTCCATTTTCCTCCTCATTTCGGTATATTCACTTGAATTTAGCCCTTGTTCCATATATACATATATTACATATATTATGTAAATAAAACACAAAAATTGTTTCTACCTATATCCGTTATAGACTTTGAAACCATCCAACCGAAGCGCCCCAAAATGGTTTCATTAGAAAGGCAATAATGCGAAGATGCATTAAGCGTAGTACACACGCCGCGTATCCGCTGGTTTACAATAATCATTACCAATTCAACGACGCTCTACGCAAACAAGCCAGTTTCATAGACAAACGAAGCCTGTTGCATATCTGTCGACATGGCAATTCACAGCCACATTTACGTAGATTGAAATGGCCAAGCTGCCGTGCCTACACTGAGTTCTATCGTCCTCAATCTGTTTTGTGAACGGTGGTATACCTTCTGCCATTTAATTTGTATTAATGAAGAGTTTTCAAAGGGTTTTAGTGTAGAAGTTTTGAGGTTTATGTGATGAAATGAGTGTCTTTGAAGTTGTGTCGACGGCAAATATTAAGTTAAAGTAATTATGAGGGAGAGACAATTAAGAGCAGTCTGCCGAAGTCACTCAGGTAAGTGGTTTTATTCATTCAGTCTTCAGCTAATTCTATGGAGCAAATAAAAAGAGGTATTGGTTCAGCAACTAGGCAAAAATAATTATTAAAAGAAACGAGCAAATATTCTTTTTGAATTCTAACTAAAATCCTGCACTAGAATATAATACAGTCGACATTACAAGAATGCATCTGACGTAAAAAGAGCACGGTACTACGATATCAGGAACAGTCAAGATGTGTTAAGCAATCCAATGTACCGTGAGTCCGTGACGCAGACATCGAATACGCAGCTGGGGCCGGCGGATTATTTAACGAGCTCAGTCGAGAGGAGGTTTTCACGTTTCCCATCTGCCAGAGAAAAAATAAACTGAGAAATGCGCATACCCGTTTGGGCATGTTTAGAAACGTAATCTTTCATTTATAATTATGCTAATAATCCCGTCATTTTTAACAAATTCTTTAATGCAACAAATGCACAATACTAGATTCGTGAGAAGGACAGATATAGCCATGTTCACAGTAGATGACGGATTAAGCTCAAAACGGTTGGCTCAAAATGACGAAACTTATATATCATTATATGTAACATTTGACATCTACCGGCCTGGAACTCCCCACAGCGAAGAGGTCTGTGTCCCAGAACTGGAAACACCATAAACCAATTATGCTTACGCTAATATCTACAGCATTGGCAATTACGGTTAACAGTGTCAAAATCTGTGTAATCTGCGGCTTCCCTGACATTTCAGTAAATTACTTATGTAGGTAGGTACACATTTAATTAAATTTTGTACATATTCATGCCGTTACTATGTGGTCTGACGTAATTTGAGCAACAACACCTTTTTCAGTACCGCTGCGTAATCCCGTAATTCTGTAATGTAATATTTACACGAACAACTTCGTAAGATTAAATTTTTATGTGTTTTGCTTGGGATAGTGTATTTGCTGTTCAACTTTTTATATAGATGGGAAACTACCTATTTAGTGACGAGATTTAATAGGAATTTATGAAAAACATTAGCTAATGCACGCGTCTTCGAACGCGGTGAGTTCGGTAACTGTCCCACAGGATGGAACTACCGTGATATAAGTATTATATGTGTTAGTCCAGGTTATGAACTATCTTTCTGTCTTTCATTCTAATCCATACAGTAGTTTTTGCGTGAAAAAGTAACACACATCTAAACATCCATCCTTACAAACTTTCGCATATTAGTAAAAAGATTCTTTATTTCCATATTTTATGCTAACAATACGGGCATAAATACAAAACTGGGCTGCTACTAAGGAATTTCTGATAGAAAACCTCGTAATCACAAAATCTTATGCAGAGCAGGCGAACTTATAATCATTATTATCTTCGAACGCTGATTGCCGCTGATTAGATTGCAAGTCATAATCCTCTATAGAAATAAAATACATAGATGTTACATGTATATAGTCCATCCATTTGAGAAATTGGAACCTTTTTCAAATAGAAGTTACTAACAATTTGTATTTACCATGTCTTTTTTCACCCTTTCGAAGTTATTCACCCCGATTAAGTGAATTGCTTCGACCTTTTAATTCTATTTGTTACCTACTTCCCATATATCAAATGTCAGTACGGTGCTGTCCTTTTTAAACGAGGACAGGTACAAATAGCTCTGATTCATTAAATTGTTTGGTTTAACTACTGAAGAAATGGTTATTTTGAAATATCCGCTACTATCAGTACCTACTGGCTTTCATATAGCTGGCTTGCTTGCAGGCTCAATACAGTGACTTTTAGGCTATTCTTATAGCCTTACCTTGTAAAACAGTGCATATCTTGCAAATCAATAATTTGATTTGATAAATAATGCTTAGCCAAAGTACGTGATAAGTAACGTTTATAGATTTCAGCCTGACTTCAATAGCCAACTGCCTACAACTATACTTCATCCTTCTTACAACTCCTATGGGGCGTTCTATTTACAGTCCAGGAGTTCACCCTCTTGGGTGCATTTATACTAAAAACTAACTATTCGAATTGCCTCCAAAAGTTTCCCATTTAGCCAGGCAGGACTCCACTCCCAGGAGCGAAATAAATACACGCAACAATAAATACAACTACCAAGGAGCAGGCCAAAAACGTTTCCCGAACATAAAGAACTATGGCAGACTAACGTAAAATCGCGATAAAAGCCGGACTTTTATTTATCTTTTTTTGCAAACGAAAAATAACTAATTCTTTCTGCGCGTTATTGTCGGATCGCGTGCTCAAAGGTACTGAGTCATGGTCGTAATAACCGTGCACGAACCGTCACGGTTGAAAACTGACGTTGTACACTCACGAGCATAAATATGTATACATTTACATATGTAAAAGCAACTTATTCGGAAAATAGCGATTGAAATAAACCCTAAATCATAAAAGATAGGTTTGAAAATACTATGTTCGAGATATAATACAATTTTAATAAAAATGTTTGTAGAAAATCGCTTTTCAATTTTACTGAGTTTATACGTACAGTTGTTCGTGACTGTACAGCCAGAGTTTAATCACAGTCCTGCCCTAAATGCTAGCTATGAGTGTATCGCTAGCTTTATAATAACAGCAAACAATGGACTCATGCTCGTAATAATCCTTGTGTATTGTAAAATGAAAATGTAAGGCGCGGTTTACACTGAGTGGACATAACTTGGACATGGCGTAAACCTTTCATCAGTATGATTACGTCTTGTTAATCAATACTCAGTCTTGATTACAAAAGCAAAGACATTAAATTCTTATTATGAGACATATTTAATGCAATTTAATGTTGGAGTTTACGGGGGCGGAAAGTCAACCTAGGAGGCATTAACCTAGGACTCATACCCGGGAATTTTCGTTTTAGCTTTTTTTCACCGGAGCAGAGCTCGGTCGCCCAGGTACTAAGATAATAATTTGCAATGCGCACCAAAGGGACGGTCGTCAAGACGCGTGCGGGTTATGATAAATCTATCTAATATCTGTAGTACGTCCTTTTCGTGTCCAATGTCCACTCTATGTGAACTACACCTTAGTCAGCCCTTTTGTTATATTCATGAAGTTATTTCTGTTTCAATGAAGCGTATGTATGTACAGTAAATTTTCAATTTGTGTGTACATTTTTAAAAGGCTATATTTGTTTTTATTTTACTGAATAAAGTGGGACTGGAATAAGTTCGGTAAAATATGTATATCGGTGTTCGCAATAATTGTGATTTGCTGATCAGACTTTTTCATACTAACACTAGTGAAGTTCATGTTCGCTTACCTCTTTCTAAGTATAGATAAAACGAGGTACGATACCTATCGATGAAACGGCGATTACTTTAGTTACTTCAATGGGAGTCAGTCTTACCTGGAAAAGAAAGATTGGATAGGTTAAGAAACGTGCCAGCGATATCAAATTCAGAAAATAACATGGTATCTACACAAGAATATATGTTGACATATAAAGAGACAAACAGACACGAGAAGCGTCTACTTTTTTTATAGTTGCCCCACACTAGGAATTTCTCCTGTATCGTGGATGTGTTTACAAACATTTAAACTCACATACACAAACAGCCGGACCCGGAACAACTAACTGTAGGTCATATAAATATTTAGTCCGTGCTATAATTTATGTACCTTAAGATCTACTTATAGGTAAATAGGTATATAAGATCAATAAATAAAACAGAGTTTATGCCGATGACCAGTTGGTTCAGATTCAAAGTGAAAGCTCGAAAATATTGTAGACAAGTTGGCAGATTCGTCTCAGAATTAAGTTGTAGTAGTTTTTCTTGTTTATCTCTGATAACTTGATATTTATATTTTGTTCTTAAGTTTACTTTTTTTAAATCTTATTTTATTGTTCAAGTTACCATTTTGTTTTGTCCAGTGCGAGACCAATAAATATTTTTTCTCTCTTTCATATATTTTGTTATAAGTATGTATTAATTCTTACATTTTGGTTATAAATATTTTCTAGTATTTTTTTTCTGCTATTGCACCTACTGTGTACGTGTGTGTGTAGTGTGTGTGTGTGTGTGTGTCTCTGCATCACCCTAAAGTAGACTGGTAAAAAATACCCAAGGCATTAATTCCGCCTTTGTACAGTTTTTGCTTGTGCATAAAGTTTTAATAAATAAATAAGGCCACGTTTTTCTTAAGTCTCCACATTTAATTAATACATCCAGTATTTGTTGGGCACTCTCCTTTATTCACTCCGTTTTACCTCAATATTTTTATTTTTTTCAGGTCCTGAAATCGCGTGCCCAGGTTGATTATAGACATTCATGTTCGTGTGCTATTTTTAATTCAATTATCACTATCTGCTGCATTTTATATGGACTGCAGGACAGTTACTGCCTTATTGGTCTAGCATGAGACATAGGTTTTATTCCCGGCTCGGGCAAATTTTTATTGGGTTTTTCCACCAAGAATCTCTTAGTAGCCACGGAGTCTGAATTTGTGCCTGGATGATGGCATTTCGCTCGCCCCCTATTACATGGGTCTTAAAAATAAATGGCGAAATGTGGGAGTACTACTTAGGTATACCTCTGCCTAATCCTTCGGGGATTACAGGCGTAATGTTCTCTTCTTCATAGTCGTTCATTCTTGACAGAGTGATCGTGGTCATGGGGGGTCGCCCACAACTGCGGTCGCTGCCTTGGCGATTCTTTTCCACCGGTCTCTATTCATTCGGTGGCGACAGATTTGATGAAGTCTGCCCATCGTGCGGTGATCGACCACGTGGTATCGTGCATTCGACTCTACCCTGAATCACCAAACGCTCCTATGAAATCATTTTTAGGGGTAACGTGTGCTAAGAATCGAGGATTCACTTATATTTTGTATTCATAATTGCACAAGCAACGACAATCTTTGTTTAATATTGAGTTCTTTGAGTATTTACTACTTTTACGTTACGTTTAAACAAAGACATGGGACGTTAGTCCGATGGGCAGTCCAGCTTATCCTGAGCATGCGTCTCCAACACCACATCTCCAGGGCGTCAATCTTGCGTCGGTCCTGCATAATATGTATCTCCGCTCCATAGAGGAAGATGGGGAAAAATAGAGTATTTTTTGTTATTTGTTGGTCTCTCCAGATTTAATAATGCCGTAATGTTATGTTATGTTTAATCTACGAATAAAACATGTGTAGATATTTTCGGTTTAAATTATTCGTCCATCATGTTTCATACATACGTTCACAGAGAATATTTTGTACTCAATAGTTATCACTGAGTCTGTTAAGAGCGTTTACGCCGTCCATGCGCTGTTTGACTCCAAAACAGTACTTTTCAAACCCTTTAATACCATCAACCCTTTATTTTACAAAAATGATAATTACTAATAACTTTAGGAAATTTCGTTGTCTCAATAGTTGGAGAAAAAAATATTTCAATTAATAGAGTATTGGTAAATTCTATCAAGATAAGTCAACAGAGGTTTTCTTGATTTCCCTTTCAGCGTCAGTTTCGAAGCTCTAATTATAGGAAACCACTGGCAAACCCAATTAGATTTTTTTTTACCAATTCCTAAGATCCTAAGGAAAATAGTTGGAGAAGAAAATTTTTTGATTTAGGTATCTTTATATAAGAAATTAAAGTTCAAACAATGTGAAATATTAAGGAATTAAAATGATTTTTTCACCGATATATCTTACTTAATTTAATATAATATTAGCATAATATAATAGAAGAACATATGCTTTAAAACATCCAATTTAAAATTTCAAATAATTTACAGTGATTATTTTTCTATAAATATTTGAAAACTACTATAAATCACAGCGCGCGAGCAATTTCAAATCAGTCCGCCGCGAGGCTTTCTAGAGAGAGGACACGTCGCTCGGCGCTCTGACTGACCTGAGTTGACTTTAGTCGTACTTGGAAGGATAGCGGACGTTTATAGTGTGATTGAAAAATCTTGGTACTTTGATGATAAAATTTTTTTATTATTATTTTTGATGACTGAAAATATTTTTAGTGACAACAAATATTTACCCTATTATTGACCTACGAATTTTATTTATGAAAACTTTTACTTATTTTTTTTTTTTTTGTAAATAAGAACATAAATTGTTTTTAAAGTTAACGCCAACCTATTGTATTTCCCTCATAAGAGGTGTCACTAAGAGGAACATCACGTCAGGTTAAAATATAATATAAAATAAACATGAGTAAATCCGTATAAAGTGATTTATTTGAATAGAATAAGAAATATTTATTAATCAATCACAAATCAATAATAATTAACGAAGTTCAGTTTCTTTCTAAAGTTTAGATCAACAAATTCATGTTTGACTAACTAAAAAACGACTTTAATATTAATCATAATTATAGCTATACTTGCAATATATTATTAAATACTTATTTTATGCACTCGTAGTTTCGTAATTTGTGTACGTTCAAATTCAAATTCAAATTAAATTTTACTACAACAATTGCACTCGAACGGATCATAGTGGGTTAGTTTGACTATAGCGCAAGAGAACGCGCCAGCGCTATGCACACAGGCACGCGCACTTCTGTGTGCGTAAAAAATGCATTGAATTACCTAAACTTGACTTCGCGCGATAGACGTAAACGCTCTTAACCAGTCTTGCTAAGGGGTAAATAAAGTAAAGGTAGTCCCCCTATGAAAAAATCTGGTAAAAGCAATAATAATTATAATATGTATAAAATTTAAAGACTATCAAAAGGTTCCCTGTAAAGTACCTTTTAGATAGTCTTTATTTTTTTTATTTTTTATTTTATGACATCGATATAATTATTATGATGTCAACACCCTTTAATAAAATGGGGAAAATAGGCATGAAAAATATATACGAACAAAAAAGAGAAAAGGACAAAAATAAAAGCTTAAGTAAAGAAATGGATGATAGCGCAAATGTGTTAAGATTTATATTGGTCAATGAGCTGTGATGATTGATTCGATTTTGTGAATGATGTTACATATGAATAGCCGGGTATAAGTCGATACATTCCCATGTAAGCTCTTATTTTTTCTTACACAACATAATTTGTACCAAAGAAAGTAAGGTTTTTATGAAAACTATAAGGACTCGCATCTCTGACAGAGGCTACTCATTGATACGTGGTCTCATCACCCGCCTACTATGTTAAGGTCGGCTTCCTGTCTAACTGGATGCAGCTGAATACCAGTATTCTGCATGGAGTGACTGCCACAGTTAGTCTTGGTAATACGATACTCCTTGATATTTTCGGGCCACTGACAACCTGTCACGACTGTCAAAGATCTATAAATGACAGCCGGGCACAAAGGCTTAGCGCCAGCAGTGCTTTCCGAGCCACGGAGGAAACTCGGTATGTTAAGGGTGGCGTAAGCCAAATACGGAACCAACCTAGGCAAGCGGGGTATAACCTGAAGATCGACCCGAGTGGCTGTTATTATTATGCCACGAGCTCATAACTGTCTACAATAGCTAATTCACACTTTCGAAAGTGATGATTCATTAAGAAAATCTTCTCTGTGAGAGCTTTTGCCCGCAAGGGATTATTACAGGCCAAAGTTCATTTAGAAAAATATAATATTAAATGTAAATAAAGTTATTCATAATTATTTTTGTACCACACACAAGTTAGGTAAACTTTTATTCAAATTCAAATATATTTTTAATGACACACACATAGTGAGCGCGTATGATGTACTCGTATACAATGTTACTCAGTACAAAGAACTCTCTCAAAATAATTCAAAGAAATTGCACTGTACAATTGAAAGCAATTTATATTACTGTGTAAAGCAATTAGAGGCAAAGAGCTAGTGTCCGTTGCTTTCCTGGAATGCTCACTGGCATGGACGCTACTCTAGAACAATTTGAAAAGGTATGCGGAAAATATTAAAAAAATTCATAAGCAAATACGGAATCTTTGAAAGAGAAAATTATTTTTCTTTTTTTAATCTTTTACGCATGGTAAAGGCATGTCTTTTTCTCCTTCCTTTCTTCTTTTCCCGTGTTTTGGGGGAATAATGCTGTAAAATTCCACCACATTTGCAGTCCAGCCTTTAGGTACATTCTCTTAAATTTATTTTGCCTTTGTTCTCGTAATTGTGCAAAATAATTCCAATTCAGCTCAAAGAATCAGGTAGGAGTGTGGATAGGTAGCCATGTTGCAAAATGCAAAAAACAATCTCATGTTGAAGTACCTACTACTTTAAAATGAGCTTGTTTTTGCATTAAAATTTGATGAATTATTACTGCCTCGTTGGTCTCGTGAATGCAGAGCATGAGGTTTTGAGTTCGTTTCACAAGACAGGCAAAGTGTTATTGGGTTTTTCCAGTAGGAATTTCTCAGTAGCAGCCACGGACTCTGGATTTGTGCCCGGTTGATGGCAATAGGCTGCTATTACATGGGACTCAAACATAACTGGCGAAATGTTGGGGGTGTACTATGGGTACACCACAACCTAACTCTTCTAGGATTACATGCGTGATGATGTTTAATTTGATAAATTGTGTCCTTGTGGCAATCTTGGTCCAAAATACGTCCAATGACATTGGACGTATTGTTGTAAATCATTATCGAAGTTAATTATGATCCAACTATTTATCAATTGCTTTTTTTCAGCTATAGTTAAGATAATTTAAAAGTAGACAATACACAATTTCGTTCACATTTGCGGAATTCGCACCAGAATTTCATTTCTAACCGTCATTCTGTACAGACGCCAGCACATCGAGCTACCCGAAACTGTCAAGTTTTCCCAACCAACTTTGAAGCTAATGCATTAAAAATAAAGTTGAAAATCCATTAAAGAAATTTGACAGATTGTTGTAGCTTGATATGTGCTGGCGTCTGTTCAAATAAGCCTAAAAATGCGGTAATACATATTTTAATGCTGACGACGATAATCCACCATGTACTCGCACACGGTGGAATTTGGAACGCTGCTCAACTTTAAGCCTTCATCGAGATAATGAGATTTAAAACTTTTTGACGTTATTCACCGTTACCGTGTTTTGGGTATTAATTTCACGGAAATCGAGCAATAGGACGTCATGACTTTTAATTTCGCTCGTTTTAGTTTTGTGTTTTATTAAGTGTTATGATTAAATTGAATCAGACACACTTTTTTTTAATCCAATTTAATTTCATCTAAGGAAATTTTCATCCGACTACGCAAAAATAAAGAGTTTAAGTGTGTTCGATTTTCGATCGTAGCTTAAGTACCCTTGAACACGGTTTAAATGTGCTGATCGCTGAATTACCCTTCGTTAAAACTACGTTTTGTAATCGGTTCCGTCTGCGATCTTAAATAACCTAACGGCTACTTTCTAATCTACAGCATTCTGTGAACTAACACAACAACACACGAACTGTAAATAAGCTTAAAGTTGAGGGTAAATGTAGCGTAAGTTTGTGTACAAAACTTAGTTAGTGCCTACATAGGTAATGGCCAACTTGGGGTGTGGGTGTTATACAAAGTATTGTAAGAGCCTGTTTTCATTGTCTAATGACGATGTTAGGTATATTAAAAACTAGCTGTTGCTCGCGACGTTCGTCTGCATGAAATTATTATAAAGATATTACTTCCCTATTTGAATCGAATTTTGTTAACAACTTCAAGGGTTTATTTTTTTTTCCACGGAACCTTGTTTCTTATTATTCTTAAGCCCTAAGTTACTCCTTATAACGTCAGCTATCTCCCTTCGAATACTGTCCAGCCGTTTCGGAGATTAGCCGGAACAAACAGACAGACAAAAATTAAAATAAAACAAAAATGTTACCGGCTATACTTTCGCATGCATGAATTCTGTAAAGAGCTCGAATTTTGAAATTACAAATAGACACTTCAATTTTATTTATTTGTAGATAATAAAATATTTTCGTACTTTTCCGGCGTTCTGAGGTCTATCTCCACTAGATCCAAAAATGAGTTCTGTAGCTGAAGAGAGCTGAGACCTTGGTACCAAATTCATAACTAGTTTTTCCGAATCATTGCGATATTAATTTTATTGCCAGATCTGGAGTCCAACTGGCAATAGAAATTTTTAAAGTAAGTAAGCAACAATAAACAATATTCTATTCTAACAGACTAATTTTTATTTATCTTCAGCTATAAAATAGAAAGTTATATTTAGGTTCGTACAGCCCATCCAAAGGTTATCTGGTATGATATTGCTATCAGCGATAATACCGCCATTGTAACAATAGAATTAGCAATATAATTGTAAAACAGTTCGTGTTTAAATTTTGATGTACCTACTATAAAGTATATTCTATTATATTCTATTTCGGATTCAAATAGGGTATTTTATACCCCTCATATGGACTCCAAGAGTAGAGACATAGGGTACCTTTTACTGCACACCAAAACTGTTACACAGCTCTTTAATAAGGCTGTCTACCGTCACAATACAGTGAAATCCACCTCTAAGAACCTACTACCCACGCCCTACTTAAACAAAGAAGACGGCCAATCAGCGCGTTATCAGAAAATACGCCGAGGTAAAAGGAAATTAGGAATTATTAATGTGGCCCCCCCTAATTGAAGGAGAGGTGAGATTGCGTGCCTTCATAGTCGGTTTACCGTGAAATATAACCGTTAATAGCCCTGGTTTAGTGTTTTGTGACTTAATGGACGTTTACAAGTGAATTTACGGGGTCTAGTTTAGTTTATGTGTTGGTGTTACCTATAAATAGGCGATATTATTGTTTCTTCTTTTGCGTAAGAAAAGTACAGTCAGCGTCAAAAAAAATCGGGACGAACAGGCTGTTCAAAATTATATCAACAACTAAGAAAATTAAACTTTATCTCAATTGCAAAAAGTTCTTGTCAAAATGACAGTTGTCGTGTGCTATCTTCATTCTGAAATATGCCTTGTGTCATTGAGTTAATATTTAATTTACATAGTTGTTCCTGTTTTAATCCCATGTTACTTGGAGTCGACGCAACACGTTTTTTCCATATTATTCCTCACAAAAACCATCAATCTGTTCTTTGGTCTAAGGTCTATATTTTTAGTCACATATGAGTGGTATACAATTTATTTATGTTTGTCTCTGCGTTTATTATATTTACTGTGCTGTGAGCTGTGTGACGTAGTGATTTATGTGTTGAGTGGATTTCCGATAATTATTGGAAAGTAAATCATATTTTTACATTGTCGTACTACGACAGACGCATATGCCAAAGAGTAGAATACTTATATCTATAGGCCTAAGCTGTCTCTCTCTTCGTTATTCTCATTTCAATCTTATTGTTTATTTCATTTTTCTTTACAACGTGCCAGAGTTAAATCATAATGACCACAAAGGTCAAGGTATCTACAGTACCTGAACATATTGCTATGCTACATAATATTTCATGCCATTTAATTTGATCCTTGGCTAATCTCATCTCACTCTTACTTACTCTATATAGCTAGAATCCTTCCGTAAAGTGATATTCATAACATGCCAAAATGGCACCGCGTTGTAATCATTATGGAGGCTGAATGTTAATAGATCTAAAATCAACATCGTACTGTCAAACCCAACGCAGTTCAATATCTCTGAAGAAAGGTAGGGTTAGTTCAGGGATACGCAATTTCCCCAAACGACCCCCCCCCCGTCTCCTCATTGTATTCGCAGGCAATATAAAAATACTTTCATTATATAGGAGTGCGTATCCACGAGCCCATTAGGGACCGCTAGCCCCAGGCACCTGTTGCGGGCGCATTAATATCGATCCTACGGTGCGGTCCTACATTTTAACCACAAACCACCGTTTTTAATAACGTGACCACACATCGCAATATTGTCAAAGGAGGTTTTTGGGGACGCAGTTTTGGGAGGGACTTTGTAAATGAAATGTTTATTGCATTGGTTTTTTTTTTCAAATTCATACGTAGTAGAGAGCTGGTTTTTAGCCAATTAATATGATATAATCTAATATGATCATTAGCATATTATATCACGCTGATAGGAACCGACATTTTTAAATACAGAAAAACATCCATATCTATACATATAAAGAAGTGTCTATTTGTATTTTCAAAATAATAGCTTTATACGTCGTCGGCGTGAAATTGGTAACAAAATCCGATTCAAATAGGGTAGTAATATTTTTATAATAATTTCACGCCGAAATAGGTCGTCGGCAACAGCTAGTCCGTACATATTCTTAATTAAAGTCTTCTTGTAATTTTGGAACAGATTTTGATGTAGTCCACTATTTTTTTGAGAATTTATTCCGAAAGGTTTATATGTGTAATACACTAACAAAAACCCCGACGTTTTCAAGACTCCCATGCCGTGCGAAGCAGGCACGAGTGATAATATTACACATGAATACTCGAAGCTACGAGTATATTAACAGGCCGTGCGTAATGGAACGCACATGTAATTACCCTCCGTTAATTACTGCGTAATACTGCAATGCCACTCAGAATTTGATTAAGCCAAATGTAGCTGGCAGCTATACCTACACATCTACCACCTAATTGGGTTCTTCATATACATATATATACTGTAACTACCTGTGTAAGGAAGTATAAACAGGCAAATAACGCGATATTACAACCTTGTTAATACACAATACAACACAATACGGAGCATTGTTTACAAAAGTGCGTGTGCGAAGGCTTACAGGATTACGACCCTCGGCGCACCTGTTGCGAGCCATTAATATCGATCTACACAATCTTTACGTCTGCCATCTTTACAGCGCGGCCTATTTTTGCGGACTTTTGTTTTAGACAGCCGTGTTTTTGTTGTTTCAGTCCGTCTGCGTACCTTTTGGGTTCGTGAGAATGGGCATTTATCACGAAATTGGCAGTGATATAGTATACTATGTTTCAGTTGTAACAATTTGTACGCTGAGTTCTAGTAAGCAAAATATGTTGAATGTTTTACTTATGTATAATAAGAGTTCACTGTACCGCATGCCACGCAAATAAAGATAGTACTATTTTGATTATTCACGTATTTGTTTACGTTGATTGAGCATATTTTATTAAGCACATTGGTTTTAATTTAGCATCCAGCACGTTACCCGTTGACAGCGATGGGGTCGAACTTTTTGACGCCCTTTAATTCTTTTCTGCTTAATAACAGATACCTATACATATTTTTATTATTATTTCATGTCTGTGTAGTTAGTAAATAATGTAATACTTTCGTGAATACAAAGTTTTAAGACCTCGAATGATATTCAACTGTATCCGGTTAGAATGCAAGCCGACCCCAACATAGTTGGGAAGAGGCTAGGCAGATGATGGTTTTAAGACATTGAATATTTTATTTCAGTCGTAAATAAGTATATTCTGAACTTTGAAAGAAATTGCATATCAATTTAAAAGCTGCTTTTTACATTTAGCCCTCGTTTTACGTTTCATATTTTACAAGTCACACGTAAAGCTTTTAGTGATATTGAAATTGAAGTACCTTTACCGTTTACCTACGTTTCGTTCACGTCCTCAATACGCTGTTGTCGATGTTATAGCCTGTTCTTTCATGGGCTATATTTTTAGCCCTTTACGTAGCTTTTCCTTGATCATATTTCTTACAGAAATGGCAATGATAATCTGAGCATTCTGTTTAACGGATCTTGAACAATTTTTGCTGTATGTTTTATTTTCGTCACGCCTTTTACACGAAAACAAAATGTTAGATGTTTTAAAATATACAGTGATGAACATGATAGCTATTTGTATCGTTTAAATCTTTAGGATTAGACTTAAAAAATCTTGAATTCACTCAAAGACAAACAACGCAGAAACAGGTGAGTCTTGTCTATTTTTGTCACTGTTTAGCAAAAAATACCTTTTAAATATACTGAAAATACTAGACCGTAATTTTTGCCGATAGCAATTATATTAGGCGTATCGCTTATCAAGTAATATTTTGTATTGTTTTTTAGCTCGATATTTTTATCTTTATTCTAAAAAGTTGGCCAAATAAGTACGATAGCCCGGTCTTGATCAAAGAAAATCTAGCTATACAAGCGTGCGACTATAGTGGGGTCGAAGAAGAATTTACGAACAAACGGGCGGATATCGGTTTAATACCATAAAGGTTCAGCGAGCAGGTAATTTAATTACTAGGGTAAAACTAGTAAAAAGATATGAGAATGTTAAACGCTGTTTTTTGGATTGGGAAGGTTTACAATGGAAGATGAAACATATTATGTTTTTACTGGTCTTAGGTGGTGTCAATATTTAGGAAGAATTTTCCAGCCATGCATAGTTTCTAAATAAATCTTTTGATTTCTTACTGCAGATTAAAACTTGATCCCATAAGGGCGAAAAATACAATTAAAGAATATTCTTTTTTTAATTTTGTAAAACCTCTGTGAAACTTTAGTGCCTTTTGCCTTGGGATCCTAAAGGTTACGACTAACGACGTTGCCAAAGATGGAGGAGTGGAGTAGAGTATCAGTGGAGGGGAGTGCTGGACTGTCCGTTAACCCGCGTAAAATTTAATTTGGGCCCCGTTAATTTTATTCGGTGGACAGATGAATATGAGTAAAAAGAAATAGTTTCATTCGACTTTTGTGATGTTATATCAATTATTATTTGATTATTAATAAAATCAATCCTTAATTAGTCTTTTCGTTACAGCTGTAGCACTGTGAAAGAGTTAATGTAGAAAAAAGGTACGTTTTGCGAAAGGTCCATTATGAGAAGGGTGCATTATGAGAAAGGTACATTCTGCGAATGAACCGCGAAGTCTACTGATGCCAAAATGTTGTTGTTGTTGCGAGTTACTAAGTGCAGTTTAAAATATTACAATTACTATGAATAGCAATACCATTACAATTTAAACTTGGTATCATCGGCATCATTCTTCTGCGCTTTATCCCAATTTATTTGGGGTCGGCGCAGCATTTCTCCTTCTCCCATACTCCTCTATTACTTGTCATCTCATCAGACATCTCCTTTTTGGCCTTCACAAAACTTGGTGTAATGAATATAATTTAATTTAATAATTAGTAGTCGCTTTAATGAAAACACTAGATATAACTAATGGACAGAAACTCAATTTATCAGTCCGCGGTTTTCGATAAATTTAACAGAATTTACTTTTGGTTGTATAAAGTTTTAGAATTGAAATGAACAAAGCGATTAATTTTGTTCGCATTGTTATGAATTTATTTAATTTTAATATTTCAGGTATTATATAAATAATGGTTAAAGTAAGAGGTTTTAAATTTAATGGAAGGCCTCGTGTTCATATTTATGCAATACTTGCACAATTTAATTACAGTATCATAATGATCACATGTTTGAAGCAAAACAAAAAAAAATTGCTACAACAGTTGGGCGACTTTTGTTGTGCCGAGTAAGAAGCTTATATGGCTTCAACGTTTCCTTTCTTTTTTCCTTATATTTACACGAAGACGCTTTTGAAAATATATCATTTTAAAGGAAATCAACTCAATGTTTTTGCAGCAATGTCGATAATTTAGGTGTTTTCGTAAAAATAATCCATAACTAGGTATGCATATATACATACATATTCGCCTATATATATATCATATACAACCTTTAGGGCATATGCCCTAAAGGTTGGGTAGAGATGTGAAAGAGTTCACCCACATCTCGCCAGTTATGCTAATTTCCATGTTAAGTTGCAGGTGGCGAACCTTTATAATGAACCGTCTACAAACCCAAACACCAGGCTACTACTGAGAATTATCATCATCACTTCACTACATAGTATAAAACAAAGTCGCTTCTCGCTGTCTGTCTCTATGTATGCTTAGATCTTTAAAACTACGCAACGGATTTTGATGCGATTTTTTTAATAGATAGAGTGATTCAAGAGGAAGGTTTATATGTATAATACATGTATTTATATATGCAGAGAAAACATTAGTATCTACATTGTACCCGTGCGAATAAATATTATTAGAAATTCCCAGTAGTAGTATTATTATTATATTAATAGACAAACCTGATAGCAGTTAGCTAGACCTGGCGATCCTAACCAAGTTTATCAAGCACAGCAGTAATGCTTGCGATCACTACATCAGCGAGACATGAAAGTATAAAAAAAAAAAAAAAACACGAAACAGCGGTAACACGTAGCAATATTCGCATAACAAAAACAGTCTTCCATATAAATATTTATTATTCCGACGTGAATTCACAGCAGGCCTTTGAATCCATTTTATTTAATTTGCAAAGAGTAGGGTGGTGTGTTAATGTGGCCCAAAAGACCAGAGCTTATCCATGCCACAGGTTGTCTCTTGGGGAACCTTTTGCGAAATGCTTTATAGGACTTTCCCGGTGGGTTGCTGTTTTGGGGACACCTTAATTAGTAATGTGTCTTGCTGGCACTCAAGCTAGATGAATTCCTAATTTGTGGTGAATTTTACCGCAAAATTCATGTCTTTAAGCTCTATGTTTATTAACTAGCTGTTGCGCGTGACCTTCATCCGTGTAAAATTATAATAAAATATTACTTTAAAATTAGATGGGTTTTGTTGAAAATTTTATCAGTTTAATTTTTTTACACGGAACCCTAATCCTAGAAAGCTAAAAAGTATGTAATAAACCACCGGAAAATCACAGCCACGTGTCTGATCCTGTTTTCCTGTTGCACAACAACACGGCTTCAAACGAAGCCTGTTCGAAACAAACTTTTAATTTAATACCCACTCTGTTTGCCCGTTCAGCGAAAACGTGACGAAACATACCTAACACCGTACCAAATAAGCAAACATCCAGATTATAGACACCTCATGAACTTAACGAACTTCCTCTTCTCAGGGACATAAAATAAACACGGAGCTATAAAAGTTTCTCCAGCCGTGAACATAAATTACGCTGCTTAAAACCTGTGAAAACATGGGCGAACCATGAGAACAACATAATGTAGGTGCCAGTAAAATTTTATTCGGAAACTTTGGGTATTAACACGAAATGTCGTGCTATGGGCTGGTAAAGGCGTTTCGACTTCTTTACGCAATAATCAAATATACGTTACGGTTATTTCTCACCCTATTTTTACTCGACTAGGGAAAGTCGTCGAGGGTTATTATTTTAACGGGTTTCGTTTACTACGGTATTAAGGAAAAAGCTTTTTTCTGTATCATGGGTGCATTTAAAAACATTTAAACTCACATACACAAACAGCCAGAGCTGGAACAACTATCTGTAGGCCTTACTAATATTTGTTCCGTGCGGGAATCTTAACCGCGACACGCAGTACTGCAGCAATCGCTCAGCCACTGCGCCAACCGATCCGTAGTTGTTGTTAAATAGTAATATGACATCACGCCTATAAGCCCGAAGAATTAGGCAGAGGTGACCATTTACCCATTGTAAAAATATGATCTGCGTTTCACCAGTTATGTTATGTTATATAGGTAAGTCAATTACGGGGCGAGCTTATTGGCATTCGTCATCTGCCTAGCCTTTTCCCAACTATGATGGGGTCGGCTTCCAGTCTAACCACATGCAACTAAATCACTCAATGGAGCGATTGACGATCTGACCTGGCTTAAAATTGTCAGCACGTGTATATACAGGCATAACTGCTTCATATAGGATGACATAGATATATCTCTATTTAGAGGTAGTATTCGGTGTAGTCATAATTACGAGTTACACGACATTTCGTGTAAAGGGCTAATGGTGATCGCAGTGTGTTTTAATTAACGAACAGTGAACAATTCTCAAGAGGAAGCATCGAATGACAGTAATCATAATTACGTTGTTCGTCATTATGTATTTTAACATTTATTTTTTAACCGACTTCAAAAAAAGGAGGAGGTGTTTGTTACCTCATATCTCCGTTATTTATGAACCGATTTGAAAAATTCTTCTTTTATCTGAATGGATCAACTTCCCGATTGGTCCCATAGAAATTTCATCAAAATCGATTCAGCAGTTTGGTTTTGAAATCAAAATAGATGGAAAAAATGTCATCCAAGTAAAATAAATTGCGAAATTGATATTTGACAAGGATTTGTGTGTGATACGATAACTAAAAAGGGTAAAATAAAAACTTTAAAGTAAAGTATCTATAAAGCATCTATACGTGGTGGAAGGGATACCGACGTGAAAACGGAAACCACATACTCAGTACATCATTCTGAACACCTGGACGCCTGGCTATTAAAAAAAAAAATTTGCTGTTCCATACATTTTGACCGTGTAGATATTGCACTTTTTAAGGAAACAGCTGTTTTTTTTTAAATAACCGACGAAAAATTTCTATGTCCAGGTGTTCAGAATGATGTACTGAGTATGTGGTTTCCGCTTTCAGCTTTACTTTGTGTAAATTATTTCATCTGCTCTGCTATCAAAGCGATGCAGGAAAACACGTGACGACAAGCCCGCCACACTATTTCCAAACCACTGCAACTCCTGAAAGCCAGAATCAATAGGGGCTTCCACCAGAAAAGCGCCGAGACAATGAAGCTCGACGAAGACCCACAAAACGATTTAACAGTCTTGGACCCTGCAACGAATTTAATCAAACAAGAATAGCGGAGGAGTAGGAAAACAAAACGCGTGAAGAAACCGTAGGTATTAGGACCAAAAAATCGAGGACATGTGACATCTGCCAACCTGCAATTGGCCTGCGTGCTGGATTAATTATGACTCAGTTATTTACAGTGATGAGTTACATGGCGTAGAAGTGGGAACTAAGCTGATTACGATTCTGTTGTCATTGTCTAAGTAATTAGGTACAGTGTTTACTCTATTCCAAGCTCTCAATATAGTAATGAAATATAATATTCATTGAGGAATCTTCATGTAATACTAGCGCCGTGTTGTCTAAACATGGCTAATGGCTACCACATATTGTTTAGTGTATGATTACATCGGCACATGCTGTGGGATTGTGTTTAGCTTCTCTATACTTGATTATTTATCTTTCTAAATACGCAGTATGGAATAATTTGTAGCAAAAAGCCTGTTTAGTCAATTTAAACAAAGTGGAGCGTGCCTATAAAAATTTGCCTATAGTTTACAGATTATTGTAATTTTGAAATTTAAATTTGATTTAGGATGCTGTACAGGTCGACGTGGTCAGCCAAATAAAATGAGGTTATTGCCACCTTGGAATACCTGCAGTAGCAAGAGTAGGTACCTACCTACTGGTCGTATATTGCCAATTTTATAGCCTAAATGGAAAAGACCTGTAGTTTTAACTTCGCCACTATTCATCAAACTGGAACACAGCTGTACCGTGTGGTTGATTTATACGAAGAAATGACCCGTATTGGAACCGAATACTACAATTTTTTTAGACCCTTCTTCTTTATCGTGTGGTAAGTGCCTAACCTGGTGTCAGACTTTTTATGCCACCCATGGGCCTCTGACTTGGCTTTTACATGCCGTTCAGAAATATCTCTAAGGCATGCTGATTTCCTCACGATGTTTTCCTTCACCGAAGCAAGTGATAATTATAGGTACAATACGCACATAATTCCGAAAAACCAGAGGTGCGTGTCTGGGTTTCGAACTCGAGACCTATGACTTGGCAGTCCAACGGTCACACCACTAGACTATCACTGCTCTTTGAGACCCGTATAATATTACTTTTCCATTTCTTTCGCAATGAACTACAGCCCAGACATTTATCAAACGCAATCATTAGAACATTATATCACGTAAGAGCCCATAAATTAATCAGTATTCATACATTTTCATGTTTGCCATTATTCCCGTTCATTTCTCGCAGGCTGGCCCTATAAATTACTAGAGCCTCGTCGTGTCCACTGAAATTCACGTTAGTAAAGCAACGAATATCACAGTTTTGTTCTCTTATTCATGAACCGAAAGCGGTACTCAAAATGGACAACAGTGTGTATATATTCAGTGTTCCAGATTGTATTTTGGAAACAGAGTAAATAATTGTTTGACGTGAAACTGTGAAACAATTATAAATGTCCGCTTTTGACGGTGGACTGCATGACATTTTATGAGTGAAACATAACAATATGCCTTCATTACCTGATGGAATAGCCAATGGTATACTTAGATACACCTCTATCAGTAGTGATACATGCACAATTCGTTATTTCAAGTTCCAAGTAAATTTGCTCTTGGACGGTTTTTTGTATACGTGAGAGAAGAAATAAGCAAGATAAGACTACTTTCTCAGATACAGGACACTCCATATCCAGTAGCTACGGAAAGTATGAACCGCCATATTATTATATGGCGGTTCATACTTACCGATTATTTTACTGAAATCTGCCTCCTAAAGGTTAAATTAGGTAAGATAATAGCAAACCTAAAAAAAAATCAAAATATGAAGGAGACATCTTAATAAATAATCTTTTATCTAATAGCATTAATACTAGAAGTTCCTTAAATTACGTGTGTAGGTGTGGAGGCATGTGTGATGAATGTGACGATAGACGGAAGGATGAAGAAAAAACCGAAGTACACAAGAAGAAGAAAGAAAGTTTATTGCACAGACACAGGTTACAGTTCCACACACACAAGAGTTCCACTAAGTAGAAGGAGTGGTAGAAATAGGATAGATAGCACGAAAATAAACAAAAGAGCAGTCAATATATACGTGTTTTGACTGCGTCATTTTTTTTACCTGGACGTTCCCTAGATGGCGTTGTACTATTTTTGTACATTTCTGAATCGCGGTGTTAAGATTTTCCGCAAAATAATGACCCCCTTTTAGTATGACAGTTCCAATTTTAGACTTTTGGTGATTCGTGTGCTTTTACAAAATTAATAAGTACCATTAATTGCTAAAATGCTCGTTTTTGATTGGATTGTCGATGATTAAATTGTTGTTTTATGTAAATAGTTGTTTCATTTCTTCCTGTGCCATGGACAATGAAACAGAAATGTTGAACATAAATGGCATAGAAATTCGGCACACCATCATTCCAATAGTTGGTGATGGAGCATGCTTGTTCAGGGCTATCGCTTATCTGGTGTTCGGCAATCAGTACTTAGACCAAGATATACGAGAAGAAATTGTCGAACATGTCGTTGAAAACTGGGATGAATTCGCAATACAGACACATGACAGATATGGAGATAATTATAGCAGTGTAGAAGATTACTATACGGAAATGATCCGAAGCAATACCTATGGCAGTGCGTGTGAATTAGCCGCAGCAGGCCAGATCTACCCGTATGTGTTTGAAGTATACCGGCATGGCGAATTATATGCAAAATTCGGAATTGAAGGCAATCCTCCTGTGAGATTACGTTTTACTGATGATTTATCTAAAGGGCATTTTGACGCTTATTTGCGGACCGATTGGAACTTTGAAAAAAATCGTAGAAGTGTAAATTTTATAGTGTAATTATATTGTAGTCGTATTAAAAATGTTATGTGAAATATCTTGTTTTGATTCCGCAAAAAAATAGTGGGTGACTGGGTGTGAAATACAGCATCCTCTCGCCTGCAAAAATAACGCAACACAAACCTGCATCCTTATGCTTCGACTGGTTGTCGTGTTAAAAGTTAAAATATTTTTTTATTTCATAATTTTTTACCGTCACAAAGTACCGCCTGATTCCGTATTTTATACTATCATTCAAAACACAGCTAATTCAAGAGTCGAACCCTAAGTCTTAGATAGATAGATTTAGAAAACCAAGGCTTTATTCAGAATTATATAATATGTATGTGCAGTGATAGACAGAGATAGTGATAGTATACACTTATAAAAAATATATATAAAATATAGCTATGGAGTGACAACGCGACGAAGAAGTGGAAAGAAGAAAATCCAGGTTTGTGCTATACCGAAAATTATTGCTTTTAACACGTTCAGACCGGCACGTCATGAGTAGATACTTGGTATCCTACGGCGCAAATCTTCATATGACCACCGGTGGTACATCACCGCCCCATGAACCAAAATACAATTTTTCAACATTGAATTTTGCTTACTTTTCGAAATAATATCCACCTCCTGAGCTGCACTATGAAAATTTGTCAATTTTACTAGGCGGGGACGGTAAATACAACACTTTCTCTTAAAGCTGCGCGAATTTCTTAGTATAGTGCGACGTGGCCACCGGTGGTAGGTACACGCCGGTCTGAACGTGTTAAACTGCAGTTTCCTTCCTTAACCTGGCCAGCTTTACAGTTCAATCATTCATAAGATTACAGAAAATCACGCCAGTAATCCCCAAAGGGTTAGGCCTGCCTAACTTTTACCCAATCAGTACGCTAGTATTGCAAGTAGGCCATCGAAACGGGTTTTCGGTCCCATATTAAAACCCGGGAGAAACCTGATTTTAATATAGGACCGTAAACAAGTTACGATGCCCTAATTGCAAGAGTCATGTTTGATGATGATTGATCTCCTTCCCCAGCGTAATGCCTATGCTATGTACCAACATGTGTCATATGCAACGCAAAGCCACAGTAATTGCTTTCAGACTTCGACAGACAGATCGATTACAATTGAAATACCGAAACAGAATCGTACTGCGCAAATGTACCATTTTTTCATTGTTGTTTTTTATTTACCTCTGACTTTGCGTGTATACGGGGGGTGTACGCAAAATTCGTAGACATGTGATGTCTACTAACCCGCACTGCACCGCTCTTCCTCCCATAAAAAGTAGGCCTGTGTCGTCAGCAGCGTGAACATTAAGGGTGATTATGCCCTAATTTTGAAATCGTGACCCTTATTTTCACTGACGTAAGGTCTATAATCAAAGGTGAAACAACTGTAAAATAAATAAAGATCACATCATGTCACTAGTTTTCCTTGTGTGTAATTATGAATACAGACTGAAAATATATCGAGTCCAATATTGATATCCACAGTTATTATGCTTAATTTATCTTTTAGTACGTTTTATTTAAAGCTGGCTTTTTTCGATATTTACTTCGATGTAATTAATGTGAAAAAAGTCTATCTGCTTGAAATGTTCTTGCTTGTTTGTTAATTAAATGTTTCGTTATGTAACAAGTAATTTTTAAGTTAAAAGTAAGCACATTGCGGTGTCATCATAAGTCTGTTCTGCAATTTAATAGTGAACATCAGAGAAAAACTCTTTTTCTCTAAACGAAAAGAGTTCTTTGCCTCTTGGGAGCGGTGTCGTTTCATAAAGATAAAAAATGCCTATCCTATATTCTTCTTTATTGTGTAGTTAGTGACGAACCTGATGTCAGAGTTTTTACGCCGCCCAAAGGCCTCTGACTTGGCTTTACAGGCCGTCGAGAAATATCTCTCAAGCATGCTGGTTTCCTCGAATTTTTTTCCTTCACCGAAGCAAGTGATAATTATACAATACGCACATGGAACCGAAAAATCGGAAGAGCGTGTCTTGGGTTCGAACTTGTAACCGATGACTTGGCAGTCCGTCGGTCACACCACTAGGCTATCACAGCTTATGAACCTATCTTATGAGCCAGCCTAGGTTATTCTCTACCTTCGTAGCAAATATTATAGATATTCGTTCAGCCGCTCAGGCAACATTCTAACATACAGACAGAACGACAGACAGTTTTACTTTCAATAATATGGATTATTTCTTAGTTCTTCCTTTACGTAAAGTTAAATCATTTCCACTATAAATTACAAAAATATGGGGATACAGCTGCAGGGCTAGCTAGCTGTACCTAATATACATTTTTCAGAATGAATTATTTAAGAGGCAGTATCAGCGTCTGATATTTATTGCTTAGGGGCGCGGACAGCTGACGGCCCATAAATTTTAGGGGGACGCTCACTGAGTTTAAGGAGGACGTTAATTATTTAATTATTACCTTACCCTATCCTTTCCTTATCCTATACATGTTTATGCTTTAATGTTTGATGTATGTACTGTTGGCGTACCTATTTTAAATAAATAAATAAATAAATTATTTCACATCAGCGTTTTGTGCCGGTAGGTATTTTGTTATTTTGAATTTGTAGGTTTGTTGTTTTTTTAAGAGGAGCTCATGGCTAAAATAATAACAGCTGCTCGGGTCGATCGTCAGGTTAAGCTGTGCTTGCCTGGGTTGGTCCGTGGATGTGTGACCACCCATTACATACCGAGTTTCCTTCGTGCCTCGGAAAGCACGTTAAGCCGTTGATCCCGGTTGTCAATTGTACATCTTAGACAGTCGTTACAAGTAGTCAGTGGCCCAAAAGTCTGACAGCCAGTCTTACCAAGGGGTATCGTATTACCCAGTACTAACTGGTTGTGGAGGTCAGGTAGGCAGTCGCTCCATGTAAAATACTGGTATTAGCTGCATCCGGTTAGACTGGAAGCCGACCTCAACATAGTTGAGAAAAGGCTAGGCAGATGTTGTTCTTTGCTTCCTTGTTGGTTTAGATAACGCAGCATTCCAACAATTGCGCTATACCCTTTTTATCTTAAGCCACGCTCATCATAAGCACGACATCGTAATTAACGTTTAAAATGCACATAGAAGATGCCCAAGACCAATGAAATACACTTTACATGGTAACTTTTACCATGAAAAGTTTTTTTTCTGATTGGCATTATTGTTTAAGTACCTAATGTATTTCAAATAGTGTGGAAAATCTTCGTCCCTCGCCAGGATATATCCGTCTGTATTCATCATCTAACTAGCCTTTGCCCAACTACGTTCGGGTCGGATTCCAGACTAACCGGAAAAAAAAAATCCGTCTGTATTGTTTCCGTTTTATCAGAAACAAATCTTCTAACTGCATTCAAGCCATTAAATAAGTGTCAGTTATTAATATTTTGAAATTCACATTGTTTTTGACAGTTGGTTTGTTATGTATCTGTAATTTGAATACTTAGATGTCCAAGTATTCAAATTACAGAATCAACAAACATTCTACAAATTCCATTCCATCATTCCATTCCATTAATACATTCTTTTGTTCCTTATAATCCTAGGTTCCACAAAGTATAACCTTTATTTTCAGGAATGAACCTTTAAAGTGCAGGTATAGACGAAGAAGGTCAGGAATAACATGAAAGGGTTACCTATATATATTAAACGGATCGCATTAGTTAGGCTTAAATGAACAGGAAAGAACTTGAAGTTTCTTTTCATAATGATTTTTGGTTATTTATAAAACACTTTTTGGCATCCCAAGTTACCATTTGGTATCTTAACGTGTTCACATTTAGTGTTCGGTAACTTGGGTTTCTTAAAAAAGTTATATACGGAGATAAACTACTGCACTAACTACTACTTACTATTATACGAGAATATTAAAATTTTAATGTGTAAATTCATAAAGTTGTGGTTTTCAAGCAAGTTATTTTGAAATTAAGAATGGTCTTATACTAAAACCCAATGTGATTTGTGGTGTGGTGTAAAGTTAACACGAAGATATTTTAAAATGTAGTACCGTTTTTGAAATATTTTAGGAACTTGAATGTTTTTGGAGAATTTCACGGGAAAAATGCTAATAAAGCACAGTTTAAAAATGGGGGCTTAAAAATCTTCTGTAAAAGCAAACACCATCATCGACTGCATTTCATATCAATCAGTTTCAAAATCTAGATCGATATACGCAACAAAATACTAAAATTAGATTTTAATTAAATCAATACAGTAACTATAGGAACCTGCTCAATGCAGATACGGCACTATTTGAAATTAATTTTGTTGATAAGTGTGATTGGGTGTACTCAACTGCAACACATTTCACAAATTACTAGATAATGGAATGAATTAGTGTTATGATATATTTCGAGCTTTCAGTTTAAATTATGATTAAATGTTTCAGAGAAAATTTAACCACTATTTTGATAATAAATCGGCTTTATGAAACTTCGGTCCCTGACGAATTATTTTAGGGATTTAAATTCAAATGTTAAATTAATGAATGGAGGAATGTGAGAATACAACCGACAAAGTGAACAGTTATTCTTAAAGTGTATAGCCGTGACACAAAACTTCCAAATATTCAGAAATATGAAAGAGTACTACACTCAGCATTGGTTGGTGCAGTTCCACAAACGATTGGGAACTTGATATCGCGTCCTATGTGTTCAAACTGATAGACGGTAAACTCGTGGCTCAGTTCTGTCTGGACCGACACAATTTAGATTGCCATCGACATGCTAAGGAGAGCATTGGGTGGCCAAAGTTTGAAGAGAGAGAGTAATTTAAATGAGTCACAGAAAATCTGCGCCAATGATTAAGTAGATTATTGGTCCCGGCTGTCATTTGTAGATCTTTGACAGGCGTTACAGGTAGTCAGTGGCCCGAAAGTCTGACAACCAGTTTTACCAAGGAGTACCGTATTACTAACTGGGTTGTGGAGGTCAGATAGGCAGTCGCTCGAAGTAAAATACTGATATTCGGCTGCATCCGGTTAGACTGGAATCCGACCCCAACATACTTGGGAAATGGCAGATGATGTTATGGCCCGCTCACACTACAAATTACTACATGCATTGCGTTTAATCGAATTTGAAACATTGTCCTGTTTCTGTCAATCAAATGAAGATGCTGCAGACAAGAGGATATTTTGATTTTATTTAACGTTGAAAGCATTTAGTGAATACATATTTAAGTCACTAAAATATCATTAAAATAATTCCAAACACTGAAAGAAATACAAGGAAACAATTTCAACTTGAGGGAATACAGAATAGAATTACGTAAGTAGATTACCAAAGTATTTCTTTAGGCAGTCTTCTAAGATTTTGTTCGTTCACTGAATTCATTAAAAAGTTTGTAATCCGTAGGTTGTACAAATCTTTTATAACAACAAATAACGATGTGCCTAAGCACAATATAAAATTAAAATTGAAAAAGAATCGATCATTTCTGTATCGAAAAACAGTGGGTTTGTCATTTTTGACGGGAATTAGGGGTTCAAGAGACTAAAATTGAAAACAAAAGAAATCAAGAGGCAAGAGCAAGTCGGATTCGCATAGTTAGTGTTCTGTACACTGAGCAGTCTCGAGAAAAATAATGTGACAGTCGCACAAGAAAGTGGTCTATAAAGGATATTTTACTTTTCATTTTAAACGTTGCCCCGCACTATGGTTTTTTTCTGTATCTGTATCTGTGTGTGGTTGCATTTGCAAACATTTAAACACACATACACAAACAGCCAGACCCAGAACAACCTGTAGGCCACACAAATATATGTTCGACATCAAAAAAAAATCAACAGCTCAGCCACTGCGCCAATCAATCCTAATAAAGAAATATTATACGTATGTGAAAATTGTTAGGACAGGCCCTATTTCAGTGTGTTTTGCCGAACCTAGTCATCTTAGACAGAGCACAATACCGTTCAAAAATCTTTGCCAGTAAAGAATACAGGTAAGATCTACCTTTCTTAACTTTCTCTCTCTGACACATCAAGACTTAACACTCAATCTCCCATAACTAAGAGATTTGACGGATGCTGATAACATAGAGATACTAATTCCGTTATCTGACGTATTTGTGCTATAATTCGCGCATTAAGCGATAATCCACATGACCTAATTCTGAAATAATCACGCCACAAGCGAGCGTGACGAACAATACACATGTGGTAGATAGCAGGCGCTATGGGTTAGGCTGTTTACACATTGAACGAGGAGCGAGCGAATTTTCTCGTGGTTAGAATTTGCGAAGGGTTAGGGTGCAGAGGTATAGAACATCGTAATTTTACCAATTGACTGCCTCATTGGTTATTGGTCATAAGTACGACTGCCGAACGTGGAGCTGTTTGTTCGATTCAGTGAAGTTTTATTGGGTGTTTAAATTAGTAGTCCCCAGTAGCAGCCCGAAATTTTGAATTTGACGGTATGACACCCTCGTGTCTCGGAAAGCACGTCCTTTGTCCCTGTTCGATTGACATCTCTACTACGAAAGTTAGAGACTGTAATAAATGAGTCGATAGCTTGCCTTCGCCGAAATTACTGAGAACAGCTTAGGTGGACTATTATTACTATAATTCTTTTATTCAATTTTCTTACATAATAAGTTATATTTTTAAATATTCTTAGTAACAAATTTGAATAAAAAAACATTTAATTCTTATCTGATTTGACACCTTGCTCTCTCATCATCTTGTCCCATGCTACTTGGGGTGGGCGCAACACATTTTTTTCTCCCATTCTCCTCTGTCAACCGTCACGCTATCATTTAATCCCTTTTCTTTCAAATCATTCCTCACACAATCCATTCATCTTTTCCTTGGTCTTCCTCAACCTCTCCATCCATCATTATATTCATCAGTCTTTTACAACTCATTAACAACATGCTCTCCGAAAACTAAAAACAGTATTTTGCGTTTCCATAAATGCATTGACCTTATACAACTACGCTCCGTACTACAAGTTGCCAAACCATTAAACACCGTCTGTTCTGTTGCATAAAACACACAACGAACAGACAAAGTCCATTAAAAGAATATTAATCATTTTATTTCGAGCCAAAATAGCAGCGATGTCATTTCATTGTGAAACTGCATAACGCTGGAATATTTCACTGGCTTGGTACAGTCGCGTACAAACCAATATTCAGTAGTAAACAGAGATTAGCTGACTAACTGACCACTGCCAACGTTTCGGTGAAACTGAATGGAGTCGGGTTTTGTTCGGTCTCGGTTGAATAACGCCCACTAAAAGTACAGTCATGAGCATAAATACTTTTCATTTACACAAGATTTTTAAATGTATAAATGATTCATGAAATGAAATGATCATTAAATGTTATTAATTGAAATTGTATGGCGTTATTAGTGCTAACCAGTATTGTCCTACTACTGGGCAAATGCCTCCCTCCCTTCCTACGTAAGTGAAAGTATTTATGCCCTCGACTGTAGGTATTGTTAGGATACATTTGTTGATATTCCATTTGGAGCTGACTTACCTGTCGCTTTTGAAATCCTTATCTATGTACTGATTGAATTTACAATATGCTTGTTCGTTCCAGTTTTAAGTCTTTTAAGGAAAATACGTGATTTTTTTTTAATTAACATATGCAGCACTGTGCGTAGAATAAAAGAACTTACATACAAACATTCATGATATATTTAGGGCCTTTATGGGACGAATTTCCGAAAATCCTTCCTTAATATTCACCATTGTTATACAGGACTTTTAGTACGTAATTTCATGCTTCTAGAGCCAGTGGCTTATGCTGCGTTGAGACCGTAGCTACTATTAATGCCATCGACGTGGCATAAGTTCGAAGGGGTTCAGGTGTTCTAATCGAAGCTAATTTCACTTAAACAATTATGAGAATTATCGACACGACAATGAAGATGAGATAATTGCAGCATACTTTGTGCAATCATTGCAAAATTATTTAGATAAAGAGTGTTTTCATTTAATTAACAATTTAACACTAATTACAGAATTCCGAAGAAGAAGAAAGGAACAGAAAGATTCCGAAATCTCTTCCAGCATACCTGCGCAAGGAAAATAGATTAAAGAGAAAATGTAGACAGTACGTAAAAGAAGAAAAAAACTTTTTTGCAAAAAATAACCGACTTCGTAAAGTTATTTTCAATTTTTTTTTGGAAGTCGATTATTTTTTTGCAAAAATGTTTTTATTTTACCGTTTTTAGTTATCGTATCACAGACAAATCTTTGTTAAGTATCAATTTCGCTATTTCTTTTACTTGGACGACTATATTTTTCCAGCTATTTTGATTTAAAAACCAAACTACAGTACTGATTTTGATGACATTTCTATGGGACCAATCGGGAAGTATATTCTTTCAGATAAATGAAGAAATTTTCAAATTGGTTCATAAATGAGGAAGATATGAGGTAACAAACAAAAAAAAAATAACCGAATTGAGAACCTCCTCCTTTTTATAAATTCGGTTCAAAAATATTTTATCACAAATCAAATACGTGTTTAAATTTTACACTTTTTGCCGCGCGTCTTAAGACGCTGGTATGTAACTGCCCTAGGCACGGTCGCAACATGTGTTGCTTATGTAAGAACATATTCCATTGTTGTTCTGATAATATCAAGACGTTGGATTGTATCTTGATATTAGTTACATATTAATTCTGTGAATGCCATGCTTTATGTACCTGTTTATCTAAGACGTTCGGTTATTACGTCTTAGGTTTACCGCTGAGACGGTTCCTGAGGTCTTGCGGAGTACATAAAGGTGGTCACGTGCCACGAGAGCACTGGCATTCGCCCTCTGATTTGCGTCAACACCACATGCACCGTGCAGCTAGCTCAGGTACCTACTCCATTAAACGATAGGCCTTAGTTAAATTTTCAGAAGCTTTTATATTTAGTCATGTGGAACTTGGTTCTTTAAAAAGCGCCTTTACCTCCATCACTCTTGCGCACACACACACATTGAAACCGTTATATTACGATGCTGCTACTCATAATTTCCACAACCACATCATTGTCAACCGTAATCAACCAATAATAAACAGTAATCATTAAACTAATTGAACAGACACACAAAATTAAATAACAGTTGTTTCAGTTCGGTATGTTGTGTCCATTAAGATCTTTATTTAATACTAGCTCTTGCCTGTGAACGTATTACTTCCCTATTTGAATCGAATTACTTAACAATTTCAAGGGTTTTATTTTTTTGCACGAACCCTATTTCATTTTATTAAATAAAGTAGTCTAAGTTACTTCTTATAACATCAGCTACCTGCCAGTAAGTCTTGTCAAAATCGGTCCAGCCGTTTTGGAGATTAGCCGAGAAAAACAGACAGAGGACAGACAAAAATCTATTTTTATCTATACTAATATATTATAAAGCTGAAGAGTTTGTTTGTTTGTTTGGTTGAATGCGCTAATCTCAGGAACTACTGGTTCACATCGATAAATTATTTTAGTGTTGGATAACCCATTTATCGAGGAAGGCTATAGGCTATAAAATATCACGCTGCAACAAATAGGAGCGGAGCATTAATCAATAATGTTACGCAGACGAAGTTGCGCCGGATAGCTATTAAAAAATAAAATGATTCAGTAAAAAAGCTGTGATTTTGAAATTACATACAGACACTTTACATACAGACAATTTTATTTATTTGTATAGATCGGGAATGCGGTGAACCACGTCGGCTCTCGAATAAACCTCCTGTCTGTTACATATTAATTAAACCTGCTACCGTTATCGTATCGATATTGTTATTTACCTGTGATGGTTTACACGGCAGTAATAAATGGTTTTTAATGATCGTCTCGGAATGGTGATAAAGCAGATGTGAGCGGCAAAGCTTGGAGGAGACACCCTAGAAGGACATACACTGACCTTACTTCTTCTTTATCGTGTGGTTAGTGCCTAACCTGGTGTCAGAGTTTTCATGCCGCCCAAGGGCCTCTGACTTGGCTTTACATACCGTCGAGAAATATCTCTCAGGTATGCTGGTTTCCTCACGATGTTTTCCTTCACCGAAGCAAGTGATAATTATTCAATACGCACATGATTCCGAAAAATCAGAGGTGCGTGTCCTGGGTTTGAACTCGAGACCTATGACTTGGCAGTCCAACGGTCACACCACTAGGCTATCACTGCTTCTGACCTTACTGATAAAGTTCTTCTGAAAAGTCGGGAGCGTAGTACTCGGCAACTGGCGTGTGGGTACTAGACGTATGAATGTGGACGAGGCGAAAAGAATTTGTAAGGTTCGTAGCAGGTGGCGTTCTGTAGTTTCTGCATACCCTCAAGGGAAAAAGGCATGAGTTTATGTCCATGATATTATGTATGATCTGAATTGAATCTATGGATGTTCCCCTATCTAGGTAGGAGGGCTAGGGGCTTGTTGTAGTAGGAGTGAGTAGTAACAGGGTTTTTCACCAGGAACATTAACTTCTTTAACGTTTTTTTTCGTATACTCAACCTTATCCTATACTATTAAATGAACAATATTTGTAATCGCATTCTCGAAAATGGCTCTAACGTTTTTGATGAAAGTAGCAATGTAGGGGTTTACGAGGGAGAAAAATCGATCTAGCTAGGTCTGATATCTGGGAAACTTCGTTTTCTTTATTTTCACCCGAGCTGAGTTCGGTCGCCCAGGTAATCTTTATAATGCGCCATAACATGTGGTCAGGGCAAATAAACTAATTAAACAGGTACACAAATATCAGTTGATTCAGTTCGATAGGCTCTCTATTAAGATCTTTATTAATATCGGGACTGCGGTGAACCACACCGGCTCACGATTACATCTCCAGCCTGTTATATTAATTATACCGGCTTCCGGTTATTGTATCTATAGGTACCTACATATTGCTATTTACCTGTGAAGGTTTGCACGACAATAATAAATAATTTGCGATAAATATATACGGGGTAATCTGCATTAACAGTTTATTTATTTAAACTTCACTGTACAAGAGTGGTACATAGGCGGACTTAATGCCAAAAGGCATTCTCTACCAGTCCAACTTTGGGTTATATAGGATAGCATTGTGATAGAGTACAAAAAATTTTCCATAGGCAGTCGCTCCATGTAAAATACTGGTATTCCGCTGCATCCGGTTAGACTGGAAGCCGACCCCAACATAGTTGGGACAAGGCTAGACAGATGATGTTGGGGTCGGCTCCCAGTCACACGGCATACATCTGAAGACCAGTATTTCAAATGGAGTGGCTGCTTAACTGACGTCTACAACCCAGTTAGTACAGGGTGATACGATTACTTTTTTTTGGCGATTAAAAACTTCTTTTGGCGATCATTGTCAGCGACATTACTCCTACATGTACTCGTAGAAGGTATTTATGTACTGTATTCATTATTGCAGGTAAATACATAGGTGCATATAGTAAATGCAAATAGCACTGGTTTCAGCCTCTAACGAAGGGAGATAAGATAAATTGAGCAAACTTAGTTGGGTACACAAGTTAAACACTTAAGCAAAGACCTCTGCGTTTGTATTGCTTGTTTGGTCTACTAGTATATAGGTACCTACGAGAAACATACTTATGTATACTGAATTCAATGTACTCATAGAATACTTATTTGAAGTAAATGTCAAGGGTTCAGCAACTCGTTTACCGCACATCTAACATTTTTTCTTGAAATAATCTACAAATCGTAGCAGGCAAAAATCCCGAGTTTATGCATGTTATGTACCATCTACAAAAAGGGGGGTTTTTAAATTATTTACTGAATTCATGGTAGCTGTTTCCGATATGTCCCTTGTACAATGATTACTGGAATTTAAATCAGACCACATACAATAGGTACAGTCTTTCAAAGATGTTTTTCCTCTAACTACATTAAGGCCAGGCCACATCGACATAAATTCATACGTATCTAGTGGTAACAAGACACAGATTCCAATGTTCAACGCCGCGATGGAATAGCCCCTTTGATATCTTGGGGTCGTTCTCTAAACATTGAACTCTGTGTGTACCCGCTTTGCGCTGGCCTTTACTGTCAATATCACAGTGATTTTTATCGTCGATAGAACAAGATTGCTCAACTGCATCTTGCCAGTGGCAGTAGACCCACACTTGCTGCCACTGGTAAGTGCCAAGATTGCAGTGACCTTAACATCGTTAAAATAAAGTTGCTATTAAGTTGGTCCATATCTTCATGCATTCCATTACATAGATGACGTTTATATAACTCACTTACGTCAGCACGCACCCTTGTCAATAAGGTAACAGTACCGCGTGTTCAATGTGTAAGTCACCGTGACAATGCGTCAGAGTTTATTTATAGATACCCGCATATTAAGTGAGTATATGATTAGGTATGTAACGTTATTATGTTGAGAAAATTAATGAAAGGTGATTTACGAAAGGGAAACAACAGTGACAATAGATTTCACGCCTTAAATAAATTAAAAATAACTTTTATTTCGGACAAGCAAAATCCAAAGAAGGTTATTAAAAGAAACCTATTAACTATGTTGGTTACCTTATTATTTATTTAGACACAAGATTGTTGTCCGAGATGCATGATCTACGAACAATGGCCCCAAATATCGGGAAGTCGTACCTCCTTTGTATAGTGTTCAGGATGGAGTTGCCTTTAGCAGGTCTAGTTTATGTGAAGAACATCGTCGATAAGGACAGTGTACCTATAGCTTCCAAGGGCGTTCCTTCTTGACGTTTCCAGTAACCTAAATATTACCTTTTGTTAGTCGACTCTCATTCCTCCGCTCAACAGACATGATCTTTACAATTGTTTGGGTTCCTAGGTTACTACATCTTCATTTTCACAGTTACCAGTTTTTGCGCAACTTTTGTTTGTGAGTTGTGATGTGTTCTCAAATAATCTGATATTCGTAATTTAATTCTGAGAAATTAATCAGCGTGTTTCGCGATTTGTGTGCGGTGCGCAGCCTCGGTGACGTTTTTATAATACACACATCAAAAGTATCTAGGGATCAACATATATTTTTGCAATAACTTTTCTCCTGATTGATATTAATTAAAATTTTCTTTAAGGATTCATCAAATAAAGTGTTTTCGTTTGTCACAGTAACGATAAACCAAGTCACCTTTGCATTAATAAAGAAATTTGCCATTTTCCTAATAAAGGGATTTTTGACATTTGAACCACTAACATTAAAGTTCGAAAAAAAGACTGAAATAACAGTTTTCTTTAAAATTTTATTGGGTAACTTAAACAATTAATAATCCGTGTTTCTACCGCGAACACTAACAACACAAGAACATCGGTTTGGCATACTCAAAATGAGTTCATCCAAATCACGCTGTGGAATGGCCGCCCATGTTCGTTGCAACAACAAAAAAAGGTCTTCTTGCGACTGGATACCCTCCATATTCGGCAGAGCTCTTCTCTGTAGCATATCCCATGCATGCTCAATCGGGTTCAAGTCTGGCGACTGAGCAGGCCAGGGCAGGACATTGATGTTAGCTGCGGCGAGAGTCTGTCTTACAACTCTTGCGGTGTGCGGTCGTGCATTATCATGCATTAACTGAAATAAGGGACCGATTTGCACTTGTAGAGGAACGATGACGTCTGATACAATCGTCTCAGCATAAATTTGAGCGTTGAGGTTGCCTCTGATCCAAATCAACTCAGTTCTTCCGCCGATCCAAATACCCGCCCATACCATGATGGTTCCACCACTATAAGGATGGACTTCCTGGCAGGATTTTAATCGCTGTTGGCGTCCAGGGGTTCTCCAGTGTCGTATACGTCTTGTATCCGGTCTCATACCAAAACGAGACTCATCAGAAAAGCACACGAAACGCCATTGTTCTTCTGCCCAATTTCTGTGTTCAAGAGCCCATTGATATCGAATCCTACGATTGTGCATTGCTATAGGTGGTACCCGTAGCGGTCTTCGGGAATGAAGGTTCACTTCATGCAAGCGGTTTCTGACTGTTTGGTCGCTAATTAAGTTCCCTGAAGAGTGATGAAGCCTCACGGCTAACATCATGGCGGTTATTGTTGGAGCTCTTCGAGTTAAGATTTGAATGTATCGGTCTTGTCTCCGTGTGGTGCAGCGATACCGTCCTCCATGGCGCTCAGCCACGGTACCAGTGCTTCGGTAACGTGTCCAAAGTCGACTGATAACACTCTGACTTGTATTCAGAGCTAAAGCCACAGTACGTTGCCGGGAACCAGCTTCTATCATTCCCACGGCTCTGAGCATTTCTTCCCTGCTTAAATGACGTCGCCGCTCCATAATAACGTTGGTTTTAATCAGTAGTAGGGAAACAGTAGCACTAATAATGTCTTCAATGCGTTGTATGTTTTTATAGGGAAAATATTGACAGCTTATTTTCATCTTTTACTCGAATTTGATTGAGAGTTCCTGATTCAAATTATGAAATGCACCAAAAAGGATCCATATAAATTTATAAAATCATAAATTTATTACAAAGCCACATCTCAATCTCAAGAAATCCGCATAAAAATGGTTGATCCCTAGACACTTTTGATGTGTGTAGTTCGATTGATTACCGACATGTCACAGATAAAGCTGTTAAACCGTAATGTTGACTTAACACATCACTCCTTGATCTACCATTCAAAGTTATACACATGTTTCGCAAGTAAGCAAGTATTCTTGTCAACGTCAAAAAGGGGACTAACAAAAAAAAAATACATTATTACAGCTTTCTAGGTATAAGGCTTAGGTGGGCTTTGATGGGTCATTCAATGAGTGAGTTAGGACTTTCTTTTTAAATTGTATTGATCAATTCACTCATTTATCTACTATTTTTACAGTCATGACTAAAAGAAAATGCTTTTACTGCAGCAAAACCAATTAATTATTCACCATCTTAAATTATATTAAATTCAGAACCATCAGAATCCATAAGGTTTCCTTCTATGACCTAAAAACGTATACAACTATGAGACTATACAGACAAAAGACATTATAACAATCTGTGTATAATTTATTACACCTGACGCCGTAAAACATAAATCAAAATTAACTCCATAACACACCACATCAAAAAACATTATTTTTAATCTCCACGTCGACTGCAATGAATCATAGCAGACGAAATCAACTAACAGTCTATAAAAACAGAATTAGAACGCACTGTTAGGACACACTTTATAAATCCCTTTTTAAAAAAAACGATTGTCTGAAGTTAATTAATTATATTTAATAAAAGGTAAAAATACAGGATTAAAAGGGAAACTTGGTCAATATTCTGACTTGCGAAGTTGCGACCTATCCGATAGGAGTCTTTACCCGAACTGGCGCTACAGCCTGACCAATGCACTAAGTCTAGCACGTAGTGATGATGTGGTGCTGACTAGGCACTTAAGGGAGTATTCTAGGGATGTAACAACCCCCCCCTTTAAGAGGAACTTTACGGTTTTCATGGAAAGTTACGAATTTATTCTTAACCTTGGAAGAGGAATTGTTTCGGGTTCCGGTTCATTATCTAAGGTGTTATCATTTTGTAATTTGGGTTTCGATTTGCAGCCAGAATATTTTCCAAACTTCTTACAAAGTTTATAACTAATAAAAATTAAAATTAGGATGAATACAAGATAAGTCAGAAGTGGATAGTGAGAACTATATTCAATTAGATTAGGGCTAGGATTATTTATAATTTTATCAACATCTGACAACATTTGGTTGTTGATAACGCTAGGTAGTTTTTCTAAGTCTATATTCGATAATTTGGAGGATAACAATTTGGGCTTTGATATGTTAAACTTTTCTAGATTACAACAGACTTCATTAATTAAATTAAAATCTGAGACTATAGTTTTAACATTTATGTCAATGTTGTTTTTCCAAACAGTTGTTTATTTCTACAATAAGCAGTACAATTAGGGCGAATATTAAGTACACCAGTACCTAATATTTTGAACTCTATTAGATCAGATTTACACTGGATAGAAAGTTTAGTCGGTTCAGATTGGACAAATATCCATTTGTTTCCTTGCAATTCTTGCCAAATATCTATCTGACCATACATTAATTTAGTTTGACAGTACTTAGGTATTTCTGTAACAATTTTTGTTAGTATATCAGTTTCACAGGTTGGTGTTGCTTGAATTGAGTGTGTATCTATATCATCACAAATATAAACTCTGTTTACGGGTTCAGTACAGGATTTTAGATTACTTAAACAGGTGTATGTTAATTTATCCTTACTAATGCCGACATAATTACAAGATGGTACAATCATAGCATAGGAGTTTGGTTTTTCCATGTTGTGTGGTATAGGTACTGGAATAGCTTTAAATAGATCTAACTCAAAAGAGTGTACAAGGGGAATTTTGATTACAAAGACTAACTTATTGTTTACAAAATAACATGACAACTTTGAAATATCAATTAGAGCATGAATAGTATCTAAACTTAAATCTAAAGGCAATTCTTCATAATTAGGTAATTTTCTAATGTTACTTATTAGTTCATTATACAACTGATTTGGTGTCATTACCGATGGGTGAAGGGTATTAGTTTTAGCGAATAATATTGCATTTACAAGGTCGTCTAATTTAAATGACAGGGTAAGTAGACAAGATGATAATTCGGCGTAGACATCGTTCATCTTAGATTTTATGTACAGCTTGTTAGATATAACTGTCATATTACTAAAAGTACTAGATAGATTATTAATAGCGTCATTCAAACGGACTTCATTTGTGGTTATAATTTCAAGAGTTTTGTTATAATTGGAAAGAGCTGCGCTTGTTACAAGAATGTTATCTTTTAAAATGGACGCAAGCTTAATGTTATTATTATTTAGGGTTTGAATGGCGTTATTATATCTTGTGGCATCGTCTTCATCCATTGTGCCAATGACTTGTTTGAAAAGAGAGCCAACCCCTGCTAACCAAGCTGATCTCTTTTCTCGCCCAGATGCAGATGTTAAATGAGATATGGCACTGTAGTCTTTCAGAATATCGATAAGTCGGGAAACCAGAGGCTGTAGTATATTTGTACATTCGGTTTCTTTGAGTACTGTATTCTGTTGACACAACAGCGTAGAAGTTTTTAGTGCATTCTTTATATTATCTATATGGGGTTTTATATATGTAATATCTATAGGTACAAGTAAATGGATATGATCACAAGTCTGTTTCATGATTCCTATTGGGTCGAAGTATATGCCAGGGCTTTCATTGACTTGTTCGATGATATCAGACGTTGCAAGGGACAGGAATGTAGATATTCTGAAATATATTATACAAGATTTTAACTAATGTAATATGTTAAAACTAAGTTTATTAGATTAATACGTAATAAAAAGAAACTAAATATTAGGTATTTCCGCCAGCTTTAATTCGTCATAGTGATACTTGACGTGACGGCGATTAACGAGAAGGGTTAACGTATTGTTGCCATTAATTTTTATCACTTTATGTGGACCTTTCCAGATAGGCGACAGAGCTTTATTCTGCCGCGGATGGTGTTTGATATACACCATATCGCCTGTTTTATATTTCATAGGTCTAGTTCTTTTATCGTAATAGTCTTTTGATGTGATTTTAGATTTAAGGATATTTTCTACGGCTTTCTCTCTGGAGAGTTTCATTCTTTGTTGGAGTATACGGACATAACTAGGATATGTAGGTTCTAATGCTGTATCATAGATAGAAGTGGGTATAAATGGTTTGCAACCGAATAATAATTCGTATGGTGTATAATTTGTGGTGCAATGGACTGTTGTATTGTAGGTTAACATTGCCGTGTAGACGTATCTCGGCCAGTCATTTTGGTTGTCATCGACGAAAGATTTTAAATATTCTTTTAGAGTCGCATGACTTCTTTCTAAAGCACCTTGAGTTTGTGGATGATAAGGGCTGGACCATAACTGTTTAATTTTCAAAAAGGTACAGGTTTGTTTAAATAGTTCCGCTGTGAAATTGGTTCCCTGATCTGTAAGGATAGTTTTAGGGATACCAAACTGGGATATGAAATGGATTAAACATTCAGCGGTTTCTTCTGCCGTAGCATTTCGGATAGGATAGCCTGCTGAAAATTTCGTGAGGTCATCCTGAATTGTTAAAATGAACCTGAGCTTGGCCGTGCCTGATTCAGGCAATGGTCCGACAATGTCAAGTGACACGCGTTCAAAAGGTTGTGTAGAGGTCGTTGTGATCTGCATAGGAGCTCGATTGGTCCTACGCAGGGCTTTATTGGTTTGGCATTGTTCACATTTTCGGACATAGTCTTCGACATCTCTGCGCATATTGCGCCAATAATATTTTTCCTGGATTCTACTTAACATTCTATTTGAGCCTAAATGACCTGATATGGGAATATCATGGTTCTCTTTTAAGATTTTAATGATTTCAGTAGGAGAAGGATAAATTATAATATTTTTGAAAATATGGACAGTGATTGAAGTAGTGTGAAACAAGTATGTAATTATGTTATGAATCTTCATAAAACTATGTGAATCGAATGGATTACGAAAGTCCGTTATAGCGAATTCAGTTGTGCTTTTATTAATTAATTCAAGTTTCAGATTTTTAAGGCTCTTAAAAATATCCTCATAGTTGCATTGATCGAAGTGATGGACTTTTACGAAAAGTAAGTAAAATTTCACATTATTATTTTCGAAGGAGAGAAAGGAATGTAATGTCCTTTCTTTTTCAAGGATATCTTTTGGTTCCGAAAGTTTATCGATAACTTCCGAAATATATGGATTTGACTCGTCAAGGTCAATGGAGGTTGGTATAATAATAGTTTTTAATTTTGTTTTTAATAGGGTTTCGCTATGTTCATGAATTATGGTGTCAAATTGATTAAATTTATTATTTATTTGTTTTAGGCATTTAGGGTAAGTATCGTCATCGTTTTGGACTTCAGGTGGAGTTGGGATATTAAAATCTTCGGGAAGTTCGAAGTCATCAGGTAAATCAATATTTTCAGGTAAGTCAATAAAGTCAGGTAAGTCGGGAATTTCAGGTATTCCGGGACTTTCAGGATTAATAGGAGGGATTTCAGGCTGCTGAGATGGAAGTGGGACATTCACAGGTGGTACTTTGTCGGTAAGTACATGAGCAGTGTTTGGTGATTGAATGGATTTCACAGGGTAACGGGAAAGAGCATCAGCGTTGCTATTGATCTTACCCTTTTTATACTCAATTTCATAATCGTATTCCTCGAGTTTTAGTCTCCATCTGACTAGCTTAGAGCCTGGTTCTTTGCAATTGAATAACCACCTAAGTGGTTTGTGATCAGTTATAATTTTAAATTTATAACCATAAAGATATGGGCGAAATATTTTCGTCCCAAAAATAATAGCCAGACATTCTTTTTCGGTTACGCTGTAATTAGTTTCAGCTTTATTTAGTGTGCGTGAGGCAAAAGCGATTGGGCGGTCTTTTCCCACCTCACCTTGAGAGAGTATTGCTGAAATAGCATAATTTGACGCATCACACGTTAGGATGAAAGGTTTAGTAAAGTCGGGATATATTAAGACGGGTGCTGAAATTAACTTATTTTTTAACGTTTCAAAAGCAAGTTGTTGACTATTAGTCCAATCAAATGGTATATCCTTTTTTAACAAGGATGTAAGAGGTTTAGCTAATTTAGAAAAATCCTGCAGGAAGCGACGGTAATAGGACACCAAACCTAGGAATGATTTTACGTCTTTTGGACATTTTGGGATAGGGAATTCACTTACAGCTTTAATTTTCTCGGGGTTAGGTTTTAAGCCTGCTTCACTAATAGTATGGCCAAGATAAGTAACTTCTTTGCGAAGAAACTCACACTTGTCTGGTTGCAATTTGAGGTTGAATTTTCTCAATCTCTCAAATGTGTAGGATAATTTCTGGACATGGGATGTAAGATCATAGGAATATATCACAATGTCGTCTAAATAAACATAGCAATGTATACCCTGCAGGCCTGACAGGACTGTGTTCATGAGCCTCTGAAAGGTTGCAGGAGCATTTTTAAGACCAAATGGCATTCTGATAAATTCATAGTGACCTTCGGGTACACTAAAAGCAGTTTTAGGGACATCTTCGGCTGAAATTTCGATTTGATGGAAGCCTGACGCTAAATCAAGAGTTGTGAAATATTTACTCTTGCCTAGCTGGTCTAGGATTTCGTTAATTTGGGGAATTGGATAGCTCTCACCAATAGTGATGTCATTGAGCTTGCGATAGTCAATCACTATGCGCCATTTCTTTTTTCCTGAAGCATCGACCTTTTTTGGCACTATCCAAATGGGCGATGACCATGGAGAGATAGATGGTTTAATTATATTTTGTTCCAGCATTTTACTAATCTGGGTTCTGACCTCGTCTTTATGAACTTCTGGAAATCTATAAGATTTTACGTTTATAGGTTGCGAGGTGCTTGTTTTAATTTCGTGCTTGATAGCACTAGTTGATGTGAGTTCATCGTCGGGAAGGTGGAATATGTCTGCATATTGACTACAGATGTCATAAAGGATTTCAGACTCTTCAGAGTTTAGATGGGAAGTTCGTAATTGTTTAAGGACCTCGTTTGTTCTCTCATAACAATTGACGTTAGGTTGAGATAAACATATTTCATTTTTAGTTATCGGGATTAAGGTCAGCGAGAGGTTAGGGTTTATTGAAATAGGTTTTTCAGATACGTTGAGGATCGATACATTAATTCGATTGTTACTTTTTATTTTCACTATTGAATTAGCTACTAACAATTTATTGGAAATATGTTGGTCCAGGATTATACCTTCCTTAACTTCTGGGTTTTTAACTGAACATTCTATGATGGTTTCGGTTCGTGGTTCTATTATGTAAGATGGATGGTTGAATGACAGCTTTATATGATGATGTGCGATTTCTAGCGCACCTGAATCATAATTTATGCGGCAGCCATTTTTAATGAATAGGTCATTACCTATAATACCATCATAGGGAAAGCCTAAGTTATCAAAGACGTGAAATTTGTGTAATACTGTGTATCCAGGAGATAGACTTAAGTCTAGAGTAAGATTACCGTGACTCGTAATCGGGTCCTTTGAGTCAATACCTTTTATTCTGACAATATCAAATCCTAATTCAAGGGCTTCAGATAGGCATGATTTCTTTAGGATACACAGGGAAGCTCCAGTGTCTATCAAAAGGGTAAGTGGTTTTTTGCTGACAGACGACTGGGCGACGATATAGGGTAAGTATGTTTTTAAATTAGTGTTTATTTCATATACTTTATAATCATTGTTGTTTTCTTTTTCAGGGACACATACGGATTGAGGAGGATTGGAAATGTCTTCAGTTTGGGGCTGATTACCCTGTCGCGTGACATTATGAGAGCTGCCATTTTGGGGCTGGTTACCCTGTCGTATAGCTGTAGGGCGAATGTCTTCAGTTTGGGGCTGGTTACCCTGTCGCGTGACATTATGAGAGCTGCCATTTTGGGGCTGGTTACCCTGTCGTATAGCTCTAGAGGATGAATGATGATCGGGTATAGGATTAGTGGCGTCGTCTTTTAAAGTTCGTCTCGTGCGACACCCGGTCGAGACGTTTAATAATTTAAATTGTCCTGATCAGATTCTGAATCAGTCGTAGGGGAGTTTTCTTCGTTGTTCACGAAGTTTACATGAGGACTCTTGGGCTTAGAAGAATATTGTTGCGCGGGAGAACTGAATTTATGGTTATATTTTTTATTATTAAATTCGCGCAATTTACATTCGGCTAAAGTATGACCCTCTTTCTTGCAGTATCTGCATACCGACGAATCTCTAGAGGAAGAAGGTTGATTATTATTATTAGGTAGATGTGGCTTAGGTGAAGGTCTATTGTTATCTTTTTTAAAATTAACATTTTGTTTAAATGTATACTGCTGAATCTTTTCTTCAGAAATTGCATAGTTAACAGCCTCGTTCAAATTTTTTGGATCTCTACATCTTACAATGTTAGCTATACGAGGATGTAACCCTATGTTAAATGTATGAAGCGCTAAGTCCTCCATCGCAGCCACTCTACCGACAAGTTCACTTTTCTTTGTGTTGGAAATTGTTACTTCTGTAAGTAATCTGGATAAGCAAGTTTCGACTCGCAGGTGAAATTGGCTGACCGTCTCCTGGTTAGTTTGATGGCACTCTTGAAGCTCGGTAAGTAAATGGGCGTAATGCTTTCTCTCGCCGAATTGATTTTTCATAAATTCTTTGAGAGATGACCAGTTGTCAAACTCTTTGATGGAACACGCGCATTGCGCTTTACCATCTAGTTGGCTGATAATGTATTTGAAGACAATGTCTTCCTGAGATGATGACGATAAGGATATCGCATTATCGCAATTTACTAGGAAAGCATTTAATTTTTCTCTAGAACCATCAAATGGCTTAATAAATTTAAGGATAACACTAAGGGGTATTTCTTCATCTTTAAACTCTCTAAGGTCTTTTTTTGAATCTAATTTAGTCATTATAAGTGACTAAAATAAGTTTCTGAGGAATAAAATACAATAATTAAAGCCTCGATGTTAAAAGTTTTGCCAATTGGTTATAGACGGCTTATCGGTATTCCGCGTACTGAGTAACCGAGTACGTGGGCGAAGGATGTTTAGACTACGGTCTGGACACAGTGTTATAACGACAAATACAAAGTAACAGGAATAGAGATTAGCTTATGCTTTGCTAAAGACTTATGGCAAATCTATAAATAGAATTAAAATTAAGAGCACTGAACTGACTCACAGAACACAAAAACACTTCATTTTGTGGGGACACGGAGGACGTCTGATCCTGGTCGGTGCTGGATACAAGCAGGTCCGTGGAATGCGCTGCAGCGCGCTGCCCGGTACCACTGCACAGTAGACAGGTGACGACTTGGATGAATCCTCAAAAGGGCTCTGGATTTAGCCTCTTTTGAGCTGGAGTTAGCCTCTCGTAGGCCACTGGAGTTGGCCTATTTCAGCCAGGGTTGGCCTCTCTTAGGCCGCAGATAGGTCGCGTTGAGTTCGGGTCGTAGGTTTAGCACACAAGATTCACTTGGCACAAGGACACTTTCACTGGATAACACTTCGCGAGACGTTCCGCGGGATATGATATTATGATCCCTTGCCGCTGCCACCAATGTTAGGACACACTTTATAAATCCCTTTTTAAAAAAAACGATTGTCTGAAGTTAATTAATTATATTTAATAAAAGGTAAAAATACAGGATTAAAAGGGAAACTTGGTCAATATTCTGACTTGCGAAGTTGCGACCTATCCGATAGGAGTCTTTACCCGAACTGGCGCTACAGCCTGACCAATGCACTAAGTCTAGCACGTAGTGATGATGTGGTGCTGACTAGGCACTTAAGGGAGTATTCTAGGGATGTAACAGCACGCGTTTACGTTACATCTGGTTCAAGATTAGTATTGTTTAGCGTTATTTAACTTTCGTTAACTGAAATTGAGGATAGTGCCTTGCGAGTTTCGATTCAGATGGTGATTATTTATGTAATCAAGGTTACCATTTAGGAACAATATTATTCAATCAAGATACATACATTTTGAAAACCAGCGTCGGGCACTGATTGTCCGGCATTTTTACTGAACTGGGCACGTAATATTATATTATCTGTGTCTGGGCTTATTAGGCGCAGCCGTCAGACAGATAATATTATCTCTTTCTGTGTAGATTAAAGTTTTTTTTTTAAATATTGTGTATACTTAATTGTGGCATGTGCCAAATAGCCATTTTTTTCCCAGATACATCTGTTTCAGATACACCTTTTTCAGATACATCTGTTTCAGATACATCTGGTTCAGATACATCTGGTTCAGATACATCTGTTTCAGATACATCTGTTTCAGATACATCTGTTTCAGATACATCTGTTTCTTTTGGAGATTTTGTTGATCGTAGCGCCCCCTTTATCATCATCCCATCAGCCGAAATACCACCACTGGACATAGACAGAGAAAAGCGCAAAGCCATTCCAAGTTGCCATGCTTGCATAGTCAAGCGCCACCACGTGGTGTGGCCCTGAACATATCGTTTCCAGCAGATTCTTGCAGCCTTCACGACCTCGGTCCGTCTTGTGCAAAGCTTTTCAACGCTTCGCCTTCCCGTACGTGGTAGTCACTCCGTAAATAGCTATTGATCGTTTCAACATGTGCCCAAGTCGTATTAGTACATAAATCTATACAAATAAATAAAAACAATTGAAGTGTATGTTTGTGATATAAAAAAACAGCTTTTTACTGAATGCATAATGAAAGTATAATATACGGTACTTTTAATAAAAACACTTTAATTTTTAATTTTTCTGTCTATTTGTTCCGGCTAATCTTAGAAAAGCCTAGACCGATTTTGACGGGATTTTGACTTTTACTGGCATATAGATTATATAAGAAGTAATTTAGGCTACTTTTATTTTAGAAAACAGAATTAGGGTACCGTGCAAAAAAATTAAAACCCATGTAATTGTTAACAAAATCCGATTCAAATAGAGAAGTAATATTTTTTTATAATAATTTCAGGCGGGCGAAGGTCGCGAGCACAGCTAGTCATAATTAAAACTTAGGTAGAACAAGATATCTTAGTCGATTTATAGCACACCACACTGAACAAAAACTTTGTAAACTGCTTCAAAACTTTGTATTTAAGTTAAGAGTAAAATACGTCAAGTCTAGCCTCAGGATGAAAGGATAATTACAAATGTGTTATAACAAGTGGAAACTGTCATAACTCTAGTTCCAATTTATCGTAACCGACTTTGGAAATTGGACTCTAAACTTAGGTAAAGTTCGAGTTCAATTTCCAAAGTCAACTCTAAACTTTCGTTCGAGAGGTTATAAGTAATGGTGTATCTCGGCTTCGTAAAGTGAAATTAGTTCTAAAAGTAGGTACTTACGTACTTGTTGCTTTTGTATGAAACGCTTGTCTGAAAATTTTCAGTTTTTGCTTCATAAGATTAACGATATTGTTGGATACTCTGTTCACGCTCAAATTGGTTTCGTTATAGAAAACTTTCTACTGACTAGCTATTTTATTAAACTAAAATAACATTAGAAAATAAAGAAAAATGTTTCGTGACGATTTTTAAAAAGGTCAGGCCAAAAATACGCGCAACAAGCGAAAAAGGCGTAAGTTTTTGTAATACAAAAAAAAAAATAACCGACTTCCAAGTCAAGAAGTCAGTAATTTTTTTGCAAAAAAGTTTTTATTTTACCTTTTTTAGTTATCGTGTCACACACAAATCCTTATTCTTGTCAAGTATCAATTTCGCAATTTCTTTTATTTGGATGACATGTTTTTCTAGCTATTTTGATTTAAAAACCAAACTACTAAACCGATTTTGATGAAATTTCTATGGGACCAATCGGAAAGTCTATCTTTTCAGATAAAATATTTTTTTAAATCATAAATGACGAAGATATGAGGTAACAAACACAAAAAAATACAACCGAATTGAGAACCTCCTGCTTTTTTTAAGTCAGTTAAAAAATGTATCAAATGCAATCCCAATAAAACATCACAATTAGAGATGGGACTTTGACTTTGGCCGACTACTCTTTCTATTTTGGCCAAGCCTATCATTACTTTCGGTGCAGTTAAAGGGTCATCGTCTATGTCCGCGACTACTTCATACGACACTTACTCACACGCGCCCGCGCCGCCGTGCGGAAATTCCATTTTTCTGTTAAAAGTTAAATTATTATTTTTATGCTTTTAGTTCAATCATTGACTACATAATACGTATCATGGCACACTTTTACAAAATGCAGCGCATCAAGGTATTCACATAATGCCAAAAATATTATTACTGTGAAAGTTGAGATAGAGAACAAAATAAAAAAATTGACGAAAAAAAAAAAATCTTCGGTAAAAACTTCTATTCTCAACACGAGATTCTAATCTAATTGGCCTTCAATCATCGTTCAAAGAACATTGACTCAAAGTGATTCATAATGTGAAGTGTAAAAAACGTTTGAGCTATCAATCATGTGCCACTTACACGCGTGTATATTATCATCGATTAGGAACATGACGCCCCTCGAAATTATAGGTACTTATACTAGTTACCGCCCGTGGTTATACTCGTAAAGTATAAACAGTTTAGTTTTAGGTACCTACTTATGGTTGTTGAGAAATGATTGGTTCAGTAGACAGATTGTTATTATAAAATGTTGTATTTGGAACCTTAGAGACGTTTAGGAACAGATTTTTAAAACATTAGTTAGCACGTAATTTCTGCGCTATTCCTGTCACTCACTGTTGCCCAACTGCCAAACTAAACGTGAAAGGTAATGACAGGAACATGTGCAAAAGCATGTCAAACCATGTGGTAGAAAACAATTACAATGGGTTTAATGAAGCCTAAAGGCATTGACATTTTCACAAGTTTTTTTTTTAATAGAAGTTTTTAATCTTATAACTTTACTTTAAATACTTCCACAACCCCGTACTATTCAATGCATCTACGAGAACAATGTTTTGAGTGCGTTACGTTGAGTCCTACCGTAAAACGTGATTTTCAACCCCAAAAGAAAAGGTGTTTCCCAGTAATTACTTTTGCGTAGAGTTACTCAGTTTGATGTACTTACAGAAATGATTGGGTTTTTTTTTTTTATTTAAGATGGGTTTGCTCTTGACTCTAGTCTAGGTCAGAGGTGACAGAAACTTGGTCGACAATGGAACGAGCTTACCTAGAAAAAGCCTGGTTGATGGCTTCGTGAACGGTTCGTATATACCTTGTATGATCTCGGTCTTAGAGTTATCGATAAATGCAAAAGACGATAATTATAAAAGATAGTTAAGGTTCCTTTTTTTAATGGAAGCAATTTCTAAAGAAGTAATATCGATTTGTGTTACAAATGGTAAAAACTAAAATGCCCTGCAAATTTTCTAGACTACGAAAAAGAATATGCTGTATTAGACACAAAAAAATCAAACACTTTTACAGAAACATTCATTCATTTCCACCCACTGTACAAATGGCACAACGAAGGGATTATTTAAATTCTATTCCAGTACTAATGTGAACGCTTATCTCATTTTTATATCAAATAGATTTCCCAGAGGGCGTGATGTAATTTGTATTCCGTGTCAGAAACGTGAATTATGGTAAATTGGTGGGTGTAGCGTATCAATTAAATACCAATAGATTAACCAATTACTGATATTACATACTGTATATTGTATCGGAAAAGCATGTATTGTGTAAGTACTAATAAACATTCGTTTACAAGATGAAGCTGGGTTTATTTTCTTTCGACAAAATACTTACGATACTATTCATCTTTAAAAAAAAAAACGAATTTGTCTAAAAACAACCTAAAAATCAAATTTTAATATTAAAATACCCTTAAGGTAATATTGCAGAACGTTGTCAAAGCCCCCACAAAAAAAAATAAGGTTAGAAAAACAAATACATTACTTTTTTATGTCAAAAGTTGAACAGGCGAATCCGACTTTTATTTTCGGCTGGACCGTTTGTTTATCAACGACCTTTGTAATTTGAAGTTGGTAGTTAGCCACAAGAGACGGATTCTTGTATGTTTAAAACAGAAATAGATGTTTTTAAAAATATCCTGTAGATACAGTTTTTGCCGTTTTTCGGCCTTGATAAGTTGAAAAATGAGCTTTCAATTACGCCCGTATCGAAAGTGGTAAACATTTTTCAATGCGATTGGATTGGCGGAAGCTATTTCATGAATGAATGTATGATTTAATAATAAATCATTGATTTTATTCAAAGACGGCTAACAAACTATGCTCATACGATTGCATTGGAATAGTTATTGAATCTTGCCTGTATTGGAATCTCGTGATTTCAAGGTACGTTTCCTTGTTAAAATTCTAAAACCACGTTAGTAAGTTTTTTCGATTTTGACATTTTGATGCCGTTTGCTAGAGAATCGGAAGTCGAGTTGTTTCAGCCAATCAGCAACGTTTAAAACAAACAACGTTTCATCTAATTTGAAGTGAACACAAATTTAAAAAAGGTTTTGTACTGCTACTTAAGTATTATCGTGCAGTTATTTCACATTCCTGTAAAGTTGCTATTTTTGACTTACGTGGTGTTAGAACTTCAGCGACGGTTTACAGTGTGGGGTTCAGGGAAAGAAAACATAAACAACAAATACTCTTGTTTCAATCAAATGCACTTCGCAAGATTGTTTAGTCCCGTCCTCAAGTGCGAGAGGAAAGTAACGAAGACAAATATGTGAAGTAAGTTTATAAAAACAATCCCTAAAGCTATTTACATAGGACATAGAAGATTTATGTTTCAGTACCTTTCCATTTTTTATACTTGAAAATAATTAAAATTGTTTTATTTGAAAATAATTATGAGCGATTGCTTTTAATATCAAAATACCCTAAATTAAATAAATTATAATATTCTGTTATGTAATCAAGAAAAACAAAATACGGTTCTTTTTGTAATACTATCCTTAATTTAACAGAAAGCGGAAGCCATTGCCACACATCAAAGAAAAATACCAACTAATCTTTAAAATATTCTTGTTGATTTTTCCTGTCTTCCTACTTCATTTTTAGCTAAACATAATACGAAAAGTGTCATGACAAGGTCACTCATGAAGTAATAAAAATAAATAAATCTTCGTTCTGTAAAAAGAACATTCATGAACTCTGTGTGAAAATAAACGTAATTTCAGGAACTGCCTGCCAGTATAAACATTGGCCGCTGAAATAAGCTCCGTCATTGATGTTTGTTTAAGAACTATTTCGTGTAATCGTATCTTCTAAATAAATTAAAAAGTAACGATTATTTGGCATGTTTCCTGCCTGAAATTCAGTTCCATTGCATGCATAAAAACGCATTTAAATGCAGATAGGTAAAACGAGTTCAGAGTCTCATAATAAAATCATATTCTGAATAAATCAGATGCCAATGTTTTAGTATAAACCAAAAGCAATGTCTTAAATTAAAATGTACACACACATTTCACCAGTTATGTTTAGGTCCCATGTAATAGGAGGCAAGCCTATTGCCATCAACCGGGCACAAATCTGGCTGCTACTGAAGAATTCCTGATGATAAATCCCAATAACACTTTGCCCGAGCTGAGAATCGAACCCAGTACCTCATGTTCATCACTCTTGCGAGTTGCTACCACTCTAAAAACGAGGCAGTCACCGTGTTTAAAATAAAGTAGAATATTGAAGTTGAAATAGTCCCATCAATGCAACAGATTGCAGTAACTAACTGTGTTTGAATAAAACTAAACATAAAATGGAACAGACTCGTAACGCTAATATTTGCACTGACAATATTGACACACCTTCACACACAGGATTCGTCCAAATGAACAGCTTTCATATTCAGATTTATTTGTCAATTCAGTTGGAAAGCTAGAAACGTCACACACACTATGTATATGATTTAAAATTTTATTCATTGCAATTTTAGATCGCGCGGTAGTACCTAGTGTAAAATGAAAGAAGGCTTTTTCTTTAACTTCGATAATAAAGACGCATCACGCGTTTACGGAGCGTGAGCGCTAATGGCCATCATCATAGCCTTTTTCTAACTATGGACTGGAATGGACTGGAAATTGGAACTTCTAACCGGATGCAGCTGAATACCAGTATTTTACATAGAGCGACTGCCAGGTCAGCTAGGCAGTCGCTCCACAACCCAGTTAGCACTGGGTAATACGAAACCCCATGGAGACTGATTGCCAGATTTTCGGGCCTCTGACTGCCGTAACGATCTGTATTTTTTTTTACCCTATGTTCACAAAATGATTAAATGAGTTTGAATTTGAAAAAAAAACGACTGTCAAAGATCTACTACAAATTACAGCCAGGACCGACGGCTTATCGTGCTCTCCGAGACACGGAAGAAACTTGGTATGTAATGAATGGTCACCAATCCATGAACCAACCTAGGCAAACGCGGCTTCACCTAAAGATCGACCCGAGAGGTTGTTATTGCTTAGCCACTCCTCTGAGCGCATTGACCATTGGACTCAAAACCCACTGTGAGGACGCTTATACATACTTTGCCTTTTTAGGGTTCCTTCTACTCGTTTACACCTATTTAGGTCTTAAGGGGCGCCTGGGGCGATGTGAGTAACGACTTGTGGCGTCTTTAAGCAACTTATTTCATTTGTGCTGTCAAAACACGCGTGTTGCATGTGACCAAACGGTGACGCAGCGTATACGTGGCGTGAACGCGTACGCTTGCTGTGTTGGAAATGGAAATTTCTCATAAGGAAATCGACTATCTAAATTTCTCAAAAGATGCCTTTGTAAGAGCACCCTATGGCGACATTTATTACAAAACCCTTCTCTCAAACCTGCTGCCAATACAAGTAAAACATAATAATACAACATAAAACAAGGCAGGTGCTATCTAACAAAGATAAATTACAAGTAAATATTGTCCTACACTTAAAGCGCCGAGCGTGGCTCGACGTGTGATGGCAGATGTAGGGGGACTACACACGATGTATTATCGTCGTAACTGTATTTATGACGATAATAACTTACATTCAATTTAAGATGATTTGTCTGTCCTTATCCCAATATATTTGGGGTCGGAGCAGCATGTCATCTATTTCCATATTTCTCTATTAGTCGTCTTCTTTATATTCATTCGCTTTATTGCCATTTCACTTTTCACACAGTCCATCCATCGTATCATTCGATATAAATGATTAAATAGGTAAGATAAAGGTGATACATAGGTTTTTATCGACTTTATTGTCTATGCATTTCGGTACATTAATCAAATTATCGTTTGAATTTTCTTTTATAAGATAAAAATATTAAAACTGTCTCATCTGGTGGCCAAAGGTCCACAATACAATAAACATTCAAATGGCAACTTCACATTTTTGGTCCGAGTTTTTCACTTTCCACCCCAACTATTGCTAGGACCGGCTTTAGGGTACCTATTGTGCAAATAGAGTTGATTCCTGAAATATATCAAGATACCGGTGACTGGGCTCTAACGGAAATCGTCTTTTCTCCACGTTAGACTCTGACATCCATAGCTAAATTTCTTGTATCACAAGAAATGTTTACCTTTACTTTAAAACACTACAGCTTCGGATTAAATCAGCAAACAAAGCCGCACTTCGTGTGTAATCTCCCTAAGATACTCATGCTCAGCTGAGTGGATCGGCAAAGGCGTCTCCCGTCTAAACAAGCGTTAGTAACTCGATTGAGCACAACCAAAAAGGCGTAAGGCGTTTACTGTATTAGCTTTTCTATGCTCCAGAATGTTCTCTATTCGGAACATTCGACTTTTCGATATCCATCTCGAAGACTTTATGAATAGACAATTGTTTTGCCAAAGAGTTTCGGAATCAAAAAGGTTTTCGTAATAGACACCTGTCTACAAATTGATGGAGGTCGAGTATAGGTATTACTAGGTAAATCTGAATAACTCAGGTATCTATAATAAAAATATGTACCTTATATTACCTATTCAAAGTAGGTACAAAGGTATTTTACCGAAATGAGGCCGAAAATGTGGAGCATTAGGTATGTACTGGGCCTTCGTCAAAATAAACGTTAGGTACGAAGGGTATAGAAATCTAATACAAAATAAGAATAGAAATGCTAATATTAAAAAAGATCCTACAGGTATATGAGTTTGCAATTACGTTGAACAAATTGGAAAGATTCAAAAAGTTCTTGATACAAATGAAAAATGTAGTTTTTTAGCATAATGGAGGAAAGCCCGATGGAACTGTAAATTTTTCGTCTCACTACATAACATATGCACCATATATTTTATAAAAGAAAACATTTCACATAGGGTGACACAATGGGCGGTCTTGTCTTTTCGCGACGAAACACTTTTACAGAAGTCCTATTAATAAATTTTTGAAAATTGCTAAGCCATCGTATAACTTAACATCGTTTAGCTAAATTATATTGCACAATTAGCTACGTAGTCGTTGAAAAAATACAGTCATATTGGCGTACTTTTCGAACAAACTATGTGAAAAAATCTTAAACTCACTTTCCTGTTTACGATTGAGCTGAAATTTTGCATCCATGTTTAGTTTTGATGACAATGCAGTGGTTAGCTAAGTGACGCCATATTGTATTTAGAATACTTATTACTATATGGTGGACTAGTTATGTTTTATGCATTCTCAAGATATGAATATCAAAGGGTTTGCTGATAACAATACGACAACGTGTTTTTTAGTTTTTTTTAAGCATAATATTATTGAGTTTTATAACGGAAACAAAAATATGCTTAACGACACTGACTGTCAATTGTTCTATCAGAAGTCGTTGTGAGTATTTTGACATCCTGCACCACACGGGCGAAGTTCAACATTTTTATGTGTTTTTTTACGAAACTTAACTTGAAATACCTATTTAATAAAAATGTTTTCCAAAAGTGATTATTTACACCAAAAATTAAAATCGCTTCCTTGTGGGTTATATGATGGTTTTGCATCTTGTAGACTTGAAAAGAAAAAATAACAGATCAATGCAAAATACTAAATTCAATACAATAAACTCGCGCCTAGTTAGTTAAGTAAATAAATCGATTAGTATAAATCTAAGCTCAAAATGTGTTCAACACGCTTCACCGATGTTTCAAATAATTAGCAGATACTTTTTCCTGTTTTGAGTAAGCGATGATGTACATTTTAATGTTTACTTAAGAGTCTGGCCAATGTACTAGAAGAATGTATTTGTACTAGATTGAAACAGTGTCTTACATTGTGGTTCAACTTTACGCATACCGTGAATGTAGCAATGAAAAGACAATTGTATGAAAATTTCCAGTCGAATGGATAAAGCAAGAAATGAGTATGTTAGAGGAAGTTTAAAAGTTGCTCCATGTACAGAAAATCTGAAAGGGAAGACAGTCTGGATATGGACGTGTGTTGAGGAGGAACGAATCGCATGTGACTAAGAGAGTGATGAGTATAAATGTTGATGGATGGTTGATGGAGGAAGACTAAGGTAACGATGGATGGATTGTATGAGGAATATTACGAAAACAAAGTTGTAAATCATTGCGTGACGGTTGACAGGGGAGAATGGATGAAAAAACGTGTTGAGACGACCCCAAGTAACATGAAACAAGGACAGGAAGATGATGATTACATTTACAGTTGACTTAGTCAATCCAGACTTAATGTTTTCATATAAATCATCATCTGCCTAGCCTTTTCCCAAGTATGTTCGGTCGGCTTCCAGTCTTACTGGATGCAGCTGAATACCAGTATTTTATATGGAGCGCCGGCCTATCTACGATAGTATACGATAGTATTACCCAGTCCTAACTAGGTTGTGGTCCCCTATCTCCGGTAACGCCTTGGTTGTCAGACTTTTGGGTCTTTACCTGTAACGAGTAACAAAGATCTACTATTGACAGCCGGGACCAACGGCTTAGCGTGCTTTCTGAGGCATGGGGGAAACTCGGTATGTATGATTGATTTGATTTGATTTGATTTTAATGAGTGATCACCCATCCACGGACCAATCCAGGCAAGCGCGGCTTAACCTGACGATCGACCCGAGCCGCTGTTATTATTTAACCACGAGCTCCTCCTTAATGTTTTCACATAAAATAAACGACGACATACACCATACACCAGTGACATAAGCATGAAATGTGACCTTTTTTTTTATTAACACTTCACGTTTTGGGTTCTAGGTGCTTCGAATGTTTTCTGATCAAGCGTATTGGGCAATATTGACCTTCACTTTAAAGTAATGATACCTTTAATTTAAATGCGAGTCCGTGTTGATGCTAACCTGAAACAAAATGAAAAACCACGTCAGATTGATATTGAAAAGATGATTCTTAAAAAGGTTAGGTTATATTTATAATCTATTCGATGTTATGTAATCTATTGGGATAAAATATTAACTAAGTAAATACTGAAAATAGACCCTAAGATTTACAAAATCGACCAACATCATTCATTCATTACCTTCTTTAATTTTATTAAGAAAAAAAGTAACTAAGTCTACTAGCTGCCAGTACTTGCAAACTAGTAGATAGATGTTATTCACGGTCGAGTTAGGTTTCACAAGTACATACATATAGCGATATAGCTAACACAACATTGAAAATCTGATATGCTCTAAGAAAAAAGGTTCTGGAAAAAAGTTTGAAGTTGGAGGGTTTCATCCAAAGTTTTAGTGCATAGTTGATTTATTTTACAGTGGTGATAAAACATTTCACTGTACATTGATCTTTATTTTCACGGTTATAAGGTTGTTGATAGTTTGCTGCAACTGTCGAGTCTGTCCAAATAACAGTAATATTTATAGTTTTAGAATAAGTTTGTTTTTACATTGAACCTGTCCAAGGTAAAATAAAATTGTAAGGACAGTACACAAAAGCACCTAGCAACTGTAAATTGAAACAGGTACACGCAATTCGAACTCGTTAATGTCAAAACCAGATACAAAACTAATTAACCAATATGGTTTCCGAAATAGACCTGACATCCACACAATGTAGATAGGGTATATATTTGATTGCACTTTTAAATGTATTCATGGTCTGAATAATTATTCTGTTGCAAAACTAAAAAAAAACAAATAATGAATGAGCTCACGTAGGTTTTAGCTTTGAAGTTAAATGTTTTATAGAAAATATATAGTCTATTTACAGCTCAAAAGATCATCAACATGACCACATCAAAATAAATGCGGCTTCAACATTTTTCCTTCCAGGCAATATCCGGACTTACTTCAAGGCGCCGTCGCAATCTCCGCTTTAGAAAAAATCCCCTTCGACACTACAGTAGTGTTCCCTGCGAGCGTGTCATCAACTATTATGTAAAATACTGCAGATGTTTTTAAAACTTACTTCATTTATCAGATCAAAATCACGAGATTTATCTCGATGTATGTATGAGTTTGAGATTCCTATACTAATAAATGAGCACATTTAATATTTAATATAGGAAATTCATTTTTAAATTTTGTAAAATTATGGATGTAATTCAAAATCGTTTCCAAAGGATAAGTGCTTAAATTTTCGAGAGCATTCTAAGTTAAAATGACATGTATAGTTTGCTTAACTTTATATTAAACCTAGAAAACAAATAAGGACAGTCAGTCAAACACTGGATCTTCTTCACGAATATTCAATTTATATTAATTTCAAGATTTTGTTAAAAAGAAAGTTGTTTTTACTTCTTCGCAAGTTCTATTCTTTGATTGAAGATTTCAGGGTGTTTGTCTTCTCTGACAGTCGTATAAACTGTGTGAAGTATCCCGTACGGCCCGTTGTATTGTATTAACAATATAATTTTCAGTTTTTCATTGACGTTACAGAAGCACAGACGCGTTGTGTATTGGGTTACTTCGAGTATCTAGTGGATCTGACCAGTCAAAGCTATTAGGATATGCGTCTGTTTATTATGAAATTGGTAATAGGTACCTACTGAACTTACACTATCATTTACGGGATACCATCCGCGATTAATGTTTATATTGAGCTCCCGATATTTTGACGCTGTTACAAGCGCCATGATCATGAGATGAAAATATCGGGAGCTCAATATAAATATTAATCGCGGAAGATATCCCGTAAGTGATAGTGTAAGTTCAGTTATAAACCGTGAAAGTTTAAAACAGTGTGAGGTACCTACTGTTGTTATAACTGTGTAATAACTTCAAGGACTGCCTATCTACCAATCTGTATAACGAACAAAACACATCAGTATCTAGGATATATCCTAAGACACGACATTTTAACCACGGTCGCGTCGTACGTTAGCTGTCCATAATCAAATGCTCCCAATTGAGAACGAATTTGTGCTGTCAGAAAACAAGTGTAAGCTCAAAACGGGAATATCTATCTATTTCCACGTGATATAGATTGTATTTCAAAGGGAACTGGATTAGGTAATCCAGTTTCTTTTGAAATACAGAACCACTTTAACGTTTGAAAACCGTCAGTTCTTTAGAAAAAAAAAAATTAAATAAAAATCTTTTACTCGTATTTAGGACAAGCAACATCAATAGAAGGTTAGTAAAAAAAAAACTTATAGACTATTTTAGTTACACAACTAATATTGATATTAATGATATTATTGATATTATAAGTATCATTCATAAATTTAATTAAAATGGCATTGAGTTTAGATTGGAATGGGTTCCAGCTCATATTGGGGTAAAGGGTAACGAGGTGGCTGATCGATTATCTAAATTAGCAGCAGTAGAAGGAAATGAGACCGACTTTTTGCCGGATTACTCAGATCTGATACCAAAATTCAAAATTAAATGTAATGAGATTTGGAAAAACCATTTTAACGAAACGTCGGCAACAAAAGGAATTTGTTATAAAATCATTCAGCATAAGCCTCCTTGTTACTTTTTTTTAACTTTGGTTTGATGATGACAAACTAAGCAGAAAATTTGTTAAGCTAGCTTTAAGACTTCGTTCTGGACACTATCCATCTGCAAAGTTTGCATTCTTGATGAAAAACGTCGAATCACCAAATTGTATTGTTTGTAACAAAGTTGAGGACGAACAACATTTGCTATTGGATTTTGTAAAAAATAAGAAAGAGAGAGAAGAATTGGTAAGAGAACATAAATTGAACAGATTCGATATAGGTTTAATTCAGACGATTTTGTCACGCCCTAAATCAGATGTAGCAAAACAATTGTGTAGTTTGGCAGTAGTGAACCTCGAATTGTCTTGAGACTTTTTTTTAATATTTCATTTACTATAGAATAGTGTGTAGTGTAGTGATTAATGATATATTTTTTGAAGATACAATGGGCTTGGCGTATCCGTGTGAATAAAAACCCCCAAAATTTAAAAAAGAGAAAAAAAATACAGCACGTATAGATAATATTGTAGTTTTTTTACTTTTACCCGGGCAGTAACACCCCGCCTCGTTCATAATTTTCGGCTTATTTATCTTTCCGTTTGCGACAAGCAAAATGCTGTATAATCCAGAAATTACCTAGCGTAGGTTATACGTGTAAGTAAAAGATATATTAACTGATTCGGGACTTATCTTAGACCGATAACATTTAATCTCTTTCTCGTGAAATTATTTACCAAAAGAAGTAGGTTACTTATCCCCACCATCTAGTTACTTAAGTTTTATTCATGCTTACTTTCGTTCACCTTTGGTAAGAGGATTCTAGCTACAATTAAAGGCCATTACAAAGAATTAGAAGGATTACGGGAAAAGGAAAGTTCTCTTATAACAAGGTTAGCATTTTCCTGGAATGAATATTATGTTGGTAATAAATGGCCAATCAGGCTTCTTTTCCTCGTCGAGGTAGTGTACAGTCAATCGCAAAAAGGTCGGACGAGCAACCGTTTTATTGTCTACAACCACTGTCCCATAATTGTGTATACAATGTAAAGCTATAAAACATAGCAAAACTCTTTTTGAAATTAAAGTAAATGAAAAGATAAAATAGTTTATTTGCACCTTCAATTAAAAATTATGGTTTACAATAAAAATAGGCCTTAAGGTATGTTAAGTTGCATATTTTTGGGGCTGGTGTACCTACACTAATATTTTAACAGATATATCAGAAGTTCACGATACCATTTCACCAAAACCTTTCACGGCAGTCCTCGAAGACATCGTGAAATGCTTAAATTGGGAATGTTGCGGTGGTAACATAAATGGTGGTTAGCTGTCGCATTTAAGATTTGCAGACGACCTCGTCTTCTTCGCTGAAAACTTCGAGGATCTTCAGAATATGCTTCAAGACCTATACGATGCTTCTTTCAAAGTAGGACTTAGGATAAACATGGCCAAGACGAAGATTATGGCAAACATCAACAGCTATTCAAATTCTTCTGTCAAAGTTGGAAATGAAGAGTTGGAGATGGTTGACCAGTATGTCTATCTGGGTCATATGCTTTCATTTGGCAAAGATCATCATCAAAAAAAAAATATCCCGAAGAATACAGCTTGGGTTGGGCCCGCGTTTAGCAAATTGGATGACACTTGTCTTAAGTCCCGCCTCTACAAGGTGTAGTTCTGCAACCTCATCAAAAAACAGGAGGTTGTCATAGAAGACGTAAATTATCAATATAAATTACGGAAGGGCCGTAATTTATATTGATAATTTACGTCAATAATAATAAACGCTGCTTTTTTTGTTGTTTTAATTTAACACTTTTTCAGAATGAAACCCTTTTCAAAAGAGGAGAATCACTCGTTTATCGAATAAACGTCTGCGTTTGTTTGTGTGTGTGAAAGCGCGGTTATAGGGCGAGTATTAGACGGGCCGCGTTTTAATACGGGTGGTGTACACCTATCGATTTCCAATATTAAGAAAAAAATATAAACGTGAGCTACCGATTTTATTATTGATTCTTGTCGAGAATCATTAGCATAGTTACCTCCTTGAATTTGACGAGGATGCAAAGCAACAACTTGTATAACCAGTGTGATAAATGATAAATGATGTTTATTTTGCAATTAGGTTTTTACAAACACTTTTACACGTCTTCTTTTTTAAAACTAGACGAGGCCGGTATTTCGGTGTTTTCAGCCTGCAGTGGGTGAATTCAGGGTGTGGATGATGATGATTAGAAGTTCAATGGGCCTAATAGGAGCGAGCATATTTCCATCAACCGGCCACACAATCAGCTTCTGAAAATTGACTGTCAAATTTTTTGATGCCGGTGGACCAACTTTGTTTATTAGATTTGAGAATCAAACAGTCAGCAGTCGCGACGGCAGCAGCGCCCTTTGACCTTTATACCAGAGTATCCTAAAACGTACCACAAAAACCTTTTAACACAGGTCTCGAACTTTTTACTTTGACTCAAAAGAATTTTTCAATTAAAACTAATCGGGCGGTAAAACTGGACCGTGGGTACTAAGGCTTGTTCAAGAATTCGGCGATAGAAAACCACTCACAAATTGATTGGACCCGCTAATTACAAGAAGTTTTCGGTTTGACCTTGTGGGGGAGGAATTTTCTCTGGGGACCCGGGAATTATTTTCTTATGAAATAGAGTAGAGTACTAATATAGTAGATCTATGTTTTATTTTAACACTAGCTGTCGCCCGTGACCTTCGTCCTCGTGAAATTAATATGAACATATGACTTCCTTATTTGAATCGGATTTTGTTAAAAATGTCATGGGTTTTAGTTTTTTTTTTTGCACAGAACCCTAATTATATACCCTAATTATAATTTAAAAATCGTTCCAGCCGTTTCGGAGGTTAGCCGGAATAATCAAACAGACAGACAAAAATTAAATTTTTGTTATAAGTACCGTATACAAGGTGTCGCTGACAGTAAATTAAACTGAGTATACCCCATGACGTCCCCAGTCTGCATACAAAAAATCATTCGAATTTATCCAGTAGTTTAGTTTTTTTTGCTTTTTTTAGTCACATTTTCTACATGATGTAGATTAATAGGCCAGCACCGACAGGTTAACGACCCCCACATCAGTATAAACATTAAACACATGTTGCCAACTCGCTACTTCAAAAACTTTTGGCAAATTCAGTCCTCAAGTTTTATTTCCAGATGCGATTTTGTGAAAATTATACCTAAATTTAGTGAATCAATACTTATAAATGGTGTTGTATTTTGGTAACAGTTTTATGCTATTTAGTTTGTTTGAAAATTTTTTTTTTTTAAATTTTTGTTATGATTTATTTGAAAGTTGTAAAATATTCCTATGAACTAGTATTACCAGTGTTTTCACATTTTTTCGTATTGTCGGCGCCACCTTGAGTACTTTCATATGCATTCGGTAAAAAAGCTGTTATTTTCAAATTACAAACAGACACTTCAATTTTATGTATTTGTACAGATAACATGGTCAAAGGTCAATTATTATTAAATATTAGTTAAGGTACGGTTGTGGACTGGCTGTGGACACCGAATACGGATAGATATTTCTATCAAATATATGACACAATTCGTCCGTAGCAGTTCTACCGAACCTTGAAGACATGTTTGTTTATTTTAAACATTGTTCAGTACACATGAGCTGGATGTGTGATCTGATCGCTTAGAGCTATAAAACTGCTCAATGTATTTTGATACGGTTTTGACCATCATTTTCGTATATTCCGGAAAGCTCATGTGTATAACACATTTATGAATATGTTAAACACATAACCATTTAAACATAACCAGTTGATATTCTGTAAAGTCGTATAAACAATGCGAAGCAAAGGCGGCTACTAAAATATGATAAAATAAACGATTAACCCTATTAACACAGTTAAAAAGAACCACTTGTTACTTTCTTTGTTCTACATTCTTTTCAGTTTAACAGTTTATTAACAAACAGGTTTATTATTAACTCCCGACTTAACTGGGTCGCACACGTCAACAAGTTGATTTATCACTAACTCATGAAAAATATACATAAAGATACATTTATAATTTTTGACGTTAATTTCCGTTATAAGTTTTCATGGTATTTTATCGTTTGTAACACATTGCTCTAGAATTATAAAAAAAATATTAAGAGAGAGAATGACATCATAATTATCAAAAATGAGTTTAGGTCTTTTCGTTGTAAATAATCAGGTCAACACCATATCCACCATAATCCATATCCTATAATTATCACTTGCTTCCATGGCGGAAAACATCATGAGGAAACCAGCATGCCTGACAGATATTTCTCGACGGTATGTCAAAGCGAAGTCAGAGGCCCTTGGGCGGCATAAAAACTCTGACACCAGGTTATGCACTAACCACACGATAAGAAGAAGATCAAGTTTAGTAACTTTTAAAAGCTCTTCTGATGTCGTACGTATTTATTCCGATTTAAAAGAAAATCAATGTGATTTTGCCAATAACAAAGGCAGGCACAGTTTACTTAAACATCGTTGAAGGATAATAAAAAAATATCTATATTTTCGTGACTATGTGGTCGATAGACATCAATGATTACAGTGTTTGTGTTTATTTTTAGGATAAGGCAATTTGAGTCCGTCATTTCCGGTTCGTCAATATCGTACTGTTCTATATTTTTGCAGTAAATGACCGCACCTCCATTTTTTGTTTGATTATTGCGCGTAGCGAATGAAATACGTACGGTACGTTCCGTTACGCTTTCAGAATATTGACTGGTGGGCAAAAAACGAAAATGTCAATAATTTTACAAACGCTACTAAAAGTGCCAAACTCATTGTTTAGGTCTGGGCCGACATAATCTAGATTGCCATCTACAAGATGTCGATCGATTGAATAGTGTCGAAGGAGAACATTTTACAAACGTAAAATGTACGATAATATAACGACATTAGGCTCGACCCTAGCAAATGGGATTACCTACCTAGATACCTATAAAAATGGATTCGTCACATTCATTCATCATTCAGATAATTTAGAGAGATTTACACCTTCCACTTTTTGTCTCTGCATCACCCAAAGTTTGACTGGTTGCAAATGCCTGTGACAATGTCCGCCCCTGTACTCTGTACTTAGTGTTTAATGCAAATAAAATTATATACGAAAGTTAAACACTAAACTCTATCTGCCTCTACAAGAAATACAATGTTCGTGTTGTTTCACCAAATAATTCCACAAGCTAATTTTATTTAGACAAGGCATTCTATCTTAACAGTAAATAAACACCGAAATAACGCTTATCAAAAGTGTTGTTCTGCCAAAGAGGCTTGAGAATCATTGTTTCGGAAGAAATCCGGTAAAATTGTATCAGTGTTACAGCGGCTCTTTTGATATCGCCTAATCGTTCCTGCTTTAATTACGGTTTTTGAAGTATTTTAGTTACGGGTGAATGGTTTTATGTTAGGTTATATTGTAGTATTTTGTAGATATGCCCGAACTTATAATATGAGATTATTGCCATAATATTGACATCAGGATTAGGCAGGGGCGTACCTAATAGTACACCCACATTCCGCCAGTTATGTTTGATGAGCTCCATGTAATAGGGGGCGAGCCTTTTGCCATCAACCGGGCACAAATCCAGACTCCGTGGCTACTACTGAGAAATTTCTGATGGAAAAAACCAATAACACTGCCCGACCTGGAAATCGAACCCAAACACCTCATGCTCAGCAGTCGCGCTTACGACCACCAGTCCAACGAGGTAGCCCGTGAGGCAGTTCGAGATTATTGCCATATTACTAGGCTATTGTCATTTCACACTATGGACATTGATTATTCTCATTTATTCGAAAACATAACCATATCGACTTTTATTTTTTATACCAAAAGTTAAAAAAAGACATTTTATCACTTAAAAGTTTGTATACTTATAATAATGGTGATTTCAGTACGCAAAAATGTGTTTTAATTCATTGCAACTAAAATACTACAAAGTATACGACAATTATATCCCAAAAAAAATTAAAACTTATATTGAGAATATTATAATTATGCTCTTTAGCTTCCCTTCAAAAATAACGCAGAAAAGGTTATCAGTAGCTACAGCCTATAAAGGTAGCAATTCCTTTTACAAAATGTAATAGAGAACAAGACGGAAACCTCCCAGGGGTCATATTTTAAAGCGGAATTAACGGTAATGTTCCGAGTAGGAATGGGTCTTTAAAACTAAGTGGTTCGTTGTTCCAAAAAAGAAAACGTTTTCCTTCAACTCTTAGCCGTAATGACTTTGATTTATGGACGAATATTAAACGTATTAGATAAGGGAGTGTTTTTTTTTAAATTTGGTTGTAATTAAACTTTAGATGGTGACTAATTTACTGTAGTGAAGGACCACTTATTTTTAAAAGACTTGATGACACATTTAGCTATGAAATTTCTTTGGCCCTATCATTAAAATATCAGTAAGTGAAAGAAAAACACTACTTAGGTATGCCCAAGAGATATTTTTCGGCTGCATGTAAAGCAGAGTCAGAGGCCCATGGGCGGCATTAAAACTCTGACACCAGGTTAGGCACTAACCACACAAAAAAAAGAAGGCTACTTAGGTAAGTTATGGAAATATATATAACATGAAAACTTGATAGCTGAGTAGGTAGGGCGTGATGAGAGAAGAGACTCATCATCTGCCTAGCCTTTTTACAACTAGGTTGGTTTCGGGTTCCAGTCTAACCGGATGCAGCTGGATACCAGTATTTTACATGGAGCGACTGCCTGTCTGACCTCCACAACACAGTTAGTACTGGGTAATACGATACCCCTTAGTAAGACTGGTTGTCAGACTTTCGGGTCACTGACTACCTGTAACGACTGTCAAAGATCCTAAATTGACAACCGGAACCAACGGCTTAACGTGCTTTCCGAGGCACAGAGGAAATTTGGTATATATGGGTGGTCACCCATCTTCTCTCAGAAGAGACTATACTGTGAAAAGTTTCGGACGGAAGCCCTTCAGAGACCCACTTTCAGTTTTCAAAATGGGCCATAAACTAACAACGGGCTCATAAGCAACGTTGATTTTCATCTCATCATGCGGGGCCTGAACCAAAACGTTTTAGACAGGCAAAACTTCTCGAAGATATTGTGACCTTTTACTTAATCTGAAGAATCTGACGATTCTGATTTTAATTTGACAGAAAAATAAGCATGTAAGTAGCAACGTAATCGTTGACGAAACTACTCCATATTAGGGTTTAGGACATTTGAAGACACATTATTTTTAGTTATTTTATGATTTAACAAAACAAATATTACGAATATTCAGAAAGACATTCAATTCTGTTTTAAGTAAAGATAAATACTTAAGATTCCATTTTCATTACTATCACAAAGGCCACAGAGAACAATAACATGCGAAATCTAAAAGACACAGGTCCAGAATACTTATTTAAATTGGAATCCCGAAGGCTCTTTTGCTCATTCGCACAAAAACTTTTGGCTGAGTGCTGTTTAAAAGAAAATAATACTCTTAAATCCGTAAAAGTCTAATGGCCTGTATTGTTAGCGGTTTACAGTCCGTTCACAATTGTTTTACCTCCACACTTGCATAACTGACAAAATCACTTTTGTGTTACTCTCAACAAGTTTAGAAGATCAGTTAGAGAGACAGAGAAGAGTAGATTATTTGATTTGCCTTTAAACAATTTACTTCCGCCCAACTAGTTACTAAAACAACTGAAAATAAAAATCTTTAGATTTCGCATACATATCATGATAATTCATTTCATTTAGTTTTAAGTAAAACTTATACTGTATTCACATTGTAAGATGTATATTAGGATTAGAGAACTTTATGTTGTTGTCACTATGGCGAATGCTGCGTATACCTGTAATAGGCATACTGTATACCAGTACTTTTATATATTTTTTTATTGTCTCCTATAAATGTTTAGTATGTAATGCTGTTGGTGTACCAAATAAATAAATAAATTAAAAAAAAACACAGTGCCTTTGACCGTCGTACTAATAAGATGAAGAAGTAGAAAGAAAAAACATTTATTTGGCACATGCCACAAACAAAAATAATACAAGAAAAAAAAACTTAAATCTAAACAAAGATGGTACACTCTGTGCCTCACGGCTGCGCCAAATAGGCCCAGTTCAGCAAAATACCGGGCAACTTGTGCCCGGCGCTAGTTTTCAAGTGGATCTGGATTATTGAGGTTACGGATGCAAATTATTAACGGATATAGTATAGATACGTATAGTACGGATGTGAATCAGTTTGTGGTTAGGTTGCTATCACTGACAAGTCTGTCAAAATTATAGTGCTCTTTAAGTTCATGGTATTAAGTTTGCATTTATACTGCAACTGTCAGAACTTTAAGCTACTTTTTATTTGTGTTTTTTTTCGACCATTGTTATTCGGATGAAAGTTTTTTTAAAAAGCAGTAAGATAAGAGGTAGTATACAGGTTTATTTCACATAATTTTTTTCACCTCAGAGTTTTCCTATTGCTTTGGTTAAAACGGTTTACTTAGAAGTAAAAATAACACAATTTTCCATACCCATTCTGTTTATTTCGTCAATATACTGGATTTTTAAAGTGAGAGTTTTCCTCTTTTCCACTAAATAACATCTTCCAAGCAGTAATCCCCTCTGCCGTTTACAAAACGAGGTTCTCAAAGAAGGGTTTTCGCAGTAATGAATACGAGGTAATTAATAAACGTACGATCATGAATGATCGATTTTCTAAATTCAGCCTCTTATTAATAAATACCTCCTACTCTCTCCTCCTGTTCCTTTTTCAATTGAATACTTAATAAGTTTTTTATTTGTTCACAAAATAAAAAGTAAGCGAGGATTTGATTAACTTTGTATTTATTTAGGATTGCCTCACAGTGAACGCATGCCTGAAATAATTAATTTTGATCGCGAATTTTCAAATGTTTTTAGGGTTCCGTACCTCAAAAGGAAAAAACGGAACCCTTATAAGATCACTTTGTTGTCCGTCCGTCCGTCCGTCCGTCCGTCCGTCCGTCTGTCAAGACCGTTTTTCTCAGGAACGCGTGGAGGTATCAAACTGAAATTTCTATATGATACTTAGTTCTACTGTCCCCGGAAGCTGTAGAAAAATCAACCTTCTAAGTCAACGCAATCAAAAGATACAGCCACTTAGGCCGCAAATTTCCGCAAATTTTCGAAACTCGCACGGGAATCAAAACCTACAGGGTACTTCCCGTGAACTTAGAATCTTGAAATTTTGTACGAAGTCACGTCTTATAGTACAGATATAGGAAAAATTACGAAAACCGTAAATTTTTAGTTTCGTCATATACAAAAAAAGTTATATACCCACAGGTTTGTACGGAACCCTCGGTGCGCGAGTCCAACTCGCACTTGACCGGTTTTTTTTTATTTACTAAAGCTTTATTAAACGTGTCCTTCTATTCCACGTCAAAAATAGTGAAAATCTGCTATCATTAGGTTAGGCACCCGCGAAACAGGAGGTTAAAACTTTTTCAGTCATCACAAAATATTAAACGGGGTCCAACAGAATTAAACCAAAGCCTAATCTAATTTCAGAGCTTCCTCAACTACACATAAAACATTTAGAAGCCATCCATTTCAGAGACAGCCAAATAAACTAAAGCCTAGGTTAGAGTCAAAAATAGTAGAGGCAATACATCCGGCGGCATTCCAGTGAAGCCATTAATAATTAATCCAGCATTCGGCTGTGGTGGCAGCCTATTCAAATTATTTATTTAAAAGCGACCCTATTTCGTTAAAGTTTCAGTGTTGTTTCCCGTCGAAATTCTATTAACAAAAATAACAGACGAATTGCTTTAGTGGTCGGCTTTACAAATTGAATTAGTTTTGTATAGTTTCTAGTTTTATAACGGTATGAAAATGGGTACCTAATGTTAAAAGATATTGTGAAGGTATAGCTCAACGTAGCCCGTTAATTTAGGAACACTAATTTAAAACACTAAAAAAAGTGGAAAATAACATTACTTTCGGAAGTCGGTGACTATGGTTTGTTTTATTGACTTTTTTGGCACCGACTTCCGAAAGTAATGTTATTTTCCACTATTTCTTGTGTTTTTTTTGGAAGTCGGTTTTTTTTTGCAAAAAAGTTTTTATTTTACCCTTTTTAGTTGTAGTATCACACACAAATCCTTGTCAAGTATCAATTTCGCAATTTCTTTTACTTGGATGACATTTTTTCCAGCTATTTTGATTTCAAAACCAAACTGCTGAACCGATTTTGATGAAATTTCTATGGGACCAATCGGAAAGTAGATCCATTCAGATAAAAGAAGAATTTTTCAAATCGGTTCATAAATGACGGAGATATAAGGTAACAAACACAAAAAAAAACATACAACCGAATTGAGAACCTCCTCCTTTTTTGAAGTCGGTTAAAAATAGAGGAAGACCGAGACGAAGGATGGACTATGTAAAGGATGATATGGCGGCTGCTGAGATGAGTAATAGAAACGTATGAAAGAAGAAGACATGCTTTCGGAACACATAAATAATTTTCAAGTTTCCAGTTCCACTAAATGCCAAACATACCGCTTGTAGTCTCCGAAGGGTTAATAAGAAGTGCATCTAATGGCACACTCAGATTTCACCACTTATGTTAAAGTCCCACGTAAAAGGGGGCGAGCCTTTCGCCATAAACCGGGCACAAATCCAGACTCCGTGGCTGCTACTGAGAAATTCCTGATGGAAAAACCCAATAACCCTTAGCACGACCCAGGAATCGATACCAGGACCTCTTGTTCAGGAGTCGCGCTTTCGACCAATAAACCAACGGGACCAGACCAATTAATGCAGAATAATCTACGAAAAAAAAAAAAAAACAACAAAATCCGATGCAAAAGTTGGAAAACGCTAAGTAGAAGAAAATAATTGGATGTAACTGAGGTCGAGCGCTTTTAGAGTAGTTTCAGTTGCCACTTGTACCTCCATCATGTTCCCTCGACCGGATTACTTACCTAACAACCAACTACGAAGGAAAATATGTATACCTTGTTGTGTAGAGTCTATGAATAGACTTTGTGAACAAACTTGTTTTGAAAATGGCATGTTAAATAGCCCACTGGTCGAATCCAGGCATGTATTAAACTTAGTGTAATTCATTTTATCAACATTGCTTTTTAAACGGTAGGTAACGGTTCATCGTATTTGGTAAACATCCTTATTTGTGATTATCGAACGTTACTTTTCGTTTGTATATGTTTTAGTAAATTCTCACGTAGATCTGAAGCATTAACAGCTCATGATTTTCAAATTAACACATTTAAAAAAATGATACTGCGTACAAAATTCCATAGGATACATGCCCAAAGATGCAGTACCTGACTATGTTAAGACCTATCTAAATCTATATCATCATCTACCTAGTCTATTCCCTACTATGTTGGGGTTGGCTTCCATTCTATATATACTGAATGCCAATATTTCGCATGAAACGAATTCCAACCTGAGGCACAGTGTGCCCAAATTCTTAAAATTATAAAAATATTTTATGTGAAACGAGTTTTTAATTTTAAAATCGACGTTATTACGTTACTCCACAACATACTTTTTGGGTAATACGAAACCCCTTGCTTGTCACGCTTTTAATTTTCTGACTATCCGTAACTACTGCCAAAGATCTATAAATGACAGTGGAGACCAATAGTTTAACGTGCTTTCCTCGGTTTGTAATGTACTTGCATGTATTTAAATGTAAGTTTCCTAAGTTATAAAGACCTTGCGAAGCAGCTGCGGGTTGCTACCTAAGCATAAAAGCAAATTTTCTACGCATGTACCCCTCCCTATTTACTACGCAGAAAGTCATCATTTTTCTAACCAAAGAAAAGCGCGCGGTTGAACAAAGCGAGCATTACTCAACACAAATTGACCCTTTATAATTCAGGGAGCTTGGCCAAGCTTGGGGGCGGTCAATCTCTCTTTCTTTCATGCAATAACTCAACTGGTATTGATGTTCTAGCGCTATGAGACATATTTTAAGGCATGCAATTTTTTTTTTTTTTTTTGTGAAATAGTAGCGTTTGTAGTTGAGTGGAGGGAGGCCTTTGCCCAGGAGTGGAACAGAGCAGGCTAGTGAAAAAATAAAAATAAACTTTTTACTAGAGAATGTTTTTGGATGAAAAGCTGTGAAATAAACCTCTTTTAGAAATTGATAGCTTTGGGATTTTTCTTTTAAAGTAGCATTGTGTCTGCAACGCTTTCTGGAATCAGCATCAAGATTCGTGTTATTTTTAACACATCATGTTCATGGCCATGTTTAAACATTACAAAGTGACGAAAAATCTGTATGACCTACTGAAAAATCTCTCAAAGAATTGAGACACAAATAAACATTTCATAACCACAGAAACTTTATTTCACTACCGAAAAATACCTGCTTTATGCCCGTTTATGGTACTAATACTAAAAATCATCCAAATAAATACCTAAATACTATTTTATTTACAGCGTAAACTCCAACACAGGGAGTTGAAATTCCAAAAATGCGTTTATTTAAATACCTTTTTGAATGACTTAGCGTGAAAACGTGCCATAAGTTTCCCAATTCGCAATTTAGCTCGACAATTTTACCTATAACCTCAGAGTACCTATTCTGAACTTAATTATCTAACTCTCGGTATCACAAAGTGGGATCTTCATACATTCGTATGCAAATTCCAAGTTGTATGGTCTAAACCTATTCAAAGTGGGAACTTTACCTGATGAACTCGAAATCTTCAGATTAGATACGGGGAACAGTCGTAGATGTATTAATAACTTCAGTTCTATGATACTGAATATTTATGTATGAAATTTGCTTTTGAAAGCGAGTTCATTTGCGCAGGCTAAGTAATTTGAACCGCTTATACGTAGGTATACCTGTATTGATTTACAGTGTTTATTTTCATCACAAGTATTTAAAGGTTTATTAAACGAGAAAAAGGTCGAATTGAAAAAGATTAAAAGTATTAATGTATATATATACATAAATACTTACCAAATGTAACCTGCCAGGGGGTGTGTAGAATCCAATGTAAGGAATCATAAAAGAGCAAAAAAATATGTGTGTTCTCCTATTAAAAAAAAAGATGTATGTGTAACAATAAAAGAATTACGGGCGCCGTGGAGATGCACACTGCATTTAAAAAAAAATACTTGCCAGATAGAACGTTTCGAAGAGTCAGACCTTTAATCTGCCGGGGGTGACTAAACTAGGATAATAGAAACAATGGAAATACCTTTGTTAATACCTTGTTTATTTTGTCAGTAGCTTCCTTATTTTACTTTAAATATTTAATTACTATGCTCATATTAATGTTTTATTATTTATTTAAGATTATTATTGCATCTTTTTGTAAAGAAACTAAATTAAGTTCTGGCCAGAGTTCTGGCCTTTATAAAAAATGTTAAATAAGACCTCAAGATTTCGGCGTTGAAGGTGAGAGAATCCAGATGAAATCAGGATTATAATCCTACGAAAAAATATATATACATAAATACTTTCGATCTTTCCCATTTTGGCAAACTATTTAATTTTTTCCTAAAACTATTTTTCTTTCCCGAAATCGATCGCTGTGTTTTTTTTTTGTTTTTAACAGCCAGTGTGCAAAACTGGGTTTGCACAATAAATGCAAACCTAGTTTTTCATATGAAAAGTTCCCAGTAACTTTCATTTTAGACACACTATGATCAAACAAATTTAGTTGGAACATTTTATTTTAAAGTCATATTGCTCTTGCGGCATGGGAAACATGTATTTTGAATGTTTGTTCATCCTACATACATATAAAGTGACTTAAGTTGATTTTATTGAGTTACCAACTTAATAACAACGTGCGATAATTGTGATATTCTTCCAATTCGATTTGTTCTATCTGGTAAGTATTTTTTAAATGTAGTGTGCGTTCCCAAGGCGCCCGAAATTCTTTTATTGTTACACATACATCTTTTTTTATTTTTAATAGGAGAACACACACACACACACATTTTTTTTGCTCTTGTATGATTTCTTACATTGGATCTTACACTTGATCCCACACACACCCCGGGTATGTTCAATTTTCTTCGTAGTGTCGATGATTCCTTTTTTTGTATTAGATGAGCTTCGACCAGGACTATGCCACATGAACAGCGTTAGCAATGGCTTCACACTGAACTCTCAAAGCATTTTATGTTATAATATTAGTTCAGACTACCTTGTTGGTCTAGTGATTGCAAGCGCAACTTCTGAGCAGGAGATCCTCGGTTTGATTCCCAGGTCGGGCAAATTATTATTGGGTTTTTTCCAGAAGGAATTTCTCAGTACCGGCCACAGAGTTTTGATTAGTGCCCGGTTGATGGAAATGTGGGTGTACTACTAGGTACACCTCTGCCTAACCCCCCTGATTAGATTATAGATTAGATTACAGGCATGATGTTATGTTATGTTATTAATTCATAAACCAAGTTCAAAGCGGCAGTACAAACGTAATAGAAACGAGTAGTAAAACAGAAGCTTCATTCAGACGCAAAGCCTTTAAAGCTAGTGGAACGAAACTCTATTACTGGCTTAGCTCGAGATCTGAGCTAGTAAAATTTGTTATTTCTCGCTGAGAAGACAGTGATACCAAGGAACATTGCTTACTTGATTATGGATGTAAAGCTAGCTGAAATGATTATGAATAATTGCTATAACGTAAGCTTGAACTAGCATACCTATTAAGTCGCTCTATAGTCTAGTGGTGGTAAGCGGTACTGCTGATCATGAGGAGCGTTCGATTCCCAGGTTGGCCAGGGCTATTCGAATTTTTACATTACATTGGGAATTCCTATCTTCTTCTTATTGTATTGGTCCAGAACTCAGCAACTAGTTTGGTGCCTTCAGTAGCGTCTCCCAGTTTCTATAATGAACAAACAACAGCAACCCGTTCCGCAAGTCGGATTTGTGCCCGGTTGATGGCAATAGGCTCGCCAGCATAGCGAAACCTGGGTTTACCGATTTTAGCGGATATACCGGATACACCTCTGCGCAACCCTTCGGCTAAAACAGGCGTGATATTATGTAGGTAACTAATATTAAAACAGGCATCAAAGATCATGGAATGATAGATGGCAAAGAGATATTTTCCTTCTAATTAATTAGGATTAGTGGAAGTGTTTGCTTTGATTTTGGAGAGCGTTCTGAACTCCCACGCGCTATTAGCATGGAGCATGACTTACCTCGATTTTGATCTGAAATCTTCATAATTTCATGAAAACTATATTTACAGTGTACATCAGAAATATTTAGTAATATTTAATTAATACAGACCAAAAAACTGAACAAACAACGTTTTTCATGAAACCAATATTGTAATCGTGAAAAAAATAATCAGCTGGCCCAAACATTTAAGTTGAGTAGATGTTGACGTTTTGGCTGGAACAGCTGACTATTCCATTGAAAAAGTTGTTCAGTTTGATGGCATGGCCATGAATATGACCACACATTTTGATGTTTTGTACCGCACCCTTCTATATGACCATGAATCTTGATGGTCTGTACAAAGCCCATGAATATGACCACGCATTTATGATATACGCTGTAGAAACACGGTAAACGACACCCACGGTACTAGGAATGCCAGCGTGAAGCTGATTTATACATAGCGTTTATTTGTTATTACTACGAGTATTAATAAATATCTCGCTGGTACACAGAGATGCATTCAATCGCGCACGCCGTTTCATAAATAGACGATACTAAAAATTTTACGAAACAGAGCAATGCCCACTTAAGAGGAACGGTCAAAAGGTGCTTCACGGAACCGTCAACCAAGCATTCTGTACATCAAACTACATATTCCTTAGATTGATGTACTGTATGATGATTAGATTACTCAAACCGCTCATACTGCTCAAAAAATATAAGTAGCTAGGAAACGACATTTTTTTTTGCTGTGAAAAATAACAGTTTACGATACCGCCGGTTTCGAACACAATACATTGTGGCGATGGATACATTGAATTGTACAGGTGTCATGGAGGTAAAGTTATAACATATAAAGTTGGAGCTTTGAACTTTGACTACCAGCTTGACCAAATCCTTTATAGCTTTACCATTCTTCATCGTAGATCTTAACGTGTTTAGAAGAAAGCCAGTTTTCCTGAAACTTGATACTTTACGTCAAACAAAACGTTCGTCTTTGATGCCAATAATAGCGAAATTGGCGAATCATCGTGTCTTATTTCAATCGATTTCGAAAGGAGTTCATGTTTTTAACCGACTTCAAAAAAAGGAGGAGGTTCTCAATTCGGTTGTATGTTTTTTTTTTTTTTTGTTTGTTACCTCATATCTCCGTCATTTATGAACCGATTTGAAAAATTCTTCTTTTATCTGAATGGGTCTACTTCCCGATTGGTCCCATAGAAATTTCATTAAAATCGGTTCAGCAGTTTGGTTTTGAAATCAAAACAGCTGGAAAAAATGTCATCCAAGTAAAAGAAATTGCGAAATTGATACTTGACAAGGATTTGTGTGTGATACGATAACTAAAAAGGGTAAAATAAAAACTTTTTTGCAAAAAAAAAACACAAAAAAAGTGGAAAATAACTTTACTTTGGGAAGTCGGTGGCAAAAAAGTCAGTGAAACAAACAATAGTCACCGACTTCCGAAAGTAAAGTTATTTTCCACTTTTTTTGTGTTTTTTTTTGGAAGTCGGTTTTTTTTTGCAAAAAAGTTTTTATTTTTTTGGAATGGATTGGCTCCGTTGCTGAATTGTAGATATGTTCGGTACTGGCTCGTCGGTCTAGTAGAAGCAATCGCGTCTGCTGAGCATGAGGTCCTGTGTTCCATTCTCGGGTCGGGCCAGTCGTTATTGGGGTTTTTCCATCAGGAATTTCTCAGTAGCAGCCATGGAGTCTGGATTTGTGTCCGGTTGATGGCAATAGGCTCGCCACCTGTTACTTGGGACTTAAATATAACTGGCGAAATGTGGGTGTCCTATTAGTTTCACCTCTGCCTAACCTTTCGGCGATTACAGGAGTTATATTATGTGTTTCGGAAATAATAAGGAAATCGATAATTTTTAATAGCATTGAGTGAAAGCCCAATCGTTTGCTTGTCATAATTATGACTTTCGTTCATTTGTTTTTCTTTCATCCAATAATGTTCGTTTATAATTTAATTTAATATTCGATTAAGAAATTGATAATGAATAAAAAATTGAATTCATGTACTAAAGTACATATATTATGAAGTTATCTTTCTTTGGTTATAATACTTCCTGTATAAATTATTATAATAAACGAATGGAAACGAAATTAAAACAGAAAGGAAAAGTTAATAATATGACTTTGTTAACATAAATATTTAAAAGCTTGAAAGTAGGTACATAAAAAAAACCGTGATATCAATTTGATTGTAATGCTTTAAGAAATCAAGTTTGCAATTTCAGTAATGCATAAATCCGGCTTCGTGTTGTTACATACAACTTATTTTAAACTCATCAATTCGTCGATAGGATATACCGGATTGAGAATAAATTGAAAAATCCAATTTTACTCGAGCTTCTAATTCCAATCTTCAAAGAAATGTAATAAATCGCCGATGCCATAGGATTCGTTCTGAAAACATCATTCGCGTAGAAAAATAATAGCCCTTCAAAATTTACAGTTTCCATAGATCTACCGATGTTTACGATGCCCCTATGGTTCTTATTTAGTAAAATTGCATAATATAAATAGGCCGTTTGTTTTTTTGTTTTGTTTGCACGGTAGATCTGCTATACCGTATCGATAATGTTAATGTCACAGAATGACACTCGAGTTCATTTGACAACTGACCAGAGTTTTGACAACTCTATTATCCCCACATTATTTAAGGGCCTACCGTCTAATGTAATAAGAAACTTATTTAAAGTCGCTAAAGTGTTTTTCAATTTTAATTTTCAAAATTCTAAGGTGAGTCGCAAACTGTGGGAAGAGAAGCACCCACCACCTCCCGATTTCGTTAAGCCCCAAGGACATGCCTCCGGGACATGATCTGCAATGGGCTGTATGGAAAGCACATAACTGGTTGCGCACCCAAGCACGCCGCTGTAAACACAATTTGGCAAAATGGGGACTTAAAGATCCTTCCGACACCCAGTTTGAATGCGGTGCTCCCGATCAGACGATGTACCACTTGCTAGAGTGTACGAAGTGTCCAACATCTGCACTTTAGAGAACCTAAAAACGTCACAAACGCGACTAATGTTTAACGAAATTTAAACAAGTGGTACCATTGACACGAAAAAGAAAATGTTTTTAGGGTTACAATTTTCATTACTTCACTATTCTGAAATACACGTTTCAGACCCGCATTGCAATCTTTTTTAAAAACAATTTTCACGTAATTTAAAAGAAAGTACCGGTCCCCAAAGATTTATAGTTACCTTAGACCCAGTCACGTACTCCTAGTGTTTCAAGCTCGCAGATTTGTTACAAAAACATTTCACAAAGAATGTTACATCTACGCTTTGTATTTGTTACCGCCGTTTGTTTAGGATCAGCCAATCTCGACTCCTGGCCTCGAAACGACGGGTCAATGAAAAAATGTGCCGGCTAATGTAATCCAGACGCTTTCTAAGATATATTTTATCGTTTCCACAGATACAGAATCTGATACGGATGGTTTAACTTAATGATGTTGGCAATCTCTGTAATTTTGTGAGATTTGTCTATTGTTGAGAGGTAAATGATGATTTTCGTGGATAAAGAATATTCAATGCAGATCGAGTAAGATTGAATAATATTGAAATTTTGTATGAACTAAAAGAAAATAAACTGTCAAGGGGTCTAAAATGGCCACTTTAGCAGAACATAATAGGATAATACTATGAATCACATTAAAATTCTTAAAATGGTCACAGACACAGTGCTATATGTCGAATTATCAGTTTGTGGCCATTTTACGAATTTTAACGTAATTCATATTATTATCATATTATGTTCTGCTAAAGTGGCCATTTTAGACCCACAGAGCACCTCGAATGTTTATAACACATCTGCAATAGTTATTCACGCTCCAAACGAGGTTATCAAAATCGCCTTGTGGTGTAAGGTACCAGGTCCGACGATATGAGATGCGTGAAAAGTGGACTGTGCGTCAGCAGATTTTCGGGAAAATTCGTGAAGACCATCGTTGCAGCATATTACAAGTGTGAAAATCGAGTGACTGCGTAGGCCGTAGGCATGTCTAGGGCCGCCAAATTATAATGTTGTTGTAGCCGCTGAGTTACCAGTCGAGCCGTGGTTGAGCATACGCATAAAATTTGACCCATTTGCAACCGGTGTTTTTGAAATATAGGTGCCAGCACCTTATCACCGTATTTTGCAGCCGCCGAATTGCTTTGTACCCAAACGCGGTCAGTTCTCCCGTTCATACCAAGATTGTTCCACCTTGATATGGATGGACTTTCTGAAGATTTTGCATGCGGCTTTCACGCCCAGGTGTTCGCCAAACAATAAAAAAAAAAAAAAAAAATATACACACGCGTAAGGAAGAAAATTTATCGAAATATAGTTAGCACAGAAGCTAGTATTATATATTTTTTGTTTTGAGTCAGTTGTAACTTTGTAAACAGTCTTTTTATTTTAATTAAACCGTGAAAGTTTCTGGGAATTTAAACTGAAATCTGCCCGAATTTGCACAAAACTCGGAATATTTTCAAACATTGTTTTCATCAAAAGCAATTTAATGATACTCAGGTACTCAGGTTTGGTGGACTCAGGTATTTACGAGGAGTTCAAATCCAGTATTTTTATGTTTCATAAATTGGTACCTACTACAATATCTGTAGGCGCATTGATTGAACCCGCCATATTCCTTGAATTGCCTTTTTTACATGCCTGCAAATGCAGTTAGTTTTTCAGTAGTTGCCTAATATTGATATCTGAATTATAGGTACTAATTACTAATATCGGTACGTATCTCTAGCTCAAATATTCTCCATTATTCTCGCTTATAGCAACCAAAAAGTATCTGGACCAAAATATTTACAAAATACATTTTACCAAAAACGGAAAAGTGCTAAATAATAAAAATTTATAAATCAGCAAGCCACAGAATTATTAATATTCTAAGAGGGTTCGAAACTGGAAAGGGCCCTCAGTAACAAGTATTAGAAAGGGAAATTTTCCTTTACAGTGAATATAGGTACCTACTTGAACAAAACGCGTTTTAAGGAGCCCTCGTAGAGTTATAGCCGTGTATGATGACAGTGCAAAACTCGTTATAAACGGGTATGGTGACCGTTGTAAACTCGTTATAAACGTGTACGATTTGCTGTTAATACATTCTAGGGGGCATAGTAGTCCGTGTCATGTTTTTTTCCGTGCCTGAAACGTTCTTGGTATGATACGGTGTAGTGGGCATACTCCTTTAACGATGCTCGTGATTTCAATTAAGATATGGATTTTCTAGCATTTCATCTAAGAAGTTAATAATTTTGTTTGATTAATTTACGGTAACACTAACTATGAGTAGTGGGAGAATGAGCCACCACTACACCCGCTCCCACCTGGGCCACACACTGTCTCCTGAAAATGAGAGTCAACTGTAGCGACCACCTGAAAAGCGAAAGCATGATGAAGCTTGACGAGTCCCGGTGAAATATGAATCATTTCAACTATCTTAGATCCCGCAACAAAACGACGATTTCGTTGATGATGCATGCATTGCCATTAATGTTTATTTTTCCATACAATTGCTATTTGTTGTTCAGCTTCACAATATTACAATATCGCCTGTATAAAACAAAAGAACTTCGAACTTATGCTAGCCTATCTTGCTGGGTAATAATTAACAAGGCAATTTCAGTTAGCTTGGAGCACCAATACTGGAGTTGTTTTAAGTTGTCGTCCTAAGGGCAGTAGGCAATAGGCATAGCGGCGGTGGTACCATTTCGAACATAATATATTTGTGTCTTATGCCCCCACTGGCAATTATAGTTTTTTTTTCCATTTATCGCCAGTGGAAGATCAAAACGGTGGTGACAACTGGGAATAGAATAGAATAGAATATACTGTATTGTACACCAAAATTGAAACAGAACGGTTTTACAAAATTGATAATTTTATAGTTACAATGGCGGTCTTATCGCTGATAGCGATCTCTTCCAGACAACCTTTGGATGGACTGTGGACTGTGTTTGTATAGACGTCTTTGAATAGATAGGCAGAGGTGTAAACGTTCACTAGACCATCAAGGCAGCTTCAGACTGTCATAGCTCTACTTTGGCCACGGCTACACAAAACCACGTCCCTTTTAAAACAAAATGAATGACACAATATTCACCAGCATCCAGAATGCATCGGAAATGAACACAGTTACTGATAAACGCGAAGCCGCGAGTTATTCGTGATAATAATAAATAATGCGTTTTGGCTCGCTACCAGTCGCCGCGGTAAATAAATACTGACTGGTTTTAGATGTAGCTGTGTACCTTGTGGTAGCTGTGAAGATATACACCATTTTACGTACGATGTTGGGATAGTTTAAAATCTTAGTAACGATTTAAACTATTTTAGATATTGAGAAGCTCCTGGCTGGATTATAACTGCCGCTCGAGTCGATGTTTAGATTAAGCCGCACTTGCCTGGGTTGGTACTTGGAGGGGTTTTTTCTTTATCGTGTGGTTAGTGCCTAACCTGGTGTCAGAGTTTTTATGCCGCCCATGGGCCTCTGACTTGGCTTTACATACCGTCGAGAAATATTTCTCAGGTATGCTGGTTTCCTCACGATGTTTTCCTTCACCTAAGCAAGTGATAATTATTCAATACGCACATGATTCCGAAAAATCAGAGGTGCGTGTCCTTGGAGGGGTGATCACCCATTACATACCAAGTTTTCTCTTCCTCGGAAAGCACGTTAAGCCGTTGGTCCCGTTTCTCATTTGCAGATCTTTGACAGTCGTTACAGGTAGTCAATGGCCCGAAGTTCTGACAACCAGTCTTACTAAGCTGTATCGTATTACCCAGTACTAACTGGGCTGTGGAGTAACCCCAACACAGTTGGGAAAAGGCTAGACAGGTGATGATCAGTGGAAAATGGTCGCGACTTACAAGGGTAGGTCATTGTTTTGGACCCAGGCAGGAACTTAACTTTGTGGAAATTATTTCATCACTGCTGCTCTAGCCACGCTCTTGGTATGTATGTCCACCTGAAATCAAAAATTCAAAGAAATGTGCCATTCACCAACTCGCACTGGGCTCGCGTGGTCGATTAAGGGGCCATCCGTTTCATCGAGAGGAGGCCCGTGTTCCAGCAGCTGGAACAATACAGGCTATGTGATGACAATTTGTTGTCAAAGTCTTTCAGACAAAACGAGAAATTTAGGATTTGTCTGTGTCGTAGTAGTTCATAGTGTATATCGTAGGTAAGTAATTTTTCAGTAGCAACAAAAAAAAAAGATAATATTTACTGAAACTGGTAAAATGTAAGTACATGTGTAATAAACCTACGAAAAATATACTTACAAAAATGATTCTTTGAACTATGAGAAAATAAGAATATACAAGTGAGTTTTGATTTGGGTTTTGGCGTTGTACCATAATCACAAATACATGTGGCTTTGTACTGCATCCTCGTTTCTTAATACAGCGGTTAATGTGGAAACTGTTTAGTCTCCGAAATATTACAACAGATATTGAATATTACAACAATTATTTGACATCTAGTGTCTATAAGTCCTTAGGTAAAGACAGGGTTATTAAGACCCAGTTTGTGATTGAGTATTTGAATAAGGGAACTAGTCAAACTCGATTTAAGATAATTCCTTCGATGTATTGTTGCACTAGAAATTTGAAACTTAAGTGGATAACAACACATACAATTACTTAATTCAGAAACCGGTAATGACTGCAGTAAACGAACACATTTTTTATTTTGTTCTTGCTCGACTTGGCGCCCCTCTGTCGTGCCCCCAGATTTCTATCGGAAATATTGTTTGACAGTTTAAAATACAAATAATTTCCCCGATTGCACCTACACAAGTATTTAACTACGTTCTACTCAATATGATGTAGTCGTCGTCAAGAATACTTACTTTTTAAGTAAGTAGGATCTTATCTTAGGCCATCAATCAGAAGTGGGATATTAATAGACTTGAATTTGAACTACTTCTTGCCGACTGGCCTAGATAACATAATGTGAATCATGTTCGGTAATTTTAGAAGGAAACTCATGGAGTAGAACATAATACTAACATTACTCCAACTGATCCATAAAATGTACGGCAATATAAAACGAGATTGATTTTGAGAGGATGTGTATGCGTCATCAGATTGTAACTTGTGAGTGGTTCTTAGTTACTTATATGAATACTAAAAAGGATTTTTTAACCTTGAATTTTCTTGAGGTTCCATACATTTGCGATTAAAAAGCCTGACTTTCCATATGACAATTGCAGCAATAAAGTCTAGGTATAATTGCACATAAAGTCGGCATTTGTTTTGGATATTGTGGACTTCTGTTGTCAAAATACTTTAATTTGAAAATTGTTCCAATAATTACGGCTTTAATAATTTTGGTTATGATTTTAGCATTCTACAACATAACATAACATCACGCCTGTAGGCAGAGGTGTACCTAATAGTATTCTCACATTTCGCCAGCTATTTTTTAAGTCCCATATATTAGGGGGCGAGCGTATCAACCGGGCACAAATCCAGGCTCCGTGGCTGCTCCTGAGAAATTCCTGCATGAGAATATATTAACTATGTAACATTAGAATGTTCCACCGTAGCACCCAATGTACTGAGTCTATTTTGATGAACTAGGTGTCAATCCATTCATATTTTATTTGTAGTCATTCGTTAACTTTGCTGACTGGAAGTCAACTCCTTCATTCTAAATACATAAATGGCCGAACCAAATGAAAGATCTACTAAGATTTATAAATTGCTGTACTAGTCACAATCCACATTGGATCATGTAGATGAGATAAAAAAAAGAAGCCGGATACAGAAAAAAACGTTTGGATAAAATATCCATTCCTGACTGATGTACAGCAAAAAGTTGAACAAAAAATATTCAAAGACTCGGTAATAAATCACTCCACTTAAATTCTATCCGAGTTGTTCGTTCATAAGCTTTCTTTCATAACTAAATCCGGGTTTGAATTCTAAACACCCTATAAATAATATTCGATATTGTGAGGCATCCGCGATGAAAAAAAGGAACTACAGAAGATCGTTCTAAAACAATCTCGAAGCCTATAAGGCCCGTTTGCAAATCATGAAATGCGTTTAGCGCTAAATGTAATCAAAACATAAGACTGTCGAAAGCGCGACTGCTGAGCATGAGGTTCTTAGCCTTAGGTTCGATTCCCGGGTCGGGCAAATTGTTATTGGATTTTCCATCAGGAATTTCTCAGTAGCAGCCACGCAGTCCGGATTTGTGCCCAGTCGATGGCAATAGGGTCGCCCCCTGTTACATGGGACTTAAAGCATAACTGGCGAAATGTGGTTGCACTATTAGGTAGATCTCTGCCTAACCCTTCGGGGATTACAGGCGTGATGTTATGTTATGTAACCAAAATATCTTTCGGTTTCTGTAAATTGTTTGAAGATGGCACAGGCAGAATAATGATTTATATATATTTAGGGCCCCACAGTCTTTTTAGTATTGTCAACGTCTTAATAGAACTACTGCAAACGTAATTTGTACGCAAATTATGCCGTATCAAAATGACTGGGTACAAGTAATTAAATGCATTATGACCAATTTGTAGAATGTTTATCATGCAATCGTTCGTGCTTGCCTACACGAAAATCGAATGACTCTTAACTTGTACTCTTGACTTGTAAAACTCATGTTGTGCCCATTCAAATACTTAGGGGTGCGCCATTTTATCTGAATGACAGAATTCTTGACAATCAAAGTAACTCGTCGTAATTTATTAAAATAAATGGTTTAAGTTTGAGTATAAAGTTCCTTCATAACCGTTGTTTTATACGGATAGTACGTTAGCTTGTTAGAGTAAAATGTAAATTTTGGACCTTTTGCTACTATCTGCTTAGTGATAGAACTGTGTATGCGCGTGCGCATCTGGTCCTAATGACGTCATCTCAGCAGTTTACTTTTCTTTGTTTGCGCATGATTATGATAACGTTTCCAATTATGTCATCTGTCATAACATTCGATTAGAATAATAAAAGCGTTGAATTATTGATGGTTTTGCTATTTATTAGTTCTTTCCCAGAATATTTTGATCTTTTCCGCGACTTAGGAAACTTATCTTTTTCTTCAGTTTCATCAAATGGTTTAGTAGTGATAGTCTAGTGGTGTGACCGTTGAACTGTCAAGTCGTAGGTCTCGAGTTCGAACCCCAGACACGCACCTATGATTTTTCGGAATTATGTGCGTATTGTACCTATAATTATCACTTGCTTCGGTGAAGGAAAACATCGTGAGGAAACCAGCATGTCTGAGAGATATTTCACAACGGCATGTAAAAGCCAAGTCAGAGGCCCTTGGGCGGCATAAAAACTCTGACACTAGGTCAGGCACTAATAACCACACGATAAAGAAGAAAGAAATGGTTTAGTTACAATAGTTCACTGTTCTATTTTTTATAACAATATTTATTTTTTGAGCTTTAGTCCTAAATATGCGACAGGCAATGATTGTTAACTGTCTACGCATTAAGTTTTATTCAATATCACAACTAAGGATGCCGACCAAAAAAAAGCCGACTATCCGGCCTTATTTGTAGGTGGCGAATGGTCGGCGACTAGTCGGCAAAAAACGCCGACTGTGAATAAATTATAACATTTTTTTGTAAATAATTTCTACTTTACCAGGAATCAGAACTCTTCCTTTGGTAATCAAAATTGAACTTAAATCTAGGGAAATATAAATTTAACATTTAACAGAAAAAATAATTTGGAATTGCTGACCACACGGCACATGCGAGCGACTGCTTCGTGATGCACTCAATGCGAGCGACTCAGCTGCACATGAAACACCAAGGACATTGCTGATGCCTCTGTATGATCGACTAGTCGATATGCCGACTAGTCGGACGATTAGTCAGCTGTTTTGTAAGTCGGCTAGTCGGCTTAAGTCATAGTCGGCACATCTCTAATCACAACCTTACATCACTCTATCGGCAAACGGTGAAATTGAACCGTAATCTGATTAAATGGATCGAAAGCAGCATGATGACAAATTCTGTAGGTGGAGGTACAAAATATTTCGTCAAACGTAAATCCGATCTGGAACAAGTAAACTTTTATTTCTGCCTTTACATTTGCAGTTTCGCCAGGCGTCATGCGTAGACGGAAATTTAATTGCTTGTTGTAGTTGTTTAGTTTATCATTAGTCTTTATTCATTGTTTAAACATATAATTTACATTTTTAAATATTTTTAAAAACAAAAGCATAAACAACAAGTGAAAACATTTCAAAATTTAAAAATACCCATAATTTTATAGTTCGTTTCTTTTTAAAACCCATAACATTATAATGATTTCATACAAACTGCAACCCATTTACCTATATAAAAACTTATTCCTGTCTCACGTACACACATTATACAAAAATCCGTTGTAACACAACGTTTGTTCAGGAAAACCCATAAACGTCAAGTACGAGTACATAATCTATTTTCTAATTATACGTAACACAATGATGGATATATCTTATAGGTAATCCTCATAATAAATATTATCAATAGGTTTGTAATACAAATATCCAATCTTTATTTATTTATGTACACGCAAAACACATTACAGGAAAAATACATAAAGGTAAAAGAGCACAAAGGTACTACTTTTTCATTTATAAATCTCTTCCAGCGGACCTGCAAGAAGAAAGTTGAATAAGGAACGTAGACACATTGTGTAAAAAGAATAAATATATATTTATTTTAATAATATAAATATATACCTGTCATATAAATACAGAATCAAAGTATAGAAGAGAAGTAATGTTCTTTGACTAGTTTTTTAAAGACAGAAATAGTTTTGGCATCGCGAATGTTAGGCGGAAATGAGTTCCACAAACGTACTGCATGAACAGAGAAGGAGTAAGAATAGAAGTCGGTTTTATGGGATGGGAAATTGAGATGATGCCTAAGGCGGGATCTACAAAGAGCGTCGGAAGGGCGGGTAAATGAGATCACGCAGGTAGCAAGGATATGAAGGGTTATAACGGATGTTGAAGAGGAGACATAATATTCGAGTGTTCCTGCGAAGACGAATTGGGAGCCACTTGAGTTCCTTGCGGAAGTGTGAGACATGATCATATTTTCTCAGACCAAAAACGAATGCAAAGGTTTGCACTTTCCTAATATATTCACTAGCCACGACGGGATATTGTATGTAGTTACCAAAACTGTAATAGTATAAATCATTCACATGTACCTTATCATAAAGGTCTTTAACCTATTTGTGTTACAATGCCGTCTATTATTGAAATAATGGTTTCACGCCCTATATAATAAATATTTAATGAATTTCATCACCAATTTTGTGATAATAATTTCATGATGATTGTGTGAAGGCTCATATGGCAAGAAAGGAGGTGTCTGATGAGATGACCAGTAATAGAGGAGTATGAAAGAAGAAGACATGCTGCGCCGACCCCAAATAAATTGGAATAAGAGCAGGAGAATGATGAAATGATGAATGATAAATGTCTTGATGAACATCAAAATCTACCTAGGTTTTGCCCTAGCCTACTAAAAAACAATTAGAATTATTACGTTGGAGTAGTTTCCAGTTTACGGCGTGCAGCTGAATACTAGTATTACACATGAGCCACTGCTTAATATCATTATCTGCCTAGTCTTTTCCCAACTATGTTAGGGTCGGCTTCCAGTCTAACCGGATGCAGCTGAATACCAGTATTTTACATGGAGCGACTGCTAAACTAACCTCCACAACCCAGTTAGCACTGGGTAATACGATACCCCTTGGTAAGACTGGTTGTCAGACTTTCGGGTCACTGACTACCTGTAACGACTGTCAAAGATTTACAAGAGCGACTACTTAATGGGTCCGATTGCGTTTCTTTGGTGCACTTAAATAATGCCGAATAACAGACTTAAATTAGTCTAAAATTCGTACTAATATTATTGCTATTGCGTTTGTTAATTAATTATGTCCACAACACTATTTATGTCCAATTCGGACTTAAATTATGTCTACGCAAGACTTTTGCTATTCCGTTTCTGACAATTTGACAGTTCGTTGGCTTTAAATGAACTTATACCTACGTCTAGCAAGTGTCTTTAAGTTCGCACCTATTTAGTCCGTACGTAAGCTAAGTTTCTTCAGAAAATAGTGAAAAATGTTTCCTTATGGCTGGGCTATCATTCAAAGAAGACACAATGAGGAACGGCAACGGTATGAGTACGAAATTTATATTATAGAAACTTTGCTTTTCTTGTATACGGTATAAGCATAACATAACCTAACTTTTTTCGTTGTAGGGCTGCGAGAAGGATAGCGCATCGCCATATTCGGGACCATTCCAACCCTTTCGACGTGCCTGCAGAGGTTTTCACCAAATTATACAGGCTGTCTAAAAGAACTGCGCATTTTTTCTTGGAGTGTCTTCACCAGAATTTAAATCGACAAAGGCAGCACGGAATTCCTGTGCATATCAAAGTTTTGGCTTCACTCAATTTCTTTGGACATGGCGGCTACCAAACAACGGTAGGGCAGGGGCAGTATTTAGGTTTAAGTCAGCAGCAGCAGCAGCAGTCAGTCAGCAGTATGCTTACAAGAAGTTGCTGATGCAATTATAACACATGAAATATTTTGTAAACAAAAAAAAAATCTTGGCTTCTTTGTATCCATATTTATTAAAATAATTCTTGCGAAAACTCACACAAAAACTTTTTTGCAAAAAAAAAAAACCGACTTCCAAAAAAACACAAAAAAAGTGGTAAATAACTTTACTTTCGGAAGTCGGTGACTATTGTTTGTTTCATTGACTTTTTTGCCACCGACTTCCGAAAGTACAGTTATTTTCCACTTTTTTTGTGTTTTTTTTTGGAAGTCGGTTATTTTTTTTGCAAAAACGTTTTTATTTTACCCTTTTTAGTTATCGCATCACACACAAATCCTTGTAAAGTATCAATTTCGCAATTTCTTTTACTTGGATGACATATTTTTTACAGCTATTTTGATTTAAAAACCAAACTGCTGAACCGATTTTGAAGAAATTTCTATGGGACCAATCGGGAAGCAGATCCATTCAGATAAAATAATTTTTCAAATCGGTTCATAAATGACGAAGATATGAGGTAACAAACACAAAAAAAAAAACATACAACCGAATTGAGAACCTCCTCCTTTTTTTGAAGTCGGTTAAAAATAACCACGACAGACTTGACAACTTGACAGACTAGCGGTGTGGTGTTGCCATTTGCGGCGGCAAACGAACGTAATTATGTCCATTTCCATAGACGTAGAATTAAGTTCAAATTTAGTGACGTGAACTTATTTTAACAGAAACGTAATAGCTTTAGGTTAAGGACATGGACATATTTAGTAAAATTTTAGTCTGTCATTATTTAGCTTCGGAGAGAAACGCAATCGGACCCATTATGTATTTAAATAATTCGTTCTTGATTGCGGTTTTTTTCTTTTTCATGATGTCTTATGGCAAACTACCAGACGCTAGACGGTCTACCGTTTGGTAAGTAATAACTGCGGTCTAAAGACATCTCAAATACCAGAGCTTTACATTATGAAAGAAGGAAAAAATATTTATTTGTCGCAGGGACATGACGTGCATACAAAATAACAAAAAAAATAAAACATTAAACATACAACACATAACAAATATTTATAAAAAAAATACAACAGGACCGAACAAAAAAAAACAGCTTGCACGTCGCGACTGCAACGAGCAGCCTTTCTATTGCCGAGGCAAAGGTGAATGTTTCGAGGCAAGGCCTCTATCGAAGTTTTACAAAAAAAAAAAAACTGAAAAAAAAAACTGCACTCTTATAAATGGGGATATTATTTCTTAATACGATAGGGTAGAGAGCGCGATCCTATCTCAGTTATTGCGAGCAATACCAATCCCGTCGTTATGATTGATTTTTTTATTGTGAGTAGAACCCTTTTTTACCCGATTAGGGATTGAAAACCCAGGACGGTCGGTGTATCTTACGTTATGTAAGAAAGTAAGGTATGTGGTTGCTATTTTAATTGTTCCATATAATGTTGGGGTTATAATATTACGCCATTTTCTTTGATGATGATGATAATGATGCCACAGCGACTGCATTCGGTAGTTTTCTAGGGTGGTTAATGTGCTCTCAAGTGACAAGCATAACGTTGCATAACTTTGGCCGAAAAACCTTGAGCACATAGCGATTGTAAGTGATAGCTTGGTCTAGTTTTCAAATTGAGCAAATATTGAAATGGATTTACTGGCACCTATGCACTGGCACACTTGCAACAAAGGAATTGCCAACGCTCAAATTCAGTCCAAAAAACGCACAGGCATGAGCATACAATTTCGCCAATAGATACCTTTTAAACCGGAACACAAAAATCCCTTTCGATGGCTGACATCTGTGGTATAGAAAGTACTTTTGCTGAACGATCTCTTTGACGAATACGTTCTATTTATTCCTGTTTTCCGATTTTTGTCGAAACGCGGCTCCGTTTGGGAACGGATTTTATACAATGCGATGCTGCGAAATAAAAAGAAGGTTCGTAGCATGTAGCGCGTAGCAGTCGTAGAGGATACCTGTAGCTAGAGGCTGCTACGAATTGAAGCATCGACTGTAATTCGAATGTCATGTCAAATGAGAAATGGCATCAAATAATCACCGAGTACTGTCTCCTTACTCGCTAGACGACATCACGGCAGACCAGTGACGAATATGGCAAAAACAGCTTGACTCCTTCTGAAAGCACTGGCTAAAGACTGAATTGTGTAGAAAATGGAGAGGGAAAATTTAGCCCTGTAGTGGGACAATACAGGTTTTTTATATAACTTTTGCCCACGGCTTCCACCGCTTGGAGGTCGGAAGAGAAACCTTCTCCATGAAAAAATACACAAATACCTATGTGCCAACTTTCATCGTGATTGACCAAACGCTGTCGAAATCTATTATCCTCATCATATGCATTTTTTAAATAACGATGTTCAAATGCATACAAATCTTCTATTCCTTTAACTATCAACTTAATATGTAGATATGTATTCCATTGAAATATAATACAGTAATCAGTGAACACGATACTCTCGTATGTACATAATGATGTTAGCGTCAATATTGGCACAGATACATTAATATATGATTGATGGCTCACCCACATTTGTTACATAATTTTGTGAGGCCCTACATAACATTAAGATCCATTGTTAACTACGTAAATAATATACCTAGTTAATTATAATCAAGCCTATAACATTTCCACAGCTGGACACAAGCCTCCGTTTTATGAGAGGTCATAATTCCAAGGGCCACGGATGACTCATGTCTTCGGATTCTTCGGTTCTAATATATGCCGGTTTCCTCACGAGGTTTTTGTGAGCAAATGTGATAGAATATGTAAATTACATAAAGTAAATTGCCTATAATAGTGGGATCGTATGGTGACATAAAAGAGTACCTTTGGTGAAGACTTCTAGTTCACAATAATATAATATAAAGCCTTATTACAATAAAATATAAAATTAAACAAAACATAACTATTGCACTTCGGCGTCTTCGTCAATCATTGACGCAAAGGCCTCCCGCAGGCTCCTCCATTTGTCACGGTCTCTTGTGTCTCTAGATCAAAAAGCACCAGCTGTCTCCACAATGTCATCATCCCAGCGTTTGTGTTGTCTACCTCTACTTCTTTTAGACCCATCCCTGATTTGCCATTCAGTTACGGCGTTTGGCCACTTATACGAGTTCACCATACGATGCCATAAACTTGGGAGCTCGTGAGCCATGCTTTATAATATCCTTTTCGCTGCGTAGCCACGGTGCTGCTATGCCGAGCCACTAACAACAGTTAAGTCGGACCCCATTCGAATATTTCACCATAGGATCCCACATAATCTTGACGAGTCAACTGGTGATCATAATTTTTATCTTAAAGTATGACACAGCGTCCCATCTAAACCAAATAATCAGAGTATTAGGTAATCTAAATTGCAGATGACTCTGCTAACTATAAATAAATAAATATAAAACAAATAAATATAAAACAAATAAATATAATAGTACGAAGTTCTGTTTTATATAAATAATGACGGCACTAGAGTTATACTCGGTTAATAGTGTTATCTTATCTTGCCTTATCTTCTAAACACAATAGATTAAACTTAACTAAGAGCATTGTACATCTACATACATGTTGCAATCACTATTTATAGAGATGTATTGTTATTGTACTACTATTCCATGAAATATGAAGCAGTAAAATGTATGTAATATCTGCTCACGTGATAACGGTCTTCGTAACTAATTAACATTAATAAAGAAATCAGCTAAAAATTAAAACAAAGTAGTCAACAAAATGCCTCAAAAATAATTAAATTCCCATTAAAATGACTTCCATAATTCATAAGAAATTATAGAAATAATAATTACGTTCTTCCCATCACTTTGCTAATTTTAATAACAATCTAAAAACGTATTATCATAGCCTTCGCGAACAAAACGGTTATTGAAATTAAACCAGTAAATATAAAAAGGACGACGTAAAAAATGTGTTCCATTATTCTGTAAAAAACCGCTTACCTTAATTCAACAAAGCTCAATTAGAAAACCGCCGTTTAGTCCTACAGCGATCACAGAAGAATAAAAATTCACAGAGAGATGAAACTGAAAAACTGTAACACAGACACTTGAAACACACGTTGGGGAGAGTATTAAGTTTAAATTCTTGTACAGATATTTGAGTTTTAATTCACGAGTTGCGGATTATTTGGTTCCGCGGCAGTGCGGGAAATTCCACGAACGATCGACGGGCGTCACGCGCGGCGGTTCATCGGAGACTGCGGCGCGGGCGGAAGGCGCGGCTTCGACAGAGTCCCAGCTCCCAAGTCCCTAAGTCCCTGATTCCCCGTGTCCCCGGTTCCCCGATTCCGGAGTCTGCCCACCCTCCGGACTCACGCAGATACCTCTTACTCCGCTAATTTCCTGCCTTCGTATATACAGATTTTATGACGCCTTGTAAAATTTAAATATGAATTGGAATAGATTGCGCCCATTGTTCTCGTGATTGTATTGTTGATTGAGATACTAAATTAAGATTTCGGGTTGGTCGTTGTTATGAGTTTATTAAAATTTCGCTTCAGGCTGATTGTCTAAGTAAAGACGCAGAAAAGGATAATTCTAGGTTTTACAATCTCTTCAGGCAGACTTAAATGAAAAAACACTGGAAAACATTTCAGTTTGAAAAACATGTCTCTATTTTCTAGTTTATTGTTGTAATAAAAATAGCAAGCTTCTGAAAAAGGCTACTAGTAACACCCTGTATCAGGGACGACAGCTCGGAAGTATGTAGCCTAACCAACAACCACCAACCAACCGACCTAAAGTGAGACCTAGTTTTAGTAATGGACTGAGGTGGGCTGAACTCTTGTTACTGGATCATATATTTTATCGTAAAATCGTTACTTACGTCATTGACCCTGCAATGGAAAAGAGGGACTTGGAGCTAAATAAACATAGCGCTGAAGGATCAATATGGAAAAGCAAAATTTTCAGCAGGCGTATTGTTTCCGTACGGAGCTAGACAAACTTACTGATATATTACAACACTGCTGTGGCTGTGAGGTATCTTAATCCTTAGTTCCTAATCCATGTAAAGGACTATTTATAATTACGGGGTGGTCAAAGCACTAACAATATGGTGATCTGTGGGTGTCAGCTGACGGGGTAATGTACAAATAATCGCTCGATTTTGGTTAGACTAAAAGCGAACTGATGGTGACCGGACTTTAAAAACCTGTTACACTTCAGAACCCTCATAATTACATCACCGAACACTTTTCAAAAGTCAACGCCGGAACATTAACGACTTCCTCATCCATCTTAACTTATAACACCTTTAAACACTTTACATTTCAGTAATTATTTCTATGAAAACTTTTTCTATTATAAAACTCATTTGAGAGCTGCCTCATCTTTTATGTACGGTTAAACTTTTTTGTTGTTAAGTGTACAAAGACTTGATGACGACGATTCTTCGTGGGAGGCTTAGTACGCCATGATTGATTGAGCATTACTGCTTTCTTTTGGTGGAAAATCTGTATCGCGGTGTTGGAAATGACTTATTGTTGTGTTTAATATGCACTCAGATGGAATATTGAAATGGGGTACAATTTTTGAAGGACTTTAAACTATTTTTGACTGCCTCGTTGGTCGAGTCCTGGGTTCGATTCCCGGGTCGGGCAAAGTGCTATTGGGTTTTTCCATTAGGAATTTATCAGTAGCAGCGACGGAGTCTGGATTCATTTCCAGTTGATGGCAATAGTCAAAATTTTAGTGATGATGATGAATGATGGCAATAAGTTATAGGCCTTAAACATAACTGGCGAAATGTGAGTGTACTATTAGGTACACCTCTGCCTAGCCCTACGGGGATTACTGGTTACTACTGTTATGTAAAACTATTCAAAAGCTGATATTTCAACATCAGTAAACACTTTTATTTCTTTATTCAATAGTTTAGTCATACAAACGTGGACTTAATGCCATAGGCCTTTTCTATCAGTTAAACTTTTGGTAACGTAGATTACTTTTATCCGCATAATAATTTTGTCAGGTTTGTATGAAAGCTGTAGAACGATTATATTAGAGGAAATTTGAAAGTTGCGCCAGTAACAAAAAAGTTGAAATTGAATCGACTGTCTTGGTATGGACGTGTGATGAGGAGGAACGCACGAATCGCTAGTGACTAAAAGAGTAATGAATGATAAATATAAATGTTGATGGATGGAGAGGGAGAGGAAGACTAAGGAAACGATGGATGGATTGTATGAGTGGATTGTGAAAGAAAAATGAGTAAATGAGAGGAGAATGGAAGAAAATAATCATATTGCGTCGACCCCAAGTTACATGGGACAAGGGCAGGAAGATGACAATGTATTAAAGCTGTTAGTCCGCAATATCATTCCTCATATAAAAGTTATCTGACTATTGACAAAAAAGGTCTAAAACATTTTAATACTATTCTGCGTTTTGATCTTGTTTCTGTTCATAATGGCTACGAGTCGGTCTTCATACATTGTCAGAGAAATCTCTTTGATTTGGAATAAAAGAGGATAATGATCTATTATCTTGAAAGACATTTGCAACTCTTTCAAAGTACCCATAATTTTGACCCCAAAATTCGACTTTCTAACGAGCAGCATCGTAATTTCAAAAGCGAAATTTAAAACAGTTCCCCAATAGAGAAAGGCCAGAAAAAAAATGTCAAGGGTTGAGCCCCAATCGGAAGTCCTTTGATTTCAAAAGCAATCATTTTGTCACGAATCTTTAAGAAGCGTTTCGACCCACAAAACGCCGTCGATCTTGAAAATACAATGCCGTAAGAGAAATTTTTGCGACGAAAACCTTTCTTGGATTTTATAGTTGACCACTATAACTTGGTACATTAGAAGTATCAATTTTATTAATAATCACTTTGACATCTACGCCGATAGGGTTCAGTATTTGCTGGCTGCTAATCCCTTTAGCATGATAAAAGTGCTATTGAGGATAAAAAAGTTTGACTTTCCCACCGACGCCTCGTGAATTATTTATTTAGTAAAACTCCTAAGTTTATTGGTTGAGGGAAGAATATAAATACTTGAATATTAAAATTCTCTAAGTTTGGGATATTTTATTTTATTTACTTTGGAAAAATATAGCAAGCCAACAAAAGCTCGTCAATTTTTCTTAAAGTCCTACCCATTAATTTGTCAAAAAATTTCATTTTCCGCAACCGGTTAAAAAGAAAGTAGGTACCTATTCTGAATTACTACCTGCTGATGAGTTCTAAGAATAAACCTGCTATTCGAGGTATCGTAGGCAATTAGAATACAGATTTCAGGGCCTAAAAATGGCCGGTAGTTTCACGGAAGATATGCGAGAGTATTCTTGAATAATTGGTTTCCCAGAATTGCATTCGCCTGTTGGCAGGTCTGGGAAATTTAAGTTCGTAATTTGAGACAACGTAGTTCATGGTAACACCCTCGATACAATCACATTTTATTTAAAGTCTGGAATTACCACCGGATTTTTTGTTTTAGTATACACCCTTGTATACCATGTTTTACGCAAATAAATATTCTATTCTATTCTATTGAATATTCAGAGTAGCTTGATAGTTAGTGATTCTTGCGATTTTTCTACGGAAGCAAATAAAAATAAGTTATCTGCATTTTGCTATAACTGAAAATCATAATGTGTGTTTGTTATAGCTAGTTTGTGTTCTCAATGGCAATTCTGCGACATATTTTAATAATAAAAACAAGACGGATAGGCCGAAAGAGAAAATTTCTGTTTAAAATACACATAACCCTCCTTTTGGGCTTCCCCGCAATCGGGTAAAACGTACGTAAACATTCCAAAAATTTCAAAAAATTATGAGAAGGTACTTATTCACTTAGTTCAGTTTTCTTAATTACTACTTGAAAAGCGATTTCTCGACGATTAGTTTCTAAGTCTTCAATTTTCAATTTTCTATCTTAATTTCCATTTCTTCAGTCTAATCTAAAAAGTATTTAGAATTCCAATAATTAGCATCCCAAAAGATTTGATGAAAAAACTTCTACTTAAGAGATAGCTACCGAAAGAGCTATAGCACGACGCCTGCAAACATGACCTTTCTTTCAATGGACTTATTTTTTTTTTGAGACACTTTTCAGCGGCAACCAAGGTGCAAAGGTTTTTTGTTGAATATTATATGATGTGGATAGTAGATGCAGAAACTTTGGCAAAGGGATTGATGTGTGTCTCTTTTTTTAATAAAAACATTAAATTGTATTAGAATGAATCCTTACCAAATTATGACACTATCGAATGTCGAAGCGACGTCGATGGTATAAGCTATTCTTATTAGAAAATTGTATTTCGTGTCGATACGTGAGTGGAGTTCAATACGACTAGCGTAGTTTTCCAACCGTTCGTTATAAGGGACAACATCAGCCACTACGAGTATAATTATAATTTCGGATTGATGTGTTTAAAGTTGAAAGGTTTGAGCGCTTTGATGCAGAATACAGCTCCACGTTTCTGCTCACCAATATACGAGTATGCTCGATAACTATAAGGGAAAATGCAACCCAAACCTATAATCGATACGTGTTTACACGTGGTAATACTCGCCCAAACGGTGCCGCCCTCTGCAATCAAGCCATAATCTAGTTATTACGGAATTAAAACTAAACCCTTTTGATTTACAATTTACTTTTAATTGTTTGAGCGTCCTAGAGGACCTTGAGGCTAAATAATAACAGACGCTCGGGTCGATTTAGGTTAAGCCGCGCTTGCCTGGTTTGGTCCGTGGATGGATGACCACCCATTACATACCGAGTTTCCTCCGTGCCTCGAAAAACACGATAAGCTGTTGGTCCCGGCTGTCATTTGTAGGTCTTTGACAGTCGTTACAGGTAGTCAGTGGCCCGAAAGTCTGACAACCAGTCTTAGGGTATCGTATTACCCAGAACTAACTGGTTTGTGAAGGTCAGATAGGCAGTCGCTCCATGTAAAATACTGGTACTTATTCAGCTGCATCCGGTTAGACTGGAAGCCGACCCCAACATGAGCAGATGATGATAGTTTGAGCGTCCTATTTACAGTTGTCTCGCTATACATACTGAGTGACTAAACAAAGTTATCGAGCACTTTCCCAGAGCGACGTTCGTTAAAATTAACAAGGGCTCGTGTTGGGTATCGAATCAGCTCCAATCAGTGTTGTGCTCTCCATAGAGCCTCTATTTAGTCCTGTTAGAGATGTGCTGATTCGTGATTACGGGATGTATAAGTGACGGTTGCTGGAAAATATTTAACCTAACATCACGCCTGTAATTCCCGAAGGGATAGGCAGAGATGTACCTAATAGTACACCCACATTTTGCCAGTATGTGAGCCTATTGCCATCCACCAGGCACAGACCCAGACTCCGTGGATGCTACTGAAAAATTTCGATGGAAAATCCCAATATATTACACTTTGCACAACTCGGGAATCGAACCTTAACTAATTAATTACCAAATCTATTTTTGTTTAATGCAAATGTAATGCATAATTAATCAATTAACTATACAAAGCACGCCCCACAAATACGCCCTAATTGCAAGCGGAAGCAAGCACAAAAAAGAGAATCACTTGTGCCCTCCCCTAGAAAATCTTTTATAGGCACGATACATAAATTTATTTTTATAAATTCCTCCATACCGGAGAAAGAAATACTGCGGGCACTAACACTTGGAACGATGTAATTTGCATGTTATTTTGAACCAAGTGAAGGAAGCATTTCAATTTCTGGCTTGGCAATCGACTGGAGTCACACCCTCATTAAAGTTTGGGCTGACTTTCTGTGTGACAGGGCCGCATCTTAAGTAACAGTTTGAAGATGATTTTTTGTGTTCGTAGACTTTTTTTCAATGTTGGATTCACCCGTGAAAGAGAACATTGTGAGGAAATCTTCATTTCAAACGATCACAAAATTCGAAACCCATTTGAAAAATTGTAGATTACGGCCTCAGAGTATAGAACGGTGTCTCAGTGGCAACTTTATAGGCTAATTATAATAATTATACTACAGTTATATTATTTCCTTCCATATCTATATTATTACATAATTATAATAAAATTGTAACAGGCCGATGTCTGTATGAAAATATTGATAAAAATAATAATGGGGAGTTTTTATTAGAGCAACAGAAGCCAAACAAAAGTTTTTTGAATTTTTGTCTGTCCGCCTGTCTTTTTGTCTGTATGTTTGAACGGGCGTCACGCAAAAACTTCTGCACGGATTTGAACGCAGTTTTGACCGCTCTACTAGCTAGATGCCTAACTTAAAATATTAGCTACATTTTACCACAGGAAATGATCTTCGAACGAAGTCGCGGGCAAAAGCTACTTAGCTCTAATTTTAAACTAAGCAATACATGCAATGCACCACACCTCGCGCAAAGACATCAATTAAATGTACTCCGTTTTGGTCACGATTTCGTTCTAAGATAGGTCATCATCTGCCTAGCCTTTTCCTAGCTATGTTGGGGACGGCTTACAGTCTAACCGCATTCAGCTGAATAACAGTTTTTAACATGGAGACTTTCTGACTACCACAACCAAGTTAGTACTGGATAATACGATACCCATTGGTTGGAGTGGTTGTCAGACTTTCGGGCCACTGACTACCTGTAAGGACTGTCAAAGATCTACAATTGACAGCATAGACCAACGGCTTAACGTGCTTTCCGAGGTACGGAGGAAACTCGGCATGTAATGGGTGGTCACCCATCCACAGACCAACCTAGGCAAGCGCGACTTAACCTGAAGATCGACCCGAGCGGCTTTATTCGGCCACAAGCAGGGATTAGGTACCTAATAAGTGCATAATTATGCAGGCATCCAAGTGTACATTAGCAAGTTATTTCTACAGCACTAAACCTACTTTTGCACAATAGAGTGAGTTGTGACATTAAAGTAGAAAGCATTGGCGAGGTCAGTGCGCTTGTAATTACTGATAAAGACTATGACGTGCAATGGTATAAAGTTTGAAAACATAGTGTATATGTAACCGTGGCTTACGTACCTACACTCCCGCATGGTTCTTTTAGTGGTTTAATGACATGAATAAGAGGGTGCTGTTGGTAATAATTTGTAAAGTTGTTGTGCAAAAGATCCAAAAAAAACTTTTGTAAGATTATATCTAAAATACAAAAAACTTAATCGGGCCGATAGGATTGAATTAGATACCTTATCGTCGATGTTATATCACACGACATATACTTTCAACAAACAGCCTGTCTTAACTATGCCAATCAGCAAATACTTTCCAAAAAGTTTCAGGAAAATAATTGCTAATTGGAAAGTATAATTATTTCCTAAAGTAAAAGTATGTAATATAGAAGACGGCTGATGACTAGCCTGTCTCCAACAGTGTTGGGTTCGTCTACCAGTCTAACCAGATGCAAGTGACTCCCATAATGTACTTTATTTATTTTTAACCGACTTCAAAAAAAGGAGGAGGTTCTCAATTCGGTTGTATGTTTTTTTTTTTGTTTTTTTTTTTTTTGTGTTTGTTACCTCATATCTCGGTCATTTATGAACCGATTTGAAAAATTCTTATTTTATCTGAATGGATCTACTTCCCGATTGGTCCCATAGAAATTTCATCAAAATCGGTTCAGCAGTTTGGTTTTGAAATCAAAATAGCTGGAAAAAATGTCATCCAAGTAAAAGAAAATGCGAAATTGATACTTGACAAGGATTTGTGTATGATACGATAACTAAAAACTTTTTCGCAAAAAAAAACCGACTTCCAAAAAAAACACTGAAAAAGTGGAAAATAACTTTACTTTCGGAATTCGGTGACTATTGTTTGTTTCATTGACTTTTTTGCCACCGACTTCCGAAAGTAAAGTTATTTTCCACTTTTTTGCAAAAAAAAACCGACTTCCAAAAAAAACACTAAAAAAGTGGAAAATAACTTTACTTCGGAAGTCGATGGCAAAAAAGTCAATAAAACAAACAATAGTCACTGACTTCCGAAAGTAAAGTTATTTTCCACTTTTTTAGTGTTTTTTTTGGAAGTCGGTTTTTTTTTGCAAAAAAGTTTTTCTAACATATAATTTTACATTCTTACAAAAACATAAGAAAAATCATCATCATCTACCTAGCCTTTTCCCAACTATGTTGGGGTCGGCTTCCAGTCTAACCGGATGCAGCTGAATACCAGTATTTTACATGGAGCGACTGCCTATCTGACCTCTACAACCCAGTTAGTACCGGGTAATGCGATACCCCTTGGTAAGACTGGTTGTCTGACTTTCGGGCCACTGACTACTTATAACGACTGCCAAAGATCTTCAAATGACAGCCGGGACCAAAGGCTTAACGTGCTTTCCGAGGCACGGAGGAAACTCGGTATGTAATGGGTGGTCACCCATCCACAGAGCAACCTAGGCAAGCGCGGCTTAACCTGAAGATTGATCCGAGCGGCTGTTATTATTTTAGCCACGAGCTCCTCAAAAAAACATAAGATAAATAAAACATTTAAAATATAAAAACTAGGAGCCCACCGGAATCGGGAACAAGGTCTTAACAATACGAGCCGTGTCTCCCATTATTATAATTATTATACTACACGGAGTAACTGCTGAACATGGAGGCATGGAGACTAACTCTCGTAACGACTGTCAAAGGCCTACAAAATTACAGCCGAGACCAGAGGCTTAAGCTTTCCAAGGCACTTAACCACGTACCTCAGTACCACTTATTGATAAAGACACTTACTGCCGCAGACCATCTAAATTTTTCTTCACCGCCACCTAAATCCGTCCCTGTTCGTGAAGTGGTCTCGTTAATTCTCGGTCTTGTCAGGAACTTCTCACTTTTACAGACATTGTTATTCTTGTCTTGTGAATGTATTCCGACCGAAATTGACTTGCCGACGCCTTACTTGGTGTGAATTTTGGAGCTCAAATCACGGAACGTTGTGGGTAGGGACCGTCATCTGGGGCTTTAGATGTCCTAATTTAGAAACTACTACGGTACGGCTTAGAGTACGTATAATACAGCGTTAGGTATTTAACATAAAGGGTTTATCATTAAATACCGACCTCATCTAGTTTTAAAAGAAAGACGATGTGTAAAAGTATTTGTAAAAAAATATTTCCAAAATATAATTTATTATTTATTCGTATATATTATTTAGGGTTTTAAATCTTATAATTAAAACTGGTAAAAAAAAATATTTAATTAAAATTGGTGAGTTTATAAAAATATAAAAGTTAATTCTAACCAATAATTAATTTGTTGTTCGCTCAAAAGAAAAAAACAATACTTTATGACGTAATTAATTTGATGCGTTACTGAACGAAATGGTTCAAATATTTTTGATTCAATTTCCTTTTTCTTGAAACTGTAACCTTATATTGTTTTCTAAAAAGGAAGGCTCCGGTGAAAACTCCCTGAACACGATATAATACAATTTTGCATCACCTTTCTAAACAAAACACCAAAATGTTCAAGTCGCTTTTAGTTACGACACAAAAAAGACTGAGTTCACCACCGTGTTTCTTTTTTCTGACATTCCGTCTTTCTGTAGCATGAAATTTAAACCCATTGTCCTACCGATTACTAGGGAGACCACAATTTTCGCTGCATCTGGGAGACTCATCCCCTAGTACATCATGGTTACTTCCACCCATATGCAGGTTGTGAACAAGAACTTCAAAGCGATGCCGTTTTGATACCGTTTTAGACATGTATTGTTAACTATTCTGTTTACCTTTTGACAAGTTTAAAGAGTAAACGAAAAGAGAAGAAATAACATGTAGAATACATGTTTTACAACATGATGTAAACGCCGATTAAAAATTATTCGTTTTGTTGCAACAATACACCTTCAAAAGACAGGGACAGCGTGAGACTTCGTTCGCTTCGTTTAAGTACCTACTTGGCCAAAAGTTCGACGCTCAACTTCTAGTACTCAGATGAAATAATTTACAAGTGTGACGTAGAAAATCTGTCGTCAAAAAGTTTTGAACAGAAAAAGTATGAGATGAAAATCTCATTATCATACTTTGTTTAAGTTATGAATAAATTTTTCTGTAACATGAAATTTGTGTTTATTTATGTACGTGCATATTTTATTTCTATCTATTTGAGTGCTAATATCATGGAAAATATTAGTAATAAATAAAATCGGAAAAAACGGAAAATATTAGTAATAAATAAAATCGGTAATTAAATCAGATCGTAAAATAATTCGGTACAGTGAGTGTCTTACCTGACTTCCTACTTTCTTCCACTTGTAAGATGGGTCAAGTAATGTACTCACTAAACAAGTAGTACTTATTTTTGGTACTGAAGTAAGCTCATATCTGATCTATAAAATAACTATATAACTTTGAAATTAGTAATATTAACTTATGTGGTTATGAAATAAGGCTGCTTGAACAAAACGATCATTACCAGCTAACAGCGTTGAGGTGGAGTTTTTTGCCGCCCTTTTATAGTTTGTTGGTAGGTATTTTAGTTTATTTACTTAATAGTTTTTAATCGTAATAATGTATACAGTTTATTGTTAAATAATTAAACGATCTAGTTTTTCAAATTAGGAACAAAATATATAAAAAGCTTTAACTTGCTTTGTAACATATCCCTTTTTACAGCATAAATATAGAATCATCAGTTTTACCAGAGAATTTTCATTCTAAAAAAATCGTAGTCACCATAGTGTCGAGTTAACCGTTGTTCCTTTTGTAGCTCTGAAATGCCCTGAAAGGCTTTGTGGTGAGCGTTTTCGTGAAATGCCCGACCCGACGACAACCTCAACTCACGCGCGTTACGTACGTACTTGTATGTACTGAACTGTTTGAAAAATACACGCTATATGTAGCGAGAGACTTTTGAGTATGAATAAGATATAGTTTCAAAAAAAGGAGAAATGAAAAATGAAAGTGCTATATTAATATTCTGACTAGACACTATAAGGATTTTTTAAGTTTTATTAGTAACTAGCGACCCGCCCCGGCTTTGCACGGGTAGTAGAGCATATTAGGTGGCTTGACTTTTTTATATTTCAACCAATTTACACAAAATCTATTAAAAACTGCATCAAAATCCATTGCGTAGTTTTTATTTATTTATTTATTTATTACATTTGGGAAAACAAACAGTAGTATATTAAGCATAAACAATTCTGCCTTAAAATAAAACTTAACGAATATACTACCCACAACATTTTCCACAGATTACTATACTATATAATAAAAACAAGCTGTTAGCAAACGATAACTGTAACTGTATCAGGGCAAACTTAATGAAAAAGAAGTTAAAAGAAAATAAAAAGGTAAACAATATTCTATAAAAGATGTACAAAAAGAACAAATAATAATAATAATTCATGCGTGATATATCATACAGGTCCCTATCCTATACATAACTATACCTACACTTTGTAAAACTTATGGAGCCAACTGCTGATCCTTTAGAATTTTAATTATACAATGTTTAAATTTATATTTGCTCAGGAATAATATGTCTATTGCACCAAAACGCGTATTGTATGTTTCGACTAAGCGGTATAGCGGTGAGCGCACACCAGCATTGGACCTACAAAAGCTGGTAGCAAACAAACGCCTGGTGCGGACCTCCCGTCCATGCACTGTTCGAGGAACCAGGTAACACAAACCAGCCACTAGGTCAGGGCAATCAAACTTGTTTCGGCATACACTGAATAACGTCATTATATCAAGCAAGACGCGCCTTGACTGTAATGTAAGCAGGTCGTATTCTTTGAGAAGTGATTGGTATGACGTTTTTTTCCGAAAACATCTAAACTGCATAGCACGAAGGTACTTACGTTGGACTAATTCTATCATTTCAATATATTTTGCATAGTAAGGATTCCAGATCGGTACTGCATACTCTAATTGCGGCCTAATTATGGACTTATACAGGTGCAAGAAGGTGGACGGACGATGGAAATCTCTAGATGCTCTCATTACAAACCCAAACATCTGATATGCCTTATTGACACTGTTTTCTACATGAATATCAAGATGAAGTTTCGAGTCCAAATGTACACCAAGGTCACGAAGATTGCTAACCTTATTGATAACACTATTAGCAAGCCGATAATTATACTGTATGTTTTTTTTTTTTTTAGTGAACGTTATGGTAAGGCACTTAGGTAAGCTAAGGTACAGTTTATTATAAGAGCAATAGTCTGAAAAACGATCAAGATCGCATTGGAATTCAACACAGTCTTGTTCATTTGAAATTTGTTTAAAAACTTTTAAATCATCAGCGTATAAGAGAAATTTTGAATTTTGAAAGCAATATTTTATGTCATTTATAAAGAGTATAAATAATAAAGATCCTAGAATTGAGCCTTGAGGGACTCCTGATGTAACATGAATACAGCTAGACTCGAAGCCATTGATCACAACCTTTTGGGTCCTATTGGTTATATAAGAGACAAACCAACGCAAGAGATCCCCTCGGATACCATTGTACGCGATTTTATTGAGCAGCAATCTATGATCCACTTTATCGAATGCCTTTTGAAAATCAGTGTATACCGCGTCCGTTTGTTGCCTGTTATCAATATTTTCAAAAAGTTGAGTTGTGAATATTAAGAGATTACTTATGCAAGATCTATCCCTGAGGAAGCCATGTTGCTCCTTTATTAGAACATGACGAATAATTGGATAAATCTCAGCATGGACAAGCCTTTCAAACAGTTTAGACAATGCTGATAATATGGAAATTGGACGATACATGTCTACATTATTTTTAGAACCACTTTTGTGTACTGGTACAATATTTGCGCGTTTCCATACATCCGGAAAGACTCCACACGAAATACATTTGTTAAATAGTATAAATATGGGATAGCATACTGTACTGTGGGTATTTTTTAAAAACACCGCAGGTATACCGTCCGGACCAGGTCCTTTAGTCGAATCCAACATTTTCAGTTCTCTACGAATATTTTCTAAGGGGAAGTACAATTTAGATAGGTTAACATCATGATCAGCAGTTGTTGGTGGAGGTATCCATGAATCAGAGTTAAAGGTGGAGGGTTCGTACACGGAATGGAAAAAGGAAGAAAATAAATTACACGCTGTAGTAGGATCACTAGCTAAATTCTGTTTATAGTGTATCGTGCTAGGAATTCTATTTGAGGTTTTACGGTTGGATATGTATGACCAGAAAGCCTTGATATTGGTGGCAATATTATCTTCAACTGACGTCATGTACCTTTTATAGCATCTATCCACCTCCCTTTTGAACCTTGCTCTTATCACCGAAAACTTTTCATAGTCACTTATATTGCCGCGTTTCTTCCACTTTATCCAAGCACAAGTTTTATTTTTGAAAGTACGTATAAGTGAACGTGTGAACCAGATGGGATAATTGAAATTCCTCTGCTTGCATGAGGGTGTATGTGATCGAATTATTTCGAAAATTTTTTCATAGAAAGCAGCCACAGCTTCCTCAGGAATCAACCCTTCAAGTAATCCACTCCAATCCACATTACTAATATCCTTATTTATCTCACAGTAGTCAGCTTTGTAATAATTGAGTGTATTCAGAATTTTGCATTTCGAGATACTTGTTGTACGTACAAATGGTACGTGGACGTAAAAGGCAGGATGATAAGTATCGATGGGCAAGAGAGGATCATCAGAAATAAACGTTACAGAATGTGCATTACTGAAAAATAAATCTAATATACGACCGTTACAATTGGTTAAATGATTATATTGTTTTATATTTAGTTGCGAGCAAATGTTTATGAGTTGACGAGTTACATTAGAGGGAGTATTTGTAGAACATTCCATGAATGAAGTTTTTCTAACCCAGCTAAGTTGCGGCATGTTGAAGTCGCCTGCTAAAATAACATTGTCCACACGAGGATCATCAAACAGAGCCGAGAGTGAATTGAGGAAATGTATGTATATTTCTTCTGTCGTATTCGGTGGTATGTAAGTAGCACATATTAAATTATAATTATCGCGGCAGGATGGGATTTTAATTATTTTATGCTCAGGTAAAGTTAAAGGGGGCATTAATGTGAGGCAAGACGGTTTTAATTCTCGAGAGACAGCTATAAGTACACCACCACCATCTTTTTTTTTGGTAATAATACGGTCACGATCACATCTAAATACAAGGTAACGTTGGTCAATAAATTCGTTATCTGAAATATCAGGTGTCAGCCAGGTCTCGGTGAAAACAATAACGTCGTAAGCATTTGCCAAAACATTCAAATACAATGTGTTGAGCTTTGTCCTGATCCCTCGGCAGTTTTGATAATATATAGAAATATGATTATTAGCCATTAATTAAAATAGTCAATTCAATAGTATTAAATACAAGCAGTTCTGGTACGATTATAAAACAACAACACATTATAAACAGAGCAATCAAAAGCGTTACATTCAATATGGCGTTTGTAAAGGCAATAAAGTCATAGATATAATTATAATAACTCAGCAACAATTTATGGATCAGCAGTAGCATCACAAAACAATTAGCGGACGATTTTTTTTTAACATAGGGCATATTTTTATATAATAGTGATATTTTTACGCAATAAAGTACAAGACAAAGTAAATAAAGAAGAGGTGAACCTGATAAAGTCAGCATATCTAAATTAATGAAAATAACACAAAATTTCTCCGTAAAAACAGCACACGATGTACTATTTATAGGAGGTTTAATTATCAGCAATATTACCGGAAAAGTTCTTTGTCGTGATTTTGCTAGATATGTCGGCTTCCGTACGAATAGCAAAAGTGGCCGAGTCATCAGTTTCTTTAACCAAGACGGTCGCATTTCTGATCCATACGTATCTAAATTTACAGGCTTTGGCTGCTTCTCGACATTTGCGAAATAAATCCTTATTACGAAGTGTTAGGTGCTCATTTATGTAGACACGACACGGTGTTCCGGAGAGGCCAATGCGATCGGATGTCAACCCCTTGGATAAACGGTAGGCACTTAGTAAATTATCGCGGATCAAGCGGGACGCAAACTTCACTATGATGTTCTTAGGACGATTATTCTGAGCGTGTGCATGAGGAACACGGTGAATCGCGACTATATCATTTTTGGCTAGCGGTATATTAATTGCTGATGCAATTGTCTCCAGCACAGAAATCAGGTTTTCATCTCGCTTTTCAGGAATGTTCCCTAGTTCAATGTTACACTGCCTCGCCTGCTGTTCCAGCACGTCTATTTTACTTTCTAGCAGAGCCACCGACGCCGCCGCTGAGTTCCTGACACTCATTTCCAGATCAGCAATACGTTTCGCACTGTCGACGCAGTTTGCAGAGTTAAAATTGACTGTTGACTTCAGCTCTGTCACAACTTGAGACAGATCATCATGTTTTGCATTTAGACTCGATATTTCCAATTTTGCCGACGAATATTCTGTTCGTAGTTCCTTCAGTTCACTTTGAATTTGTGAAGAAGTTGTTGATAGGGTATTAAACTCATCCCTTAGATTACCAATATTAACATTTATATGAGAGAACTGGTTCTTTATGTCAGCTCGCAGGTCGCCGATAGTTTTTTTAAACTCGGCAGATAAATCTGCAATAGCCAGCGTCAACTCGCAGTGAGGTTGTTTCCTTTTTCTTTGCGTGATATTAACAACGGTATCAGTATCTTGTCCCGCGTGCAGATCCGGACTCGACTGGCTTTTATTCGGTGAGCGCATCATTATGGTGTATATATAATATTATTAATGCACCCAGACGAGAATATACCGCCTTAATCAATAAATTGGTATACACAAACACGACGATACAAGAGGTATGATGCGTTGCAAGAGCGTTATGGCCGTAGATATAATTACAAAATTTCGCCGCCTGGAGAACACGCAGCGATGGCTTAGTGGCGTAACCAACTACACTCGTCGCCGCGAAACGGCCGAGCTCAGGTTCGAAAAGCACCGCGCGCACCTCTTTTTCCAAATGTTAGAATTTAGTTTGTGATTCACTTTCACACAGTCACTGTACGAGAGGGACACCGCGCTACAAGTTCCAAGATGGCGCAGACACTATATGGCACACCCCGCAAGATAGTAAGAGAGGTACCGAATATATCAAACGAGCACAACAAAAATACTTTAAACAAAAAAATAAAAAAGCCCCGATACGATCATGCAGATCAACAGCACGTCTGCTCACAACGTTTTAAAGATCTAAGCATACATAGGGACAGACAGACAGCGGGAAGCGACTTTGTTTTATACTATGTAGTGGGGTGTGTAATGTATGATATAATAACAATAATATATGAGATATGCTCTAATTTCACTTGAAATAACGTTCATATAATATAATTTTCATATGCTATAAAATCATATAACCTAATTTCATATGACCTAATGTTTCATATGATATAATTTTCATTTAATATAAAACATTTAGTATAACGTTCATTTTATATAATTTTCAATATGTATAATATTCTTTTTATATAACATTCATTTGACCTAATGTTCTTTTGACCTAATTTTCATGTTTAATGGTCACAGTTCTAACCTAACTCAAATGGCACCTAACCAAATCTTAAAATATTCAATGCATGGTTGAAGGCCACCCGCCTTTGTCGACGGAGCCCCGCTTCGCGGGGCTCCTACTTCTGGATGGTTTATAAAAAAAAAACCACGAAGGGGATGGCGGGGTCTATTCGCTCGCTTCGCTCGCTCACACGACCCCGCCATCCCCTTCTAACCTAACCTGTCCAAGTCGGGGTGCCCTAAAGTCCAGATTGCATCCAATTTCTACTGGTTACAATAGTTGAGGGTGGTAGGTGTATAGGGTATAAAGCGAAGAAAAAAAAAACAGTACAATATTTTTTTAATCATAACATAGCATCACATAAATATTACATCTTACCATACCACCATACTAGCAGGCGTTTAAAATCGTATCAGATTTCCTAAATTATATTAAAAGTTATTAGAGATTATGAATATTATAGTAAATGAATAATATACTACATGAATATTATGTCAAACGTGCATTATAGGAAATGTTTATTATATCATAAGAAATTAGATAAAATGAAATTATATCAACAATTCATTATCTCAACTGATCGTTATATTAAACAAAAGTATATTAACTGAAATTAGGTCAAGTGAACGTTAGATTTTTTGTTATTATATCAACCGTTACACACCCTATGTAGTGATAGTGATTGAAAACACGAAAAAGAGAATATTGGTGGCTATAAATGGCTTAGGTATACTAATCAAAATTTAAATAAAGAGACATTTTTAAACTAATTGCGGTAATGAAATCGCGTTATGAAACTGTGACTGAGTGACTTCCAAGGACTGCAGAGGGAAACGTTGGTCCGCCTGCAGCGAGATGGGCAGACGTGGCCATTGTGGGTATATCCTGAATGAGGCTGGCACGGACTTTGGCACAAGCAAAGAGAGAGCCATACTAAACCCAATGGTGGATGAAGTCAGGCTATACATGATGATAACGATGAATGAAAATTATCTACAGAGTATTATTAACATTTGCATGAGCTGCAGGTTAGAAAATTCTGATCAGTTTACGTATAGCATAAATTGTCAAAAGTAAAATAGCTTGTTTTATTCATACGTTCACGGCAGCTACAACATGACAGTTTGTGCGGAACACGATAACAGAACTAAAAATACAATGGTGATTTTTTTGTAACCCGTACTTTGTCGCGCTACTTTTATGCGGCGTGTATTGACAACATTTTCATAAACGCTCCGATATGACAGGTGTGTGTAACTTTAATTGAATGGAAATAACGTTAAAAGTGGGCTGTGATTTTCCGGCGTGTTTTTATTACGTGATGTATTTTTGATACGACGTGGATTTGCAGACCAGCTTGCAGTGTCCGATAATAAGTATTATATTTTATTGTTTTTAAAATATGTGTTTGATAATTCGTGAGAAGCGGAAGGAATTGAGGGGCGGCCTTTGCCCAGGAGTGGGACAATACGGGCTAAATAAAAACAAAAAAAAAAGTGTGTGTGTGAGTGACGGCAACAACTAGCGGCCCGCCCCGGCTTCGCACGGGTATTTAACAAAAATTTGACGGGACGGGATAGGACGGGATAGCACGGGACAGTATAGAATAGGATAGGACAGGACGGGACAGTATAGGATAAGATAGGACAGGACAGGATAGGACGGGATAAGACGGATAGGACGGGATTGGATGGGATAGGATGGGAATAATTCAAAAAGTTAAATAAAGGTAATTGAAGCAGTCTTGAGTATGAAGTAATTTATTTTGATAAGAATTACTACCAAGGCACAAATAAAAAGCGTTTTCTAGCGGCGGCATTTCAATTAAATTAAAAAAATAAAAGAACAATTATTGTGACATATATATATGTTTTTGTAGATAATGATGTGTTCTGCAAAGTCGTAGTACATTATTCTGATCTATTATCAATAGTTTTAGCAGCGCACGCGATGTACATAAGGTATTTTTAGGTCATTTTTTTACACCTTGGGTTACATTATTGGAGTTTTAGTAAGAATCCCTAATTTTTTTGAAAATATAATATAGCTTATGTCACTCGGAGATAGTGTAACTTAGCTTCCCAACGGTAAAAGAATTTTTCCAATCGTTCTTGTTGTTTCGGAGCCTATTCAATGCAAACAAACAAACAAACAATCAAATCTTTCCTCTTTATAATTTATTATAGTATAGATAAATTCAATTTTTTTTACCTTTTTTTGCAATTGACTTTACCTGCTTATTAACGACTTTATATGCAGTTGTGAGCAAATACAAGTCTTTCTAGCTCAATATCTTCCTCACACAATGCGTACTTACAGTGAACTTCACATCAGATACAACACTTGCACTACAAAAACCACGATTACGACTACGACTTAAAGACGCTGTTATACTCAAATTATTTCTACTGATGTGCGATTGTACCATCACGTATATAATTCCAGTTCAATCCTCCAATGTTCGCATCTAACATAGGAACCATATTTCATTGTCCATTGCCTCATACGTATGCAAGGCGTCCAATAAAGTAATTACTGAACCGTCAATAGTCATTGAATTGTGGTCAATGGTCTGAGGAGCTATATAATAAATTGGATACATAGTAGGTACGCCAGAGGAATACAGACGTTGGTAATCCTATTTGCATTCAGTTAATTAACACAATATCCGGGAAGCGGTTGCTGACTTGCTGATTAGTCCTAGCATAAAGCAAGTGTAGCATCTGTGATTAGTTCAGTTGGCTTTAACTGAAAAAAGCGTAAGGTGGTATACATTGTGTTTCCATCTGGCTTTATGCTGATCTGAGGCTTCTTGGCATTAAAAGCTTTGTTTAATTTAAGACTTTTTTTTAAATTATTGCTGGGACTTTTTTTGGTTTCCAAAAATCACGGTTCACGGAAGCGCTCAATAATAACGCATCCAAAACACTGTGCTGATAGATACATTGAATAATAAGATATGGGTCATGGAAGTATTCTTCTTTATCGTGTGGTTAGTACCTAACCTGGTGTCAGAGTTTTTATGCCGCCCATGGGCCTCTGACTTCGCTTTACATGCCGTTGAGAAATATCTTTCAGGTATGCTAGTTTCCTCACGATGTTTTGGTTTTTTCACCGAAGCAAGTGATAATTATTCAAGTATTTAAAGTAAAGCTATAATATTTAAAACTTGTATTTTTTTTAAAGGTGCCAAAAATTTGGAACTTCGATGTCTCCTTAGCTAGAAGGTTCCGGGATCCAGTACCAAAAAAATATATCGCAATAAAATAATATAGCGGGAAGAAAGTGCCTTCCGGGTTCATTAAGGGTGTTTTACACTCTTATGTTGGAAAACTTGCAGCTTTTGATAAGACAATGTAATGAACGCTATAAACGCTGTTAAATTGTCGAAATATTGCATTCTACGTCATACATATCATGCGATATCAGATCAAAAATACGTTACGCGCACAAAAGCTATATAACAAATGCCCATGTTTTTGTCACACAAAAGATATATGACACCGCCCGGTGTGTTGAATAGTTTTCCATCAATCTTGCCTCATAAGGCAGGAATCCGGGCAATGTGGGGGGCCCGGGCATTCGGGCAATATTCGCTCTAACCGTATGTATTCGTCTTTCGGGAAACACGGGTCTATAAATATCACTGCAGACGTTGAGTTATCAAAGTTTTTTTTCATGAGCTCGGATTACTTAATTATTAAGAGGGTTAAACCATAGCCCATTTTTTGGCTTTGTCGTAGAAGGGTACAAATATAATTGTTGTTTTACCCTACCATGACTGCGATTAGAAATTGTTGAGAACGAGCGAAAATAATAAACAGATGAAAAGAGTCCCCAGTTAGCAGAAAGTAATGCATAACAGAATAGCAGCCATAGAACATGAAACCTTAACCAATTCCCTGAAAGTTCAATATTTATATAATTCATTCATACAACGAAGAAAAACCAAACAACCCATGGAAAAATAAAAGACCATTTTAAAACCTTAATGCGGTTGTATTTGAAATGTAAACAGAGAGACGAGAATAAATTAAAGCGTGTGCAGTTAATTCCAAATCTACTGTAAAAATGAATGAGGAAATCGTACTACCACTCCAACTATCCCGATATTTCAACGTAATCTAATATTTATGTAGACCTACTATATGAAGATCTACGTATTTTCAATGCACATTCAATTTGAGATAGAAATAAAGAGTCGTTGTTTTAGCATTCCCTTTTGAACTACTCTCTCATTGATATTCCAAAGAAATAAACATGCACCGACTCGACTGGCTTTCTACGTATCAATCTGTAATTGTAAATTACTGTTGATTTCAAACTAATAAGACAGTAAATAATTTCTAATAAACTTTGTTACATTTAGGCCACTCTCATTAAGTGTCATCAATCACAATAATTAATTTACACACTAACTGACCGGCGCAACTTCGTCTGCGTAACATTTTTGATTAATGCTCCGCTCCTATTGGTCGCAGCGTGATGTTTTATAGCCTATAGCCTTTCTCATTAAATGTGCTATCCAACACTAAAAGAAATTTTCAATTCGAACCAGCAGTTCCTGAGATTAGCGTGTTCAACCAAACAAACAAACAAACTCTTTAGCTTTATAATATTAGTATAAATTTATTTAAAAGTCATTATGCAGTTGTATCAAAACACATACAGAAGTTCTCATTCCGTTCCAAGTTAGCACGTTCGCAGGTTAGTTATTTTATTACGTTCGTTATTTTCATGCTTAGGTCTCTACAGCAATCATCATTCATTATCAATCTCTTGCCCTTAAACCAATTTATTTGGGGTCGGTGCAGCATGTCTTCTTCTTCTATAATTATTCTCTATTACTCGTCATCTCATCAGGCACCTCCTTCTTGTCATATCATCTTTCACACAGTCCATCCATTGTTCCTTTGGCCTAGCTGCTTTTCAGACCGTGAACCTTATAAGTATCTTATGTAAAATAAAATAATAAAATAAAAACGTTTATTTCAATTACAATAGGCATTTAGATACATGTAATTGGAGATCACCTTTTAAGCAAGGAATTGCTTGTATTAGGAGATTCCGCACTTCCACTTGTCATTTTTATGCAATTGAAATGTAGACAATGTAAACAAAAAAATAAAATAAAAGTAAAAAATAAAAGGGTAGCTTAAAAATTATACAAACAGTTCTGGAACTTAATGAGCGTTATGTAGAAAAAGACCAGATCGCGCGTGTACGTGTGGTATGTGTTTCATGAGTGGGTGTGTGAGTGAGTATGGGTATGTGTGTGAAAGTGAGGTTGTGTGGTGTGTGAGATAATAAGCAATGCTTAGTTATGTATAACTATAATCCTATTATCCGGTTACGATATAGTCGTGAGTACCAGACAGTTGATTTTAAGAAACCCGTGATGATTTATGACATCCATTTCTTCTAAATTCAAAAGCAAAATTAAACCAGCACGATCAAATCCGGGTCACAAACACCAACCCACGCTAAAACCCATTTAAAAAATAATCGTTTTTGCACAAACAAAAGCCGGGTCGATGCGGCGCGCCCTCAACTTTTGACATCTATAAACGATGGATGGGCAAACAAAATGACGATGGAATGTCCCTGGGCACACGGCTCAGCCCCACTTTGATACATCAAACCTGCATAGCGATGGATTAGTATTATTAGTTACGTGGTTTGGCTGAAAGAATATTTTTTGTCTTTTTTTGGTTTTGCAGGAATGTGTAACTTGTCTATATTCTTTTCAGCTGTGAGTTCAATGTTAGGTATATTTATTATACAAAAATTGTCGGACACTAGCGGCTAAATGGAAGAAGAAGACATGCTGCGCCGACAGAAAATAAATTGGGATAAGGGCAGGAGAATGTTGATGAATGGCAGCTAAACGACACGCTATTTTAGATGCATTTTCTGAAAGCAGATTACTAACGTAACAGGCTCGCCTCTATTACATGGGACTTAAACAATACTGGCGAATTTTGGGTGTACAGATATAGGTACACCTGTGCCTAACCCTTCGGACAAATACGAGTGAAGGTATCTACTCAGATAACGACTATGAAGAGTGAAACAAGATATGAGGCTAATTATGAATGTATCTCATTGTCGAAAGTAATCATTCTTGGTGTATAGACGGTTAGGATGCGTTCTTAGAAATTCTAACTACTGTCACTTGTATGTTACCTTTCAATTTACATATATACAATTAACAATATTTACTTTATTTAGCTACCTAATTTAATGTTTGTGTTTATTTGGTTAGCTACCTAATTTAATGTTGCGTTTTTATTAATATGTGCACGCTATTTATATGGCGAAATGTGTCACTGCACTACATGTTATTTTTACAATCTTTTGTACCATATTTAACGCAAATAAATAATTTTGACTTGATTTGACATAAAAAACCACACCTCAATCCAGTGACAAGTGAAGGTCACCCAGGTCGAGCGACCACCTTACCAATTTATCATCTTCCATGCCATTTCAACGAGTAACGACCTGTCCAGAACGGTTGGTCCCCCGTCCATATGGTTGATCCTTACGTCCGAATTTCCCCGAGGTTTCATAACCATGAAGTGTGACGTCTCATGCAAAGGCTTTTAGAATTCATTGCGTTGGTTTACCGTGTTGATGTGCTTTGTTTTAAGCTGGATTAGGAGTGATGTGGATTAAGATTGATAAGGGCTGGCGGCTTATGGGAAGATGAAGTGGGGCGTTATGCAAGACGCCGTTTGTATGTTATTTGATTACTTTTTCTTCGCGATAGCTCACGGTGTAGATCAAATTACCTACTTCAAACAGGAGGATGTTTCAATTCCACTTTGATTACCTAATCGATAAAATCGTCTTATCTGTGTTGCTTAGTTATAAGAACCTTTAAACGCCTTTCTGTGACCTAATTGCCTTGAGTGTTAATTTGTTGATGTCAATTTTGATACATCAACACACACATTGTATGTTTTTTGACTTAAATTGACTGTTGATCGCTAAAACACCTACAAAAACAAAAACGCAAAAATTATTTCACCCCAAAATATACTTTTGTTAGTACATTTTCGGCGTGAAATTAATTACCGACCTCAAACCTAAAACCAACCAATCATTCCATACAAGGCATGACGCCACACATCCACCATATTTCAACCGTCACCCGGGGGTCCGTTTTCCACTTCACTTGAGTAATTACCCAACTTTACATCGGGTACAGCAAAAGTACGGAACTGTATGATTAATTGGACCTCGATTTCGTTTCAGCTTTGATGAAACTCCGCCGACCTGCGAGTTACGGGTTAGCGAAGCGAACTTTGGAAAGATTAATTTTCGTGTACATATTTGTGTTTATGATTATCTTGTGTTGGTAATGTTGGTATGGGAACGGGTGGCAAGACTATCTATAGTCAAGTTAAAGTAATTACTTTAGCTTAAGCAATTACTTGCAAAAAAAAATATGCAATAGACAAGAATTTAAAAGAAGTAAGAACCGTCAAAGAAAGCAAAGCTAAGAATTCTAACTTTTTACAGTTCTAACTTCAACCAATTACTAAACTACATAATAAAAATCGTATCTTAAAAATGACATTTACTCAAGTAAACACTTTGACTTGTTTATAGGTACGGGGGTAAGTACAGGAGAAAAGATGAAAGAAAACTTGTAGTACAAAATGTATTAGCACCATCAAGAACGTGTCTGGTTTTCAGAGCTCGAGGTCTATTCTTTTGGACATCTTATTGAGATTATTATTTGTGATGTTAGAGCCGACTATTATAAAGGTAAAAAAGGTAAAAACCATTGGCTTAACAAGGCCGAGTGGAATCTGTTAATCACTTCCCGGCGGACCAGAACGTAGATGTCGGGATGAGCTTGACTCCTACTGGAAAGGCGGAGGATGTAGAAGACAGAACTGTGATTAAAATGGAGATGAAAGCCTTTGCCTTACATGTAATAGAACAATAGGATTATTGTATTTTTTAATTGTTAATTTTTATCTTTTTACTCTGGACGCTCTTACTTGCACGTCTTTCTACATCATTCTCACATATATGTATAATCTCGACATGATATAACCAAGACGTTTCTTGCCCATTCTTATCCATAGAGATCTACGCTTTCGAATGGGCAACTACAGTACTTTCACAAGTTATTATGCCCTGTGACTGGGCCTGTAGCTTGGTTTTTTTGGGTATTGTCATTCAAAAGTGCCTGTAATGGTATAATTGAAATAAATGCTTTGAGCTTGAGTTTGACTTTGAATATGGGGTAATTTTGTTACAAACATTCTGGCCGTTCGTCTTTATTCAGCCACATCTTGCCCAGCCTTTGAGGAACTTTATCCTAAGACAAATTACATACACCTCTATTTTGAAACCTCCTCTTTAATATTATTTACCCGAATTAATTAGGTAGTCACCTCCTAAGTCCATACCTAATTACTTCAGCAACACAAAAGGCTCTCGAACATAATTATATTCACCTGCATTCAATATGCAGAGCCCACCTACGTCCGGTGCCCACGATAGGCCGAATAGCTCGGATGCATTGACCGGGGTTACGGCTTAGGAACAATAGGATGCTACCACAATAGATGATCAGGGAGAAAATTATGTGTTGCAGAAGGCTCACTTCTAACAACGTACAAAAAGTAATCTTGCGTAAACAGTATATGGAGTTGAGGAGGAACCTGTAGGACGTTGTTACAGAAACTCTGTGTGAATAAATATTCAGCTGTGACTTGAGTCCGACCGAGAGTTAACTATTCGTACACGAAATATTTTCATCGAATCATATAACGGCTATACAAAGCCATTTTAATGGAAAAAGAAATCTAAGTATATTTTATAGTTTGTAGTTAGTTAATTTTAGTCTTTTTAATTATTGTAACCAAAAGTAATAAATCATTTTAAAGTATATTTTTATGAAAAATAAATAATTTAAAATTACTTGACCCACACAATAAATCTTGGCTCCTTATTTTAAAACGTCCATTACGCTACCTCCATTAATATAATTATATATATATATTTTTTTTCATTGATTAGGCTTCCTTATAGCCGTTAGATGATTCTAAAAAAAAATATTAAATGAATCCATTACGCTAGATTAATGGTTTCAAAGTCTGCCTTCACATGCCTACCTGAATAATAGCTAAGTAGTTTTGAATAGCTAAAGGGTGTAAATATTTAACGAGGCCGAAAGGCACTTGTTTTGACGGGGGTCATTGCGATTTTTTTGGACCATACCTTGGAACCTTGAAGTTACGGAGACATTGGAGATCAAATTTCCAAAATTTTCACATTTTTTTTTTTTTTAATACAGGTTTTAAGGTTATAACTATTCATATATCAGCACAATGTTTTGAGTGCGTTACATTGAGTTTTACAGTAAAAAAACGTGATATTCACTAAAAAAAAAGTTGTTTCTCAGCAATAATTTTTGCGTAGGGTTACTTAGTTTGATGTACCGAATGCTTGGTTGACGGCTTCGTGAAGAGTCCGTTTATACTTTGTAAACTCAATATTAGCTAAAGGCCTGAGAAGAAAATTTGTCTAAGTAGCGCGGCTGATTAAGTACTGCTCGAGTTTTTTATATGAATTTTCCTTCTGTATACGTCTTCTTTGTGGTAAAATTGATGCATCAATAATGACACTGCTTGTCACTTTGAGGCGAAATCTTGATGTAAAGGGGGCTTTGTTATTCGGTTCGTGAGTTCAGCGATGGTGTAATGGAAGGTAGTCAGTGGGAAATTTAGGCAATTTATTACAGATAACCAAACCTGAGGGGTTTTAGTAATAGGTGAATATTTATGGGAGTAATAAGGATTCTTATGGTCTCATTAGTTGAGTACAACGTGTTTGTCTTTTGTTACAGGACGGTTCTGTTGTAAGGTGAATGGACGAGGTGACTAGATAAAAGAGAGGTCTATTCCTACCCAGTGGATGATGATGAAGAAATAGGTACCGCATCCAGTCTGTAATACCTTCAGATTAAAAATAAGATGAAACAATAAAACCCGTTTCTACCACAAGTAGGTACATGAACAGTAAACTTACTCTGCCAGCAAAAAAAAAACAATATATCGTTACGTAACACATAATAATAAAACCTTTTTTCAAGAAAAACACTTTGCAGACCACTCAAATCCTTTCCATTCAAACATCACAGCTAAACTGAAGCCCAGAAAAAAAATACATTTTCCCATTCTTAAATCCGCAAGTCATGTAACGGCTTTTGAACGAACGCTTTGTGGCCCTAATGCCAGGCAAGACAAAAGTGACCCTTTTAGCCCGCAGCCGAAGTCGCGGCTTCGCTTTCATAATAGACTTTCAGTCTTCCATATTTGCTTTTCAAATGACTATCGTTTAATAAGTATTGTGGTATGATTTGCTTTTAGTTGAAATAATAGTTATGCGAGTGTGGAGTTATCGATTTTTGTTGGAATACTGGAGTTTTATATCGCTTTGTTCAGGAGAGGGACATTCACAAAGTTTAGATTTTTTTTTTGTTTGTAAAGAAGTTTGGTAAAATGCATTGAAAATGAATAACCTCTTCCTGTTATACGACGGATAAAATTTAGTCGTCTATTGTACGCCTACACAAACACGAAAAATAATAAAGTGCTGATACCTTCACATCTCGTTTGCACCAATTTGTTTCTTTCCGAAATTATCAAGAAAAGATGATACAAAAACAATTATCGGATTTGAGCCCCTTCGGCTGGAGCCAGAATACACACGAAATTCGATTAAAAATAATCTTTGAAAAATATCTTGATTTCAAAGCCAAAAATTTGGTCACGATAAGGTGCGGCTAAAAAGATTCTGTTGTCGCCATCATAATACTACTACTATTTTATATATTTTATTTTATGTATGTATATACCTAAGTATTTATTATATATATTTTATAAATATTTTAACGTGAGTGTGAGGTTTAAAATCTCTGGCATGATCTGAAGGTTTGGTGTAACCATGAACCACGTGCTACTCACTCAAAGTGATAAGCGTGTCGTGACACCGGCTGTGTAAGAAACAAATAAAAAAGCTCTTAAAAAACTCGCTTAGCGCCTCGTATAGGCGACTAGTGATATCGAAGTAGGATGCAGTGCGGCCGGATGCGAAATTTCTAACTTTCGTTTCAAGCTACTTCTCAGTGCGTCGTAGCCCTAGAGCTTGCTACGGGAACTAACGACGTGACTGACGCGAAACACGCGCGTGTCGTTTGACGCAAGCTGCTTCGCCTTCTTTTTTTTTCTTGGATGGGAAATCATCAAATGACCTCTCCCGCTCTGGGTGGAGCGGGAGAGCGTGTCAGACTCTTACTGACTAAAACCCACCCGTGTTCCTTCACTTGCCTGTGCCAAGATGCCGAGGGCCACGGTAACTCTTTCGTACAAATCCGCAACCCTGGAAGCTGCTTCGCCTGAGGGCTTGAACAGGGCCTTACGCATAGCACTTCGATTCCGTCACTTTAATTCATTTCCCTAGTGAGTATTGAGCATCACCCTGGAAAAGTAAGCTACCTTTCTCTTTTTTTCAAGCCCGAATGTGAAGTGATAAATTTTCCTATTTACGTCCGACAAACAACCAATGTATTGAGATTTATAGTACTACTACACGCATGATATGGTTATGTGTATGTGTGTTGTGTAACTCGGTGAGGACATAGTTGTGTTCGGAAAAAAAATGTGTATAATTCAGATAGTTTGCATACAATCATTGTACTCAGAACATAGGCTGTAAATTTATCCTATATTATTTGGAATAGCACAACTGGTGAAATGTTGGTGATATACGGTTATAGGTGTTCATTTTATTACTGAAATTGAGATTACAGTTTGTGTCACCTGAAGCTGATTCGAACATTCAATTCAATGTTATAATTATCAATATTTTAGAGACATTTCATGATTTTTTTATAAAAAGTGAAATATTTAACGGCTATTTGCGACGTTGCCTTTCAAACTGCACTCTTTTAAAAATGCAGGTCTGCAGTTTCAAAACTATACTGCCAATCTCTGAAAAAAGTCCAATAGTTGAGAAAAAGTCAACAATTTGAAAAAAAAATAGGAGATTAACGTTTGAAAGAAAGTTCGTCATTTCTTCCTATGGGGAATCCAATCTCTCACATGGCTTGTACAGAAACATGCAGGTACAGTCATGAGCACTAATATGTGTACATGCAGCAACTTCGAAATGCGATTTTCTGCTACTGTATTGATTAACGTTTTACATTTTCACGAACAATACCACTTTGGAAGAAATACTATTTCAAAATAGATCTTATCTCAAAGGAGAAACTGTTATTTCACAATAAAATCGCTTTTGAATTTAACTAAGTGTATAACATATTAGTTTTCGTGACTGTACAAAACTGCATACATAAAGCTACGTGCATTTCCCTTCGCTTCGCAAACGACGCACCGTTACTCATTTTCTTTAGTTGACTTTTACCGCGCGCCGTAATATATGGCTGACACGTTGTTTTTATTTTAATTTCCAATAAGAAATGCTGTTACTCGGCTTATCGGCAGGGTTTATAGGGTTCGTTGGAACTATCCATGGATTTTTAGTTTTGGATGGAGCTAAAGCAAATTGACAACAAGTAACTCACGAACTAAAAAAAAAAAACGTTAAAAAAAAAGTTCTATCTGTGATCTCGGTGCAATTAATGGTTATGCACCATTATATTATTATGACTTAGTTTTGAGTGATAGAAATTGTGCTTCACGCAAGCAATTAAAATAGTATACAAAACGGTAAATCTTAACAATTCCTACAATAATTTAGCATTGCTCAATTAATTTAATTGCTCAATTATTTTGCATTGTCTTGGTACTTCGGCATAGTACTCTTAAGGTACAGAATGGTGTACATGCTCGTACCCATCCGTTAATTCTACTAGCAGGGCAGGCCTTAGCTTTAAAACTTTTATGAAAATCTTCCTGTTTCATTTTCATGGAACCATAACAATCCGATATTTATCCTCTCTCATTATTTTCCGCATTCGCCACGACTTCCAACAACAAAGCCGCTTATTACGAAATAAATAAGTCCCATTAAAATTCCATACAAAAAACGGTGCCGTTAAAAATGAAATTGGGTAACAAAAACGTAAAGGAATTACTTCGGTGGTATCTTCTGACGCATCAAAAATGTTATATCCTTTTTACGGTATACAATTTAATTTTAATTTCCGTTTTAGTGATACCCGACGGTCCTGCCTGTGTTTATTCGATTTTACATTTATAAAAGCTGTGCAGTAGTCCTTAGGGATGGTACAAAGGATTGGCGGCCATTTTTGTAGGGTAGTTGGGACGTGTGTCTTTTTGTAGTGGCGGTTACTGGTAGCTATTGTATCAATAAGTTCAATGTATTTTAGATAATACTGGTGTTCAGCTACATCTGATTAGAATGGATCCCGACACCAAGGTATTTGGAAAACGGCTAGGCAGATGTTGATGATATTTGATTGAATTAATAAGTATATTAACGTGCGCAAGTCTTTCGTACGGTAGGTATTATCACTTTCCCTGAAGATTCCTAAATCGTGTTCGTTTGACTTTGTTAAAACTACAAAACCATATCTATCAACTTGCAAAGAAAGGTTCTACTGGTAATGAGTCACTTCTTAACAACAAAATGTTTTGTTACAATAAATATACTTAATTACTTACTAACAAAAGTAGTAGATCAGGTGTAAAAATACTTACTTTATTTCAACCACAATTTCAGTACACAAAACAAAACAATGCAATAAATGGCTTATCGAGCACAATTCCATTCTCCAGTCTCTAATTGTAAAATTCTTCACTGAAAAATCCAATTATACTTCGCCGGACTTAGAACCGGAACGGTGCTTAACCGGCAACGTCTATGGTACGGATATAAAAAACGTGCCCTTTAGATAAAATGCTTTTATCGTCCTGTGTGAGTCACACTTTAAAAAAAACATCGTCAAAATTGAAGTAGTGGTAACAGTTCTGAGGCTTCACAAGGAATAATTTAAAGTAGATAATTAAACCTAAAACTGTGTACAGAGAATGATTTGTAGTTAATAATGCTACGTAATAGCATTGTGTCGTGATTCATTGTAAATTCTTGCAATGTTATAATAATTATTCTAATTCAGTAGCTGTTTTGACTTTAAATTTTAACGGTTCCAGTTTATAAATCTTTGATTATTTTTGATAATTTCGGTACCTTATTCATACTGTGCATTTTAATTAATAAGCATTATGATTGTCATATAATTATTATTAAGATCATGTTTAGTTCAGTTGTTGTATCGATTTATGTAAAGTTGGAAGGGGACATCCCCTCCAAACTCGCAATGGCGGCGATGGCTGGCCATGGAAAATCAGTTGTTCGGTGACCATGGAATGGTGAAGTCCATCCTACAAAAGATCGCGCGTGTTGGAATATTATAATAAGAAATATAATAGTTATTGGTGTGAACATAGGAAGTTTTATTTTAATTGCATCTAGGTAATTGCGTATCACCCTTCCAATGACAATGCCTATAAATCATGCGTTTAAAAAACGTTTTGATGATTGGATTATTCGCTAGCGTAAGTGTAACGTTTCTGAAGGAATATACTTTGAAGGCGATAAAATAACTTTGGATGAATAACTAACATTTTGTATATTATTGATCGTTTTCCGGTACTGTCTTGACAGAGTAGTACATGCATACATGAACTCTGAAAACATAACACTCCTTTTTTGGACAGTCGTGTAAAAAAGGTGCAACTTATTAGACTCCCGATCTCATCTGCCGCTTGGACCTTTTCCAATAAATTTCTAATCTTTCTCCTGACCTTTTCAATAAGCGCATGATCCAACGGAAAATCAGCCAGACGTGAAAATATATTATAAGGTGCTGTACACACAGGTTAGACCTTTAATAGAATATTTCTGGAATGGTGGAGAATGGCTTCGGAAAATATCCATGTCCTTCGATATAATTTTAGGCTGTGTAATGTTACTAGGGTTTTCCCAATAAGTAACATTCCGGCCACAATCCCAAGCTTTAGGGATATATTCTCTTTACTCTGGTGCCTGACTTGGCTTCAAAAACAAAGTAGTTTATTATTTTTATAGAAATAATGTTTTATTGAGTCCCTTCCGACCAACCATTCGATTAATAGGTATTTTATCAAGCGCACACAAAAAGTGTGATCACAGTTAGAAAGCTACACATTAACTTTGAAAAATATCAATAATATAGAAAAAAAAAGTTTGAGGTGGCCCAAGAGAACCTGGAAGGATATGGGAGAGGCCTTTGCCTAAAAAAATTTATACTAGTCAAACAATAATTACATTTTATCTTCAATTCATGCTAGTCTAATACAGTAACAGGTTCTGTAAAAAAAAAATTTCGAGGTGGCCCGCAGGTTTTTTTTTAAACTATCGATATTTTTCAATAGTCAATGTGTACCTCTCTAACTGTGATCAAACTTTTTATGTGCGCTGGATGGAATACCTCTTAAAATCGAATAGTTGCTCGGAAGGGACTCAATAAAACATTATTTCTATAAAAATAATAACCTACACAACTAGTTGTGCAGTGGGGCAGGAGCTTGCACTAGGGTTCCCGGTGGCACAACTAGTTGTGCCGTCCAGTTGGTCCTTGGGGAAGCAGTTATTTTTTATGACTAACGTGCCAGTGTGCACACGTACCCTTATAATATTAATCTTAATAGATAATAATTTAGATGAATGTTTATTCACCTTTGCTGGCTAGCGAGCTTTGCGATCACTAACGAGTAAAGTAACGACCCAAGCAGAGAGGTTTATTTATATTTGCTCGACGTATGCACGTTTGATAAAACAATGTAGTAGATTGTGTATTGAATCAATTGGATGAATTGTGTGCAAGAAGATAACTCTAGAAAGAGCGTGACTACTGAGGTGGCGACTAATAGCCAAGTAGGGAAAAAAGAGACATGCTGCCGACCCTAAATAAATTGAAATGAGTTTTTCACGTATGTATTAAATCCGTTACAAATATTGGAAATCTGTTTGAAGCTTGTGAAGTAGATAACTAGATAGATACCGTCATATAAAAACTTGAAATTTTCAATGAATTTAAACTAAAGTCCAGCGCTACCGCATAAGTGCAATGCTTGGGTTTCCAAAGTTCCAAATGACACTCCTTTGAATTTCAGCACAACGCTTATATCAATGTATCATGTTGTAATTGCTTCTACATAACATAACATCACGCCTCGTAATCCCCGAAGGGTAAGGCAGAGGTGTACCTAATAGTACACCCACATTTCGCCTGTTATGTTTTAAGCCCCATGTAAGGGCGAGCCTATTGCCATCAACCGGGCACGAATCCAGGCTCCGTGGCTACTACTGAAAAATTCCTGATGGGAACACCCAATAACACTTTGCCCGACCAGGGAACCGGAACCCAGGACATCGTGCTCAGAAATCGCGCTTGGACCCCCGAAACAGTCTCCTCGAATTAATTATTGAAATTGCCTCTAGTTTATCTTTAATCAAACGTAACATGATTTCTTCATTAACATCTTCAACGGTCGCAAACAAACCTGATCTACCTAACCCACAAAACCAACAGAACTAAGTAGAAGTACTAGGAGTTCATAGCACGGGCGCATCTAATGTACACTGCAATGGTGCCAAGTCGGTTTGCTCAAGAAATTCTCTCGGTAAAATTCCCGGGTTAGTTTACAGCACTTATTTGCTCAGTTTTTAAGTAGAGCGAGTGTGTTTGTCCGGGATGTATTTTGAAACTTGACGCTTTGAATGGAAACTGTTTGGTAGTTACAAATGGATGGTAGATGCTGGCTAAGTATTTTTCATCAACTTCCTAAATGTTTATATCTATCTACTTTTAAAGACTGGAAAAACACTGGTTGATGAGTTGAAATAGACACCGAATGGCATACATCTTACTACTCACTGTTTTAGTGTGTGACACAAAGAAAAATCAATGTCCGATATTGTGTGTAACATACGTTGTCTTGTATTGCGTTGATATAATTCTGACTATTACGTTATCAATTTTGAAATATAAAAGGTGTTGCTTTTCATCCTCGTCAAATTCAAGGAGGTAACTATGCTAATGATTCTCGACCCGAATCAATAATAAAATGGGTGCCTAGGTAATTTTTTATATTTTTTTCTTAATATCGGAAATCGATAAGTGTTCACCACCCGTATTAAAACGCGGCCGGTCTAATACTAGCCCTATAACCGCGCTTTCATACACACAAACAAACGCAGACGTTTATTCGATAAATGGGGGTTCTCTTCTTTTGAAAAGGACTTAATTTCGAAATAGTGTCAAATTAAAAAAACTAAAAAAAGCAGCGTTTATTATTATTAACCAGGTACCGTAATTTATATTGATATTTACTTCTTCTATGACAACCTCCTGAATTTTGACGAGGATGCAAAACTACACCTTCTATAATAAACAAGGCGATGCCCACGACTTCATTCGTGTGGAAATTATGATGTGGATGTGCGAGAAAGGAAAAAGGTAGCTCATCAGCCGTTTTGTCGTGAAAAGGTAACAAACAAACAGTTACTTTAGCATCTATAATTTGAGTATGGATTAAATCAAACAAAACTGCGAAAGATAAGAAAAAAATACAAGAGTTCTGGTTTCATTCCCACGAAACTATAAATAGCTTAATTTGTTCGACCGACGACACGAAACTTGAAAGGCTGTCTCGTTCAAGAGTATCGTGAACGTCACTTCAACGACCCTTGCCTCGTGTGGTCAGTTCTACAACGGAGGACTCATTAGTACGCGTCGCATACACCCCAACCCCCCTCCCGCCCTTATCTTGCTCTCCAGAAATCGTACGAACATTCATGTAAGATTATTTGCGGAGAAAGTTAGTTGTATAAAGAAATTTGGTTTTATAGAGGTAATGATTTTTTTTGGCGAAGAAAAGTTTTAAACCAGCATTAAGTTAGATAAAATACAAAATGTATGGAGACGGACTTTTTTGTTAGTTCAGTGCTAGTCGTAGCAAGCCTTTTTTTTTTGTTTTCGGGGGGAAACCTTCAAAAGGCGACCGGTCTTTGGGGATAAGACCGGGGAGTGTGGGATTTTTCCTCACTAAAACCACCCCGGTGGTCACAATCCGCACATGAGAGGAGGCACCGTTTCCTCTGAAAAGGCCTGTCCGGAGCCCCCTCTGTGCAACGCCTGTACAGGCACATCCCTGGGGCTACTATTTATCTCCCCTGAGCCTCGCTGTGCAAGTGTGCACTGCAGCACGTGACCACTGTGCTGCCGGTCATCTCTGAGGTAGTCGTAGCAAGCCCTACTGATGTCGGTAAACCTCTGCCCAATCCTTCCGGGATCAGAGATTTGATGAAGAAGAGTGGCGCCGCCGAGGCCGGCCCAGAAGGAGGTGGCGAGGCGATCTGAACGCGTACCGCGAGGTCTGGTTCGAGGAGACACCGGTTTAGAGCTCTGGGAAGGAATTGGGGAGGCCTTTGCTCAGCAGCGGGAGAAAAAGACTCCACTCAAAATTTTCCATCATTTCATCAAAGTTATAACATGAATAAAATACAGAGGGGGTGATTCTTCAATTCGATGAAAAAACAAGACTGCACATTTTCACCTACAAAGTTTCTAGGTAAAAACCTCTTAAAATATTACAGGCCACATACTTAATGTAATATAAATGTTTTTTTTTTATACATCTTCAAAAGCCCCTAAGCCCTTGTTATTTGTTATGAGAGCGTCGCCACTTGTAGAAACCGCACTCCGTCTGAAATCTGCTTGTTAACTTCATAAGTATCGTAACAACTAGAAATTCTCTCCAAAAGTATTTTTAATCCTCTTATGTTCATATTCAAAGTCATAAAGCTGAAAATTTGTTTTGGTTTCTTTAATAAAAATTTGGAATAACGATTTAAAAAGCCAGCGCTTTGAATTCTATGAAATCGCTTTGTGAACAAAGCTTTGTATTTAATTTGTGGAAAAATATTTATAATACTGTATCTATTTCTAAGAATTCAAACATTTATGAGACAAAAAAAAAAAAATTGCTACGGTGTAGTAGTCACTGCTACGCCAGCTACGAGGCCGTAGCAGAACCAATATTTAAATGATTTTATTTTGCAAAAAGTTTTTTATTTTATTTAAGCTCTTAACGCAGTTAGTGAATTGTGGTGCAAGCGAGCTTAATTCTTCTAGAAATTTAAACGAGATTCAATTGGAAAAAATAATGAGTGTAATTTTTACAGTAAAACTCATTTTTGATTGGAATTGTTTTAGCTGTTTCAGAAGTAATTGTACCTAATTGTTTCAGAAGTCACTGTAATTGTTATATTGGTTTCAGTAATCCACTGCTATTTACCTACTATAAAATATTCTCTACTATTAAGGCACAACCGGTGAGACTGGAAGCAACCAATAAGGTTGGAAAAAGGCTAGGCAAATAATGATCGCAAGTCCGTGTCAGTAAAGGTCTTATCGTTGAAAACTCTCTCAAGCAAACTACCCGTTTTAGTTGCTACCTTCTCTCCAGCGAGGGGACAGATGCCTAACTAAACTACATTACCATCCAGCGCACCGCGCTAGCTCCACATTATCCGCTATGCCTCATCGATTACCTCACAGCTCGCTGCGTCAACTTTGACTTCACCATTAGCTTCACAAAGGCGCGGCCGGCTACAGATTATCGCTGACCAGTAATTTCTCACACAGTACTGGATAACGGTTCTGTGATAATTAGAGGCTGGACTTCATAAAGGCCGAAATTTACCAATGAAACTGAACCAGATCTAAACCGCGTTCAACAGCTCTCAGTGCTTTCAGTTTTATTTATGAAATCCGCTCTAAGTATCTTAGAAATACAGTAAACATAGTACACTAATTATTTTATCCACATAAAGCTATTCATTTTTGGTCTCGACGGGAACTATATGAAAATAGATAATTTTCAAGGAATAGTATATTCAGATCACGTTTTTAATTTCACCTGAATCACTATACTTTGTCATAGAAGGATTTGAAATAATGTATATTTGTCTAAGTGACGAGGATCAAGCACCTTCGTCAGTCATTTTACTCCAACAAATTTATATTTTTAGCAATACCCTATGATTGAGTGTCTGTTATTTATTATCTGTGGCAACATTATTTTTTAAATAAGATTTTGGTATAGACTTTGAAATTCATAAATGTCTATTCTTATTAAAAGTCGGACAGAATATTATTTGGAAAACAATTTGTTAGCCTTCGGCCAAATCGTGCCTTGAAATAATTGGTTCTAAAATATAGCTCTTTCGTGAAAATAAAGTAGGCACTTATCTTTATTGTTTTTTTTTTTTAGCAAAGTAGGCAATGTAGAAACATCGTCTGCATCATTATCATCATTAATACATCAAAAAGAATTTCATAATCGAAAGACCGACATGTCAACCATTTGAAACACATATTTTAGAATTTTTGCTTTTTATCAATTTGGTATAATTGAGCATGCATTGTTACAATCTTATGCATTTTTTTAGTGTAGCATTGTTATCAATTTTATACATTTTTTTTTTTAAATTTAACTTTATATTGTTTTATTTTATGTTATTGATTTTACTCTTTAAAAAACGTAGTTTCTAAAAACAAAAAAGAGAGTAAAGGAAAACATCCTTTTTTTAAAAAAAATAGCTGATTGTCATGTGGTCATTTGAAAAAAAAAAGTCAAAGCAATAATGCCAAATAAGCAAGCAATAAATACCCCAAGGATAAGACACAGAAAAATAAGCTGCTACTGAGTAATTCCTGATAGAATACGATTATGATATATTGCGAAGAAAATCGCATTCAAAATAAAATAATTAAGTTACTCTTGGCCTAAAACTTCATGTTCACAAAACTTTTCTAATACGAACTCGAGTAGGTTTTCTGCATGGTACAAGACCTGGATGCTGCTGTTGGTGAAATATATTTCTAAGAATGCGCCTATGTATTGGTCATAAAATACTGTATATCCTTTGAATATCCTCTACCGCGACGCGAGGTTCGACATAAGGTGTGTTTCGTCTCATCAATAACCACAGCTTATACAATACACAAGTCTTTTAAGAATGGCTACGGCGATCTACATCACGCCTTGTTTGGTTTTAATCGGTACAGCTAGGTGGCAAAATAGAATATAATGTAGGTACTAATTGCTACGATATTTTTTTTTTGTTTAGCAAATTCTGCAGAATCTAAGGTTCGCCTCGAAAAATTGAGTAGCACGCCCAAGTTAAAACTTATTATTTTCTTTATTCATTTTTTTTTCTCTTATCTTTTACATTTTTAAATATAAAAAATAGTAGCCCACCAGCACCGGGAACAGGGTCCAAGCTACCGGTGGTCAGGGCTCTCGAGAGAGGAACCTCCTAACAATACACGCCGTGTCCAGAAGTACTGCTTGCTGAATCAAGCCCTTGATCCTGCTGCCAAGCGAGAGCCTCCTCAGATGTTGGTCGAGGCAGCCTCTGCAGATGATGGGCGAGGCAGCCTCCTCAGATGTTGGTCGAGGCAAAAAAAAATATTATTCTTATTAGTCATTGATGTCCATTGCAATCAGACTGTTGATACTATATTTTTAGTGAATAGCAACGAAAATCGTAACATATTTCTATTTCAAAGCCACAATTTCCACTAAAATGAAATCCAATATTACGCCTCGAGCGTTGTGTTACTTTAAAAGCGTTCTTAGGTCACAAAAGACTCATAATTACTGGCCTTCGATAGTTGTGCCCGCAAGTGCACTGAGTGCGGGACTAGTGTTGTTTATTCAGTGTAAAAGCCGGGATTAAGATTAAAAAGTCGGGATAGTCGAGATTAAAACTGTAGCTTCAATAGCGTTGGTGGTCGGCGGTAAATATTGCATGTTGGAATAGTGGTTTGAAAGAGATATAAAAATCTTATAAAATGTATTGTTATATTTAAGCACTGAATCCTCTTTTATTCAGTTAACCGTGGATCACATCAATTTAATAACGTTATTGGCTTTATGGATATAAATAATTTGGAAGCTGCGTCACAATTAATTTATCCATTTTACAAAGTTATGGCGCACATTACTACATTGCCTCGTCTGTCAAGTTATTGTAAACACTACTGTTGAGCATGAGAACCGGGGTTCGATTTCCAGGTCTAGCAAAGTGTTATTGGTACTATGCATCAGGAATTTATCAATAGCAGCTCAGAGCCAAGATTTGTGCCATTATTTGTGCCGTAGTTATTTGTTGAAGCCAATTGGCACGCCCTCTATTACATGGGACTTAAACATACATAATATAAAACTTAAACATATATACCTCTGCTTAACCCTTTGAGAATTACAGGCGTGATATTATGTTAGGTAACACAGCTACAAGCTACATTTAAATTATTCAAATTCCGAGCACGCAAACTGCAGGTCATAAGTAGTTCGCATAATAGAAACGTTGCTTGCATGCCAGTTGCCATTACGTTATATTGATATGCGGCTTGCACGCAAGATAAAACAAAATACAACTATGCAAATAAAGTAGAAGCAGTACTTAACAAAACATAAAAATATCAATCCTTACAAATCTTACTCTCCCCCCTCTCTCTCTCCCTTCAATCTCTCTTCCCTCTCACTCTTTATCTTAGTTTTTTTGTGCCTTTCCACCAGAGAGAGAGGTTGTGCAGCGAAGGATGTACATTAAAACTCTTATATGATAGCTAGCAGAGTATACAACTGTCAGAGTGATGATCTTGACTTATTATCCACTAGTGTCGCTAAACTAAAAAAATATGTCTATATAAAGCTAAAGAGTTTGTTTGTTTGGTTGAACGCGATAATTTCAGGAACTACTAGTTCGAATTGAAAAAATATTTTAATGTTGGATAGCCCATTTATCGAGGAAGACTAAATGCTATAAAACATCACGCTGCAACCAATAAGAGCGGAGCATTAATCAAAAATGTTACGCAGACGAAGTTGCGCCGGTCAGCTAGTATTTTATAAAACCTTTGAAGATCACTGAACCTTATTCAATCTTATCATAATTCTCTCCGAGTGCTTACTTCTTACTTTCTCGTGACTGTCTAAAGTTTATTGTGCTAACTTTAACCTTAATATTTTGCCCGGTTGATGGCAATTGGCTCTCCCCGCATTAAACCTCTGCCTAACCACATTCACCGGTTATTGGTGAAATGTGGTTGTTATTAGGATCCAGTTCTGCCTAACCCTTCGGGGATTACAGGCGTGATGTTATGTTATATTTATGTATTTTAGTTAGTTACAAACACCCCTTGTTACGTATCCTCGTACATCTCTGGTTGAAACACAACATAATAAAGAAAATCGCATTTAGATAAAAAAAAGGCAGTCGAGGTATTAATATTCCGCGCTAAAACATTGTGATATTAAAGTCCCCAACGTCACATAAATGAAACCGTCCCGGGAAAACATAGTGTCCCATTTCCCGTGTCCCGGGGAAACGGGACGCGCCCCAACACTTTCTCATTGAAATATGACACTGTAGCAGCTACAAGAATATGCCATTTAAAACTTTTCACAGACTGTTTAAAGTTGACTTTCAAACATCAATTAAGTAGCTTACGTACACTTAAGTATTTTTGCTGAGAAAAGTATTTTAAAATTGAATTTTAATGCTTCTGAACTTAGCTTCTTTGTCTTCGTATTTTCAACTAATTAGCTGTAGTCAAATAAAAGTTTTCAAGACGTTAATGACTTACACTGGTATTTTTGTGAAATATTGTTTTAAGAATCACTTCGTTTTTGGAAGAGATATTGAGCTACACTAACAGTTTTTAATAATACCTTTATACAGTAGGTACACAGTTATGGCTGAAAACTGGTAATTAGTAAGCCCATAACTTTTCTGTAAATACCCTTCCGTAATTCGAGTGGTGGCGAGTTGAGAATACAGGATTTTTTACTTTAAAACAAATAAATTCAGACAACGCTTTCAAATCGTATGGGGTCACTTGAGTGAGGCACGAATTCGAAATGAACTCTATAGAACACTATAGAGTTCGACTGCCTATCAAGGCATAAAGGTTCGGTGAAACCGGTACGAGCCAATTGTGGATCGGTTAAGGACACCGGTTACTAATTGATATATTTTAGTATGTTAGTTGAACACCGGTAGCTGCCCCGTTGGTTTCTGTTGGTCCTAGGTTCAATTTCCGGGTCTGGCAAAAATGTGATTTTGGGTTTATTCATCAGACATTTTTCAGTAGTAGGCCGGAATTTGGATTTTGGGTTTTGGCGGTATGATGCTCCCGTCCATGCCTCGGAAAGCATGTAATGCTGTTGGTCCTGCGCTTAATCACTCTCCGGTCGTATCGGTTTGCGGTCTCATCGGACTATTAGAGTAAAGGAACACAGCGTGCACCTGAGTCTGTGCACACACTTTTGCACTATAATATCTCCAAGATTGGCCGCCGTGACCGAAAACGGTCAGGACGAGTACTGTTATTAGAGTATCGGTATGGAATAATAAACAGGATTCTGTTTACTCCGCACCGATTTGACCGAACCTTCAACCATATCTTCTTTAAAAGAAAATCATAGAAAAATACGAATACACTCTGCAAAGAAATTCTGTCTCAAAATTACGAATATTCCCCTCAGTTCACCATTAGCGTTTTGATTCTTCAAAGCAAACATTGAAGCTCAATGCAAAACACACAGTGATTGAGAGGGCGTATGATTTTTTATCTCCGTTATTTACAGAACAAACTCTTCTCTTTGAGAGCAAATTGGAATAGGGAATACCTTTTTAGGCCAAAATGTTGTGTGAAAAATCCTCACGCTTGTAGCTCGAGAGTAAGTAGACGTTTTATGCCTTTGCAGCTTATTTAGGGTTTAAGTATTTAAACAGGCAAGTTACTCAGTTTGTACGTGATACTAAAAATATTTTGCTATACACGGGTAACTACGTTTTCTGACCGATGTGGTTACATTTTCATTAATTAAAAAAAAATATGACTATAGTCATCATGTTCTAGTAATACCTATATACCCCCAAGTAAAATGGGGTAAGGGCAGGATTACACACCGACAATACACAACACTTCTCTATCCAAGATTTTACGATACCTCAGTGTGTATACAAGATATATTTGTACGTGGGTGAAAAAATCCTAGCATCGAAATTTAAAAAATATTTTTTTGTTCAAACAAATTAAATAGCATAAAACTGTTAACGAAATACAATACCATTTATAAATATTGGTTTACTAACCTTAGGTATAATATGCACTAATTCGCGTCTCGATGTAACGTTTAAGGAACGAGGTTGGCAAAGGTTTTTGAAATAGCGAGTTGGCAACGTGTGTTTAGTGTTTATACCGATGCGGGGGTCGTTAACCTGTCAGTGCTAGCCTATTAATCTACATCATGTAGAAAATTCCGAATATGATAAATAATGTACTGTGACTAAACTACTGGATATATTTGAATGAATTGATTGTACGCAGACTGGGAACGTCATGTTGTATACGCAGTTTAATTAATTGTCGTATTGTTGGCGCGACCCTGTATGTGTATATGTATAGAAGTTAATTATATTATTATTGCGAGGGGCGCAATCAGTGAATCTGAGGGGCATTGAAGTCCACCCCTGAGGCACAGTTTGCGCGCGTACGACTAATCTAACTAGATAGGACCATAATACAAGTTATATTATGTTACAAATTATGACACGGATTTATTTTATGTCGCAATCACTAAACGAAACAACTGCTACCAAATTACAACATAGTTATTGAAATTCTAGATACAACCTATCACACTTACTTAATGTTGTTAATAAGGCATTTTTTAACTAAGAGTTAGAGAGGCTCCCGAGGTACAGGCATGTTTTGCCTAGTTTGGGAGTGAAACGTCACAACTACTTACATATTAATATCACGCATTTACTGTGTGCCTATGATACACAGGGTGCTTCTTTTAAGTTGGGCAACAAGGGGAATTTCGAATCCATAAGAGATACCGGAATACATTATCTTTCCATTTCGTCATAGTTGCATAAGTATCTATTATTATAATAATATATAATAATGTATTTATAGGATTGTTGTATGTATCTTTGTATTTATACGTATGTAAGTATCTGCTTTATGTTTTATGTATTCCATTTTCTCTTCTTCTTTTACACACTTTGTCTACATCTCTTTTTTTAGCATCTCCTTTCGCAGGTATGCTGGAAGAGATTTCATTAGATATAAGCATTACCTTTGTACTCTCTTTTCTGTTCCTTTCTTGATTTCTGTATTCAGTGTGAACATAAATTGTTAAATAAATAAATACATTCAGGGTGAGGGAGTATAATTTGTACGTAACGGTAGAATTTTTAAACTAAGAGATCTCTTTCAGTCTTTATACGCATTTAGGTAATATTGATATCTAAATAAGTTACTTGAAACCGATACTTGTGGAAGTCTAAAAAGTCTGAACTTCTTTAAAAACATCGATCAATTGGATATAAGGCCGAGTCAAATTTGTTTTTGTAGGTAATCGTTGTTGAAGAAGTACTTTATGTATATCAAATTTCATAGAAGTTAGACATTATTTTGCGTTTTCCCTTAAAGACGTGACTTCAGAGATTATTTTCGTAAACTAAGTACAATCAGATCTTCCATAAAAACACGCTTTGGTAAATGTGGGTACATTTCCGAAGTCAACTACAAACCTGCCCAATAATATATATGAGGGTATGCCTTCAACTGCATCAGCAAGCGAAATTCGTGTATTGCTGGAAAATGTAAAGGCCGTTTTTGCCATCGATACGATAAAAAGAAGAAGAAAATGCAATGTTGTTGTCTCAACATAAAATCCCAATACATTTTCGTCTTAATGTTTTTACTCTGAAATAGTCGGGTGTAAGCTGACTATTTTCGTATGATAGTGTACATATTGTAAATCGGCGTCGGCCTTCCCAGAATATGAAGGATTTGGTCAGAAAAACGCAGCCTAAGGGATTTGCATTGTTGTTACTTTATTTCCGTCAACGTGGCGGGCGAAATGGAAAAATAAATAGTGAGGGATGTATTTATTTTGTGTTATTTTTAGATGCGTCTCTTGCCCTTTTTATTGCCTCTCTCAATACTCTTGGGATGATTAGATTTGTTTAGATGTATCAAAATCAAAAGTCATTTATTCAAATTAGGCTGATAATCAGCACTTTTCCAACGTCGAGTTTACAAGAGACAGTCCCCCAAAACGCCTACCCTTCGCCACTTCCTAGTGTTTTAGCTGGGAGGAAGAAGTGTCGGAACAAACTCCCCAGCAAACCTATGAAGAATTCTTATGCAGACGTTTAAGTTTTGTTTTTACACACCACGTTTGTCCACACAACTTTCAGGAATTTCACCTGTATCGTGGGTGCGTTTACATACATTCGTCTGCTGAGTTCGGTCCTGGGTTCGATTCCCGAGTTGGGTAAAATGTTATTGGGGTTTTTCCATCAGGATTTTTTTAGTAGCAGCCACGGAGTCTGGAATTGTACCCGTTTGATGGCAATACGCTCGACGATGGAACTTAAACATAACTGATGAAATGTGGGTTGTACTATTAGGTACACCTCTGCACAACCCTACGGAGATTACATACGTGATGTTATGTGAAAATACAGTGTTGGTAAAAAAATTACCAGCAAGAACTAAACAAAGAAGAATTAATTCTCATTAGTATGTCTCTTCGACCCTTTACTGCTTGCGTTGATCCCAGGGGATCAGAAAAAATGCAACTCATTTGCTAGCTCAGAAACTGTACAGAGGCTGGTTTTGTGGTCAGATTTAAGAGCGTTTACGCCGTCCATGCGCTGTTTGACTCCAAAACAGTACTTTTCAAACCCTTTAATACCATCAACCCTTTATTTTACAAAAATGATAATTACTAATAACTTTAGGAAATTTCGTTGTCTCAATAGTTGGAGAACAAAATATTTCAATTAATAGAGTATTGGTAAATTCTATCAAGATAAGTCAACAGAGGTTTTCTTGATTTCCCTTTCAGCGTCAGTTTCGAAGCTCTAATTATAGGAAACCACTGGCAAACCCAATTAGTTTATTTTTTTTTACCAATTCCTAAGATCCTAAGGAAAATAGTTGGAGAAGAAAATTTTTTGATTTAGGTATCTTTATATAAGAAATTAAAGTTCAAACAATGTGAAATATTAAGGAATTAAAATGATTTTTTCACCGATATATCTTACTTAATTTAATATAATAATAGCATAATATAATAGAAGAACCTATGCTTTAAAACATCCAATTTAAAATTTCAAATAATTTACAGTGATTATTTTTCTATAAATATTTGAAAACTACTATAAATCACTATAACCGAGAAGAACGCGGCCATCCGTGCCTACAGCAACTTTCCTTGCAACGCGAACAAGGCTCACATGCGTAATTTACAGCTCGCTGTAAAGAACCGCGTCAGTGAGCACCGTTCCAGTCAATGGGACAAGACGCTGTGCGAACTCGAGCCCACTCACCAAGCTTTCTGGCAACTGCAGAGAAAGATGCGCAAAACCGAAGAGGCTTCGATGCCTCCTCTCGTTCGTCCTGACAAGAGCGTCGCTTTCGATGACTCTGAAAAGGCAGAATGCCTAGCCGACAGCCTGGAATCTCAGTGCTCTCCCAGTTCACAACCAGTAGACCAACGACACCTCGATGAGGTGGACGCCGAGGTCGAACGTAGAGCCGCCCTACCTCCCGTTGAAGACCCTGATGCTCCTCTGCCTTCTATCACACCTGAAGAAGTGCACGACATCATCAAAGGGCTTCAGCCACGGAAAGCACCTGGCTCCGACGGATTCACCAATAGGGTGTTTAAAGTCTTACCCGCTCAGCTAATCGCGTTAATGGCAGCCATCTTCAATGGCGCCCTTTCGAACAACATCTTGCCTCAGGTTTGGAAGAAGGCCACAGTCATCGGTATCGCCAAACCTGGCAAACCCAAGGCGGAGCCTTCGAGCTACCGACCCATCAGTCTCCTGAGTGCCCTCGGCAAAATCTACGAGAGGCTTATTTATAAGCGTCTCAAAGATTATGCCGAGGCCAAGAGCCTCATTCCGAACGAACAATTCGGGTTTAGGACCGAACACTCGTGCGTACAACAAGTCCATCGTATCGTCGAGCACGTGAGCGCTGGCTTCCAGCGCGGTTCAATAACGGGCGTGTTGTTTTTCGACATAGCGAAAGCGTTCGACAAAGTCTGGCACAACGGCTTAATATACAAGCTGTACCAACTGGGAGTGCCGGACCGTCTCGTGCTCATCTTGCGAGACTTTTTGTCCAATCGCACCTTCCGCTATCGCGTCGGAGGAGCTCTCTCCTCCCCTCACCCGATTCGTGCCGGAGTCCCTCAGGGCTCAGTTATCTCCCCTCTCATTTTTACGTTGTTCACCAGCGATATCCCTAAGAGTAAAAAGGCTCAGTTAGCCCTGTTCGCGGACGACACGGCCATTTATTATACTGGTCGTTGTCAGAACGTTATCGCCAAAACGCTCCAAACCTCAGCCAACGTCCTAGGCGCTTGGTTCAGGAAGTGGAGGATCGAGGTTAACCCCGATAAGAGTCAGGCGGTTCTTTTCTCTAAACCGCGTATCAATCCCCCCAGCCCCCGTCCGATCACTATGTACGGCAAGCCTATCCCTTGGGAGAAGCAAGCCAAATACTTAGGAGTCATACTTGACCATCACCTGTCCTTCGGGGCACATATCAAAGCAGCTCGCGACCGAGCTGCCTTCGCTATGAGTAGGCTTCATTTCATGATAGCGGCTAAGAGCAAGTTGTCACTCAAGTGCAAGTTGCGTCTCTATACCGCAGTGATCCGTCCCATCATGTCGTACGCTTGTGTTGTGTTCGCACATACCAAGCCTCGCTATATCCACAGGATGCAGACGCTCCAAAACCGATACTTACGTAGGGTCACGGGTGCCCCGTTTTACGTACGTAACGAACGTCTCCACGTAGACCTTAGGATGCCCACCTTATTGCAGTTCATGAAACGCCTCACCAAGCGTTTCTTCGATCGTGCAATAAAACATCGTAATCCCCTGATCGCATCGGCCGCCCGATACGACCCCTCGCGTATCAGTCAGGTTCGCCGTCCAAGGCACACACTCGTTACTCCCGACGACGCTATCACTCTCCTCCAGGAGAGCCGTAGGGAAACTAGTACGCTCCTCAAGCGTATACCCCGTTTCAAACCGCCGTCTTTCCGCCCTCGCCGTCGAGGTCCGTCGCGACGTCCCGGTAATTGTCCCCCCCGACCCTTGCTCGAGCCAGCCCGCGTTGCTGTGCCAGTAGTTTTAAACCAGCCCATAAATAATATCACTCAGATCCAGCCTGTCCCCTTGCTGCCCTCCCCCAGCGACGCCCTAAGCCGAGGTCCGAGCCCCACAGGGGGCGCCCTTAGCGTGTAGTCGCTTAGTTTGTAAGTTTTTTGCCCTGGCTGGAGGCCTTAAATTCAAGGCATCCACAGGATAGACCGGTTGAGCAGACGACAACCTCCTAGGTTGAACTGCGAGATGCCATTCAAAAAAAAAAATAAAAAATAAATAAATCACTGCGCGCGAGCAATTTCAAATCAGTCCACCGCGAGGCTTTCTAGAGAGAGGTCACGTCGCTCGGCGCTCTGACTGACCTGAGTTGACCTTAGTCGTACATAGAAGGATAGCGGACGTTTATAGTGTGATTGAAAAATCTTGGTACTTTGATGATTAAATTTTTTTATTATTATTTTTGATGACTGACAATATTTTTAGTGACAACAAATATTTACCCTATTATTGACCTACGAATTTTATTTATGAAAACTTTTACTTATTTTTTATTTATTTTTTTGTAAATAAGAACATAAATTGTTTTTAAAGTTAACGCCAACCTATTGTATTTCGCTCATAAGAGGCGTCACTAAGAGGAACATCACGTCAGGTTAAAATATAATATAAAATAAACATAAGTAAATCCGTATAAAGTGATTTATTTGAATAGAATAAGAAATATTTATTAATCAATCACAAATCAATAATAATTAACGAAGTTCGGTTTCTTTCTAAAGTTTAGATCAACAAATTCATGTTTGAATAACTAAAAAACGACTTTAGTATTAATCATAATTATAGCTATACTTGCAATATATTATTAAATACTTATTTTATGCACTCGTAGTTTCGTAATTCGTGTACGTTCAAATTCAAATTCAAATTAAATTTTACTACAACAATTGCACTCGAACGGATCATAGTGGGTTAGTTTGACTATAGCGCAAGAGAACGTGCCAGCGCTATGCACACAGGCACGCGCACTTCTGTGTGCGTAAAAAATGCATTGAATTACCTAAACTTGACTTCGCGCGATAGACGTAAACGCTCTTAAGAGCGTTTACGTCTATCGCGCGAAGTCTAACATTACGAATAAATATTTGGTTTTTGTTTGAAACTTAGGTTTGATGAAAAAAAAACCGGCCAACTGTAAGGCCGCACCTCTCCGGGATCTTCACCACCAACCTTGGTACGTATATAGTTTAGTTTCTTTTAATTCTTCTTCTTTTTTTCTTCTTTGGCATGATAGAGGTCAAAGTAACAAGTAAGCAGTAACCAACAATGTGGCAATAGTAGCTTAGTAATTAACTCTTCCAAGACAGCACCTTGCAGTTTATTTTTGCATCAGTACAAGTTGCCCCTTGTCAGAAAGTACTAACATGCCAACCCAAAGCAGTTTTTTTTTTAAAGTTGCTCCACACTCGGATTTTTTCCTGTATTGTGGGTACGTTTACAAACATTTAAACACACATACACAAACAGACAGACCCGGAACAACTATTTATAGACCATACAAATAATTTTTCCTTGCGGGAATTGAACCCGCAGCGCATTAGCCAATCGCTCAGCCACTGCGCCAACCGTGCCGTCAAATAATAAATCAAACCTACAGGTTGTTTCTCAACGACAAAATCATTTCATTAAAAAATATTCCCAGATCGCTCAATGAATATAAATGATATCGTTACGTCACAGTTTCGTTAATGATGTCAGTTTTGTGCGAGAATTTAACAAACTCGGGGATATAACTGTCTAATTACCTTTCCTGGAGTCATTTTTATAAAAAAAAATTGGCTAAAGTAGAGAAATAATGACTACACAATATTGTTTTTTTAGCATATTCACGAGAAATATTTTAAGGAGCGAAAACCTAGTGGTGTGACCGTTGGACTGCCAAGTCAAAGGTCTTGAGTTCGAACCCAAGACACGCACCTCTGATTTTTCGTGCGTCATGTGCGTAGTGCATAATTATCACTCGCTTCGGTGAAGGAAAACATGGTGAGGAAACCAGCATGCCTGAGAGATATTTCTCGACGGCATGTAGAGCCAAGTCAAAGGCCCATGGGCGGATAAAAACTCTGACACCAGGTAAGGCACTAACCACACGACAAAGAAATAATAAGAAGACAACGGGAAGTCTTGCCTGAAGTGACACAGTTTCCAAAAGACGGCGAAAACGATACTGAAAGAGTCAAAATTATATTAAATTAAATAAGCTACCGAAAGTCTGATATCAGTCTTACCATCAAGGGGTATCGTATGACCCAGTACTAACTGGGTTGTGGAAGTCAGATAGGCAGTCGCTCCATGTAAAATACTGGTATTCAGCTGCGTCTGGTTAGGCTTGAAGCCGACCCCAACATAGTTTGGAAAAGGCTAGGGAGATGATGATGAAGCTACCTTTAAGCTATTTAAAAAAAGCAGTAGATCTTAGAAGCGTAAAGTAAATGTTTAGTTCTTTACGTGAACAGGACTATAATCACATTGCGAAGATAGCTAAAAATGTCTCTAACATTTGACATGTCTCTTGTATACCGTAGTACTCATAAAAAACCTATTACCCATGACACATCACGCCCTTGAACCTTAGTATTAAGTAGAAACCTCTAATGACACAAACGATACCAACCACCTGAAGTTGTACGATCAAAAATTTAAAGCAAATGAATACACGACATTTTCACCTGAATATAATTTCTATGTAAACCGCCCACCTTGACAATTATACAAATTATTGCTATTAGAAATTGATGGCGCAGCCTTGTTATAAGCGACCCCTCAGTATTGTGAACTATCATTAATAATTTGGGCAACACCATTAGGCCGTCGGGCGTTCAGCGATCTTTATAATAAATCATCATTTTACACCGCACCCTGGATAAGTAGGGCTGTCAGTGTAGGAATATTGGTATTGAAATACCTCGTTTAGTATTTGACTTTGGATCGGATTTCGAATAATGATTAGACCTGCCTAGTATTTATGTATTTTAAGTCCTATTCTTAAAAAAATAAAGTTTTTATTGAGAGTATACGTAAACTCACTTCTTTTTTCTATATGGTAGGCAGAAAGTACAGAATGCCACCTACTGCGATCCTTACGTACTCCTGTCACCTCGTCAAAGTTCATACATCTGATCATACAAGCATGCGCGCTGGTTGCGAGTACTACGCACTTGACCTTTCTGAGTTTTTTAACAGTCCAATATTTTTAAGCTTTGTCAACTTTGAAGTGTGACAGCTGGTAAGAATTTCGGAGAAGCTTGAAGAAATAATTAAAAATGTATTTGTGAAATTGGACAATAAAACCGGGATTATAACCATTTATGTCTTTTTCATAAAGTCTTCCTCGGTTGCTGATATTTCAAGCAAAATTATTTTTACAAGGCTTGTGTTCGCTGGGATTTACCGTGGGAAGAAACGAACTTCGATAAAAACTTTCATCCTCTAGGTGCCCGCTTTAAGGATGAATTTTAATAAATCTTCCGTATTCACCTACGCCATAAGGATACATCTTGTACATTTCGAACTTTTACAAATACTTCTGATATTTTTTCATTAAGTAGAAGATAGTATTTCGGCAGGTACACACGGTGACAAATTGAGCTATACATTTCCAGTCTAACATGGCTTCCCTTTGTATAAATTTCCCATACAATGAGAGATCTGCTCATACCAGTTTTCATAGCTTGATTGTTCGTCGTGCGTACTCATCATATTTTTTCTACTACAAGAAAGTGGTATTCGTATCATATTTTACCGAGCCAGTTACAAAAAACTTAATAATAACGAAACAATTAAGAAAGTTCTTTTTCTATTTCCCTCACAGCGTTCCTAATTGTAACAGGAAGTAGCTAAACGATGGCCCTGCACGCGATATCCCTGACAATGTAGGTATTGCGACCAATGTTAGTCCAGTCGATCTCGTATTTTGTTTCTCACTCTAAGGGCTCATTTACGGAGACGCGGCGAGTCGGACAGCGCGTTACGCGGTGCCCGCCGTGGACGCGCATACACAAATCAAAAAACGTTTGCGATCAGTTTGAAAAATCGATCAAACTGATCGCAAACTTTTTTTGCGGCAGGCACTGCTCAACGTGCCGCCCGACGCGTAAAGTCGCTTCTCGTGGTTGATTGAAATCGAACATACAGCCATACTATATTTTGGTGTGACAACAGTTTTTTATATGTGTCGGAGAAAGAGATAACTTTTACACGTCAAGTTGCTGATTTGACCATTGTAGTAGGGGTAAACGCCGTGACGTCAGATGTTGTTTTAATGGCGGCACGTGGACAGAGTCGTTTTGTAGAGTGGGGATTGTGCCGAGATCACTTTTGCTCGGAACTCCAACCAAGTCACTCCTTCAGAACGAAAATGTCGGTTTGCCCATTTTGTGGAGATTATTTGTTAGTGTTATTTAATGTAAATTTGTGTTAAATAATAAACTGTGATTTTTGTGTACCGAAACCGAAACTATTATTTTAACATTTCATCATGAACCCGGTACCACCGAACCCTAATGACAACGGCGCTATCGCTCAGCCATCGCTTACGCCGTCATATGGAATATTGGAAAAGTGAGTCGTGTAAAACGAATGAGATTCGGGCATTTTGTGTACCATTTGGTAGCCGTGACTTAGCAGTCACGGCTGTGACTTACGAATAGTGGGTTCGTACACAGGCAGGTACTTTACTAATTGTCAGTTATTTATTTACCATTGCTCTAAAAAAGGTGAAGGAAAACATTGTTAGTGAACCGGGGCTCTAGATCCACGTGGTAGATTACGGCCCATATCAGTGGGAACATTAAAGGCTAATTATTTACTACAAGCCATTAAGGCGTAAATAGGTTCTTCCATATGAAGATGAAACTTGGCTGCACCACGAAATCTTGGTTTAACATTTCTGGACGCCGGAGGGCGCAAAATGATCTCCTGCCGATAAGATGTGACCTATGGATGACAAACTTGGGGAGTCTCACACCTGAACAGACACACGGTCGGACCATGTTCTGCGCGCACTTCTCTAAAGGAACTACGGCCGCAGAGGGAGACGGAGCCGTGACAAGCTGTAGAACTCCAGCTACCCGGCTAAAGGTAGTAGAAAAATGAAGTGTGGTTTACGTCGGTAAGAATCTGACGTCTTCCTCTGCCCAGCCCTCACGCAAAATATATGTTTCGTTACCAAATCTGTGGGTGTATAGAACTACAACTCCGTGATAGTAACTGTTGGGGAGTAAGGAGTAACCAAATCCTGGTTTAACAAGTTTTGTTACCAGAACTCTATGTATGTCTAGGAATACAAATCGGAAATTCAGTGCTATTAACAGTTGAGGAGTTCGTTCGTAAGGAGACGATTCTGGTTGCAGCATCAAATCTTAAATTTACATATTTTTATAAAAATAAAAAAATATCGCTGGACATTACACACAGCGCCATCTGGTGCCACAGTAAGCAACGAGGCTTGTGTCGCGGACACCAGATAGTTGATATACTACATAGATACTTTTTGTTTGTAAATACATACTTATTATACATATTAACATCCATGACTCGGAAACAAATGTCCATGCTCATCACACAAACACTTGCTCCTACCGGGATTCGAACCCGGAACCCTATGAATGTAAGGCAGCCTCACTACCGCTGCGCCATTTGGGTCGTCAAAAGCTATGTTAAAAGCTCTAAACGTATTACCAACCGCAATACTGATTTCAGTGCTATTGCACTTTGGTCTTGGATGCTTTATTTTTGCAGTTGTTGTATTAGCAGCGGTCATAATTATTACTAAGGATACATAAAACAAAATGATTCACACCAAATTGCGAAAGTTGGACACAATTAAATTAACTTATTAATTACTAATAATAATTTGAATGTTTGAACTGCTGTAACTTTTTAATTTGATTAGTTAGCGTCATGCTGTCATAGAATAAAATATTAGGATTGATTAGATCTTCACTTTAAAGTGCTACACTGCTGGGCCCATTCGGCCCCATCTTCTTCAATTTGCAGGGAGTTTTTTATTATAAGTGCCAATAATGAGGTCCATTTCTATATTATCTGTTTTTTTTCTACAAGCGAAGCTTTAACGAAATACATCCTTATCTTAGGCCTACTTGAAACAATTGCTTGTAGCATACAGCTTCAGAAAAGACCAGAAAGAAAAATTGAGATAAAAATTCAGAGTTATTATGTTTGAAATAAGGTCCAACTCGCATTGATCCACACTGGAACTCAATTGAAATTAATTACAGAACTAACGAGTATTTTCGTTCTATAAGTCCATTAACTTTTTGCACGATATCAGCTAAAATCTATATTATAATATATATAATCTGTAATAAAAGAAATCAATACTTATTGAGAAAATACGTAACACGCGACAAAGTATTCACCAATGTAAACTTACTCGCTTTAGTTTAGAGGTACTGTAGAAATGGAAATCGTTGCCAGTGGTGTTTCTATTGTTTCTGCCTACCCCCATGGGAAAAAAAGCGTAAGGTTACGTGGTATGATGGAAATTCTGTAAATATAATAGATTGTGTGTTGTTTGTCAAGACTTTCGTTAAATTAAATGTCAAAAGTGAATTATTCTTACCAAGGTACATTGATTCATGGAGTCTGTTCAAACTTCAACAAGCCTAGAGAATCAGGTTACTGTGCTCTTAAACGCTCGGCTAAAACCCGTGACAGATGCATTGCTCTTCTGATGCTATTGTGATATCGAGGGTCGTTTCATCTTATATTGATCGCTTCTTGGCTAACAAAGGAAATAGTTCACTTGAGTGAGAGCTGAGATTATCTGAACTGAGATTCTATAAGAAAGAGTCTTAAACACAATGACAATGGAAAGGTATCTGCTACGTATAAAACTTAGGGTAATTGTGTTCGAAGAGGTTTAAGAAATATCGCGGCTGTGAAGCGATATCCACTTGTCAAAGACCTTAGGTATGGGAAGACTTCATTATTTAGGCTCATCAAACTACAGTCAGAATGCTTGAAAAACGAAAATAAAAAATTGTTAACTCTTGAATTTATTTTTTCAAAAAGTACCATTCACCCTCGCAAAATGAGAAGTAGTTAAGTTATCCTTGAAAAAGAACGTAGCCAATTTGGTAATGGCTTGTATATGTTCATGCAAAAAATACATGTAATTAGTTGTAATTTTAATCAACACGATACGGTCTATAGCAAAAAAATAACCGACTTCCAAAAACAAAAAAAAAAAAAGGAAAATAACTTTCGTTTTTTTTTTTGTTTCGTAATTCGGTGACTATTGTTTATTTCATTGACTTTTTTACCACCCACTTCGGAAATTAAAGTTATTTTCCATTTTTTCTTTGTGTTTTTTTTTTTATGGAAGTCGGTTATTTTTTTGCAAAAAAGTTTTTTTTTAACTCTTTTTAGTTATCGTATCACACACAAAGCCTTGTCAAGTAACAATTTCGCAATTTCTTTTACTTGGATAACATATTTTTACCAGATATTTTGATTTGGGATTTTATGAACTATTTCATTAGTTATTCAATGGGATTGTATGAGCTTTGAGGGTTGTATTGATTACTTTAATTCTGTAACTAAATACCTTTTACAGCCGCGAAAGACCAAACTACTGAACCGATTTTGATAAAATTTCCATGGAACCAATCGGGAAGTATAATGTGCTTTCAGATAAAAGAAGATTTTTTTAAATCATTTCATAAATTACGAAGACATGAGGTAACAAACACAAAAAAAAATACAACAGAATTGAGAACCTCCTCCTTTTTTTGAAGTCGGTTAAAAATACCTTTCAACGATGTTTCAGGTATAGTACACCCGCTTTAGCAATTTGATCTTATCGGCTGATAAGGATAAAGTAATCCATCAAACTTCGATCAAGGAACCATTTTGAACACGATTTAACATAGTTCCGAAAGGCAAACAGAACATAATAATGATAGATAGGTATGGCAATGACATCTAAATCGTTACAGATATAAAAAAATTAAACTACTATGAATAAAAAATTTAACAAATTAAATTATTTATTTATAAAAAAAATACCAAATCGGTCTGGTCTGGACATTTGGTATTTTTTTTAAAGATTTAGGTTCTCGGTAGTGAAAATTTGAATACTTGTCGGGATGATTGGAAAATTCTGGAAAAACTTTTTTCATAATTGGACTGTGTACACAAGACAAAACTTTCGGGTCATTTAATCATAAAAAGACTTTTCTTTGTATAAACAGCAAAGCCTTATGATTGAAACATAAAATTTGTTTAATTGTAAATACCGATTGCTACAAGGTTCGAAGGTAGTAGAGTATTGTAATCAATACTAATAAATAATTAAGGAGAAAGATACGCTACAGCTGGTTGGAAAACGTATGTACTTACAATTCAAAATGGCGTGTAGTATAGCGTGTTCACAAAAACACTTAGGAAAAAAGTTTTTTTTTTATAATAAAACAAAAGCGTAATACCCTCAACCTAGAAACCTACCCACCCTACCCTTATAAATTCTGATAAATGATAGCAAGGTCGACGGCGGCCATTAAGTTCGAAAAAATAAAAAAAATATAAACAAGATACGGGACTCGTCTGTTACATCACAGTGACAAATCGTTGCTCCAACGTCTTTCCAGGCAGGCCATTTATACTTGACTAGCTGTTGCCCGCGACTTCGTTCGCGTGGAACATACAAACTTTCAACCCTTATTTAACCCCATAAGGAATATATTTTTAAAAGCCCTTCTTAGTGCACACTTACGTCATTAAAGGAACGTTTGTGCAAAATTTCATGATTCTAGTCCCATCGGTTTCAGCTGTGCGTTGATCAATCAGTCAGTAAATCAGTCAGCCAGTCAGTTTCTTACTTTATGTATATAGATTGCACTTTATTTCTAGCCAGTTTCATAAATGAGCTATTTGGGACAGTTTTAATTTATATCTGTTTTTGCTTAATGTTCTTTGTTTTGAGGTCATTAGATGCAAAGAATAATTCAGTATAATCGACCGTCTGTCTGTGTAATGACACTCCTCCCTTGCTTTGTTCACCGTAAAATTCAGAAGGTTAGGTCAAGAAAAGATGTTGGCGTCATACTTCATGTCTTACTAGCTGCTTCACGTGGGTTCATTCGCTTTTTGATCGGAAATTATCCCACGGGAAGGTTTTAAATAGGTTAATGTAGCTTCCCGTTAGTGAAAGAATTTTCGGAATCGGAATGTGCGTGTGAACTGAGGGACCAAAAGGGAATTCGCGAAATGAAAATCCTATGATTTAGTAGTAGACTTAAAACAATTGTAGAACGAATCTGGGAATGATCAGTAGTTCCGAAGATTACGCCCAATATCCAAAGTTCCGAAGATTACGCCCAATATCCAAATGTTCAAACATACAAACTTTACCTCTTTATACTACAAGGTGTAGTTTTGCATCCTCGTCAAAATTGAGGAGGTTGTCATAGAAGACGTATATAATCAATATAAATTACGGTACCTGGTCAATAATAATAAACGCTGCTTTTTTTTAGTTATTTTAGTTTTACACTATTTCAGAATGAAGCCCTTTTCAAAAGAGGAGAATCACCGTTTATCGAACAAACGTCTGCGTTTGTTTGTGTGTGTGAAAGTGCGGTTATAGGGCTAGTATTAGACGGACCGCGGTTTAATACGGGTGGTGAACACTTATCGATTTCCGATATTAAGAAAAAAGTATAAAACATAACCTACCCATTTTATTATTGATTCGGGTCGAGAGTCATTAGCATAGATACCTCCTTGAATTTGACGAGGATGCAAAGCAACACCTTGTTTATAGGTCGGTGAGGGGAGACACAAAACACAGCTAACCCCCTCTCTCCCCCCCACTACCTGGCAGCGGCGAAGATTTTAACTAATAAGTAGTGCATTATCTCATGCAACCCAGGGTTTGCCACTGCGGTTTGGTTGAAGCGTGGTGTGACGAATTGTACCTATAGTACTCACAAGCAATTATACCCCATGACATACAAATCTACTTTTCAGTCTTTGGGATCTTTTTTTTGTTTCTAATACTAAATAGGCTTGCGTTTGGCCACAACTCGCCTGATGTGAAGCGATGATGCGGCCTAGGGTGGAGCAAACTTGCCTAGAAGAAACCGATTCACTCGAACCTTGGATACATCCAGATTATAATGATCAGGGAACAGAGAAACTAAGAAAACAGAAAAACTATTCAGGTTAATTTAAGTTCTCTTCGTTGTTTACAATTTCAAAGCTAAAGTGAAATGAATAATAACAACATTCTCTTGCGACAAAAAGATTAATACACAGTTTCTAGGAATATAAAATTCTAAGCCACTCCAATCTCCTAGGAAAATCGTCTTGGGAGAACGCTATTGTAAGTTTCACTGAAAATGCAGTCCACTAAAAGAACTTTACTTATCTCAGGAGGACTATTCCTGAGAAATTTTCAATTTCAACGTACATTATGTTGTTCAGGGCGTTAATAAGTGTAAGAAAACTTCTTTGTTTTGTTAGAATTGCAGCATTAATATGGAAATTTTAATAAACGGCGGGAATAAAAACTTGTCCTCATTATTATAATTTCAAGCGACGCCTACAAACAAATCTAACCTATAATTTTGTTAAATCAAACAATAAGCAGAACTTCTAACAAAGCTACATAGTTGTAGACCATCAGAATTTTTAATATCCATGCCGTACCAAACACACTGTTAGTTTGCTATAAAGACCCGGCCTATTGCATGTCGGACCACACACAGTGAAGGGTTCTGTAGTCGGCATGAATACTACAAAAGGTGCTTCTATACATATGTATGTAATACAAAACTGTGTATGTGTAATTACGCATGCAGACTTGCAGACTATTGATTTTACCAGCCAAAACACATTTTTATACGATGAATAGATGGACCTGACGATAGATGGGTTCCATGTTTACCATTTGGCTAAGAAACCCTAAAAATAACTGTTCTACGACAAGACCACCCCGCTTTAACATGAATAAAATACCACAGAAGGGCTGTCACAAAGTACGACTTGAAGGAAACAATAAGCAGTTACTGCGTCAGCGACTTTCCTTTGCTATCTACATGAATTATAAATCATTGTAGTTTAGAATCACGGAGTAGAAAGTAATGGAGTACTAACACTTTTTAGTGAAATTAGTGTTCGATCCTGTTTATGTCAGCGTCTTTGCCAATAAAAAAAGATTGAACCTAAAATATATTTTCTTAATCATATTTTTTTTAAATGAGCAATAGCTTTTAGTTATTGAGAACAGGATACAGGATACACTCTTTGAGTAATAATGACGATATTTATAGCGGTCTGGAATAAATAATTACTCAGAATTTTTGAGCTCATGTAATAGGTATTCCTAAGATGAGACACTAATAAAAAAACTTCAGCCATCATAGGATTGCAGTGATTTTTGTCGAAATCTTATGTGCTATGATTTCGCAGACATACAGAAACATTGAAAACGGCAATCAACTACACATTATCTCTCCATTCGATTAAATACTGCATGTTCTCTACAGTTGAAAGTTCTTCAGGGTACACAGGTGGAAATAGCAGCTATTTAACGAAGCATTCCGTGAATACTCCAACAGACAATACTTACTTCAACTGACATTATTAGTCTTGATGGCATTGTCTGGAGCACGTATATGTTTGTCTTGTTTGTAAGACACTACAGTTTTATTATATTTTTAACCGACTTCAAAAAAAGAAGGAGGTTCCTTCTCAATTCGGTTGTATTTGTTAGTTCATATCTTCATCATTTATGAACCGATTTGAAAAACTTCCAAAAAAGCACTAAAAAAAGTGGAAAATAACTTTATTTTCGGAAGTCGGTGGCAAAAGAGTCAATGAAACAAACAATAGTCACCGACTTCCGAAAGTAAAGTTATTTTCCACTTTTTTTTGGAGTTGGTTATTTTTTTGCAAAAAAGTTTTTATCAGCGTTTGGCGTTTTTACAGATATATTAGATATATTAGAGAAAGTTTGAAAGTAGCGCCAATTACAGAAAAGGACATAAGGAGGTCACATAATGAGGGACGAATCTCATGTGACTAAAAGAGTGATGAAAACAATATTCATTATAATGGAGAGGAATTATAATGGTGAGGAAGACCAAAGAAACGCTGGATAGATTGTGTGAGGAATGATATGAAAGAAGAAGGAGTAAATGGTAGCGTGACGGATGACAGAGGAGAGTGGAAGAAAAAAACGTGTTGACCGACCCCAAGTACTAGGGCATGAAAATGATGACTCGCCTCTCTAACAAATAAGGAAACGGGAATGATAGTTGTGATGTAAAGTAAAATTTAACAAATGAATTGACCAGATGGATAAACTGATGTGTACAAAGCCAAAGGAAAGGTGGACAATACAGAACGCCATCTGATCCTTATGGTGGCTGTACACTGTCGCTGAAACACTCCGAGGCAGAGCAAGTGGGAGTGTGTTTAGGGGAGCGCTCGTCTAGCCTCGGTATTCCCTGCTTGGCTGTACACTCTTGCAATCGCCCTACCTCGGACAGTCTCAGCTAGAGTGTACAGCCACCATAAGGATAGTAGCAGGTGGCGTTCTGTAGTTTCTTCCATGAAAAAAGATAGGGAGTTTATTTATCTTCTATACTAATATTATAAAGATGTAAAGTTTGTTTGTAAGTTTGTATGTAAGGGGTAATCTTCGGAACTACCGATCCGATTCAATTTTTTTCACTGGTAGAAAGCTACTTTATTCGTGGGTGCTATAGGCTATAAATTATATTTATATCATGCTTATTAGTTGAGCTATCACAATTTTGCGGACGAAGTCGCGGGCGAAGTGCTAGTATTCAATAAAATTGTTGTTAGCCGATCAAATTATTCAATCCGTTTATAAAGGCATTAGATTAAGTAACAAACCGTTCAAAATCAACATTTAATTAGACTTTGTAATAGTGCTTAAATTACTAAAATGATATCAGATATCAAAACGTTAACCGCAGCTTACTGTAGCGCAAATTGACGCAGATTACATAGCGATGAATATTTAAACGTACAGCTTTATTGAAATTCTAACACTTTAGAGAACTTTCTAGAAATTATAAACATTAGGCATCAGTCCCACCTTCGACAATTGGCGAAAAGCGAGTAGATCTAGCGACGTGAATAGACTTTTTAAATTATAAAATATCTGTATGGCATAATTATTACAAGTGCTGCAAGTAGTTATTCCGGGTCTGGCTTGTAGCGGCACTACAGAGAGCAAGTACTACAGCGCCATCTATGACACAAAAAGTGGAACCAACATCAAAATTCTGAATCGCGCTATTAAAGTTCTCTATAGAAAACCAGCAGTTGTGCAGTAGCCCACCAGACAACACCCGTCTGATCGGAGGATCCTACTTTTTCTATGAGGGGTGAAGAACTTTACACCCTGTTCTTCATGCCCTAAAGGCTGTTTGTGTATGTGAGTTTAAATGTTTGAAAACGCACCTACAAATCCACGATACAGGTGAAATTTCTAGTGAGGGGCAACGTTTTAAAAAAAAAATTAAGAAAAAGTGTGTAGCTATAACTAGTTTAGAGTTTTCGACGGCAGTGGAAGCAGTTGGCGATCAGCTATTAATACATCTAACATTATTCCTCGTTGTCACCCGCGACTACTGAGCATAATTATTACTGGGTTCAAGTCCCTGGTCGGGCAAAGTTTTATCTTGTTTTTCCATTAGGAACTTCTCTACAGCCACGGAGACTGGATTCGTGCAGAGTTGATGGCAATACACTCGCCCCCTACTATATGGGAGTAAGACAAAACTGACGAAATGTATGAGGGTGTGGCCTAAATCTTCGGGGATACTGTAGCGGTCATCACTACACCGGCATTGAAACACTAATTTAAAACTTAAAATCGAAATTGTAAACACTTCTAAATACAAGTACATGTTGTTCACCCGTTACACAGACCTGTCAAATATGAACTAATGTCAAATTACCATAGACATCAATCACAAAACACGATCATTGTCTTTGGATAAAAACCAACATTTATTAACAGAAATATTTCTACACATTTATTTAATTGCTATTTTTAAATCACATAAAATACCTATTTACAAATTTAACAATACTAATAAATATTTACACTGTACAAAATATAATCAAACAAATTTTAATATGCTGGTCGCCACCTTTCCGAACGCAACTTCGGGTGCGTTCGGCTAGACTCGGCCTCCGTCGGAACATATGACTTGCTATAAAACAATAATTGCAGCATTGTCATTCGCACCCAGTACCATCCCAGTACCATCCCAGTACTCTTTTGGGCCTCTTTATCAGTACATACTCGAACTCGCTACTAAATCTAGACTTACTTCGTATACCTAGATCCCGCTAATGGACTCGGTATCGTCTCCTTAGCCCTTTGTTAATATTATTTACTTAATATTAATATTAAGTAAATTGTCCTCCGTCGTCTTAAGTTATTTGTAACATTAAACAACTAGAAGTGTTGAGAAATTTATTACATAAATATGTCCCGGACGCTGTTTCATTCACCTTTTTAACCGACTTCAAAAAAAGGAGGAGGTTCTCAATTCGGTTGTAAGTTTTTTTTTTTTTGTGTAAGTTACCCCATATCTCCGTCATTTATGAACCGATTTGAAAAATTCTTCTTTTATCTGAATGGATTTACTTCCCGATATGGATATGGATATGGTCTCATAGAAATTTCATCAAAATCGGTTCAGCAGTTTGGTTTTGAAATCAAAATAGCTGGAAAAAATGTCATCCAAGTAAACGAAATTGCGAAATTGATACTTGACAAGGATTTGTATGTGATACGATAACTAAAAAGGGTAAAATAAAAACTTTTTTGCAAAAAAAAACCGACTTCCAAAAAAAACACTAAAAAAATAGCTCCTCGCTCCTCGTCGGCGATGGGACGGATGCCTTAGCGGGTTTAGCAGCATTGTATGAGATGAGTTTGGAAACTGCGTGTGCTGTACATGATTTATTAACCTTTAATAATAAAGTACAGCGTAGACATTAACGTTCAAATAAGGCTGGAATGTTCTAAATAATTTATGGCCAAGTCTCCGGTGCAACCGAATGTTTTTATCACACACAGGATTATATATCTCATCGTACAAACTACAAGGTTCAAAATGGATTGCAGATTTTTTGCTGTAAGGATGTTTTTTGTAAGTGAGTATTTATGATACACAAGTTTTCTGTTATTAAAACTGTTTGCTGAAATACAGTTGAATAGTTTTTATTTTTAATATAGCGGCGCTGTGGGTTCATTAGTGTAACAATGGACGAACTATAGCTATTTCTTATGGTTCTTAGTTTTCTTTGTTTATTAAAAGTAGTGAAATATATTTAGTCATAAACTGTTCAATGAAGATAAGTATGTTTTTTGGACTTACTTCTATTTCGTAGATAATCTGTAGTTTTGAAACATTAGCTCTAGTTTTAGAAAAATATCCAGCAAGTGTGAAATATCGTTCGGTGAAAACATAATTATCAGTTAGGTTACTGCCTTCGAAGCGATAATTTAAACGAAGGTAATAAAATATTACTACGCATAAATCACACATGCCTATGCTTAATTAAACAAAACTTCAGTGACATTATGCGAAGACATAAATAATAATATATAAAATTGTAAACAATCACACAGTTTTTCAACTCATTCTCTCTCCTCTTGGTTGGACAGCTTCAAAACTGCTTTGCTTATAGGTACTTTGACCTACCACTTGCTTCCATAGCGACATAATAAGGTTATAAACAGACCCTTAAAGATGCCGAAAGACACTTCTTCTCCTCGTTATTGCGATTTTTTTTTATCTGGACCTCACCTGGGGGGAACCTGCTAGTTACGGAGGTCAAAATTCCAACTTTTTCACAAGTTTTTTTTTTAATACACGTTTTTAAGGTAATAAGTTTACTTTAAATACTTCCATAGCCTGTTTACTGTTCAATGGATCCAGCAGCACAATTTTTTGAGTGCGTTACATTGAGTTTTTCCGTAAAACGTGATTTTTCACCCCAATAAAAAAAGTCGTTTCCCAGCAATCATTTTTGCGTAGGGTTACTTAGTTTGATGTACAGAATGCTTGGTCGACGGCTTCGTGAATTGTCCGTTTACACCTGGTTTGTATATCGCTTCTCTGCACCTTTAAAAAATATACATAATCATATGTAAAACAAACAGCTGGTATTAATCGCTCAATCTTATCTAATCTATTATATATATATATATATTGGAACAGGTCGATGTCTATACATTAAAGATATTGAAAAAATATACATGGGGAGTCAGAAGCCAAAACAACAGTTTTTAGAAATTTTGTCTGTCTGTCTGTTTGTATGTTTGTACGCGCATCACGCAAAAACTACTGCATGGATTTAAACGCAGTTTTCGCCGCTCTAGTGCTAGATGCCTAACTTAAAAATAGGCTACATTTTAACACAGGTACCATCTTTTTTCATCTTTCTTCTAGATTCTAAATACCACGAGTATGAAGTCGCAGGCAAAAGCTAGTAATATGGAAACGTCATCACCTGGCGGTCAAAGCAGACAAATGACTGTAATCAACGTACACCTGTGACTATGACCGCAAGCATTCTCCGATAATGTCTGTGTTGTGTGTTAATATTTAGTAAGTAATGAATAGAAAGATGTCCGTATTTTTTTGTACTTACTAATTGTTTTATTTTAACAAGAGCTTTATATAACTTCTTCATTTTTCGTATAAGAAAGTACTAGGCAATAACTTGTCTGTATTTGTAAGTAAAATAGAGCTAGAGCTTCAGATATCGTCTTCTTCTCCTGTATAGGTACGTGTTTTATGCGAATTGGTAAAATGATTTGCCAGTCAATATGTTCGTAGTGGCTAAATGTAAAGTTTAATGAATTGTTAAATGTATTTTTAAACGAAATGTTAAATAAGTTTAATAGATGTAGTGTACGGTATGTGATGTTAAGTTAATAATGAAAAAATGCATATAAGGTAATGTTAAGGCCAAATAAATAAATAAATGTTGGTAGGGTGGTTAAGTGCCCCTTAATGCCCCGAAACCAACAACTATCAGTTCCTATTTATAAAATAAAAGTCTCGTAAATCCTGGTACCTTTTCAGCTGCACTCAGTAAGACTGGAAACCGACCCTGACATAGAAGTCTTTACTCATCCACTGACTGATTTGCATTCCAAGCCCAGTTCCAATGCAAAAATTTAATATTGCAAAGAGGATTTCTTTAAGATAAAGTCAAAGAAAAAACTGCAATTCCCACGGAATAGGGAAATCCTTGGGTGGAAAAAGTTGCAGGCAAAGTGCTAGTAACATACGTATATAAAAGTGATGTGTTCACGTTGACGAAGACGGACCTATTGTTACTAAATAAAATAATAAGCAATGTGTAATAAATGGCCGAAACAACTATCTACTCGTAATTGATGGATCGCGTTAATTACGACCCATATTCAATGTACTGTAGGTATTAGCGTAGCAACATGATTTATTAGTGTAACACGAATTTAAATTCGTAATAGAGCTATGATTAATCATAGCTCTATTTATAATAATATTTCGAAAGTATTTTGTGTACTATTATTTTTTGGTTGAAATGAAAATAATAATTTTATCCTTTCAATTTGACATACAAGGAAAATCATGATTTATTTTGCATTTTTTTTTAAATTATTTATTCATGCAAGAAAAGATGGATGGATTGTGTGACGAATGATTTAAAGAGAAAGGAGTAAATGATGCCGTGACGTCTGACAGGGGAGAGTTGAAGAAGAAAACGTGTTGCTCCGACCCCAAGTAGAATGGGACAAGGGCAGTAAGATTATGATTTATTTATGCAGAAAAAGTTCTACTAATGTTCCAAGTACTAACTAATCTTGTATATGTTTAATAATAGGGTCAAATTAGTCTTAATGTAATTCTTAAATCTAAATCTCGATATTTCATATTCTACCACAGATTAACACATTCTGCCACAGATTATATATAATCTCAACAGTATATGCCTATTTGTTAAAAAACAAAGCCGTTTTTTCGCATCTTTGTATGACCGCTTAGTTCCTCTATACCTCACAATTAATTAAAGTGGCGGCTTTTACCATCATTGAGACCATTGCTCCCAGTTTTAATCATGTTATAATCTTTTTAATAAATCTCGTTGTCTTGACATGTCAATTTTGTACGAATAGGGGATGGGTCGCTTTACATTGATAAAATTTGCAAAAATAAAAAACCTAAATACGTACCGAACCTCTAATATTTCAAGATCCACAAGACAAATTACAATTTCCGTTCCATTCGAAGCGATACACCGTAGCTTGCCGTCTAAGTGCTCACTCCCACATGTACAATATTCAACAAGCACTTAGCTCAGCCAGGAATTCTGCATGGAATAACCCCTATCCATTACCTCTGGATACACTGGCAACCCCTTTTGGTAACGAACACTGCCTTGCGGCAGAACACAGAGGCACTAGAATGTCTCCTATTCAGCACGTATCAGAAATGTGTGGTCCTATTTAAAGATCTGGTAAAAGATGTGTCAAACCAACAAACTGAACAACTTTAGTTTTTTTTTCCTTTTCTTACCAACATCGTAATAGAGAATTAAATAATCATCTGTTCCAGTCAAATTTTGATACCTACTCGACCCAAATTTATGGGAGAGCTGATTTTGTTTTCCGCGATTACGATATTGGTCGTACGGAAAAAAATGTGCGGTTTCATTTTTTACAACATCCTTCAGTATAACCACGCCTTTCTGGTACATGCTATATTTTGGTGGCTATAGCAAACAGTAATTTTAAATACACTTGCACGTAAATCTCGAAAAGCTCGCATTGTTATTTCTTGCGAAAATAAAATTTGCTTTTACACCGCCATATTAAGCTGAACAATAGGATGCAATCATGTGTTAACTGCATAGTTGCATACAATTGTATACAATTATATAAATTAAGAGTTAATCCAGGTTATAAAGTATGTGTGTGCCAAATTTCATCCAAATCTATTTCGTAGTTTTTGCGTAAAATAGTAAGAAACATCCACCCATCAAAACCTATCCTAACAAACGCGTTTATAATAATAGTAATATAATACAGCGATATTTCTCTATATCTCGACTGGGTACTTTACTACCCAATACGACACTCTTCACAGTCTGAACAGAATCTCAGTCGTCTGCAATTTATGTGCTAAGCAGTGCACATTAAAATTTATAACACCACCTAAACTTGCAATATGGCGGACAAAAATAAGCGTTCCCCTATTCTTGGAAAATAACATCAAGTTATTTATAGTGTCTAGTCGGTCCATTATAGTTTTAGCTATTTCTAAAATAAAACAAACTTTGGCAACACTAAGATTAGTGCCAAGTGTTTTTAAATTGAATTTGATTTTGGTTTCATTAAAAGTTTTTCGATTTACGATCAACAATGAACAGCGTCTATTATGAGAATATTTAATTTCGTAAAGTTTTTGAATTGTGACAATATCTCATTTATCACCGCTTTGAGCGTAGAAATAATAATTCTAGCATTACCAAAAACGACGTAAACATACACCTACCTACATATAGTTATCAGTTACCATTACCCACTGAAAAACCGTCTCATTTCCAGCATTAATTTTCCACGAAACACTCCATTTCGCTAATGAACTATCACTTCTCCACAAAAAATGTAAAAAATAAATATTTTCCCTACATTTTCAGTTTACATCTCCAGTTATAAAACGGTGAAGCATCCCTGTGATTCTTAATTCGTGCACGGCGACTCATTACACGACGAACTCAATAGAATATTCTAGATGCGGAGAACGTAGCACGGCTCTCCACAATACTCCCTGGCTTTATTTGTATAGAAAATACGAGAAAAACAGCAAAATGGAGTGAAAAACTCGGAAAAAGTAGGGCCTGAATAATTGAAGGCTTTTTCTTATTTGAATGCTAATTGTGGTTTTTTTAAAAGTGGGTTAGGATTATGTGATTCAGCTAGGCATTATTGTCTTGTGAATAAAAGGAGTCTTCCATTTTGCTAAAAATAAACAAAGCCAGCCATCGTAGCCTCTATTGTGTTCCTGTTATGTTTTGTTAACCTTTTCGATAGTACTCTGTGCACATGCTAAGTTTTTGAAATGTAAATCACTGAAAAACTTTTCAGGATACCCGTAGATTCATGAATAAAAAGATTTTAAGTTAGTAAGTAGCCAATCTGGTTACAACACCGACTTAAAATCTACAAGTGCCTAATTCCTTAGAAAATCTTCAGTCTTATCAGAATTTCAATGAGGATATTCCGAATTCGTTTACAAGGGGAGGCGTGTGATTGTCTCATTTACAATTCAAACTATAATGCCCCAAAAGGCTTTTACCGTTTTAATTATATTAATTGAATAGCTCTCCCTTGAGTGGTTTCTGTTGTTTAAAATGGAGGAGAGCTTGTCTACTGCTGTCGTACTTTACTTATTAAATTCACTTTGTTAATGGCACGGCAGGTGGGCCTTAGAAGGACTTAGTGTATTCATTTGCAAGCGCATTTTTTACAAGAGCTTGTGCTAGTTGATGTTCTATTTTGCATATTTTATAGTGTTTATATTAACAACTAGCTGTTGCACGCGACGTTCGTCCGCGTGAAATTACTATAAAAGTACGTCTTCCTTATTTGAATCGGATTTTGTAAACAATTTCATGGGTTTTAATTTTTTTTACACGGAACCCTAAACCTTTTTTTTAAATAAACAGTTAAAAAAGTTTGAAAAGGACAGGCAGTCATGCATGAACGTGTGTATGGGAAAACTGCACAGTTATCATTGGAATGGAACTCGATTTTGCATGCACATTTAAAGCTGTCATGCATAACTTAGTGTGTATGGCCACGTTAACAGAGCAAAATTTGATAAAACATTGAGAACGTAAAGGCTAATTTTCCATTAAAAAGTCATTAAACTGAAGCACAGTAATAGGTACTGCTTACATCCAAAAGAAAATGTGTTAATTTCCTCAAAATAACACTTTTACTAACGCATATATAAATGCATATTCGTTTACTAAAATATCTCTGAAAATCTCCAGTAAATTTCGTCAAAAGTGATATTTGTTTTCATTTCTAGTTCATCCAGTAAAATTTTTCTTTATAAAATATTGTAACACTAACAAACGACCAATACTTTTCATTACTAACAACATAAACTCGTATGACATTTCAATATGATTTTACTGCAAACTCGACGGTTGTAATATATAAGGATTTCAATAGTTGTTTGTCAAACAAAAACAACTGCTACAAAGGGACGGACATTTTAATATTACAATATTAAAATGTCCGTCGTTCCACCATTCTTAGAAAGTTCCTATATGTTGAATTTTTGTGTAACTATTCGAATGTTGCCATGAATTATTCGAGTCTAGTCTGGATTGCTTTGTAGTTGATGTTATTCTGTGTCGGTTATACGTTGAATTTTGTAGGTTTGCTTTTAAATTGCTTTTACATTTTTGAATTTTGTTGAAGATGTGATATTTATAAAAGTCCTTGGACAGTTCTTTAAAGCTCTTTTTTTAAAAGTCCACCCATAATTGCTGATATATACTCGTATATCTTAATTTACAGATGTCCTGCTCAAAACCCATAAAAACCGGAGGTACGTAAGTCTAGCCGGGTCTGACCTCTTTACTAATTTCACAATTACTATTGATATCTAAAACGAAGACACCAATGGTAATACCCACTACACAACTCCATGTTTTGCATAACATCACACAAGCCACCGTACAAGGAGCTACTCCAAACGGATATAGACTTGGCTGAGCATCTGGCGAGGTACAGCAGAGTCCACTCGGATGCACCCAGACGAGCTCCGAGTATTGAGTGCATATTTATATAAATAGAAAGTTGCATAACATGAATGAGCACGGTGAGCAAAGAACACACGATACGTAATATTTTTTGCAAGATAAGTTGAGAATACCATAAAATCACCCCTAAAAGGGTAGGCGGAGGTTTTTTTTTACCTTAATCTTGTCCTGAGAACAGATTTGAAGTCGACTATGGAACAAGCTAACCCAAAAGAAGCCTATTAACTCGCGACTTAAATAGATTGGGGTCATATCAACTCGGGAACACCGACGCAGGCAGAAGATTCCACTCCTTGGCAGTGCGCATAATAAAAGATGTAGCAAAGCTATCCAGGCTTGAAGCAACGCATAACCTTCTTTAGGATACCCGGCTTTTTAGGTGTACGTATTAGTAAACCCACATTTCGCCAGTTATATTTTAAGTCTAACTAGCGACCCGCCCCGGCTTCGTACAAACATATAAACGTTCATATAAACATTCCTCTTGAATCACTCTATCTATTAAAAAAACCGCATCAAAATCCGTTGCGTAGTTTTAAAGATCTAAGCATACATAGGAACAGACAGACAGTGGGAAGCGACTTTGTTTTATACTATGTAATGATGTAATAGGGGGCGAGCCTACTGCAATTATTATTAACCGGGCTAAGAAGAAATAAATATTAATAGTCCTCCTGACTGGCGAATCTCAATGGAGACTAGTCATAGATGTGGTGGGAGACATTTTAGTTCCTACACAAACATAAGGGCATACTCCAAGTATTATCTCAAATGTGAAGTTCCGATCCTGAGCAGGTGTAGTAAAATAGTGGTTAGTAATCTAGAGTAGTCCAAATTGTTCATCACCATCTTATATACAGTCTCATTTGTAGGTTTACCTTAGTAATTAAAAGCATGGCTTTGTGAGTTCCAGATTTATATGCACCAACCTAGTGGGTTTCACGGAGACCATAACAAGTGCCATTGACTCTGGGAAACAAATTGATGTGATATATTCCGATTTTAGCGGAGCCTTGTGTCCCTCATAATATAATTTTGCACAAGTTAACTGCTTACGGCATCACTGGTTCCCTCCTTAATTGGTTTAAATCTTATCTCGACGATCGTTCCTTCTTTGTTGCCCTCAATGGCTACCAATCGGGCTTTTACAAGGTTACATCTGGCGTCCCACAAGGTTCACATGTTGGCCCAGTTTTATTTAATTTATTTGGTAATGATCTCGCCAATGAGTTAAAATTTTCTGAGTGTTACTTGTACGCTGACGATTTAAAATTTTGCAGAGTAATTGAATCAGACCGTAATGTTGAGTTGCTTGATATTGGCATGTTAGTAAAGTGGTGTGATGAAAATGGTATGAACTTAAATATCAAGAAGAGCTACCACGTAAAATTCACCAAAAAAACTAAATTAACACGATCTGTTTATTACATTAGTGGCAACTCAGTGCAAGAAGTGGAACAGATAAGAGACTTGGGAGTTCTGTTCGATGGGCAGTTAACAATTGTACCCCACATTGAAAATGTAGTTAAAAAAACCTCAAGAATGCTGCGGTTTGTCATAAGAAATGTAACATCTTTTCAAGACTAAAATTTTGCTTTATAATTCTTTGGTCAGTAGCTCGTTAGAATATTGCAGCACTGTATAGAGACCTCACTATGCCACCCATACACTAAGATTGGAAAGGGTTCAAAAACGATTTCTGTATCATTTAGCATACACTTCCGGGATAGCTAAAAGCAACTATCGTATAAAGAGAGACTCTTGCATATCAAGATGATATCACTACAGAAGAGGAGAGATTTACTGGATTTCATATTTTATTTAAAATCTAGAGATACAAAATTGACTGTCCCCAATTATTGAGCAAGATCAAAATCCGTGTGCCCACGAAATGCCCACGAGCTCCTATAACCCCCCTTACGTCCTCCTCTTCGCAGAACCGTCCTTGGTGCTAATTCTTCTATCCCCCGACTATGTAAATTACAGCTCCAGTGATCTCATAGATGTACTCTCACTCAGTAAGTTCAGAAGTATTATACAAGGTGTTGCTTTGCATCCTCGTCAAATTAAAAGAGGTAACTATGCTAATGATTCTCGACCCGAATCAATAATAAAATGGGTAGGTATTTTTTTATATTTTTTCCTAATATCAGTAATCGATAAGTCGTATTAAAACGCAGCCCGTCTAATTATAAAACTAGCCCTATAGCCGCGCTTTTACACACACAATCAAACGCAGACGTTTATTCGATAAACGGGTGATTCTCCTCTTTAAAAAAGGGCTTCATTCTGAAATAGTGTCAAATCAAAACAACTACAAAAAGCAGCATTTATTATTATTGACCAGGTACCGTAATTTATATTGATTATTAACGTCTTCTATGACAACCTCCTGAATTAATTTTGACGAGGTTGCAAAACTACACCTTGTATACAAAAACTTGGAAAATCATTTTAGTGTTAAGGCTTTTATGAGAATTTAATTTTAAGGATATATTTATATAAAATAGAGAATTTAGATAAAAACCATAATTATTTTCGGTGAGTGAGTACTCATCTGATTTTGTGTGGGCACTCAACGACACATAAGTGGTGCATGATGTGCTCACCTTTAAGAGATTTTTACACTAGTCTAAAACCCGATTTGATGTATCTAGTATCCTTGTATCAGTGTATTCAATTGTTGGTGAGCCAAATAAATAAAATAAAATAAAATCTTCATCCTCCAACCCATTGCTGGCTTGTTTGCGCACCAAAATTATGACTCTACTGTTTTGGTGGAGTAAACAAAAATAAAAGTACATCAAAGTTGCCCACTGACTTTTGTCAATTAGAATTTTAAGATCTTGTGCCTTTTCTAACAAAGAAAACAAAAAAAAAATACATTTTCTTATCGCTATCAATGGAGGCCTTAGGTTTTTAGGGGTAAAATACCAAGCTGATAATATTAAAAATGTTAACTAAAGATCAAAGATTTTTTTCCACGAAACAGAAATAATTTTTATCGAATAAAATTATCCGAAATGAAATTGATTAAAAGTTAATGTGTTGCGAGTATCAGTGTAGCATAAAATTAAATTAAATCGCGTGAGTGCCACTTAAAAATAAATGCTTCAGCTGCATTTTTTGGTTAATTGATCGTGTAGCTGACTTTCGTCTGTCACTTAAGAGCGTTTACGCCGTCCATGCGCTGTTTGACTCCAAAACAGTACTTTTCAAACCCTTTAATACCATCAACCCTTTATTTTACAAAAATGATAATTACTAATAACTTTAGGAAATTTCGTTGTCTCAATAGTTGGAGAGAAAAATATTTCAATTAATAGAGTATTGGTAAATTCTATCAAGATAACTCAACAGAGGTTTTCTTAATTTCCCTTTCAGCGTCAGTTTCGACGCTCTAATAATATAGGAAACCACTGGCAAACCTAATTAGATTTTTTACCTATTGCTAAGATCCTAAGGAATATAGTTGGAGAAGAAAATTTTTTGATTTAGGTTTCTTTATATAAGAAATTAAACTTCAAACAATGTGAAATATTAAGGAATTAAAATGATTTTTTCACCGATATATCTTACTTGATTTAATATAATAATAGCATAATATAATAGAAGAACATATGCTTTAAAACATCCAATTTAAAATTTCAAATAATTTACAGTGATTATTTTTCTATAAATATTTGAAAACTACTATAAATCACTGCGCGCGAGCAATTTCAAATCAGTCCGCCGCGAGGCTTTCTAGAGAGAGGACATGTCGCTCGGCGCTCTGCCTGACCCGAGTTGACCTTAGTCGTACTTGGAAGGATAGCGGACGTTTATAGTGTGATTAAAAAATCTTGGTACTTTGATGATTAAATTTTTTTATTATTATTTTTGATGACTGACAATATTTTTAGTGACGACCAATATCTACCCTATTTTTTTACCTACGAATTTTATTTATTAAATCTTTTACTTATTTTTTTGTAAATAAGAACATAAATTGTTTTTAAAGTTAACGCCAACCTATTGTATTTCCCTCATAAGAGGTGTCACTAAGAGGAACATCGCGTCAGGTTAAAATATAATATAAAATAAACGTAAGTAAATCAGTATAAAGTGATTTATTTGAATAGAATAAGAAATATTTATTAATCAGTCACAAATCAATAATAATTAACGAAGTTCGGTTTCTTTCTAAAGTTTAGATCAACAAATTCATGTTTGAATAACTAAAAAACGACTTTAATATTAATCATAACTATAGCTATACTTGCAATATATTATTGAATACTTATTTTATGCACTTGTTAGAAAGTGGATGTAAATAACATGTATATGTATTGATATCTATTTAATTAATAAGCTTTGAGTGTCAGAATGGTAACTTATTATTTACTACGTCTGAAAGTGTCTCTAAAAAGGTGTGTAGGGTAAAGGGATTTTATAAAGAAAACCACAGAAAGACAAGACTTCATTTATAACTATCAAACTACGTCCATTCGCAAACCTAGGTCTTCGTGGAGAAGAATGGACAAGAAACTCCACGGTAACATCTTAAAAAGTATAATGCCAGGACAATCTATATTGTCCTGGACCATTTCTCAAGTTATAGCAGTTTATATGTGTAGATAAACAATAAGCAATATAAGCCATATTATAACATATTTCTAGCACATAGCTATCAGTAATATTCATAGTATAATATCAAATAACTTACATAAACATTGTAGAACACGGTGGTAATACAAATAGGTTTTCAGCTTTACACACTTGGTATCTCCATTAACTTGCAAACTTAATACTATACACAATTACACATGGACTACACAATATACGACTCAGAGTCTATCGTAACTCGTCGAACAGTAGCAGCAAAAAGGACCTTGAATTGACAGCAACATCTCTTTTTATAACCATCAAATCTTACTCAGTACATAAAATGTTACCGCCAAAATACACCAATGGCCGATGGGTTACACATTATAGTTAAACAACTAATAACATAGATAATAATCAACAAATCCTGTGTAGTGGAACTATTTTAAAACTTCATTAGATAATTTAGAAATCTTGTATGTATTTATTTGTAATCTTTATGTTTAATCGGATAAAATATGAACATCAACTGATAGTTCAGAAAATTGTTTTAAACCACTTGATATATTGAAATTGCAGTATAAAATCTAGGAAACATTATAAGTATCATTTAATCATAACTAATTCGTTTAATTAGCAATATAAAGTTTATAAATATTTAACTTGATTATTCAAAGATCACAACTAGCTTTCGTTCGGAAACCAAGTCTTTTAAGATACAATAAAAGCTATTTCTATAAAATACATCTGGCTATAAAATATCTTTACTAAAATGTAAATTAGGTTTATTTGAAATTGGAACCTTTCTGTTCTCAAGATATTAGTTTATTGTGATTATTAATTTATCAATATTCTTGAAATGCAACGTCGCCATACGTCAATGTAATTTGACATCTGACAACCGAAGTTGCTACGTTACTGACAATACTTGAGAGTTGTTAAACAGTCAGATATTCTCGTATACATAAAGTTATGTCATCACGGCCATACTGACAGTACTTCGTCCTCGAAGTACATATTACTTCCCAAATGATACCACCCTGATCAGATAGTAGCAAAAATTTGAAGCAAAACAAAAAAAGGCTATTCGAAATTAAACTTTATAATAAGAAAAAGGGTCAGAGAATCGGTTAAAAATTTAGCTAGCTTCTATCGAAACAAGGCGGTAAAATTAACCTACATATTAAGGGTTTAGAATTGCTACAGCAAAATCTTAAGTCATTTCTTAAAACATTAACTACATCTTTGCAAAATGAAGTAACAATATAATATTTCTACATTATTTTGTAAACATACATTTTGCAAGAATTCATTTTTATTTTATTTTTATTTTTATCAGTTATCTGTTTAAGATTTGAACTATTTCGACACATCATAATATCAGTTGGTAAACAGTATTTCACTTTGATCCCTTTATTTGACTTTGTCGTTGACTTTGTCTCTAGCTTTGTCCTTGGCTTTATCTTTAGCTTTGTCCTTGGCTTTGTCTTTAGCTTTGTCCTTGGCTTTGTCTTTAGCTTTGTCCTTGGCTTTGTCTTTAGCTTTGTCCTTGGCTTTGTCCTTGGCTTTTGACTTAGCTCTCCGACTTAGCTCTTTGACTTAGCTCTCCGACTTAACTCTTTGACTTAGCTCTCCGACTTAGCTCTTTGACTTAGCTCTCTGACTTAGCTCTCCGACTTAGCTCTCTGACTTAGCTCTTTGACTTAGCTTTCAACTTTTACCTAAAAAATTTACCTAGACCGTACCAATAGTACCTATATTTAACCGTTGAATCAAACAAAATTTAATTTACTTATCGAAAAAAAAGTTATCGTTCGGCCAATCTGACAATATCATTGCAAATAAGCCAGTCGACACTTTAAAAATTTATGACCATATTTTCAAGTCTTTTGTATTCCGCGAACACGCTGTTTTTATTTTTATGTAAGTTTTAATTTTAGTACTTTACTTTTCACTTAATGTTAATTTTATTTATTTTAAGTAGATGTCTACTTGCATTTTGTAGCCTGAGACACAGGTTCAACCTAGTTCAGGCAAATAAGCAACTGTGCTCTATTTTAATTGTTGTGATATTTTTTTATAAAATAAACGATTGATTGATTTGATTGATTGATTGATCATACATTTATGTACTTATGTTTTATGATAATATCTTTCAGATATTTGACATTCATATAAAACAGAACATCAATAGCTACTTTACTTTTTGTTAAAGTAATAGTTTAGAAGCCAAAGTCAAAATATCGTTTCAGGAAGACCATCAATCAGCACTATCAGTAACCAAACCTTGTCAAAATGATGTATGAACAATATAATGTATGTGTATAAACAGTTATCGGATCAAAGTAATTTATTTGTTTACCCACTTGATTAATTCAGGTACTAAATACTCATTCAGTTTTGAGTATATCTTATTATGATTTAACATTAGATAGAAATGCTCAGGTATAAGTAACTGGTATATTATTTTCTAACTTATCTTCGTGAGTATTACAATTGTACTGTATTTATGTCAAGCTCCATACTATACATTTCATTCTCAGTCTTATATTTTGTGAGAACTAGAATTACGAAGTAAATATAATATTAACCTTATCACTAAAGCTATTAATAAATCCAAGCTTCAATAAAATATTGACTAACCAATTTAAAATAAAATTTGCCCACATTGATACCTGTACAAATATTCTTACTATTATTTTAATTCTATTTATGTTTTGAAAATAATATAAATACTAGAGATGCTACGGAGGTTCGATTCAGATTCCGAAAGTTCGGAACTTGCGACTAATTTTACACCTTCGATTCAGATAAATTCTAATCGGAAGTTATATCGGAGGTCAATGAAAACCTTGTGTTCATTAATTATAATTTGCTTCTTTTTGAGTAATTTCTTTTGATTTAATTTACTACTAGTACCAACTATTTCAAATTTTAAATTAGATAGTTTTTATTTTCAACACCCAGGTATACACCTACCTGTATATATTTTTTTTGAACTGATAATAAGAAAAACGTGTGTGCCAAATTTCAACAGGATAGCTTCAGTGAAAGACGGTGAAATATTGATTGCAAAATTCTAGTGAAGTTAAATCAAAGCTTTTCACTTTTAAAAATACATATTTAAACTGATGAACAATGTGTGTTATTTTATTAACACATCTCTTTTGCCTCCCCCGCAGATTCCGGTTCCGATTCTGGTTCCGGTTCTGCCAACCAAATTTAAAAACTCCGCTTCCGAATTCGATTCCGACACAACCACCTCCGCAACATCCCTTCCTAGTAAATACGCTAAGTGAATATAGATTTCAAATATTTACAAAAATAATTCACTTCAATTTTCATCATAATATTAATGTGTAGGTAGGGACTTATTTTTCTAAAATAAACGTTAACATACTTTTATGCAAGTACCCGACAAAGTTTTTTTTTTTTTAACAGAACCTCCTTATATATATATATATTTTTTTTTTTTAAGTCGCCGATTACCAAATGAAGCTCAACTTTTAAAACAATATTTTGATGAATAATTGAAGTTGATAAATTCTACATCTTATTCCTTCAGTTTTCCCTAGAATATTTCATTTCTAACTTTTCAGAAAGCAAAATCTTAAAGCAGAGCCTCTAAAGGCCTTACCGATATTAGGTAATTCGTACTGCTGCTCCGTTTGATCCACGGCATGGCTTCGATGCTGTCCCAGCAGCTTCTTAATTCTGCAGACAGAGTCGGCAGCACGTCGTCATAATTCTGGTCCTAGTTGAGTCGAGGCGGCGACCCGCCGACATCACAGCTTTCAGCATCACACCAATAGCTCCAACATTGATCATGAAAATATCAAATTAAAGTTCGTTAGGAATAATAAATAGGCCAGAGTACAATCCCACTTCTGATGTTAGAAAGTGGATGTAAATAACATGTATATGTATTGATATCTATTTAATTAATAAGCTTTGAGTGTCAGAATGGTAACTTATTATTTACTACGTCTGAAAGTGTCTCTAAAAAGGTGTGTAGGGTAAAGGGATTTTATAAAGAAAACCACAGAAAGACAAGACTTCATTTATAACTATCAAACTACGTCCATTCGCAAACCTAGGTCTTCGTGGAGAAGAATGGACAAGAAACTCCACGGTAACATCTTAAAAAGTATAATGCCAGGACAATCTATATTGTCCTGGACCATTTCTCAAGTTATAGCAGTTTATATGTGTAGATAAACAATAAGCAATATAAGCCATATTATAACATATTTCTAGCACATAGCTATCAGTAATATTCATAGTATAATATCAAATAACTTACATAAACATTGTAGAACACGGTGGTAATACAAATAGGTTTTCAGCTTTACACACTTGGTATCTCCATTAACTTGCAAACTTAATACTATACACAATTACACATGGACTACACAATATACGACTCAGAGTCTATCGTAACTCGTCGAACAGTAGCAGCAAAAAGGACCTTGAATTGACAGCAACATCTCTTTTTATAACCATCAAATCTTACTCAGTACATAAAATGTTACCGCCAAAATACACCAATGGCCGATGGGTTACACATTATAGTTAAACAACTAATAACATAGATAATAATCAACAAATCCTGTGTAGTGGAACTATTTTAAAACTTCATTAGATAATTTAGAAATCTTGTATGTATTTATTTGTAATCTTTATGTTTAATCGGATAAAATATGAACATCAACTGATAGTTCAGAAAATTGTTTTAAACCACTTGATATATTGAAATTGCAGTATAAAATCTAGGAAACATTATAAGTATCATTTAATCATAACTAATTCGTTTAATTAGCAATATAAAGTTTATAAATATTTAACTTGATTATTCAAAGATCACAACTAGCTTTCGTTCGGAAACCAAGTCTTTTAAGATACAATAAAAGCTATTTCTATAAAATACATCTGGCTATAAAATATCTTTACTAAAATGTAAATTAGGTTTATTTGAAATTGGAACCTTTCTGTTCTCAAGATATTAGTTTATTGTGATTATTAATTTATCAATATTCTTGAAATGCAACGTCGCCATACGTCAATGTAATTTGACATCTGACAACCGAAGTTGCTACGTTACTGACAATACTTGAGAGTTGTTAAACAGTCAGATATTCTCGTATACATAAAGTTATGTCATCACACTCGTACTTTAGTAATCCGTGTACGTTCAAATTCAAATTCAAATTAAATTTTACTACAACAATTGCACTCGAACGGATCATAGTGGGTTAGTTTGACTGTAGCGCAAGAGAACGCGCCAGCGCTATGCACACAGGCACGCGCGCTTTTGTGTGCGTAAAAAATGCATTGAATTACCTAAACTTGACTTCGCGCGATAGACGTAAACGCTCTTAAAAATGATTTTATTTTTGTTATCTGTTAGTGTTGTTTGTTTTGTATCAAAAAGATGGCTTTTTTATGAGTTTAATAAATCACAATAAAATAAGACCTTTCTGGGCCCAACTGTTAACTAGGTCAAATATGTACCAAAAAGGTTTATTCATCTGAAAGAAATCCCAAAATGCAGTATTTAACAATCTAGGAAGCTAGAAATGAAGCATTAAAGATAATCAATTAAATACCTAGTTATCAAGAATAAATACATCGGTAAAGTCTTAGAATGTGTTCGGAAATCGGAGTGACTAGTGCTTATTAATCAGTGCGAATCGAGTTTCCTTATATTATTTCTAAGTACTTATTAGTCCCATAATTATTTTACAATAGACAAGTTCACAGTAACATCCGTATCTATAAACAAGTCTAAGTGATTATTTGAGTGAAAGTAATTATTTAAGAGGCGATTTTTATCCTGTAGTTACGTAATTGCTTTGCTCGGTTCTTACTTCGTTCAAATTCTTGTCTATTGCATAAAAATAGTTGCATAAGTAATAACTTAAACTCAACTAATGACTTTAACTTGACTATGGTTTAAAATAATAACTAAAGCAAAGAAGGAGCGCTATAGTACACATGACAAATGACAGACAACCTATAAGTCAAAAATTCGGCCAAGTGCGCACCACATACAGTGAAAAGTTCCGTAGTCAGGACGTGGTCATACAGACACCCGCAAAAAGCGAAGGTAACGATGCAGGTAGCAAAACCTACAACAAAGTGTATACAAAATAAAATTTATCATCTTACACTAGCTCGCATGAAGCGTCGTGTGTCACACAGTATCCGCCGGAAGTGGCTGGAACTCTACACCTTTTGGCTAAAATCCGTCCGACATTTTTTGTCGGCACCCTCGCCACAAAGGAATTAAAATTCACGTTGTAACGACTCCAAACTGGAGTGGTTGGATTTACACACCAACGGGAATTTTACTACTCTCTGAAATGAAATTGGTCTTGAAGCGGAACTCAACCATTTCCTAAATCTTTGAAGAGTCCTTATGAACTCTCGCGATACCTAATTGAATGGCAAGAAATTAATCTATACTTCCATACTATTATTATAAATGCGAAAGTTTGTATGGATGGATGGATGTTTGTTACTCAATCACGCCAGAACGGCTGAACGGATCTGGATGAAATTTCGCACAGAGATCGATTACCGTTTGGAATAGCACATAGGCTACTTTTTACCCCGGTAAGGCGACCCCGTGGGTCAGCTATCGAACACCACGCGGGCGAAGCCGCTGGCATAAGCTAGTACTAAATAAAAGCGTGTGTTAACTTCAACATTGACTTCTGGAGGTTATCATGACACCTTAATGCAGGAATGTTTTAGTTCTATTTCGAGAAATTGAGATGGCAATAGACAGCTGTATAGTGCCGTCTCTCTCTCTCTTTCTCGAAATAGAACTAAAACGTTCCTACACCAAGGCTTCATGGTAGGGCCACAGTTCTGAGCAGAGAGTTGAAAATCCAATGGCGTGCTTTTATTAAGCCATTCCTTTACGTGCCACCTAGTATTAACGGACAAGTGTATTCTGCAGTCAATTGCCCAAAGAGTTTTAAGTTTACATACATGTAATGTAATTGCCGAAGGGTTAGACATAGGCGCACCAAATAGTACACCCAAATTTCGCCAGTTATGTTTTAAGTCCCATGTAATAGGGGGCGAGCCTATTGCCATCAATAGGGCACAAATCTAGATACCGTGGTAACACTTTGCACCAGCCAGGTATCGAAGACAGGACCTCATAACCAACGGTGCAGCCATCTTAAGTTTACCCAACGAAAATTCGTCCAAAACAGCACTTTTATTCAATTCGTGCTTATAGCAAAACTTACCCCTTGCTTATCTCCTAGTTTTACAGCTTACTCGCCTGCATTTACGAGCACTATTAATGGATCATAACAACGTGAACTGGTATACTAAAATAATGATATACTACCTATAAACATTTTTATGATTCAGTAGCCTCGAAGTACCTACTTCCCTCTTATTTTAATTAGTAGGAGAAATATTTAGCATTTCTTCCTTTTTCTCACTCTGGTCATGGTCCACTTGTGTGCCAAGTTTCATTGATTTGTAATGAGTTTTTTTTTAAAGTAATAGATATGTAAGTTCGCTCTCATAATAGTGATTATGTATTGATATAAAGTTCAGAGGAATGTACTTTTCACCTCATTAACTGAAAAGACTTACAAGTTGGTATTACGTATAAGTTTAACATAAGTATCCTATTACGTTATCTACTCATCTAACTCCATTACTTAATACCCACCGTATGACTGCTCCTCCAGGCACAGACTGGCAGTCCTCAGACACTTGACCCATCCATTCTCCTTGTGTCGACATTTTAATTAAAGGCAAGTTTAATAACCATTATTGTACAAATAAATCTTCCAGAATAAATTTTCTAAACTCTAATGAAAACCACATTAAAATCTGATTCACAATTTAGAAAAAAAAAACACGGTCGTACAGCTAGACGTGGTCGTAAAAAGATAACCTCAGGGAAATGTACTTTTCATCACGTTAACTTACTAAACAATTTATTTCCCTAAATGTACGTTATAAAACTTAATAACAAGGAAAATTAATAAAGCGCTCTTCCTCTTTCTACTTATTTAAAAAATTTGCAGTGCCCGACAGGGTCCATTATTTTTCAATTTTTTTTTATTTACCACCTGTAAGTGTACATTATAGATTGCAATAAACGATTTGAAATACGCTCGCCTTAGAAAACAAAAGTTTAAAAAACGTATACCTATTAAATTAAGTACCCATTGAACTCCATTACTTAATACCCACCACACCGCTACGTGTTACGACTCCTCCAGGCACAGACTGCCAGTCCTCAGGCACTTGACCCGACGCGTCTATTTAGGTCGACATTTTAATTAGTTCATACCACAAGTTTTATTGCTGCCCGTGACAATTTTATCAACGCTCTGACGAGTCTAGTATAATGTTTTGCATATTTTATGAACACGTAGTTTCATAATAATTAATACCAGCTTACTATTATACCACTGCTACGCAGAGGCATTTAAAAAAGCATGAGCAATTGAGCATTAAACACCACGCTTGCTCAAAGCGAGACTTATATAAGAATAATTTAATTTAATAATAAAGATTGCAAAAGCTGCATTTGACCTGTGAGTTAATATGCAAAAACTTGCGTGACTGCATTCTGAGTTCCATAAATAAATAAATTTATTTAAAGCACTTTTATAATATCTACTTTCTTTGCAATATTTTTTATTTAAGGTGCCATAGCACTGTATATGTGACCTTTTCTCGCTTAGGACAACACCTGTCAAGTATTTGTTCTGAAATACATAGTTAATTCAGGTTCATGAATAATTGAACTCAGGGAATGAGAGTATATACGTATATTGCTTTTTAAAAGCAAACGCCCAAATATTTAGTCCATATTTTAGCTACGCTTTCTCATTTCATTTCAAATTCTAGACTTGTAGAGAATATTTCGTTAATAAATACATATAGGTCACACATATAGTCGCTCAAGTTGACTCATGAGTCAACTTGAGCGACTCAAAACCATAACGTTTATACTCTATCCTTTACCAATAAAATAATCAAAACGCCGAACTTACACTATCACTTACGGGATATATTCCGCGATTATTGTTTATATTGAGCTCCCGATATTTCGACGCTGTTGCAAGCACCATGATCACGAGATGACTGGAGAATGTGGGTGGATGGTAAAAACTTGTTAGGAGCAGACAAATCTGTACAAAGAACTCGGTACAAAGTCACGGCAAAATACACAAAACGCCATTCATCTCTCAAGATCACAGATATTCACAAATTGCATAGCGCCAGGCCTCCAAGCCTCCGGTGTGATACGAGATTGAATATAAATAATTCAGGCTTCAGCCGTGCGGCCCATCAAACATAACCGCTTGGCCATGAGTTACACGCTCAAGCAACACGCATATTGCGGAGAAAACAAATGAAACAAGCTTAGAGTAAAAAATATTTTTTTTAAAACAAGCTTTTAAATATAGTTGGGACGTAATTTTTTTCGTGTTCTTCTTAGCAAACCATTTTAATTGATACCCACATCATGGGGGTACATAAAAATAACTAGACTGCCATCTTTGGGAGTCCGCCAAATTGTATTAAGAATGGCGTCACTTAGCCAACCATGCATTGACATCCAAACTAAACGTTTATGCAAAATATCAGCTGAATCGGTTGGGGATAACTGTTAAAATTCAGCTGCAAGATTTGATCTAAACAAACAAACAAACATACCTACAAACATTGCAAGATAAATAAAATCCCACGAGTCAGCGTGGGCCAAACAAGCGACACACGCGTGTGCCCCTTGATGCGAGTGGCGTCGCCTGAGGTCGTGAACTGGGCATTACAAACCAGTGATTTCATAGCCTTGTGTAAGGGATTCTATTAGAAGTTCACGAAACCAATTTCGGTATTTATTGTCTTTTAAATATTTTACGTTACCGTCAGCGTGGCCTTAATCATTTCTGTGGATTGATACAAAACGTAAAAAACGGTGGCCTTGGTTTTATTGTATTGACGTAGGTTCAAGTCTTAATAAATTATAAGTTTTGTTTGCGTTGATTATTTTAAATGTTTATGTTTTCTTTTTTTTTATTAAATTTTGTTTTTTTTTTTTTTATTCGAACTTACCAAAACGAGAGGTTCTCATATTAATTCATAAAAATATAATATCGTCTTGTGTTATTATAATATTTGTTTGTCTATATGAAAGAAAGGGGCTCTTTTTTCTATTTCTATTTCTAATTTCTTGTAAATTATTTACGAATATCTCAATAATACCTTTATTATGTATTTGTCCGTATTACTTGTGAGTACGTATGTACTGAAATGACGCATGTAGTGTCATTTCAGTACATAAATACTCCTTCACATGCAGTACATAAGTAAGCTTTCGTGTAATTACGCTTGCAAATAATCTCTTTACATAATAACTTTGTTTTAAGGGCCAAGTTATCGTTACTTACATTTTCGTTACTTAAATGCTTGAAAACAGTTCAAAGAAAATATTCTGTGAAATTCTTGAGCTTCTTTTAAATTAACTTATATTTTATTAGACGGTAATGTGATTAGGAAATCCTCTAAAAAGTCTCTACAAATTAATATTGTGAAACTCGAGGAGGTTCAAAGGTTGTTGAACCCATTTCTTAAAGCTAGCTTTTACCAAAGCTGTTTGTGTAGTCGTGTTTGTAAGTGCATTCAAGATACAGAAAAACATAATCTACTCAATACAATATTAGATAAATTACATACATAAACTCACGCCTTTTTCCTATGGGGGTAAGCAGAAACCACATAACGCTACCTTGGATAAGTTCTTTCAAAAAAACCCTGACTTTTGTTTGACCCATTTTCTAAGTCCAACCTAAAACAAAACCATATAAAAATGTTTAATTGTTGACTCAGAAATCGTTTTCAATTAACGTTATGTTTACTTCCTATATTCGTAATAGTGCCTCAGATGAGGAGATTTTTTTAAATTTTAAGTTATTTTAACTACTTTATTTTATCTGTTACTTTCTTATAACTTCATGTGTAAATGAAGGAACGTTTCAGCTAAATTGCTCATAATATCTTAATTCCAATGCAACTAACTTAGTAAATATCATATCCAGAGATCCCCAACATTAAATCCCGATTCTAAGTCACCCACCAATATTATTAGAACAACAGCCGTTTGTAATATCGTATCTCATAGTTATTGAATCCTAGCAACAGCTGGGAATTTACGTAGTCTTGTCTCGCTAATACAAATTTCTACGAAACATAATATCTATTTGGCAGCCGGTGTTATGCGAAACCGTTCGATGCAAGCCACTTAAAATGGTCCGTATAATAACGATGTTAAGGTTCAGGCAGTGAACGAAACCTTTTGATGCAAACCAATTAAAATGAAGCATGAATTAGTTAAAATTTTAGGAGCAGAGATAATAGCAGCCAATTTTATGCTTTAATTGTTGAACGTTAATTTATAGTTTTGATTGTAATTGTTATTTTAATTTCAGTCGACCCATAACATTTCATCGCAACATCATCACCGATGGGGCAGGCAGAGATGGACATCTGCGTTTTGCCAGTTATTTTGAGACCCTATTGAGGATTTGGGTCTCTTTCTTACCATGTCGATTGCAAAAATAACACCAAAAAATTTGGTTGACCCGAAATTTATTTAGCAACGGAAACACAGCTTGCTGACGTAGCCTGGTCTAGAAATCCTGTCGTGTGGCGGACATGGTGCAAGATGAAAGAAGGGCCAAGTCTGTGACTCTCCACAAACATAGCCTTTTTCCACCGCATACTCACGGGAAATCTAAACACCTCACTTGTTGAGATTGTCTTACTGATATACACAAGTCCCAAATGATATGAAGGGCACACATTATATAACAATCAGTATATGGCAGTTTGGGCTGGCACTTAGATTCCTAATGAACAAACTTAATAATTCTGCCCCACCTCATGATCGAACCAAGGACCTTACGCTCATGTCCTCAGTAGTCTCAGTTGGTAATCAAAGCAAAATTACGATTAGATGATCCACTTAATTGAACAAACAAAATGGGTGTACATCGAAACGTAAATTACCATCGATATGAGCGCTCCCCCTTAACAAAAAGTAATTTTCTAAATAATATGTACGTCATGCTAGCTCGGCATGTAAATGTACAACATAAATAATGTATTCAGAACAAAGTATTCACGCTCAGGTGAAGGCTGTACGGGAGTTAAAACTGCGCCTTTCTAGGCAACGTCAATGTTTGCGTAGCTGCTACGCTCGTAGATCCGCTACGGCGTAGACGTGCTACGAGATAGGGCTACAAGATGTTCGGTACTACGAATATGGAGCCGAGAATTTCAATGTGATTTGAAATATGTATGGTATCCCTTTTAGAGCGTGTTGGTGTGTTTGGGGTGCTTTGAAAACTTCAGTAAGATTTTGTTTTTCAAGATGTCATTTGACACTGGTTTTCTTGTTTTTAATTTCAGAGATTATTTTAACAGTGTGGTTCTTGAATAAAACAGCAGTCTTTGTTTTGCTTACGTTATTTGAAAGCTAGCCATTTTTATTTTTATCATACGTAGTAAAATATCGCTTAAAATTAACCTAAGTTACCGCATCATCAGATTTAATACAGCAGCAATGTTACCCTAAAACTCAATTTCTCCGTGATACTCTCAGGCAAACCTCATTACATCGTACTTATTATCTTTCTAAGTGAGAACGAGTATACCTCACAAGCTAAACTCAGGCAAAGAATAAAATGAATAGAAGTGAAACCTGAATTCTTACATGAAACTGTATACATCGGTAAATGCAAGGTTGTCAGGATATATCCCGTCAATACTACATCGCGCCAGAGAGATTATACGCGAGATTAGAATAATACCCGTAATCGTCCAATAATACCCGTCGGGCTCACCAAACATAAGAGTCTTTTGGTTGGAGTATCTTCTCTTTCCATCCTGTTCTTCATACCTCTATAATCTAATTGTACCACACAACGACAATCTATACTAATATTACAAAGAGCTAAACGGGATGCTACATTGTTTCCAAGTGTCATAGGCTACATTTGAAACGTTCCCGTGGGTTAATTTCCGTACACAACTTTTAAGTAAGTATTATATTTACAGTTTGGCTTAGACAGCGTAAAGATAAAGATAAATATTCATTTACTTGTATAAACATATGTATACATGGATGGAAATGAGTTTCATAATGGTGTTTCAACATGTTTTGCCACATTCAGCGTACAAAATAGTATATAATACGTATTTTGAAGTTATAAATCAGGAACTAGTTAAATTATAGTCAAACTTCAATCAATTCAAATACATAATTACAGTCCACACAATAACATTAAAAAAATAGTTAAAACAATAAAACTAAAATACATTATTAAATTACAAAGCAAACTACATGAGCTCCGGTTCTATTTCATCCTTCTCCTGCCCTTGTCCCTTGTTGCTTAGGGTCAGCAACACACGTTTTTAAACTATCGTTTTTTTATCGTTTTTATTTTCGTTTTCATTAATTTTTTGTCTTTGATTTGATTTTTTTTTTTGACATTGTATTTCTGATTTGATGACATTATATTTATTTTTATATTGTGATTTGTATTTATTTCGTGTTGCGTGACTTGTAATTGTAATATGGGGTAACCTGAAATAAATGGATTGATTGATTGAATTAACCTTGTTAACCTTCACTTCTTACTCTTCCACATCATTCGTCACATAACCCATACATCTTTTCCTTAGTCTTCACTAAATGAACTTCGCTTCTATACATTGTCACTATTCTTTGCCTCAACAGAATTTAGCTAAAGTGCTTTTATAGTATTAAAATGGCGTCAGTGTTGCACCGAGCTCAGCTAATGTAATAACGCCGAACTAAAAGGTGTGGGCTTACCCGCATTACTGAAAGAGCTTTCCCACGTAATAAAAATATAGAAAAAAATTCACGTTAAAGCACTTTCCTGTAATTTTTCACCGTTCGGGCGTGGAAGATGTGTCGTTGTTACATCGTCGTTTTATGTTTGCATGTTTTTTAGAGCGTGAATTTTATTTTTGTATAAATTAAACATGACATATTATGTAAATCACGCTTTTATACCTCAAAAGGGGTTAACAGAGGGGTTTAGTTCATCTATATATCGTTTTAATGCCTTGTAATAGGACGTGGGACTCAGGCTATTTTCCGGGCGTAATAAGCTATTCTCGTACAAATTATTATTAGTCATTTGTGTCCCACTGCGGGGCAAAGCCCCCCTTCCCTCCTTCCACTTATCCCTATCCATAGCTATTATTCACCAACCCTTATAAAAAAATTCGAGTTCGTCACGCCATCTCCTTCTCTTACAAATACAAAACGCAAAACATGAGGGACCTATGTATGTGGGCACGGGTTTTGTCTGTCGTAAGAATAAGAAATCTTATGGACATGCTCATTCTTCTATGAATATTAGTTCAAATAACATCAAACAAACTATGAGCTCTTGATATTATCATAACCACGTGCTTTCTCATTCAGAAAATCTATCACATAGTTCATGACGTCACTGCACCCAAAAATAGTCCTAAAGCTCAAAACAATAGAGCCACATTTATCTCCAAGCCAACGTAATAGCTATCCACACTGACACTTTAAATCTGCGTAGGCGATGCATTCACGACGCACGCAGATTTAAATGGATTGCTAGAACTAGTTACGCACCGTTAATTGTAACTAGTCACAGTAATGGACTGCAATTAATTCTTAAAATTGTTATTATTAAAATTAAAAACATGTATTATTATATAAACTAGCTGACTCGCGCAACTTCGTCTGCATAACATTTTTTATTGATTATCCGCTCCTATTGGTCGCAGCGTGATTTTATATAGCCTATAGCCTTCCTCGATAAATCGGCTATCCAACACTAAAAGATTTTTTCAATTCGAACCAGTAGTTCCTGATATTAGCGCGTTCAACCAACCAAACAAACAAACTATTCAGCTTTATAATAGTAGTATAGATTATTGAGTTGCCGTAAATTAATATCATGTTTCATGTTTCCCAGATTAGGTAGAGGTGTAGTTCACCATCATTTTACTCTGCTCATGATGGATATAAAGCTAGTCTTTTGCCAATTACTGGCCACAAATCCAAAGTACTGACACTGACTTAAAATTTAATAATGCAATACCATAAACAAAAAAAAAAGGAACCACCGCACCGCTGGACTCTGGGAGCAATAGACCAACGATTAACTTTTTGTAGACCCAACTAAAACTAATGATTAAAAATATAATTTCCACCTAAATATATGTAGGACGTTGTGGATGACCGAAATAAAATCGTCACTTGTTGAATTTTTTTTTAATTATTTAAAAACTTCTTACGAATGAAAAACGTCTTAACATCTTTCTCCCTCCTACGCATAATCTCTCATTCACTCATCGTCGCGTATTCCGAATTAACATCTTTCATATATTTTTCATAAATTGCTTGGCTCTATTCGCATCAGAAACGTAAATTGTGAGTAAAAACCTCCTTTTAAGAGATAAATGAACTACTGTTCCTTCTAAAACATGCATCACTACACTATTATTTAATGTTCTTGGCAGATAAATTATGTTCACCTAATTGAATATTATGGAGTATTAACCTATATAACTTAAATCTATTTAGGTATATACTTTGTCAGTCATTATTAAGTTGTTCTTAATTGAAGTGAACACTATGTTCTTATCTTAATGCGTTAAGGGGTGAACAGAATTCGATTACCTAAAAGGTTTAACGGGAGTTTAAACATTGTGTCAATTTTCATTATAGTTTCGACGGCGCTCTGCTCTAAGCTCGTTTACGCTTTGATACAATTTTGCTGAACTAAATTTTTAATCGAATCACTGTTATGAGATTATAATAACAGTATGAGGTGTTAAAGATTTTTGTTTTAAGAGCAAAACCACATAAGCATTTGCAGTGAGTATATTAAACAGGGCTAATATGACGTACAAATACTTCTTGCTAGCTTTTTAGAAGTACATACATCTTAGTTAAATTATAAAAACGTTTTATCTTAACAATGATCTGCTTCCTTGCAAGAAATGCTGTAGGTACATCAATTTAACAATAATCAGAGCTTTTAATGATAAATACTGAAGCCCATTATTATTATTTATTGCCATTTATTCCATGTAACTAAATAAATGTAATCATACCACGCTTCGCGATTATAATGGTCTATTCATTAGGTGAGCCGTCAACTGGCGGCGTCATGTTCGCTCCATACCTCATCTCATTAAGTGTTTAATATGATAGTTTCATAATCTCAATACCTACAGTTATTATGTTCTTTATTCATTCTTCATACTTATTTTTTACATTTTTAAATATTCCTATAATATTATTGGTGTTTCAGCAAACATGTATATTTAAGAAGAGTGTACTGGCTATAAGTAAACGATCACATACATACTTATAATCAATTACGGACTAGTATTAATAAAACTAAACAAACAACAAAGAAAGCTTAACAGATGTTTCTTGCCTCCTCACACAAGATAATTCACTCACCTCCAATCAATTTACCAATATTTAATCCTTCCACTTTAAGCCTCCCACAAAGTGAATACCTCGAGTTGATTGTTCGACGTGACGCTGACGTGACGTTAAAGTCATGAATAATTCATCGGCGCATAAATCACTTCATCTGCGACTTTGACGTCGATGCCGCGTCGTTACGTGAACGATGCGATTTTAAAATTTTACGTCGCATTCATATGCTGATCGGTGATACGGTTCGTGAATATTGGATTAACTGGGTCTGTACTAACCCAGTTCATTCAATAGATATGTAGATTGGGTGCTCCTTCAGATTTCTAGGTTTTTTTTTGGTTTTATTACTTTAAAAAAAACGTTGCCCTACACTAGGAACTTCTCCTGCATCGTGGGTGCGTTTACAAACATTTAAATTCACATACACAAAACAACCAAACCCAGAATAACTATCTGTAGGCCATAAAATAAAATAAAATAATTGTTCCGTGCGGGGATCAAACTTGCGACACGTAGCGCAGCAGTCAATCGCTCAGCCACTGCGCCAACCGTGCCGTGTCATATATTGTAAAAAAAAACAGTCAATAAATTGACTATTTCGCGTCAAATTCCACATGTAGATTTTTGATGAGGAAGTACAGTTCATGCGTTCCACCGGATTAGCGGCTAGCCAGTCGGTAGGAAATGTCACGTATGACGGTTCAAAGTATGCCCAAAGTACTGCCAGGATCGGCCGCTCAATGAAGCTTTAAAAATTCCAAGAGATATAATCTTCAGCCATCTTCCAATCTCAAAGATTTTCTCCAATGAAAATCTCTTGCCATCTTGTCCTCATTGAAGAAAACAATGTAAAGTCAGGTTTAATAGACAATGAAATTAAAACAACGCAACATTTCGTTCTCAATGTGGTTTGTAATGAATTATGTATGTGGGTGGGATTTGCGTTTCAGGTAGAGATGTCGTTATGCTGCAACACGACGCTAGCCTTGTTTTGTGAGGCTGCGAAACCAGCGCTCATGGCAGCATTTACAGTAGTTTTTTTTTTATAAAAACATATTGCTTCGTTGGCCTTGCTGAGCATGAGGTCTTGTGTTTATGTTGTCCTGATTCTTAGATCGGGCAAAATATTATTGAGTATTTCCATCACGAATTTCTCAGCCTGGAGTCTGGATTTGTGCCCGGTATAATGTATATCTACACCTCAGCTTAACCCCATCGTAACATGCGTAACATGCGTATACAGGCGTGTTGATAAGTTCCCTTGTAGCAATGGCTTCATCGTGAAAAATTACATTTTCCACATTGACAAGCTTCCCGCCGCTACCGCTTATTTTTCACGCTGAATTAGTAGCCCAACAAGTAAAGCTGTATTGTTAATGCCTACAACATCTCTTGGCTCATTACTACGCACATGTACCTAAATGTAATAATAAAATTAAGTATTTCGCACACCGCGGGTTTCGGGGACGTACCTTTAATCCATTTACACGACATTTATAATCGCGTTTCAAATCGCTCCAAATGACTACGATTATTATTTCGATTTTCGAGCCCTCGGATGAAATGTATCTTGTTATTTCTCTCACATTTATTTTTAAGAACAGGGAGAAAGATATTGCGGGTAACCGTTACGCTAAACATAAAATTACTTTAACCCGAACAAAGCGCTATGCTTCCACATTTATTGTGCGAACCGCCAGTTTGTGGAATTCACTGCCGGCTTCTCTGTTTCGCGATCATTATACATAATCTGGATCTCTTTAAAGTTCGAGTGAATCGGTTTCTTCTAGGCGCGCGTGCTCCACCTTAGGCCGCGTCATCGTTTCACATCAGGCGAGTTGCAGCCAAACGCAAGCCTATTTAGTATAAAAAAAGTTTCAACTATGACCGATTAGCCTTAATCTTTAAACCTACAAAGCAACTTTGCGAAAGATAGTTAAGCTTGCTTACAAGCGTTAATTTAAATTATAAAAAAATACATCCGTACAAATACAATAGAAATCAATAAAATTTCCTTTATTTTACATTATTACTAATTCTATTGGTTCAACTGTAACCTTTGGTTGTATTAAACGAACTTTAAATAAACAGAGTTTTTGCTTCAAATAATAATACTCAATTTTTTGTACTTAGATTAGAGGCTACTTTTAACACGACTTTGACTGAAAATGATCGCACCTTATTCTCACAGTTTCAAAACAATCCCAAAAGAATAACAAAACCACAATTCAAAGTCACAGTATTTGAAAGCGTGTATATTGAAGTATGAAGCTCTACGTTCATATTGTACGGAATCTGATTTCTCCACTCGCTTCACAGTTTTCAAATAAAATTCTATTCGAATATCGAAATATTTGGAAGTCGCAAATCGACAGTGGCTGTTCGAATATCGAGTATTGATAAAAAAAAGAAATATGAAACTTTGGAATGTGGATAGGAATTTATTCTTTTGTTTTTTATGTGGCCTGAAGCACACATCAGAGTACGTAGACCTGTAAGTATTTAGGTATGCACTGAACAACTTATAAACATTGCAGAATAATGCTTACTCCATTACAATTTACTTAGTGAAAATTATTTCATCACTGCTGTCAAAACTGTGAAGGAAACCATGGTGAGGAAACCGACATGAATTAGAATCAATATTTCTAAGATAATTGTGACATCCACCAAACTGCACTCGGTCCAAGTGGAGGATTATGCCTCCCTTAATCTCACAGAAAGAACGTCTTAGCAGTATGAATTTTATAGGCTGATTGTGCTCCTAACCTTTCAATTCACATCGGTAGGTAATATTAGGTAGATGACAACAGAAGGTTAGATGAAATTTTAGTTCAACCTCTGAACCAAAATACCACCTATAAGTCGTCATCATTCTCCTGCCCTCGTCCCAATTTATTTGGGTTCGGCGCAGCATATCTTATTCTTCCAAATACCACCTATAAGTATCTAAGAAATGGGTAGCATACAAAAGGTATACTTACACAATTTTTATCCTACCCAATTTCTGATAATAACAAAAACGTCCTTACCTCGGAAGCCCTCGGGTGAAAACATGAATATTTCTAATGATATCCGAATACGTTATTCGAGTGGCAACCCCCTGCCGCACCGGAGACCGGCCATTGAGGCTCTTCTGTAAAGTTTCTATACGCCACCCCACCCTCAGAATTTCAATCACACCTGAAGGGTATACTTATAAAGCTGCTGCTGCTGTCGGTTTGGAAATGAAAGTATATAAAAGCGAATATTATGTCATTGTAGCTGAAGAAATATTCCAGATGATAAGTTTATTTTACTTGAACCTAACCGCTATAGAGTCAGTTTGTATAACAACCTAATACCCAATAATATCGATCGATCAATGGCATTAGGCTTGCCATCTATTATATTGGTAACTAGCGAACTGTAGGTGTAATATCTATTAGTAGGTACACATCTGTCTAACCCTTCAGGGATTTCAGTCGTAATGCTATATTTTCTAATCAAATTGTTACAAACTTCACAAATGTATGGGAATTTGAAGCCAAAAGTTAAACGTATCTTACGGATTCTACTGGCTATCAAGAATACCGTAACATTACCTAGATCCATTTGTTCATGCTAAATATACTGTGTTACATTCACTGCAGTGCATATCTGGTCACGTACCACGGTTAGCCACCACGCTTTTCTTGGCATCTTTCCTGTAATACAAATGTGCTAGACGACGGGTACTTATTTTGTTTACAAAGTTGTTTTGTGTTAAAATACTAGGTTGAAGATAAAATCTCCGCTACTTTCATTTAAGAATATCTTTAGGCTGTTAAGTAGGTAGGATGTATGATTGCGTGGAATCTGTTTTTTCGTCTATTGTGGATTATTTAAGGACTCTCCCTGTCCATCTGTTTTTTAAGAAATTGTGACTTCTTTATCGTGCGGTAACGCTCTGGCTTGGCTTTGCATTCCGTCGAGAAATATCTGACAGGCATGCTGGTTTCCTCGCGATGTTTTCCTTCACCGAAGCGAAGCAAGTGATAATTATACAATACCCATATGATTCCGAAAAATCAGAGGTGCGTGTCTTGGGTTCGAACTCGAGACCTATGACTTGGCAGTCTAACGGTCACACCACTAGGCTTTGACTGCTTTAGAAAATATTATACTGTGTATATGCTTGCGAGTATCTTTTTAAACTAACCTAAAGTTCAGTATAATTCCTCAACATTACCACTGCCATTTTATGATTGCTTTCAGGGCTTCTTCAAAATAATCTCAGAAAATCGATCACCTCAAAACCCATTCCCTTTCTGCATAATCCTTAGCTTACAACGTAGTTGATTCAATCCAGGTTTCTATTGCAACGTAATAAGGATTATATTTTGAACAAAATTGGAAACCAATTCGATCGGGATCAACCGCAAATCTTGAAAGACTTATTGAATTAAGAAGATTGTAGAGTAATCTCTTGCTGAGAAATCACTATTATACCTCGTAGAATTCCTAGAGAGACAGAGAAAACGAAGTATTTTCCTGAAATAGCAAAATGTTATGTTCTCAAATTAGATAAAATATAAAACGTGAGTAAACAAACGTAGACGAACAATTTGAAAAACAGTACACAATCTTTTTTTGTACAATCATGTTTATAGCTGACGTAATTAACTTTAAACCTACGAGCATATTTCGTATATTTTACCATTTCAGAAACAGAAATTCGAAAACATGTGATATCCATCAACCGTACTGGACTTGCCTCGTAGTTTATCGCCCACTCACTCTCACAGAGCGGAGGCTTTCCAGTGCAGTGGGAATGTTGTAGGCTTTCGTGCGTAAAGGACTTCAACCAAAATGGGCTAACCGTGAGCAACCCTATTGGGAAAGAAGGAATTCATAAATAATTTAGTAATAATATTTACTGAACATTGGTCCCTATTCGGGAGTGTCAATATAAATAATATTAAAAACGAATAAAAAAGATTTTTAATTGATTTGTATTTGTATGGTGACAGTGGCGTTGAGTTAGGGTTGCCTAAAGAATAAAAACACAAAAAATAATATCGATATTCTTGATGTTTCGATTCGAGAGCTTCGAAAAATTCAAATGTTTTCCTGGAAGACCAAGCTTTGCTCTGGTCGTTGGAGGGTTCATCACCAGCATCATCTTAACCTTACATGAATAAAAAGATATACTTTACGTAGAACAACATTTTTTTTGAGATGGTAAAATCATCCATTTATTTCTCCCGCTCTAGGGTGGAGCGGAAGGGCGTGTCAGACTTTGATTGACTAACACTGTTCAAAGAGGAGACTTACCGCCATGATTATAGCATGCCCACGTAGAACAAACGTTGAAAGTCGTTTAGCCTATATCGGGGAAAAATAGTAAGAATCGTTCGTAATTGGTAATCCGCCTTCGTTCGTTTGGGTTTTGTTCGTCGTGGTAGCGGGTATTATTAACACGTGCTTTTCTTGAAGATTCTTATTGGAATGCGGCGTGGTCCATAACCAAAAGAATTACGCAAAACAAAACAGCACAACACGATGGAATCGATTTCAAATCGAGTGTTCGACTGACAGTGCAGAGAACTGGCAACACTGACCCAGACCCGATTGTCAAATTGTCAATGTCAAAATGTCATTCGCTTATCGCTTTGCGTTTGCGCTCTTTTTCGTATCGTATTATGAATATTATTTCGACTTTAGCTATTTTTGACGACTTGTGCTGTTCAAAATGGATTCTGATGATTTTCTAAACGACGACCCCGGCTCACTCTCGGACTCAGTACCCGCTTCAAACGTTAACCCTAGCATTTCTCCGAATAATGAACCCGCTTTACATGGACTTATTTATATTATTTAACCAATTTGATACAAAACTTCTTATATATATGTTGTCTTCCTACTGTAAGCCACTCAATAAAATCAATAATAGTGCAATATATTTATGTTCATGTTCAAGCCCAATCGCCATACAAAGTGGTTGATGTCCTTTACTTTATGGTAAAAACGGAATTTTAAAGTTTCTTTCGAAACATCAACTTGGCACAGTCTTTTACACTTATATATTTATACCTCTGACTTTGCGTCACTATCAACATCACAGTGATTTTCTATTTTACTAGGAATGAAGCAAGATCTCAGTTCTTTTATTTTCCTAGCATGGAGTTACTGTTGTTTGCTGTCACTTACAAGTCTGTCAAAATTAAAGACAACTTCTTTCAACAATCAGGTTGATGTTGGATTACAGCTGTCAACAGTGGTTAAATGCCTCTGAAAAGACTGTAGATAAAATCTGAAATTTATACAGGCCTAATTAAATAATATTACATTCTTTACATGTTTCTTTGCGAACATCAACATTATGGGCTTCGAATATAATTCAGTTCACTTCAGAACATTAATGAACATTATAGTTTATTCATCACAATATTAAATTAATAATACAAATATGTACAGATAAAGGAAGAAAAGTATTAAAGGGCGTCAAAAAATTCGTCCACATCGCTGTCAACAGGAATAGTGACCAGAAGGCTGGCAGCATTGCCACGTTGAATGGCAATGCTGATTCCTTGATCCAAAATAGGCCAGCCCTCTGGTTAGATCCGGGGATATTTCATGACGTTAAGTTGACAGAAGAATTAAAAAAGGGACTCGGATCCGAGATAATTTATGTGACACGAGTAACCCAACGAAAGAATTGTTTTAATTAACTCAAGCGATCATTCCAACCGCGTACTTAGCAGCTTAATTTAATAGGGGTGTTGGTAATAACATTTTTAATAGCGCCATTATTCGGGGATAAATATTGCGTTATTAATTTTCAAGTAGCACTCGAGAAATATATGGTCACAAACATAAAATATTATAATAATTGTTGAACCTTAAAAAATATTGTTAATGAAAGCTTACTGTCAGCTATGTTAAAAGTTTAAAGCTACTTTTAGTCTACCATGATAAGATGCCACACACTGCAAACCTATTTAGTTGACATCCCACACAGACGGATTGCTGTGTTGGTATAAATAGTCTGTGACGTACACAAACATGTGCGACGAGCGAGCTCTGTTTCTGTATTAGTGTGCATATGTCACACTAATAGGCAATAACAATAATACCAATGTGATTTTGTATAGGGATATTTAAAAATATAAAAATAAGTTAGAAAAATAAATAAAGGGAATAATAATACCAATGTAATTGAATGTGTTATAATATTTCGCGTTTGTTCATTGTAACAGGTTTGGCACAATGGCTAACGTTACATATTAACACTTAATTAATTAACTATGCTTTATCCACCAACCCATCATTGTTTATCTTCATTATTTTAAATATTATTTTGTTTTTATCCATAAAGGAGAACCGTGCAGTTAGGGTCGATCAGTATGCGGATTCTGGAGAAGTAGACCATCGTCAACGAGGGCCAAAAGCAAAGGCGAATTCTTCGGCTCGTCACTATGACATCGTGGCAATGCACAGGGCTAATCCGTTTTTATCCACACGCATAACTGCAATAGCACATAATGTGTGTTTACAAACAGTGTGAAATCACCCGCATGAAGCTGGTTTACGCTGTAGTAAGCCAGCACGGAAGATTTTGCTATCCGATCCACCGCTCACCGACAAAAACGACTTCTGTTTGCAAGATCATAATATAAATTTTAATTGGGAGAATAATGTGATTGATTTGTGGGGTTGATTTCTTTGGGATTAGTTTGTTTTGATTGTGTTTTTTTGTATTGAAAAATGTTTTAAGTCGGATAAAAAGGATGGCCGTAAAATACTGTGGAGAAAAAGCGGGGAAAGGTATAAGGAATGTAACCTCCTGCCTTGCAGGACTAGTGGCCGAATTACTATTAGTTATTGGGGCTGGATGTATTCGATGGATCCCGGTGAGCTCGTGGAAATAGCGGATCGTAATAACAGTCATGATTACTTGTACATTCTCAAAACTGTCATGCAAAGTGAAATGTAAGTGATGTTATTGTTAAGCAGTTAGAAAAAAAAACTTTTAAAACAATATTCCTCGGCCGGGATTTGATCTTACGACACGAAGTTTATGTCATTCTCTATGCCAGGTGCTTTCACCGATCAGCTATGGGAACCATATTTATGAAGTTGAAATATTGGAACTCATTCAATTATGATAACTATACATTGGTATATTAGTTATTGGTATATGTGGGTATATCATATGCACACAAACAGTTTAGCGTTTGCTATTTGTAGCTGACCGACCGACTCTCATTCATTTACGCACTTAGTGACAATAAATCGTGTGTGATGTAAACTAATTAGTTAGTTCGACTGTACCTACGTCCGTCTATTTTTTCCTGACATTTTTCTATCTGTTTTCACACCATCCATCCATCGTGTCTTTAGTCCGTTAGTTATCTAATAGCTACATCAATCACCACTTTTTGTCACATGCTTAAAAGTGAGTTTTTTTTTCAAAATGTTCATTATTATGTCTTTTGTTGCAGCACTTTTACTATGCCTAGTCTTTACGAGAGAGCCTGTGACCTGTAGGTCTCATTAACTGCTTTAATCTTAGCATACACCTGCTAAGTAATTAATTGGGTCAGATAAAAGAAGGGACACGTGTAAAATCCTAATACTCAGCTACATCTAGTTAATCTGTAAACCGACCCAAACACGAGGAAAATACCCGAGTGAGGTAGGAGTAGAAAATAGTTGCGAACATTCTCTGTGGCTTCATTTCGAAACCGCAACTAACCGAGCAGCTGTGCAAAGTTTAAATCATCAGGTAACTCGATTCTAAGAATTTTGGGAGAGCATTTTGTTTGCTTTTTAGCTGTATTCTTTTTATGTTTTGTCTGAAACTTAAGGCACTTTATAACATAACCTAACATCACGCCTGTAATTTTAAACCCACATTTCGCCAGTTATGTTTAAGTCCCATGTACTTAATAGGAGGCGAGCTTATTGCCATCAACCCGGGCACAAATCCAGACTCCGTGGCTGCCACTGAGAAATTCTTGAGGGAAAATCCCAATAACACTTTACCCGACCTGGGAATCGAACCCAGGACCACGATACCCAGCTGTCGCGCTTGCCACCACTAGACAACTAGGCACTTTATATCTATACAATTTCCACAGCAATAGTATAATGTATTGATGCAGTTTTCTTTGGAAATTTGTGAAGTTTCCTTTGCCATATTTATTTCAGGTGACCCGAGGCCTCTGCCGGGTGCTGCGGGTTGTTCGAAAGAGATACCGCGGCCCCGGAACACAAAGGGCGATGAAGGAACATGGGTGGGTTTTAGTCAGTAAAAGTCTGACACTCCCTCCCGCTCAGCCCAGAGCGGGAGAAGTCATTTGATGATTTCCCATCCGGAAAAAAAAAAACAAAAAGGTGACCCGAGGCCTCGCATTTAGCTGAGATTTCACCATCGAAAGCAGATTCTTAAAAAATGTATAATGAACGACTCCGTAACCATAGACTTTTTAATGAGATTTCAACGCAGAATAACGGCTGCTAAGAAACCGAAATCATAATAAAATACTATTTACTTGATTTTAACTTTGAGCAGTCGAGTTCCTGAAAGTAATTAGGTACTTATCGACCCACCAATGTTACTCTTTTATTGTTCATTCCTTAAATACCTTTTGAGGTGGAATAAGTGTTAAATTACGGCTAGAATTTCCGCTGGCGTTTATTGGTTTTTATTCTTTTAGTGGTTTGCTAAAAGAATTCTTGGCAAGGTTTGCGGTTACTGCATTAAAGCGATGTATTTTTTTAAATGAAGTGTACTGAAATTATTAAACGTGCATTCATGCAATACCATGACAACGTAGCTACAAAAAACCTTTATTTTAGCTGTTTTAAAATATTTCAAGCCCTCAGAAAATTAGACGAGGTTTTATTTGAACCATCTCAATTCTGACTTTAAAAATAAAACCGCGTCGACTTATATAGGTTTGCATCGAATGTAGATATAACATATACAAACAATGAAAATATACTAAAATGCTATTATTACATTATACACACTTCCACCCGAAGGCACACTGACGCTGACGCGAAAATAGTTACATCTGTTTTTCCCAAATAACCGATGAAAAATTTCTGTTTATGGTGGGGCTCAGAATGATGTTCTGAACACGTGGTAACCGTTTTCGGGTCGGTGTACCTTCCACCCTGTATTTTGCCGAAAACAAAGCTATAAAACACGTAATTATCTACAGGAAACGAGTAGGAGGCCACTAACAAGCTTAGAACGGATATCCATAACGATATCACAATGTGAAGTATTCATTTTTTTATTTTAATGCCATTGTAACTATGAACTCAGGATGTAGGAAAAGTAAGACGGGTCGCATTAACAATCTAATTCCATCTCAATGTTATACATGCGAAAGCAACACTGTTCGTCTGTCTAACTGATACTTTTTCACGCTTTGACGGCTGAACGGATTTACGGAAGTAGATCATGACCCGGGTTAGAACATGGGATACATTTTATCCCTATAGTACGTTCCCATGGGACTATTTCCGTCCTCCCTGCGGGGAAAGTCTCGGAGATCTATAATATTGACGGTAACCATACAGAATGGAGGACCGCGATTCGACACGCTCTCTCTTATGGCTAGTTGGAGCAACGAGCTTTGCAGAACCACTCTGCGTATATGACGACATTCGTACGGTGGACTGCTTCCGGACTACTGGACTAACTGGACGGCACAACTAGTTGTGCCACCGAGAAAGCTATTGCAAGATATTTCCTCACGGCGAACTAGATGTATAGTTTATTATTTTCATAGAAATAATGTTTTATTGAGTCCCTTCCGACCAACTATTCGATTAAGAGGTATTCCATCCAGCGCACACAAAAAGTGTGATCACAGTTAAGTAAAAAACAATTGACGTATCGTGAAAAAAGACGATACGTCAAAAAAAAAACGAATCGTCCTCGTTTGAATGAGCTGTATACTGGAGCCTAACTGAAACTTCTTAATTGGTCTTATCAGTAGGCAACACATTAATATTCCGCTGTTTTTTTTTGCAATAGAATCATATAATAGAATGTCGGTAACCATTTTATTTTCACTTTGACCTGGTAAAAAATAATAACAACTCAATATTACACCAAAAAATATATATCCCGACAATTCTTCATTTTAACACCTAACCCTTTTCAAAATACCTTTGCCACAATAATCCTTATAAATGTGACATCAGTCCGCCCACAAATGATCCGTCTTTCAAAGTACTCATGGACCCTTCCCGTCGCTACCTGCAAAATGAGGTCGACTCTCCTCATTATCGATTTTTCTTTACTATCGGTTGGAAACCACCCCTATTTTTACAGTCCAGTTCATTTTACGTCCACGGGTAATGTACGGTGTTTATATTTTTAAGAACGTGTGGACAAAAGTGATTTAGAAATGGTTTGAACGTTCAATAATGCGTGGTTAGTTTTTTTTTCGTAAAACAATGAGGGCTTACAGAAAACTTTTCGATTTTTATTGAAAAAAAGAAAGTATTGAAATTGTCAAAATAAGTACCTACTTCATTTATTGACACAATCTGAATACTATTTTTTGTAAGAAATTAAAAAAAGTAGCAATTAAAGCGGCGAAATAAAAGGAAAAATGCCACTATTCACAATCGTAAATTTTGATACTCAAGAATTTTTCAAAATGTAAAACTAAGAAAACACGGTGCTCCAAAATCATCGTCAAAGTAAACATGAACATCCTAAAACACATCCAACTGACACAAATAAAATGCCTCAGTCAGTTGACTCATAAAATCAGTATACAAACAAACACGTGGCGTACAAAATGTGGAGTAATGAACCATGCTTGATCGTGATGTACATACGAATGAATGGGCAACGAGGTAGAACCGACTCTGTAAACAAATGACACGTAATCAGGTGCCTACGGAAGAGGAAAATGTCATAAGTATATTTTAATATATTTTTCAATACACTTCCTCGAAAACTGGCTCTTATCGCACTACGATTAGGTTCAACATGCTATGGATTTCACCCTCGTGGTTTTCTTCTTATATTCCCGCACTATAGTGTGGAAATAAAAATTCCACACGTGGTGAGGCGGCTAGCCCCCACACGCATTTTTATTTTTCATTTTTTTTTTCTATTCCATTGAATCAATTTGGACTTTGAACTTTGGACTAAAAACTAAAAGTGTATTGAAAAACGTCGTTTGATACACGTGGGCATTTGTTACTGCAGTTCGTGGCTCCATAAGACCCTCGCCTGCGGCTCGTGTGTTTATTTCGCCTCGGTCGCAATAACAAACTTTCCCCACTAAATCAAAATGTACTAAGTACTTTGCGTTTTTTTTAAGTTGTGTGTTGGACCTGTTTTAGCACGCACAACATACCAAGTGATTAATATATCCCATTGAATAGAAAGCTTATGTAATATGCGAGCTAACTCAACTGCAACTAGAAGTGTAATAGATATAGCTGAACGTGGACGAAGAAATTCCTACCTTGATCTTGTATAAAACTTTACTTCCTTACGGTGAAAAAATAATTGTGTGGATAAGCCTGGCCCTATATTGGTGTGGAATTACAAACATACAAGTGCTTCATCATCTGCCTAGCCTTTTCCAAACTATGTTGGGGTCGGCTTCTAGTGTCACCGCATGCGTCTAAGTATCAGAATTTTACATGGAGCGACTGCTAATCTGACCCAATTACTGGGTTGCACTAACACACAGCACTAACTGTAGTGCTGGGTAATACGACAACCCTTGGTAAGACTGGTTGCCAGACTTTCGGGCCACTGACTACCTGTAACGACTGTCAAAGATCTATAAATGACAGCCGGGTCCAATGGCGTAACGTGCTTTCCCAGGCATGGAGGCCACCCATCCAAGGACTAACCTAGGCAAGCGCGGCTTAACCTAAAGATCGATCCGAGCGGTTTTTATTATTTAGCCGCGAACACATGCAAGTGCTATGTGTGTTGTGTGTAAGAAAAATACCCTGCAGTAGAAATGATCAACTTAGTGCTACAACATGATACAGTGAGGACCCGTGGTGAGCATCTTCATAAGAAAAGAGCCTTAGTAGAAATTATCAAAATGTCCTAGTCTACAATAGGAACCTAAATAAAAACACGTAAACTATCACTCTTCCCGTTTAACGCAATTATTTGACAATAACACACTCTATTACATTACAGTGTCGAGCACGACTTTGACCTCGCGTCCACATTGACCACCCCTAAAGCTGATCCCAAAATATTTACCCGACGACCTTTTAGATATAAAGTGTTGATAATGTACCCTTTTTCACCAAAAAGGAACTTAAGAATATAGTCGTATTAGTGTTGCTAAGAGGTTTTGGATTGGCTCCCTATAAACAGTCACGTGTTCAATTGATTTATTTATTTTATTTATTTATTTTATTCTTTTTAAGAAGGCTTACAGACTAATAACAGAATAATAGATAATGAAAACATATAATTAAATTGCTAATAACAAGCCTCCACAGATATTATAAAAAATAAGAAACATTACGATTAACTAATGCCTAAAAGTTGAAGTTACGGTTTTTTATTTTATTTTAAATGTTACATTGCTACATGTGTGTTTGAGTACCACCAGCCGGTGCTTCATTCACAAAAAATGATTTGGCTAAAAGTTTTGGTGATCTGAAGAGAAGCTGACCTTGACGTGGTTATGTTGTGGATGGGTGACCATATTCTTAACACCTCGAGACCGAACCCCCTCCCCCATTGTTTAATCGTAGTAGGAGCCAAAAGTATGATATTAAATGGCTCGTTGGCCTGGTGGTCGCCAGTGCGACTGCTGAGCATGGGGTATTGGATTCGATTCCCGGGTCGGGTTAAATGGAGTGAGTTTTTCAATAAGGAATTTCTTAGTTACAGCCACGGAATCTGGATTTGTGCTCGGTTGATGGCAATAGGCTCGCCCCTATAACATGGTACTTAAAAATAACTGGTGAAACTTGCGTGTACTATTCGGTACGCCTCTCCCTAACATACAGGTGTGATGTTATGTGGCTTAATTAAATTTGGTTGCACAATAGCCTGTTAAAATATTTGAAATTTCTTCTACGTCAGAATACCTATTATATTATGTATAGGTACGGAGACCAACGACAAAAAGGTTCTAGAAACCCCTTTTTCTCATTAAAATACAAGATACCTGCCCTTTCCGAATTACATCACCAATATCGGTAGACGATGTCAAATATACGTGAAATTATTCAAAAATCGTTATGAATATTAAGTAGTCCGCAGAATAAGATAAGGAAGAATTTCAAATTATGTGTGCCTTGCGGTTATTAATATAAGACTCAAAACCGGTTGATGTGCAATAGTACTAGGTACCTATAAAAATAATTTGAACCCACGTCACGTTTTTGCAGGTGAGAGCAAAATAATAAAAATCAAATAAATTCTGTATCCTCACTTTAAATGGTCCAGAAATTAATATAGACTATGTACGTAGCAAATAGTGTCTCATTAATAATTTCAAGTGAGAACTAATCTATTTGAATACCATACCTCTTTGACTATTCTCACAACTACTCATTGAAAATTAAACACAACGTCAAAACCGCGCATTCATCATCATAATAAAATAATCCGTGTATTATTAATGTGCTTAATCATTTCATCATCATATATCACTAAAATATTTGAAACACCATTACATTATTCGCGTTATTAGTTAGGTATTTACCTACAGGCTCTGAGGAGACCTCCGTATGTGCCCACAGATGTGGGCCGCGGACAGGTCTTTTAAGGGGAAACGGTACCTCATCTCATATGAGGATTGTGACCACCGGGGTGCTTTTAGTGAGGTAAAAATACCACATTCCCCGATCGCATTTTGAAGGTTTCACCCGAAAACAAAAAAAAGGTAACATTAACAAAAATATTTAAAAAAAAAGCGTCCAATTTATTATGAAAATCTAACAGCAATTTCTGAACAACTTACTGTCTATCAGATTTAATTCCCTGACGGTATTAATGCAACGATGGTATTAATATTCGGTATTAAGAGCGGTGAAAACTACGTTCAAATCCATGCAGTAGTTTTTGCGTGATGCGCGTACAAACATACAGACAGAAAGACAGACAAAAATTCTAAAAACTGTTGTTTTTGCTTCTGTTGCTCTAATAAAGAGCCCCCATATGATTTTTTTTTTAAATCTCCAATGTACAGACATCGGCCTGTTACAATTTTATTATATGTATATACATATATAGGTTATGTATGTATGTACCTATGAGGGTATGGCTAACAGTATAGGGTAAAGTATAAAAATAAATAGAGTTTATTTCAACATAAAATACGTTTCTTTACAAACAATTTTTCTTTTAAGCAAAAAATGTACTTGTAACAAGAGGACTAGGAGACTGGTGGAGATCTAGAAAGAGATTTCATGATATTCCTGAGCTTGAAAATTAGATAAAATTGAAAAGATAATCGGGTGGCTGAGAGCTCTTGGATTATAGTTATGTCCACGTCCAGTAATAGCAGTCCATTGCCATGTTCGTCATCTTATCATCTTAAATATGTAGGTATAGCAGTATACCTAAGATGATAAGGTGAAGATAATATGATGAACTTCACAATCGTGAGCGAAACTATCTATGAGATGTGGCAGTTCTATATTGGGTTACCCCTAACATTCTGAGTATCTGCAATCTGTTCGAAATTTACAACATAGCTACATCAAATGCAATTGGGTTTTCTGTTTCGAATTTACAAATTAACATTCGGAGAACTGCTGCGGCATTTGAAACGGAACGCAGATAGCAATTATTTTGGTGAATTTTGCAATATTCGAGGTAAATCACCAAAGTAGATTTGAAATCGATTACTAAATCCGTTTTTTATTTCGCTTAACAACAAAACGAACCTATTCGCTTTACCTCATTCAATGGAAACCCTTCGCATTCATCTGAAACTCGAAAGCCGTATAAAATAAATTGAAAAATAGTTCAGTAGAGGAATAATAAAGAAGAGATAAAGAAAACGTTCCCCGGACATAAGCGTGGGACCGAAAGGGTCCAACGGGGAATAAAATTGAGAGGCCTAAAGGACGGCCACGATACAACTGGATAAAGGTACGAAGACCTTCCGGGGGCTTTTATTTGTATAGAGAATACGCAGACAGGGCAATTTATTATATTGAATGTATTGCTTATTGCTCCGGGCGAATATATTAAAGTGTATGGTAAATAGGGTGTTATCCATCTCGTTTGATGTGAAACGTATTATTTAGTGTACTGAAAAACTATAGACGTCAAAATTTTCGATTTTCTATTCTCATCCTGACGGGACTGATTTACGGGAGATTGAAAGGTGCAGCTTCGGCCCTGTTGTGCTAAAAATCCAATTTACCGCTGTCATCCCTCGTCAGTAAATATTGTTTGTGTCATCGTATGATTTAGTATATCCTAGCTGAGTGAAACATGTTAATTTTCTTTTGCTCGGGTTCTTGTATCGTTGTTGAGATTAAGTTTTAACGAAACGGCCTCGACTTACGAGGAGTCCTGGCCGGGATCTGATCCAGGATTACTTTGCGAAATTGGCGAAGGAAAACATCGTGAGGACACACGAGGTTTTAGAACCGAGAATTCGGGGACATGTGACTTCTACTGCGGGGGCGATGGATTACTGCTCATCATCATTTTTCCACCCATATCCCAATTTATTTCGGTTCGGGCAGCTTGTCTTTTTCTTCCATACTTCTCTATTACTCGTTATCTCAGCAGTTACTTCCTTTCTTGCCATATCATCTTTCACGCAGTCCATCCATCGTTTCTTTGATTTTCCTCTACTGGTGGATTATAGCTCATTCCCCAGAGAAAGTCAAAGTAAGAATGGGGTACTACGTGTGGGTCTACTACTGGTACTGAAAGTCTGACAAAGACAAAGACTTTTCAGCTGAAACTGAAATCGTAATCGATAGCGCACATAATATTACCTCGTGTTATTTTAATGTAATGACATATATGATACTAGCGACCCGCCCCGGCTTCGCACGGGTGCAATGTATATACTAATGTTTTCTCTACTATAATATGCATGTATTATACATACATATAAACCTTCCTTTTGAATCTCTCTATCTATAAAAAAACGCATCAAAATCCGTTGCGTAGTTTTAAAGATCTAAGCATACATAGGGACAGGCAGACAGACAGCGGGAAGCGACTTTGTTTTATACTATGTAGTTTGTTTTTTTTTCTCTCTCTGAGAGGAGTGTTACAGCAATGTGAACATTATAGGCTGACTATGCTAAGTTTTGTTTATTGCGACCTTTATCTTGGAATAGCTTAACCCATATTTAGGAATAGCTCGTTGCCTCTGTCGCCTTACATGTGGACAGGTGGCAGAGCATAACTTAAGGTTGCTATTTTCATTTTATCACATTGACATTTTTCCTTCTACCTACTTAGCTTATTCTTACACCCGTATCTATAGATAAGTTAAAGTATTTGCTTATGCAACCATTTTTATACAATCGACAAGAATTTGAACGAAGTAAGAACTGTCAAAGAAAGCAAAGCTAAGAATTGTAACTTTAGTCAATTCTCATTTCAAGCAATTACTAAATAATTACTTTTACTCAAGGAATCACTTTGACTTGTTCACAGATACGGGTGTTAGTTTCGTCTATGTTAAGAATAAGTTTTGGGCCATAACAGTCATTTTAGACTGTCTAAAATTATCGTAAAATTTATTATCTTATGATGACTAGCCCTTTTACACAAGCAACAAATAATTTGATAGTACCACACCAAGGGACAAACACAGCCGTTGGTACACTTGAAATGATTAATTGACTATACTTCGTTATTAAAATACCGTTGGGAGTGTAATCATTCTCGTTTGATTGATGGTGAAGTTAGCTCACCTGGCGGGAAGGAATCTTATAATTTTAGGAAATTATAATTTAGTAGGCATGAACTTGAATTTTGGCGGTTAAGGCGCCATAGCCAACAAAGTAGAAATAAAATATTATATTATAAAACTTTATCAAAGTTATGACAGCTTTTATTAAGCTACACAGTTTCAGTTTTCAATGGCGGTATAAGCTTGACGCCTACAAGCAGGATTGGTCCACACGAGCTAAATATAGAGGATGGATGGATATATAAAAAGAGAGGCTTATACTCTGTTGTTGGATGAGGGTGTTTGGCTGAAAAAAAAAATTATTAGTTTCATGTACAGAATAGATAAGTAATGAAAATGGCTTCTTCAAAAACAATTGCCTGCCAGCGGCATTCATGGCATCCATTCATGACCACAAAAAAATTATAATCAAATACCCAAGACAAGCGTTTGAAAAACGAACGTAAGAGACCGCCAACATTTTTCTTGAAATCAAAAAGTAATTTACGCTCTCCCGCGTCTATCTATTATTATTCTTTCTTTTGTACATTTTCTTCTGAACTTTTGATTTGAATTCTTCGATTTAGGTCGCAGCGTTCATTTTGCCATTTACCCCTTGAATTTTAATGGTACTTGAAGGGAGGAATTAGTTAAGAAGTCGGCCATTTCCATCCCTCACTAATTTACTACTGTTTTATTGATCAGGCATCGCGAACTTTTTGGTGTTGTTCATAATTTATGTGCATGGTATTAGTTTGTTCCTGTCTTATTATTTTCTATCTCCGGTAAAAATTGAATGCATTAATTTGGCATTTGAATACCAGACAAACTGAATCAAAACCTTCTTAGGGAATTAATCCTGAAAGAAGATACATACGTACGTCCACGATTTTACAGCTCAACTTCAATGATATCTCAGTTTATTACCTAAGTAAAACTAACATTATTAAAGTGACTTGCATCAACATTCGTTTAGGGAACTCCTAATAAACCTCGGTTCCCATAGTTTTAGCGACACAATGGGATTAGGGTGTCTTCATAATGAAAGATGCTACTGACAGTTATGAAATCTTGGAATGACACAACTTAAATAATGATCATCACAACTAGTCGTAGGAGAAGACAGAAAACCATGATTGTGTTTGAAATAGCTAGGAATCCAAATCTGGATTACGAGCGGCTTCTGAGATTTAAAAAAAATAACTTTTTCCGACCTGCGGATCGCAGCGAACCCTTGCGATCGGCAGTTGAGCTTACAACCTCTAGACCACACATTTTTGGGGTCGGCTTCTAGTCTAATCGGATGCAGCTGAATACCAGTATTGTACATGGAGCAACTGCCTATCTGACCTCCACAACCCAGTTAGTTCTGGGTAATACGATACCCCTTGGTAAGACTGGTTGTCACTGACTATCTGTAACGACTGTCAAAGATATTCAATTGACAGCCGGGACCAATGACTTAACGTGCTTTTCGAGGCACGGAGGAAACTCGGTATATATGGGTGGTCACCCATCCACGGACCAACCCAGGCAAGCGCGGCATAACCTGACGATCGACCCGAGCGGCTGTTATTATTTAGCCATGAGCTCCTCCTACAACCTCTAGACCACACGAACCATAATAATCAAAATAAGTATAAATCTTGTTTTATTTAGCATCTCTCTTAGGTACTACAATTTTGCGCGTCTGTGAGATGAAAAAATAGACAAATCACCTATACCGACCCGATTCCTGACATTTCACTTTATTTTTATCTCTCTTCGGAGTGCAACAGGAAATGTATCAGTTGTATAAAAATAGAACCCCGATGGTTCTATTTTTATATAACTGATATAATTATTTCCTGTTTTCTGTGTAAAGGCCAACTTTGAATGCCCGCGATCAAAATAACCGTTATAAAACCAGCTTTATAAAGCTACCTTTAACACAGGACATTAAATAGACCCGATCGTATTTTGAACTTTCAAAATGACTCTTAAAGACTCCTTCACACTTTCCCGACTTGAGTCTCTGCAAACATATTGAACCTGAACGTCAGATAATATTTAGGTGATCCCTCTGCAAGAAACTTGATTAGTAACTGGCACCGATTCTCGGTACTGAATCCTGCTGGGTGATTCCGTAACACACTCACTCCCCATGTAAAATGTTGCTTAGTAAGTCGGAATATTACAATCAAGCTTATAGTAAAAAACATTTTAAATACAGGCATTTATGTAATTTTTCGTATTTTTCTTAGTAACTCTTTTAATTGATACCCATATCGTAGGGCTGCATAAAAAATAACTAGTCCGCCATTTTTGGAAGTTCGCTATATTGGATTTAGAATGACGTGACTTATCTAACCATGAATTGTCATATAAACTAATAACGTGTATGCAAAATTTCAGTTTAATCGGTTGGGGACATATTTTATTTAATTCAGTTGCGGGATTTGATCTCAACAAACACACAAACATTGCAAGTTAAATAAAATCTTGCAAAAAAAAAGGTTTACTCGCCGACACCTCTGAGAAGAACAAAATATGCAGTGGTAACAGTCTTTTTAAAAGTCAAGACATAATGGTAAATGACATTTGTTGTGACATTTCAGTATATTTTTTACGTTACCGAGCAAAAAAAAGCAAACGTTTCTTGCAAAATCCTTCAGATTTTGTGACAAAAAATGTGTTTCGCAATTGGGATGCTGGTACTGCTCTTTGGGGACGTTGGTATTAGTAATTTGGCATCCCAGTAGCGTGTAGCGTAGGGAAATGCATTCGTAGTTTTGCAGTTGTATTTCAGTTAGCATCTCATATTGGTATACATGGAAACGAGAAGGCTGACACGTTCGCAAAAAAAGCTATTTTGGAAGTATCGGAAATTGACATCGCTCCGTTCTACACAGAAATACCTAGCTGTTACAAGAACATATGCAACCATCATTTTAAAGAGTATTTCGACAGGAAGACTAAAGAAAAAGGCATATGGTATACATAAGACTATGCAAAGTGAGCCTCCTCGAATCCCTTGATTTGCTGAAAGTCATACAAAGAGGTCGTATGTTACGGCACATAGATTGCGTTCTGGTCATTTTTCATCCAGGAAATTTAGATACCTAATGAAAAAAGTCGTATCCCCCAATGGCCAAGTGTGTAATAAAGTCGAAGATGTCCAACATTTGCTGGTGCACTGTGAAAAGAACAGGAGAGAGAGGGAGATAGTGATGCGGGAATTAAAAGTTAATATGTATGATGTTGGGGCTTTCATTACAATATTATCTACACCTAATTCGGAAGAAGCGGAACTATGTAGATATATGAAATGTTGCTGCATCACTATCTCCTTCGCTTACGCAATAATATATTTGTGTCAATAAATATTATAATTAATCTAATTAATTATAATATTATTGACATAAAAATATATTTTTGCGAAGATTAGGGTATGATGAGGCTGGCGTACCTTTGTAAGTTAATACTTTTTTAAATAAATAACAAATAATAATAAAAACAGTGATTGGAAGAGCTTTAAGCTGCAATTTAAGTTTACTCTCACATAAATTATAGTGGTTAGTGAATCTTAGCTAAAATGTTAGCTTATGAAATGTCATTATGGCACAAGATCTTTTAATAGGTACTTGGTTGGCTGTTTAAACAACGCAATAGTGTATCAATACTATTTTATCTTAAAAAGCTACTCTCGTAACACGACCTGTCTTGATTATTACATGATAATGTCATTAATCAGTTGTTTACGTATAATTTTTTATGGGCAGTACGGTTTTTCTGTGAGGTAATTGTTGATGACAATGCGCACGCCCCTTAATGCATGTAACTTAAAATGTGGGTGTACTGTGTGGTATACCTCTGGTGGTGTGCCTATCCCTTTGGAGATTACAGGTGAGATGTTTTGTTGTGTTGATTAGTTTGAACATAGGTAATCAAAGAACTGAAAAGTCTGAACGGAACCCTATGTCTACAACACTTTTCAAACAAACAACTACACCACTAAGCTTCAGTCCTACAGCTGTTTTCAAACAATACTGTCGTCTGCCGGCACAAAGATTTAATAAGCGCAGTCACAAACAGTGCGAAAGTCGCACCACGACTGAACTACAGCCACGAGTTCAACTTGTAAGTAAAAACTTTGAAATGAGTTCACCACGGCTAAGGGAATGCAGGTATAAAATGAATCCGGACTTTGTTTTTGTCATTGTTGAATCGAGCCTCGTGCCTGCCTGTATTAAATTGCAAGAGTTCATGATATTATTAGCTGACAAGAGAGAATGTAAGTAGGTAGTTATTTTTTAGCTATTTTTTTGTTCCCTGTCACAATGTTGTCCTATTTAACCCAAAGGTTGACAGGTAGAGAATGCCTTGAGGCATTAAGTCCGCCTATGTACCACTATTGTACATGAAATTTAATTAAATAAATGAAAGTTAAAACCGCGTTGTGCTGACCAGAAGTAATATAGGTCTAGGTCAGGATGATGACCGACTTCTATTCTTACTCCTTCTCTGTTCATGCAGTACGTTTATGGAACTCACTTCCGCCTAACATTCGCGATGCCAAAACTATATCTGTCTTTAAAAAACAAGTTAAAGAACATTAACTCTCCTTTATACTTTGATTGAAGAGATTTCTAAATGAAATAAGCGGTACCTTTGTGCTCTTTTGTCTTTATGTATTTTTCCTGTAATGTGTTTTGTGTGTACATAAATAAATAAATAAATAAATAAATAAATGATGCTGATGATATTTATATGAGCTGATAGAGATCATCGATCTAGCACTATAGAAGTATAGATTTAATAAATTACCTATTTTGTTATTTATGTAGTTTATAGCTTTTATCATTTAAGAATTAGCTTTGAAAACAATAATTATATAAGTGTTAGTAGTACCTATAAATTGTTATTTAATTTTTGTTTTGAATTTGTTTGCTCACTTGTTTGTTATTGAAGTACAAGTTAGTGTTGTAAGTAAATCTATAATTGTTTTAATTTTTTAATTAAATAATAAGTAATTATCTAATAATACCATATATATATATTATCTAATTTCTTGTGAAAAACCACTACTTATTTATGAATAAATAGATCATGTAGTTTTTTTTATCAAAAAGTTTTAGTTTTGCAAGTAGATACTATTTATTGTTAGCAAGAAAAATATTTGTGGCTCTTTAAAAACTTTGAAATTTTGTAAATTGTAATTTTTCACTCTTCCGACTCAAAAGGTTGCCGACCACTGGTCTAGCCCTTTCCCAAGTGCGTGGTTGCCGGCTTCCAATGAACCGGTTGCTGCTGATTTTTTTTCTCATACACCTGGACTGCCGCACACACCTCCTCGTTTTTTTTTGGAGGTTTTACGATACACCTTGATAGGACTGGTGGTAAGACTTTCATGCTTCTAACTATCCGTTGCGACTGCCTAAGATTTACGAAAGACAGCCGAGACCGACGGCTTTCCGAGGCACGGAGAAGTCTTGATATGTATAGGTAAGCCAAATGGACCTTTGAGGTGTATGTAATGTGTATGTATTTAGTAAGTAAGATCTATGCCATAAAATATATTGTATTAGCATAAGATGAGCAGTAATAAATGGTAACCGATCGGCTTAAGTGGTTTCAATAACACTAGTTCCCTTCACCTTCTTAGCACAGAGTTCTTGAAGTCCGCTATTAAGACGAGTTAGGGATTAGTTGAACATTAACCTTTTGACCGCCATGGTCGGCTATAGCCGACAGATGAAAACTACTTGAAAAATGTCGTTTCATTGTCGGCTATAGCCGACGGTGGCATGTTGGGCATTTTTTCATTTGTCGGCTATAGCCGACCGTGGCGTTCAAAAGGTTAAGAAGCACATCATCATCAGCATCCTGCCCCTGTCCCATGTTACTTGGAGTCGGTGCAACACGTTTTTTTCGTCCATTCTTCTCTGTCCATCGTCACGCGATCATTTACTCCTTTTTCTTTCATATCATTCCTCACACAATCCATGCATCCCTTTCTTGGTCTTTCTCTCCCTCTCCAATCATCAACATTTAAATTCATCACTTTTTTAGCCACTTGCGATTCATTAAGAGGCACATCGTCTAACCAAATTACATCCACCACAGTATTGTGATATGACGTCATATTGTTCACTGAAACCAAAAACGAACACGTGGTTTTGTGATTGTGGAATTGCATTTAGACTTGCGGGTATGGCGGTGCTTGCGGGTAGAGCGGAGTGCGCGGGATTGGGATCTGTTCTGTCGGCATTTCTCGGCGACAACACACTGACAGGTTAATTGCTGAGCTTGAGCCGAACGTTCTAGAATTTTCGCACACGGTCACACAAAAAAATTAAAATAACAATAACTACGGGATATTTTTTAACAATATTCAAATCATACTTCGCCTTAAAATAACGTTGTACGAGTATAGGACAAGTCTCCACCGCCGAAGCTCGGTCGGAAACGGATATGAATTCGGTATCGCTACGTAGCCGCGTAGGTAGTAGATATTTCGAATATCGAAACGTAAGCCAATCCAGTTTACCAATACCGGGGCGGGTATTGGTAAACTGGGTATCCATACTAATATAATAAATGCGAAAGTATCTCTGTCTTTCTGTCTACCTTTTCAAGCAATGTATTTCGATATAAGATAAGATATAATTATTATAATAAACTATATACCTATTCACACGGGCTATGATCTGGGTTAGAATTACTTACACCCTGTATATTATTATATACCTGTATATAGTCTAGCCTGTCAGTCGTTAGTGCGTTTGTTTTCAACGTCTAAAAATAAACTACTTACACAGACGCATAATATGACAAAAACTTAACAAAAAAAAATCACAAAGTCATTTTGGCCTTCTTATTTATCCTTTGACATCTTCAAAATAATGCTAACACGTCTCAAAATATCTGGATCTTCACAAAAATTTATGAAAATTTTTGGGCTTGAATGAATATTCTTTTTTCAGACAACTTAATCAAGTGCTAGCTCCGTTTTGCATTTTCCAATTTATCTTTTAGTTTTCAGTAATTTTAGAAGAGATTTGTGTTTGTTGTTGAAATAACTAAACATAAAAATTAATTTGAAATTTAAATTTATTGTAATCTGAAAAAACAAAATAGGGGGTGGTATCGACTGGGTGGATATCATAAAATATTAAAAAGTAACTTAAAAAGTTATCAACTTAATAAGACTTCGAATGCCTGTCTTGGCTATTTTAAGATTGCACAGAAAAACTAAAACAATTTGAATACCTACTCAGCAATGCGCTTATCAAATGATTGTCAATCAATTTGCTGATTGATAAGATAATAAGATATTTGAGATACTAAGGTATTTGCAGATAAAAAGGTTTTCCAAGTAAATAAAAACCTTCTCATGATGACTAGATGAGGTTACTTTTCACTTAAATATGTATTTAACAAGGTAAGATCAACAATAAGGGAAGCCTTTACAAGAAACTTTACTGACAAATGCTTACACTGGCTGGACAGGTCCACTCAAATCTGTGTAGTTCTTTCTTCAAAAGACCATCTCAGACACTCATCTGCATAGTCCTCATGTGAGTTTATCAAGATTATGTCTGGACCTTAAAAGAGACTATGACCTCTGAGTTTGTTTCGGTTGTTTCTTCTCAGAGTAGTCAGATACGAAACACGGGCCTCATCTAGTTTTAAAAAAGAAGACGTGTAAAAGTGTTTGTAAAAACCTATTTGCAAAATAAACATCATTTATCATTTAAAAATCCGCAATACTTGTAAACTTTTCGTTATTTTTTCCTTTCGGTGTTTTTCAACGCCATCTAGCGGATAAGCTCCGAATTAATAAGTTGCTGCTTTAACAATCAACATCAAACTTCAATGTTAGGTACTAAGGTAGTCCGTAACCCGCATGATGTTAACTCAAACAGAAGACAATTTTCCTTTGTTCTTTGAAAGCATTCACTAATCACAAATCGGAGGATGCTTAGTGCTAAAATTACTACCAGGTAAGGTTGCCTGACGTATGATGCTACTTCGAAAATTACGATGCAGCAGCATTATTTTCTGCTTCATAAAGAATCGATACGAATATAACCGACTTCCAAAAAAATACAAAAATAAAAAGTGGAAAATAACTTTACTTTCGGAAGTCGGTAACTATTGTTTGTTTCTTTGACTTTTTTGCCACCGACTTTCGAAAGTATAGTTATTTTCCACTTGTTTTTGTGTATTTTTTGGAAGACTGTTATTTTTTTTTATTTAAAAACCAAACTAATTAACCATTTTGATAAAATTTCTTTGGGACCAATTTGGAAAGTATATCCTTTCAGATAAAAGAAGAATTTTTCAAATCGGTTAATAAATGACGAAGATATGATATAACAACAATTATAAGTTTAGGCGTTGCGGATTTGTTCGAAAGAGTTACCGTGGCCCTTGGCACCTTGGCACGGGCAAGTGAAGGAACACGGGTGGGTTTTAGTCATTAAGAGTCTGACACACCCTCCCGCTCCACCCAGAGCGGGAGAGGTCATTTGATGATTTCCCACCGAAAAAAAAAGGCACCTACGCTGTATGGTGACACTGCAGAGCAAAGGCCTTCCTTCCCTCGTTCTTTTACTTTTCGTGATCTAGTGCGATTTTAGACCAATCCTTTGAGGAAGAGCCCAACTCAACTCAGCCCACAGGTAGCTAGTCACATTATCAAAGCTTTAGGTATGTTCTATCGTTTGTCCACGTCGTTTGGTTAGCATTCAGTCTATTTTGCCAGCGATCGTTTGCCTTATGGCAGACAAGATCCATATCCCAGTCTCGTTTTAGACGTCGCAACGCAGAAATGGATTTCTTACATACGTAGTGATCAAGGGGTAAATAAATGAAACGATTATAACGTCGTATTATTTATTTTCGTGTGTGTTCCAGCCACCCGGTACAGATACGGGTGGCGTTTACTCTTTACGTTAAGTTCACGTACGTAACGCTACTCTTTACCAAATTGTCGAAATACTGATATTATCAGAGGGACCATGGTCCCGCAACACAAACGTACAGCGGCATCAACTTTGAGAGAATAACACTTTGCCACCTCTTCTTGCTATGTCTGTAACATCGTAAAATCTAACAATAGAGAAGACCTTTAGAATAAATATAGAAAAACCTCGATAATCTATATTTTAAAGTTATAGGTAGTCGTATCAAGTTTGTACGTAGGCCAAATTATACAGACAAGTCTCATAACAGAAGTTATTTTATACTTCGACGCTATATAACCATCAGTTTGCATATAAAAACTCTATCACCGTGTATATCTTAACAAACAAACATCAAAATAAACAATAATGAAATTGTTTATCTACATTAAAATATATCGCATCTATCAATTAAATCGTTTTATTCATTTAATTTGGAATATATCTAGTTAAACTTTTAACTGTTATAATATACAAGATACATGGGCGGGCAGATACCAAGTCAATGAATATGTAACTCTAATCGTGTATAATAAGTTTTATTTTCAATAAATTAATTTATCTATAGATGGATTCTAACAAGTGCTAAAATTACAAAGACATGTAATAACTGTATTACAATGTAATTTATCGGTACCTAGGTGTAACTTATCAAACCGAGGCGTAACTCTGCGGAATCTATTTGTAACATTTCATAACATAGGCGTAACTTTTCAAAACCCATGTGTAACTTTTCAGAAGTTAGTTGTAACATTTCGGAACCTAAGTGTAATCTCTCAGAATTATTGCCCCATTGAAGCCAACTTAAGCTGTGCGCCGTAGTCACTACACACTACTATGGCTACAGCACTGTCGAGCGACACTTCAAGCCACTCACAACATTTAGAGCGTGTCTACATCACTAACGTTTTGTTTTAGAGCTACAACTGTCACTTGTTCCAATATTCCACTTTCAAATATGTTACCATCATTAATCTTTTAGGCTTTTCAATAATTCGTTTAACTTTTATCAATAACAATACTCTAAACCCTTGTTAGTCTGATCTGAATGATTACGAAACTTCGTCATGTAAAAGTGACAGCACATTAACTCGTATGACAAAACATCGGCCATGCAAACACCCGTACAGCTATATGCCTCCAAACACTACGCCTTAGTCATGATTAAATGTGAACAATACAAGTCATGATCAATCGTATCAAAGTCTAAAGTATTACATAATAATAGGCGAGAGACCTACTGTCGATTATAATGTCTTATGATTACAAGTGTATATTTTAAACGAATTTTGTTAAGCTCATAATTTTACTAGAACGAGTAAGGCGCAGCGAGTGGAAGCTATCGATTCATATCACCGGACAGCATCGTGATAACAGTCACAACTAGATTTTCGTCCTTCAGACCAAAAGGACATCAGAAAAGACTCAAATATCTTCAAAATATTCATATAAGATCTCCCATCGAACAAAGAACTTATGATTGTACTACACTAAACACTTAACCGATCAATATGATCCACTGCGATCATACCCATTTATCTAAATTGAGTGTTTATAACCCTTCTATTCTCTAATATTTATATATTTTGCAATAGAAATTAGTATTCCACACGTATATAAACAACATCTAAAACATTGAGTGTCCGGCGATACGAACCGACGAACAAAATCTTCATGAAGGCGACCGGTCGACTTAAACAATCAGTATTATCGATTAAAATTATCGCTACATATTGTCATCGATATCAGCCTTCATACAAGATAATGTTAGGTACTATTATTCGTACACGAATTCCTTTACAGTAAAAGTTTATGATGAACGCGTCAGAGGCCCCTGCGAAAGATGAACAAATGAATGAGGATAAAGGGAACTCGTGCACCAACATTGATATTATTCAAATTTATAGAGGTACAGCAAAGGCGAGGTTCTCCAACGAAGCCCTAGTATCCATTATTACAAACGAGGAACAGGTACAAAAAGTAAAAAGTATCAAAAACATTTTGTGTCCCATATCAGTCGTGTTATTTGTGCAATGCTATTTTTATAAACAGTTTAATATTTAATAACAAAATTTCGTCTTGAAGTGTCGCTCAAAAGTAATAAGTAACCGTGTAGCCTCCGACAGACATATAAACAAGTGTATAATTATTATGCTTTCTATTATAAATGGACCAATCATGGCAGTGAAAGTAGGATCAGTGCTGTCATTGGTCGATTTCTCCCACTCTTATATGTCTAGCAGACGCTAGTTATAAGAACTGAGGTTATGTTTTCGAATTTCGAATGCTAACGTACATTTTTAAATGCATATTTTTCTTTATTAAATTCATTTGACCGTTGGGATCATCCGAAGTTCGAACACAGCACCCCTGATCTTGAGAATGCGACCGATCCAAACGGATATATTCCATTCCTTCATAGAATTAGCGACTCGTAAAAATGCTTTACTAACACTATATTTAATTAATATATGTTATATATTTATTACTTTATTAAAGAACGGGGATTATTTGAATAGTAGTTTAACATTCACAACAGCTTTGCGTTTGCTAGACGTTTCCAATATGCACGTAATCGCTCGTTCTACGACGGATAGCCTTTGAGTCTACGAGCTACTCTGATATGGTCTCAGTCTCAAGACAGTCCGTACGTCTGATCTATGATACACTCTCCCTACTCGAGCTACTGAGTACTTGTGTGCGTCGTCGATACTACAATATTGTGATTTTGTAATGATTCTTTGATTATCGTTAGTCTTATATTTGGAAGCTGCTTTGTTAGTGGTGTCTGTTAGTCAATAACTTGGACATTCTCTTTCATGGTGTCGATTCCGTACACAAGTCTCTGATATGTGGGATGATGTGTGTAGCGCCGCGGGCCGCCCGCCGCGGTCCCACCCGAATGGTACAAAATTGGAGCGTACCTACATATACGTTTATTATATACAATGTACAATACAATACGATAAACACTATAGTGGCTACGGGGCGGGACGCCGGCGGCCGGCGAGGCGTGTCACCTCGCGCCTCAGCATGTATACATTCTCACAGTAATATACATCGTAACTCGCTCTATATATAACAAACATTACACGAACGCGCACCACGCTCGTCGAATAAACAACATAATATACAGCGGAATCGTAGCACTCTTTCGATTCGATTAAAAAAATTGACTAGAAAATCTCAATTCGCTACGAGCACTATGCGTGCGTGGAGGACGATGAGAATATGTCGGCTGCGCGCCACGCCTCGGCCTCCTCCTCCGCGTCGTACTGCTGCAGGAAGGGGTTGGTGGAGCTGTAGCGCGGAGACAGACCGCCGCGGCCTGGCGAGTTCAGCGTCACAGCCAGCCCCGCCGACGTGCCCGGGATCACGGAGCGCGGGGACTCGCGAGAGCCGGGCTCGCGCGGCGTGTGCTCGCGAGGAGTGTGCTCGCGGGGCGTGTGCTCGCGCGAGTGCTCTCGCGACGAGTCCCGCGACTGGTGCTCCCTGTCCCGCGGGGTGCTAGTCCGCGGGGAATCCCTCGGGGAGGCTCTTGGAGACGCGCGTGGTGAGGACCTCGGCGACGACCGCGGAGAGGCGGTGCGCTCTGGTTGCCTCAGTATGGAGGACACAGATCCTCCATGTTTAATTGTATCCGCAGGGCTGTGGCTCCCGGAACTACTGCTGGGCGAACCGGGAGAGGATACTGTCACCTGTCGGGACCGAGGTGGTGCGGGCAGAGGGCCTCTGAGCGGCGACTGCGGACGATATTGGCCGGCCCTGACTGATGAGAGAACCTGCAACATAAGAAGGTCATATAAATATTAAATTCAATTTAATTTCGATTTCTGTGTTTCGTATTATAAATATTATGAAATGATGATTACATGTGCGGGCGGCGAGCGGTCGGGCGCGGGCCGACCCGAGAGAGCTGGCGGCGGAGATGCTGCTGATGCTGCCACTTGAGGCCGATATGGACTGACTGAGGGCGGAACTCGGCCTGCGCAGAAATAAAAAGATGTTCATGGTCAAACCATTTTCAAAAGCTACAATGGAACAAAGTAAAATGAAATGGAAAATGGTAAAATGGAATTTATAAGAAAAGAGGGTTTATACTCAGTGTACAAAAAGTTGAAAGTGTTAAAAGCCTGTTAGAAAACGATGATGATGAAAATAGTGAAATTGAAAAGACTACTTAAAATGTTCAATATCATCACCAAAAAAAGGAATAATCCATGCATAAAAGTGTCATGGCAATTACACTCTAACAGATGTTTTTTTTTTTTTTAATGTCATCTAGATGTCTGGCATATCAGCAGGTTGTGTTTTGTTTCTTTGTTTTTTTCGTCTAAAGTTTCTACTGCCAGCTATCCCATCCCATCTTACTTATAAGTAAGGAGGTAGTATATAATACCTTGGGGGAGTGTGAGTGAGGCCGCTGGCGACGCACTGACTCTGTTTCCACGCGGCCCGGTTACTGACTCGCCGCGCCGAACTGTCTACAAACATACATGCGTTAAGGGACCGCTTAGCCTTTAGACATTCAGTGTTCTTGTCTAGTGTATAAGTATAGTATAGATCAGCTAAGGCATGCAGAAGGAGAGCTAGAGGGTGTTCTAACGCGCGTTAGGGCTCTAATTGTCCATGTTCACTCGCAAATGGGACCTACCTTCGCCAAGGGGCAATTGGAATCAATTGCCCATTCTATTTCCTTGTAAAGCCTTTCAATCTTCTAATCGAAATAGATGGTTTGACTTTGACTTTGGAAAGGCCCGAAGATCTCTAAAGAGGACAAAGGCCAGTAACCATCGGCATGTAAATTCGTATTGAATGTTTAATCTCATATTATATAATATGTACAAGGTGGTAGATCATTCTTGAGATATTATTGATGAGGAGGACCTTCGTTTTTTTTTTAATGGATCTTGCAATCTTATCTTTCTTCCAGAGGAATAGGAAGACCAGCAAAATTTCGACGCGGAATCTTCAAACTGACAAAAGTAATAGGTTTATTATTTTCTATTGGAACAGAGCTTCAGTTTTTAGAAATTCCCCGGTGTGCGCGAAGAGTGAGAGATTATATGAGAGGAGTAGGTACAGCAATAGGTGAAGTTAGCTTGGTGAGGAGTGGAATGTTGTCTAGTGGTGTTTTTGAGTCTTACTTCTGGAGTATGCTAGTTAGTGGGTGACTATGTGCGTGCTTTTGCTACTAATTGGCATGATGATGCAAAAAACAACATTGTGGATACTTTGTTAGTTTTGCCAGACATGACTGGGACTTTCCCCAGACTAGGAGTCTGGGGAAACTTCAAAAATCAATGGTCAGATACTGACAAATGCTTTGTGTGAGGGTCACAATCTAAACTGATCTTGTTTATGAACGATTAGATTTTTACGATGATTTAGATCATGATTTAAATCAATATGAAATCAAGTAATACATCAATGAAAAGTATTAATGATGCAACATTTCTTTCGTTTGAGATTTAAGCACTCAAATCAAGTTTTTAACCATGTTGTTTTTTGCATCAATCACTCAATATAACCTAAAGATTGACACAAGAGGTGACATTACCTGAACGTTTAGGAGCAGGCCAGATCTGTAGGAGGCACTGCAAAACATTTATGGACCTCTGGTAATCCATTTCTGTTGGCGGTTGCGAATGAAGCATCAATGGAGGAGCTAGAGCCACTGCCAGGTGTTGAGGGGACATCTTGTTACGGTCCTGAGCAGCCACGACCAGGGCTAAGTGGTCGAGTAGGAAGACCAGGGTGGCTCTTGATGCTCGAGGTAGCAACTCAACCACTGAGGCCATTAGTCGAGCGTTGCCTTCTCTGTCATCTGGGAGGCATATACCTGAAACAATAAGAGGAAATTAGAACGATGGACAAGTTCAGTGGCCTGATTAACAAATACTTTGACTATATATACTGTTTGACACTCGGTTTCTGAGGATTCGTAACCAGTATTTAATCTTTTTAGTAATGGTACTGGTGAAATAATATATTTTTTCTGAACACTCTGTCATGAAAGTATTTTTAACTGAAATGTTTAACTTTCTCGAATTATCATAGTATTAGAAGTTTATCGTTCATCTCAGAAAACAGGCATACTTATACCTGTAAGTCGTTTAGCCACTCGTACAAAGAGAGAAATATATGTTTCCTATTTGAAATATATCAAAGTATAAAAAAACCTTGGAACGAACTATTTCTGGATCTCTTTACTCAGTACTATCAAAATATAACCTAAACTCCAGAATTCCGTAAAAAAAACTAACCCAGTGCATCAAGAGTCATCTGGTACATGCAACGACTGAACAGCGGCTGCGGCAGTTCCCTCAGGTAGTCCTTCAGTAGACCGGTGATGACGTTGATGTCTGGCACGGACTCTGGGGCCAGTTCCACTCCCCGCGCGTTCCTCTCGAAGGCTTCTCGTAGGATGCGCTTTTTAAATGCTGAGCCACATAGGCGGTACAGACCTGTGGAAAAGAAATAGATATTTAGAAGCAACTAACTTATTTTTACTGTAGATAAATAATACATCAGATTTTTGTCCTTATGCTTCAAGTAGGCGGATATAATATTTTTCTTCAATACAGTTCAGAAAATCAACAGGGACAATCAGTGTATGTTGTAATTAGTTTCTGACCGAAACAGGTTTTGCAGCCGAAACCGAAACATAATTAAACATATAAAATTGAAAATTATTTGTTAAACCATGTTTAAATTAGAAATAGCATACTTTTACACAAATACGACACTTCGAAGAAGAATAAACAAAAGTATGCAGTTTTTATTTTACCCTTTTTAGTTATCGTATCACACACAAATCCTTGTCAAGTATCAATTTCGCAATTCCTTTTACTTGGATGATGTATTTTTTCCAGCTATTTTGATTTAAAAACCAAACTACTCAACCGATTTTGATAAAATTTATATGGGACCAACCGGGAAGTATATCCTTTTAGTTAAAAAAAAGATTTTTCAAATCGGTTCATAAACTACGAAGACATGAGGTAATAAACACAAAAAAAATACAATCGAATGGAGAACTTCCTCCTTTTTTTAAAGTCGGTTAAAAATAAGGAATGAGTACATTTAAGAGGAAGTCTGAAAGTGGCGCCGGTGACTGAAAAGTTGTGCAGTTATCGACTATCGTGGTATGGACATGTTATGCGGAGGAACGAGGAAAATGTAATGAGAAAAAAATTGAGTATGAATGTGGATGGCTATAAGAGTAGAGGAAGACCAAAGAAACGATGGATAGTCTGTGTGAAGGATGATATGGCTAGAAAGGAGGTCACTGCTGAGATGACGAGTAATATAGAAGTATGGACGAAGAAGACTTGCTGCGCCGACCCCAAATAAATTGGGATAAGGGCAGGAGAAAAAAGAAAAGTATGTAACAAAAATAAAAAAGACGACACAACTTTTTTAGAAGTCACATTGTTTTTAAGGCAAAAAAAAACTAAACAATGTAGTTCGATAATGGTAGCAGCGTATAATAATAACAAGAATACGTTCTAAATATCAATAAGCATAGTCAATTCAAAAGTACTTTTTCATTCCAGCATGCACTTACCAATAATATCCAAGCCACGTCTCTCAATCTCTTCGACACATCTCCTCACTATCATTGGCACGGGTGGAGCGTGCGGTGGTCGGGGCTCCCTTGCAACCACCGTGTCGAGCTCAGCACCGAACAGGACGTTGCTTCGTGGAGGCGCCGGCCGTCTTCGGAAGAGATCGTGTGGTTCCGCGTGTCGTACGCGGATGTATAGCGTTCCACGGGGTTCCATCTGGAATGGGAAGAAGATTTGAATATGATGTTCAGAAATCGGTGCTGTTATGGCAAAAACGCCGATAGCTCATGGTAGGTCGAAGGTAAGTGATCACCCGCCGCCTATAGACATTTGCAATACCAAAAGAATCACAACAAAAATGAAAACCCTCCACCTAGAACACGTCAACCCTGCTTGGCGATATTTTTAATATGTTTTGGAGATGACCGCAGAAAATATCTCCAGTTTTAATACAAGAACTTCTGAACGAAAAGCACATATTCCCCTGTTTTATTCAGAATCTATTGTGTATCTTTTAGTCTGGCCTGTATTTAATAAATGTATTTAATGAGTCGAAAATTTACCTTAAGAGCCAGTTGATGAGAAGGTGCGCGTGAGAGCATGTCAGGCAGGGTCACAGCACTTCGGTAGCAGAGCTTGTGCCTATGCTGCGGGTCCCAGGAGTAGACCAGCACGTCCAGTTGTCTGTTGTCTACTAGGTCTAGCTCGAATGACTCGTCCCAGTCGAAAGCTAGTTCGCCGGTGCGGACCTACGATTATGAAGAGGTATTTGCACTTATAGACACCACATTATTTAACTACGTATAATTAAATGATCAAAATCAACAACAGTAATGGTCAGCCCGGGCGATAATGTAAATCTGTTACATAGATATGTCTATTACACAGTATCAGCATAGAACATATTTGGAAACTATTTTCCAAATATGCAAATATTTAGCAATATTATTTTTATGCAATTTTTTTTTTTTTTTAGTTTTTTTTTTTATATTTTGCAAATATTTAGCTTGCATCATCTAACTACTGGACATAGGTATCTCCTCATCACTTTCAGTACTTTCGATCCAGTGCTAATGTGTACCAATGATATGGTTTGATGTCAGGCCACCACATTTTGGCTATTTTATCGATATGGCAACAAATAATGTTACACTCACCACAGTACGAGCTTTATGCACACGATCACATTCCAGAACGCAATACAGGTCTCTGGGTGCAACTGCTGGCTGCGGAGGTGCCAGGGGGCCGGAGGGAGGGGAACCCGGCGATGAACCCGACGCAGTAGGCCGAAGACCGCGGCCCGCCAAGAGATGTACAAGTAGCATGCCTGATACTCCGCCAGACAACCGTGATAGACCGGTCATGGACGCAGAAAGTCCACCCGTAGTTGGCTTTTCCGCTTTATACTTTAGGAACTCTGCAAGAAATGATATTATCTTGAAAATATTCATATTTAAAAAAAAAAATTGTGACTGGTCAAAACTTCACCCAAATTTTTTTCATTCCATTTTTGCTATTATTATTTTTACCAACATCACAACGTTCTGCGGCATTCTAACGCAAGAAATGTGTATTTCAGTAATACAATAGCAGTTGTCAAAGAATAATGAGCATTGTATACTTTACCATTAGGATTAATGTCAAGGTGTCTTTGATGACGAGATCCCGGTGTTGGTACCGGGCTTGGGTTGGGGCAGTTGAACCGTGACCCGAGTTCAAGTAGCTGGCGGACCCGACGGGCTGAAGGTGACCCTCCAGTCCCTGCTCCAAGCTGGTTCGTGGCACCCAGTTGCTGCGAAGAAACTGAGCGAGCAGGCAAGTGCCGTGGTCTTTCCACCCGACGACCTGCTAGACCTAATGATGATCCAAATCGGCTGGCACTTTCCATCTGAAAAGGAGCGGTATTTATCGAGAGGGAAATATCGATGCCACTAGGAAAAAACGAATACTGTAGAATTTCTTACGTTTTTGAGCGCATCATGTATATTTTCAGCTGAATAGTGCGTTGGAAGTCGTGGACGCAGCGTCTCATAGAGAGCGCTGGTAGAAGGCGCCCGCGACAGCCACGCCCTGTACTCGTCCGAGGTGAATACTGAAGGAGAGGACGGTAAACGACCTGTTAATCAAATGATCCCTTTGAAAGGATGTCTTTTGGTGCGCTTAGTAGAAGTTTTATCGTGTTTTTTTTCGTACCTCTGGAAGAACGAAGATCTAAACGTGAAGACAAAGGCTCCGGCTCATCTTGAAGAACACTTCCTGCTCGCCTGCTTAGTCCCAACCTATGAAACAACAAAATACATAGATAGAACAGTTTTTGGATACAAAACTGTGAGAGAAAGTGATGCTTACCTCTGTCCGGTTCCCCTCACATCTCTAGGCAACGAATTAAACTTCGATCCAATATCCCTGCCCAAAGTGCTACTCCTGTAACCACTGAGTCCAGAATAGTAAGGAGTTCTAGTAGGAGCCGTAGCCTCTGTATCTGAAGAATAGTCCAGACTTCGGTTCCTCCTAGCTGTTCCAAATTTACTACTATACGATGGTAGACCAAGCCCAGTAGTTCCATATGCTCCTGACAGTGTGGAGCCCAGGCCAGTTCCTCCTAAACCTGATCCTAGACCAGAGCTTGTCAGGCCTGACCCGACGAGGCTTGAACCAGTGAGGCCACTGAGTCCTGTGCTTGAGAGTCCAGAAGGAAGCCCAGGGCCTAAACTACTTCCAGCCAATGCGGAATCCGTCAATCCGGTGCCTGATAGACCTGATCCGGGCATGCCCACGCCGCCGTACCGTTGATTGTATCTTAGACTTGTCGCTGAAAAAATATTACGCAATATTAGATACACTCTAATGGACATTATGGTTTATTTTAGTACAAACGTTAATCCAACAGCAGAACCCTCACCTCCAGTTGCAGCGGAAGCCTTCAAGCTTGATCTGAGCAAGGAATGTCTACCGAAATCAGAATGAGTTTCTGCTCTAGGCAACTGCTGTTCCGATCCTGACCGTGGAACACGGCCTCCAAAACGCGTACTGAAAAAAGACCAAGAGTTCAATTCAGAAAACCAAGAGGATTAAAAGAGGAAAGGCCTGTGTTCTAAGAACTGAGAAAAATAAAAACGAATCAAAATTAAGTAGTATTATTTATTTTATTAAATAAACTAAAATAAATAACCTAACAACAAACCATGAAAGGGCAACAAAAAGTAGTAGTTAAAATTAGTTGACTAGAAAACTTGGACATTATATGGCAAGCGCTTTCAAAGTCATTCGTATTCCTTTAACGGTTTCTTTTTGCTAGCTTATGCCAGTCCCATTCATTTTTGACTTTTTCTTCAGTTACTTCATTTTTGACTTATATGCAGGTCGTAAAACAAGCCAAGAAGGATATAAAATGACACCTTTCGTACCTATCATATCTTCCGCTGTCAGCTGGGTAGAAGGAGTGCACCTTCTCCGCCAAACTATCCAATGTGTTCGGATAGGATCGCTCGTACGGTACGAAATGGGTCGCTTGGGACTTTGGCTGCTCTGTTATCACCGGTGGTGGTGGACGGTAGCTAAAGATGGAAGAAAATACAAGGGTTAGGCAGAGGTGTTACTTATAGCTTAGTACACCCACATTTCGCCAGTTATGTTTAAAGTTCCATGTTATAGGGGGCGAGCCTCTTGCCATCAACCGGGCACAAATCCAGAGTCCGTGGCTGCTACCGAGAAATTCCTGATGGAAAAACCCAATAAGACTTTGCACGACCCGGGAAATGAACCCAGAATCTCATGCCCAGCACTTGCGCTTGCAGCCACTCAACCAACAAGGCAGTCTCATGTCATGGAAGAAAATAGAACCTGAAATTGTGTTTTCACGCTGTGGGCGATTCACGTCTATCTGACTAAGCCAAGAAAGAATGACTTGTCATGAGTTTTTAGTATCATCATTCACCTATTTTTCTAGATAATCATATTCATCTGTCTAGCTTTTTTCCAACTGTATTGGGAAGGTGTCCGTATTCGGTTAGGGAGCTGTAGAGTTACCGCTCCACTAAAAAAGTAAAAATACATTTTATATAGGTGGTATATTGGAGTCAATATACCAACTATACGTATATAAATATATCTTTACACAAATAATAATTATTATTATTTAGTTGCAGGCAAATTGTGAATCATGATGTTGACTAATTTATTTTTTAAAGATGCTTGATGCTCAGGTAACCAATAGGTATCTATATGACAGCCATGACGATGTCTCCTATTTTATACAATACTAATACAATACTGTACCTCCATGTAGAATGATCAGACGGTGGTCTGGGATTGTAATATAAATCCAGAGCCGTGGAATCAGGAGACAAAGCACCAAGTTGCAGCCGACTTCTTTCTTCCCTGCCGTCACCAACTGGACGAACACCTCCACCTGGCCCCACTGACCGCAGCGTACCATGTCTGTTGAGGTAACAAGGGAGGCACTTTAATTTTTAAGCTTACTCGCACGTCTTTCTACATCGTTCTCACATGTATGTATAATCTCGACATGAATGATGTAACCAAGACTTTGTAAAAACATATTGATTTAAAAGAGTGTCCATGGAGATTCTTGCCCATTCTTCTCGATAGGATCTACGCTTTCGAATGGGCAACTACAGTACTTTCACAAGTTATTATGCCCTGTGACAGGGACTGTAGCTTAGTTTATTTTTTGTGTTTTGACATTCAAAAGTGCCTGTACTGGTCTAATTGAAATAAATGCTTTGAGTTTGAGTTTGAAGCTATCATCATTCTCCTGCCCTTATCCCAATTTATTTGGGGTCGCCACAGCATGTGTTCTTCTTCCATACTTCTTTAGTACTCGTTATCTCAGCAGTCACCTCCTTTCTAGCCATATCATCCTTCACACAGTCCATCCATCGTTTCTTTGGTCTTCCTCTACTTTTATACCCATCCACATTCATACTCAAAACTTTCTTCACAACATTTTCTTCATATATTTTTTTAAATTTTTAAGCCATGTAAAATTGGAAGTCTTAATTTGAAAGTATATATAAAGTTTGTGGACGATTAATACATGTGCGTCCGCATTCAACATCACGTTAGTGAATTTGAACATTACAACTTATTTACAAAAAAAAATAACAGACTTCCAAAAAAAACACAAAAAAAAATTAAATAACTTTACTTTCGGAAGTCGGTGACTATTGTTCGTTTCATTGACTTTTAGAAAGTTATTTTATTGCAAAAAAAAGTTTTTATTTTGTTATTTTTAGTCATCGTATCACACACAAAGCCTTGTCAACTATCAATTTCGCATTTTTTTTTACTTGGATAGCATATTTTTACCATGATCAAAGAAGTTATAAAAGCAAGTACAGCAAGAAGAGGCTCTGCAAGTTGTAAAACTTTTAGACATTATTGTTTGATTACTACGAAAAGAAATAGATAGACAAGATGTAAAGTGTGATTGAAAAAGTTGGCTAACCGTTTGAACGGTCTCTGTTGTTGCCATATTGAGAAATTAGATTAAAACAAAAGAAGCAACCGTTTTCGTTCAAGAATTGGTTTTCACATAGAGTTTTGACATAGTTCTGTACTTTTTATATCAGTGTAGAGCAACCGAAAACATTCGTTATAGCCTTGATAATATAATTTGAACTGCTCCGTTAGTCTCGGGGTCACAGGCGGCTCCTGAGCGTCCTGGGTCCTGGGTTCAATTCCCTGGTCGGGCAAAAAATTTCACGGTGGGGTTTAGGAATTTCGCAATAGTAGCCCGGAGTTTGGAAGTAAGCGGTATGTTACCTCCGAGCCTTGGAAAGCACGTCAACCCACTTGTTACTGTCGTCCTTTTAAAAGGTCCTGCTTCTGGACCTGATTTCTCTCCGGCCGTGTTGCATTGCCGTCCCATCGAAATATGAGGGTGAGGGAAGGGAGAGTGCACTTGTGCCTGCGCACACACTTGTGCACTATAATATCACCCGTGCTAATTGCTAATCTCTGCTAAACTTGGCCGCCGTGACCGAACAGGAGGACTAAATTATCACTACATAGTTTAAAAAAAACTCTTTTGCAAACTAAAAACCGACTTCCAAAAAAAACACTAAAAAAGTGGAAAATAACTTTACTTTTGGAAGTCGGTGACTATTGTTTGTTTCATTGACTTTTTAACCGACTTCAAAAAAAGGAGGAGGTTCTCAATTCGGTTGTATGTTTTTTTTTGCCACCGACTTACCAAAGTAAAGTTATTTTCCACTTTTTTAGTGTTTTCGCAAGTATCAATTTCGCAATTTCTTTTACTTGGATGACATATTTTTTCCAGCTATTTTGATTTCAAAACCAAACTGCTGAACCGATTTCGATGAAATTTCTATGGGACCAATCGGGAAGTAGATCCATTCAGATAAAAGAAGAATTTTTCAAATCGGTTCATAAATGACGAAGATATGAGATAACAAACACAAAAAAAAACATACAACCGAATTGAGAACCTCCTCCTTTTTTTTGAAGTCGGTTAACAAAGTCGCTTCCCGCTGTCTGTCTGTCCCTATGTATGCTTAGATCTTTAAAACTACGCAATGGATTTTGATGCGATAATTTTTAATAGATAGGGTGATTAATACATGCATATTATAGTAGAGAAAACATTAGTATCTACATTGCACCCGTGCGGGTCGCTAGTACTAATATAATTTTATTTCAAATACTCACTGTGAATAAAGTCCATCAACTCGATCCCGTTCCCTCTCGTCATCATCTCGACAGTCTCTCTTGAGCACAACGACTGGCGGTGGCTTGTGCTCCGACCGCGGCATGGACGGCGAGCCTGGGCCTGATTTACCTAGCAAGTAGAATATATAGTATGAATATATGACGAAAGAAACATTTGTCCGAGAGAGATAAAAAAATGATTATTTAATTTTAACATTCTTGATACAAGATCTTTGCATACTTTGCTGTACTTTTATAGATACTAACAGGAAACGGTAGGTACGCTTGGTAGTTGGGGCGGGAAAAAATGTGTCGTTTAATACTTCCGTCTACACTTCTACAGTTCAAATCACTTGAACTCAATGGCTTGGGTAACCTACCACTTAACTTAGCTAAGGTTTGGTTAAACCGGTACGGACAAATTGCGGACGCGGCTTCGGACAGGGCCGTTTTCACGTAAATATTTACTTAAGCATCTTTCATTGTCCGGTGTCCGCGGCTGGTCCGCTATTAATCCGTACCAGTTTGATTAATCCCATAATTTTGAGCAGTCGTAAAGTCTTCTCCAAAACCCACCTTTCCTCTGCCTCGTGCACAACAACAGCCTCCTGGGTATCGACATAATGATGACGACATCATCCAGGGACATCCTCCTAACATCCACGAGGTTCACAGCCAAGATCTCATCCCCCACTTTGAGACATCCACTGTTGTAGACGGCAGACTCCAGCGCTATCCGGGAGATGAACACCCCATCTGTCCGCGCGCCTCCGTCGCCTTCCCTAATGTACAGCCCCAGGGTCTGGCCGGGTCGCTTCACTATTTCCACTAGTTGGACTATGTGACGGGAGTCCTGTGAAAGAAAGGGAAGATTTTGTAAAAATGTAACATCATAACATCACACCTGGAATTCCCGAAGCGCTAGGCAGAGGTGTATTTAATAGTACACCCACATTTCACCAGCTATGTTTAAGTGCCATGTAATAGGGGGCGAGCCTATTGCCATCAACCTGGCATAAGTCCAGACTCCGTGGATGGTACTGAGAAATTCATGATGGAAAACCCAATAATACTTTGTGTGATCTGGGAATCGAACCCAAGAACAGCAGTCAAGCTTGCAACCACTAAACCGACGAGGCAGTCAACAACAACGATTTTGTAAAAAGTTTCACAGAATTTTAAATTATTGAGAATTTGTAAATATTTGTATATGATTAGTTTCTTGACTTCAAAAAATATTTCGTTTTAAAGAAACACTAATTGTAAAGTTAATTGAAACAAATCGGATACTGAATCAATAAGGTAAATATGATACGAAATTCAAAACTATTTTTTCATTTCGATAATACATAAGGTAATCATAAAAAACCAAAGTCCAGCATTGGAACTAGCTGATACTAAAAATAAAACTGAAAATATTATTAAAATCAGCAGAGTAAGCATACACATAAAAATCTCATTCAACAAAAAACGGAGCTACAAATAGGCGCCTTCAATTCCCAACCAATCTGACACCTCACGGCAAAAGTATTGCGTTGCACGAAGCACAACGCAATTCAAGGAAACCGCAAATGGAATAAACCTCAGAATCCATACCGAACAATATTACATAGTTGTGGTATGAACCGTGCTGCACATCCCAACAATGCTGGGCTAAATTGCGTTCACATTCCCAACGATCTAGGCCATCGCAGCTCGAACAAAAGGGTTCACTAAAGTAGCATTCTTTCACTGTGGGTCCCGTACTAGGCTGCGAGCAGACTATTCGGGTCAATGGAGCGCGAAAAATTACCTGAGAAGACTGGTGTTTTTTCAAAAAAAGTAGTCTTAACACCATCTCCAATCACTGTTCTGAACTGTTTTAAATATTAATGATTCGTCGTTTTTCTTAAAGAACAGCGAAATCATCAGAGTAGTTATTCGTTTATTCATAAGTTCACTGTTTTCTTTTATATTTTCGAATCACGATATTGATTTCTAGTTTATTTTCATAGAAGTTCGTGCCATAATCAGTATTCATTGCGCCCAACGATTTGTTTTCAATTTATTGTTGTTGGTTACGCTATTGTGAATAACAAAAGACGCCAAGAGTTGCAACAAAGTTATCACTGACTTGAGGAAAATGCATTGTTATAAGTTAAGATTGTTGCATAAAGCGAAAACTAATAGCGAACTCGTCTTCATATAATGCAGCTTTGTTGCGTAAATATTATAAAGCTTTAATATAATACAAACGTCAGGAGGTTCCATTTTATTCCTGCCAGTAGTAGTAACTTTATTAAATAAGGCTTCCGCGGTAACTTTAATAACAGGAGTTTATTAAATTCTGACGCTTTATAAGTTTAAAAACAGCGTTTATAATCTGTACATAAAATTATACAAAAAATACCAAAGTAAATAAAGAGAAGTTATAATTTCATTCATCAATAAAGAAGGGAACTATCTACTAATTCGCACTACGTTAGACCTTAAACTAATATAATGATAGTATTGCAATTCATAAACACAGTCGTTTTTTTTGGAACAATACAAAGACATAATTCATTATTCATCATCACCTGCCTAGCCTTCTTTCCAACTTTGTCGAGGTCGGCTTCCAGTCTTACCGGATGCACCTACCCTAATACCCGTATTTTAAACGAAGCGACTGCCTATCTGACCTCCACAACCCAGTTAGTACTGGGTAATACGATAGCCCTTGGTGAAACATATTTCATTTTTGCACATAATACTATTTATGAATTAACCAAAGCAGTAAAATATTTGTCCGCTATTTGCGACGTAGCCAAAAGCAGTGTGTTCAGGATATAAGTTAAAGCTATAGCAATTTTCTTACCTGTAATGAGAAGAATTTCTTGGCGGCTTCAATATTGTTACGGCCTACTTGTCTGATCTCCAGGATTCGTACGATCATCTCGCCGCGGCGCTCCACTGCCTGGAAACATTGAACACAATATATTGAACACGCTCGGTAAACTGGAGCCGATAAAAAAAGGATTTGAGATAAGCTACTTTGGTTTTTTGTCGTGGATAGCTTTTGAATGGCACATTTTGCCGTTACCAATCCTGAGATCGAGTTGAGAATGTTAGTGAGCACCTGATTTGGCTTAAATTCACACTGTAAGATCTATCTTACACTTGTAGTTTGGCAGCAGTGCAAGATTTCGTCTGCCTAGCCTTTTCCCAACTATGTTGGGTCGGCTTCCAGTCTAACCGGGTGCAGCTGAATAAAGTTCATAATATCTCGACCTGAGAATATTAACGAACTACTCAAATTTAGCAAACATGTTCATTATCTAGTCTATTGGAACCAATATTAATAAAACTATGCACATTGTCTTCTAAAAAAATTTACCATAGTTTCCAGATCTTCAAAGCAAAACAGAACCCAAAATGAACGTTATATTTGCTCGTCTATACTGCAAATTAGGTACCATATCACTATGAAATGGTTTTTTAACAACTTATTAATGGAAACATTTGACAGAAATAAGTCGGCTCCCCTAATTAGGCACAACATCAAAACTCGAACATTTCTCAAAGATATGCTAACTACGCAAAGTACAAATACTTAGGGAATAACTTAAATATTTTTGTACTGACCTCGAGTGCCGCGGCGGTTGTCGAATCGTGGTCATTCTCAACCATTTCAATCTGCCTGAATATTTCATTGCTCACTCCTGATACCTGTGTAGTGGAAATAGTAGTTTTAGCTAAAGATATACTAGAGAAATTGAAAATTCTGAGTAGCGTATGTGGACGTTGCAAGTACAATGTCCATTTTCACCACCACTCAAAACGGGGATAGATTTAAACAAGTTACGTTGCCTAAAATTGTATAAAAATATTAAAATTTAAAAATTTAAAAAAAAAATTGTTTTTGTGTTTTGTTGCCTAAAATAGTATAATAATTATTGATCTGTAAAAAGAGATAAGAGGCATCAAAAACTGTTTGAGACTAAAGGGCTTATTTACAACCGCTAATTAAAGTTAAGCAATTCTAATTGTGTATAATGTTTAAGCAGCTGTTTAAACAAATAACTTAACTTTATGCAAAGTTTACAAATAAACCTCTAAAATATACTATTCAATCATTTGCATTGTAACTGGCAGGAACTAAACGCCACACTCTTGGGATAACACACCAAAACAAAATTGATATGTTTCGTTTCCAATATTATAAAAACATGCTGATTTTCTGTTGTTGTAGCCAAAACATGATATTTAATTTAATTCTCATGAACTACACGTACAGGCTTCTGAAACTAAGATTAATGCCACGGTTGTTTATTTTTACTCTTTTGCTGAGTTTAACCTAAAGGGTTTCAATAGTTCTTGAAACCTTTCAAAAGTAGAAATCAGAAAGTTCCCGTAGTTCCTGCAAAACTTCTAAGTAAGTGCAATTTATTTGTCGATTTTTATATGGCTTGCTGAAGTTGCAGCCTTGGTTTGTAATTCTACAAATGAAAAAAGTATTTCAGTATTTCTTACAGCATTTGGAAACAAGTTAAAATTTTAAAAGATTGTACAGCTTGGTTTTAAATAGAGCACATTTTAGGAAACCTATTAAGAGCTCTGGTGACTCTGAGGCGAATCGCGCTAGTTTGAAAACCTCTAAACAAGTTATAATTATTAAGAGCTGAATGCTTAGAATAATCTCTGTGTTTGGGACACAGGCCTCCTCTTTCTGTGAGACCGATTTTGACCTTACAGGCCCACGTCAGATTGGTAAATGTCACAAGACTTGAATTTATGTCTTCTAGGGCATGTCGGTTTCTGCACGATATTTTCTTTCGCCGTTTTGAAGTAGCGGTAGTGAAATAAATTACACAAAGGAACACGACTGCGTGAGTTTGAACCCAAAACCTACGACACTGAACACTTGGACTGGTCCACCATCTCTCTCAGCCTATCTGCATTGCTATAGCTTATCACTGATTTATTTTGTCTCTCAATATAATGGTTGGTTACCTTTCGGAAGTCTGGCTGCAGCACGCAGGGTGGTGCGTGGTTGGCGCGCGGCGGCTGCGGCGGTCCGGGCGGAGCGCGGCCCGGCGACGCCGTCAGGTCCGGCGCCGCGCGCCCGTTCTCCTGTCACAATAGAAAGGTATCATGGTTATGTTATAGAAGTCATGAAAAAGATGGCAGGATTGTGAGAAAGATATGAAAGAAAATATATTAATTAGCGTGACTTAACAGGGAGGAATAGAAAGTATTACACCGATCTCGTGTAGTATGGAACAAGGGCAGAAAGTTGCTAATAATGATGCTGATGATAAGAATTTTTTTTACACCAATTTTTTCACAATATACGCAATTGTGATGCTTAATAGAGAATGCGAGAAAGATAAGGGTATACTATGATTGTTTCATGTGGATTTCTGTTGGTTCGCGGTCCCGGATTCTATCTGGTAATGCCGAAATACACACTAGGTTTGAAAAAGAAACATGGCATATAGAACGCCCACGTCAAATTGTAACAAAATGTTCGTAAACACTTCGGAATTTTCCGAAGCCGTACCCCACAGGTGCCAAAAATAAACCCAAGCAAATAGACCTATAAATCCCTCGTAGGAACCTTCCCATAACTTAATGTCTTCTCCGTAAGGCCTGTAAGTGACACTATTACTTATTATATTACTACGTAAACAGTCTACCAACTTGGAGCATATTGCGAGCCGGTTTCTAACATATTACCTCATTTTTCTCGGACCATTAACTTAGTAGGAAATAAGTTGGCCGTAGTTTTATTTTTTTATCAGCGTGACAGATTGTATTGATGAGTTTATGACGTGTTTCGTATTAAATTTTACTTACAGCAAATTACGTAAAGTAATGCTAAAAGTCATTTTGTGTTTTTAGGTGATGTTTGTATAGTACCTACACCGGTAAATGAAGCGAAAAAAACAAAGGAAGAATGAGACCTTCTATTGTAACTAGACAAAATCTATGCAAAAATCTACATTGCAACCTTCAGAAGAGTTAAACGCTCACGGAAAGGCAATGAACAGATAACGATAACATGAACGACTATAATAAGTACAATAATTCGATATTCGATCATTTCGAAACCATTCAATAATTTCCAAAAACCAGAAATGGTGGCTTAATACCACACTACGTTATTTCGGAATTCATATAAATATTTCCAAGTACCTAATTAAATTATTTTTAATATAAAAAGTATTCTACAATACATAACTTCACAGAGGTGTACACCCACATTTCGCCAGTTATCTTTAACACGTTGCGGGACGGTAATGACTTTTTCAAATTATGCGATATGACAGTAAAATTGCCCATACAAGTTACGACCACTGCTATATCCGTACTTACCTAGAGCAATACTAAAGAATAATAATACCACGATAGTACTTTCATAGCCGTATGCCGGTTATAGCCGTACTGTCATTTAATTATGCATAAATGACATGTTAAAATTACACTACGGCTATTCCCGTAATCGGCTATAGCCGTACCGTATTTTATAAATATTTTACGGTCTCAAAATATGATGCTACGGCTATTGCAGTATTATAGGAATGTAAGTTGTTTTCAAAATAAAACCAAAATTTAAAAGAATACTTAGCATTTATTGAATCACATAATGTAGTATCTAATATCTAAAACTCAAAACAGTAATTAAAGAAACTTCTAATCAGTGCCATGTAATCAGAACAATTAAATTGACCTTAAATCTAGTCTTCCCGATTATTTGCACCTTGCTGAATATGCCCATGCAAAATGTGCCAATCTTCAAAACACTCAGGACACAAAGGTGTTCTTTTCACACATCCCTTACAGATATATTTAGTTTCTTTTCGCTTGTTTACCTTAGTGCACAATTTGCAATTTAAATATTTGAATTTTCTTTTGTTGCCATCTGAGGTTGAAGATGGCATCACGACTGGCCAGTGACCTTTCATTACAGCGACGCTACACTCTTCAACAACATTTTGCCTAAATCTTCGGCTGCTGTACACACTATCTTTTCTTACCACATCGGGACCTTTTATATCACCAGAAATCTGACACATTTCCTTTATCAATTGGTCTCTGAACTCAATAGACTTATATTTTCGATTCTTTTTCACATAAGTCTTATACAGATAAAATGCGTTCCAGACAGCTATATCGAGGCAGTGAAATATAACCCTCTTATACCATCTTAGGCTTTTGCGGGGGGATGAGTAATATGAAGTCATCTGATCGACCCTATCTACTCCCCCCATAAAAGTGTTGTAAGCAGCTACTTCGGCGGGTTTAGTTGCTAATTTACCATGTCGATTTGGTACTTGTTCTAGCTTTGGGTGATCCCGAGTAGAAATTGTATAAACCGGTCTTTTATCTCTCCACATCGAAACATAAATTTGGCCTTTGCGATACCAGTAATAATCTCCCTTTTTTAGTTTTAGGCTTGTTAGTACCCTTGGGTTGCCTTTACGGTTTTTTCTCAATGTCCCACAAGAGTGTGTCCGCAAATCAAGTAACTTTTGCGACAACTCCACTGAATTATAAAAATTATCCATGAAAACATGGTGACCTTTGAGCACATATGGTTCCAATAATTTCAGCACGATATGTTGAGTTTTCTTTCCTGTCTCTGCAGATGCATCTTTACCACGGTACATAATCATATCAAGGACATAACCGCTCGCAGTGGTGAGGACGTAGAATTTGATACCATACCTCGCTTTCTTAGACTTTATGTATTGACGAAAGATTATTCTACCCCGAAATAGAATAAGTGATTCATCTATGGATAATTCTTTCGAAGGACCGTAGATAAGCTGGAAGTTATTATTCAGAGCTTTTATAAAATCAAGCACTTTGTGTTCTCCCTTTGCTTGATCATCCGCTACACACAGACATCTTATGACTTGTTCAAACCTTCTACCAGATGTTACATGTTGAAAAAACGGATGGTAGTACAGCGGATCATTAGAAAAAAAATTCCGTCTAAGGGGGAATTTCAATTGCCCTTGTAGAAGGCATATGCCGAAAACAGATAATATTTCCTGCCTATCCACAGGTCGGAATTTATAGTGACGACTGTTCCTAGTGCGTGGCCCACCTTGTCCAGTTAGTTTTTCACCATATTTATTAGTACATTCAACTATGTGATCAATTAGGCTTTCCGGAAAAACCAATTTGAACATATCTAGTGGCGTTTGAATGCTATTTACATCAAATCTTGGTCCCGATGAGGACTCCTCAAAGTGGAAATCAGCGATTGGTATAGTTGTTTGCGACCACTCTTCATTGTTTTGGAGCTGCTCTGAATCGGTAGCCTCTGGAGACTGAACGAAAATATCCATATCGTGAAAATTATCATTGGCAGGTAGTGCACCAGGCTGTTCTATCTCTGGAGACTGAAAGGAGAGGTCCATGTCGGTAGGCTGCAATAAATCACTGGCTCCTTGGGTAACGGGCTGTTCTGACTGAAGGGCTGGATACTGCAGAGATGGACTTACCGGCGCATTGTTATCGCTACTAGACGACGAATGATAACGGCGGCGGTGGCGCGCTGAGATTCCATTGAAGCCAATTTCATCGTCGGAAGAATCTGATTCAGCAGATGGACGATAATCGTCGTCAGAATCATACTCTCCTCCATCGTCGTGGTACGGGTCTTCATTATTGTCGCTGGATTCCGGCGTTGAAACTTCTTCCAGAAGACGACTAATGCGGTTCGAATCTTTATTTGAATCCATCTAAAACAAAACAAATGATCATTCACTTACACATCCGAATACGCGCCTTTGAAATAGATTTATCTGTCTACATAACCTTGTTTGCTAGCGTAAGTGTATAACAAACTATTGTAAATACAAATATCAGTCAAAATACTCACGTTAGTCCATAAATATGGTGAACAAAAAATGGCGCGAAAGTTGACGAACACAACTTTATTCAACCGCGCGTGGCGTGACACTACTCGAGCCGTCGCATAGAATCCTTATAGACCGATTACGGGCATAACCGTAGTGTGCGTGCGAGGACTTCATAGAAAACACACTAACATTTATATTTTCAATGTGTGACTTTGTGCGTTCTAATGCTTCTATATGTATGAGGGATTGATGTGATACGACAGTAAAAACGGTTTTCCTTGTTCCTCTATACGAAATTTCGCTGTAATGCCCGTACCTCACTTTAGAAGAGTTTAAAATTGTACGGCGGTGCCCGTACTGTCATTTTTCAACTTCAAAAAATCTACTGCTAATTCAGTGCGTCCCGCAACGTGTTAAGTTCCATGTAATAGGGGGCGAACCTGATGCCATCAACCGGACACAAATCCAGAATTCGTGGCCTACTTTTAATAACTATAGGATCAATCCTAGTAAATTTCAGATATCGGTACGTATCTATGAACATTTTCTAAGTATTCCTTCATATACTAGAACAAGAAAATTAGAACAATACATATACTGTTTCCATCAAACTCCAGGCACGTGAGGCTGAGATAAGAAAATAATTAGCATAATATCGTATACGTTCGATTTTCTTGTTCCAAGAGCAAGGAGCCCTTTGAACGTCTTAATATGAAATTAACTACGTGCTCCGTCGGCGAACAACGAAGATATTATCATTTGTGTTGTGGAAGGAAAACATCAAATGATAATGGAGAATGAAGAAAAAACTTCGTTTTTTTACCTACCAATACTTGGCATAAACTCACTTTAATTGACGATAGTGAAACTTAATCTTACGATGAAAGACCTGTTTAATCTTTCAACATCATTAAAACTTTATCTACACGAAATAATCTCATCTTAATAACTTTATCATCACTCTCCGCCATTATCCCAATTAACTTGGGATCGGCGAGCATGTCTTCTTCTTCCATTCTTGTCAATTACTCGTCATCTCAGTACTGTAATCTCCCTCTTTCTAGCCATATCATCTTTCAAACGTTTTATCCAGGTAACAAATGCTGAAATGCTGAAACAATTTTAAACATGCTTGTTTCACTGTGTGTGTGAAGCAAAGCTAAGAAATTGTACATTTTTTCAATGGTTTACATAGGATTACACCCTGTATGATAGGGACTAATCATAGCTAACAATTTATTAATATTATACTTTCGAGTATTGCACGAGACTTAAACATAACTGGCCAAGTGAGGGTACAAATATATAGTTTTGAAAATTATGTTTTATTTAAATATTTTATTATCAAAAGCCAAACTTAAATTGAAAAACCCATTCCATTTTAATAACCAAAATACTTTCAAAATACCTTCGAACTAAATACAATAATTTAACCACAGCCTAATTTCTGCGAACTCGAATTTCAAAGCGACCGCCAAAGACCGAACATAGCGTATCGAACCCTTTCTCATTCAAATATGACGCCACAAACAAATATGGCCGGTATTCTAATTTCCTTCGTTCTTCCGTCGCGAGCAATATTGTCACTTCCTATTTGAATGTGGAATGCGAATGTGGTGCGAAGACGATAAAGAAAAGCCATTTTAAAGATAAATAGAGATTAAATAGCTTCGCGGCTTTCGTTTCAAATGTACTGGGAAGGGAAGTGAAGTAAATATTTCATTTGAATGATTTAGACGCAAGGAGCTTATATTGACGTTATGATTTTTATCAGACTTGTCAACGCTGCCTTTTATGACGACGTCAGAATTCAAGTTTATGAACAGTGATTCACACCAGTAACGTCTTACTAAGAGGTATCGTATTGCCTATTACGGGGTTTTGGATACTGGTATACAGCTGCATCTGGTTAGACTGGTAGCCGACCCCAACAAAATTTGAAAGGACACGAGCAGATGATGATGAATAATGGTTCACATCCAAAGATATTATTCAAATATTGCAAAGAGCTTATCAGAAAAAATATCGAGAAAAAAAATGATGCCATCTTTGCAAGATGCCTTAAAGTAAAATGACAAGTGGACAATTATGACACATTACATTTACGCTGACCAAACTATCGTTAGTATATTTAAATGTCTTTATTCACACCCCAATCCCCATTCAATTAATAGAATCAAAGAATAACATATTATTACGCTTGTAATCCTCGAAGGCAGAGACAGGCAGAGATGACAATAACACCCACATTTTGCCAGATAAGTCATTCCTAAAGTATTTTATTTTGACATTCATCAAATAGATTTATGAATATAGAATCGTATTTATTCAAACAAATGAGGCAGATGTTCGAAAACTTGAAACTAAAAAAAAAATCTAAATCACACATCAACCAGCATATCAATCAGTTTTATGAATATATCTTTCTAAATAGAGTGTTGAATGAAAAGACGAATGACGTCACGTCATAGAGTAGGTAGGTAGTAGGTACGTCATGTGACTGATGAATGAAGTGAGAGTAGAGAATCAAATGCAACTTTCAATCATTCATTGATGTTGTAATTTTAGAAATAAATGAGTTTTGGTTCAGTATTGTCGCATATTCAAAATTAATTGTTTTCTCATTAATATTCTGGCAGTAGACCTTTTTTTTTCTTATTAATTAAAAAAAGCAGAAAACAACCTACATTCTTTGTATCAAAAGGTAAATGTGGGCACAGTCAAACTATATCGAACGAAATACTCCATACTCGGTCCGCACCTACAGTACAATCGCGTACAACTCCACAATTCGAAACCTCAAACTGTGCTCGTCAGTACAAATCAAACAATGATTTACCGGCCTATCACTATGTCCTTCCCCTGATTTTCGTTTGTGTGAGCGTTAAAATTTTTGGCGGTCGATCGAGTGCGGGGCAAAGGGGGGGACGAGAGGAGTATGGGGGCGGGTCCCTGACCTAGTTCCGTGTTCCCCCCCGCACCCCGCTCGCGTACGCGTGAGGTCACTGTACTGCAGTTGCAAGCCCCCAAATACCGCAGGGTGACTGGACTCATCCCACAATACCGACCAACGACTGTAGTAGACGCGCAGCGTTGTGTGCCAAAAGTGGGAAAATTTTACCAAAAAATTGGCATGCATGAAAATTAAAACTCGATATCCGAGATGGAAAACGTTTTTTGATTTTTATCGTGAATAGCATATAGTTCAGTGTTGTACATTATATGATTTGAATATCGTTTTGAAAAATAAACTGACAATCATTCGAAATGAAGTTAATGTATTATCAATACAAACATGAATCATCTAGGCTTAATATTTTACTTAAACAATATTTTATTACGACAGTTGAAATCCCATCTCACGCTTCCTGAATGACATCGGAAAATATTACATGCTAGGAAATAGTCGCTATATCCACTAGGAGCACATAGGTTGTCACTGCATCCGTATATCGGTACATTGTGGTTAGCTTTATTCCCGCGCTACATGCAAATGTCTACGCCTCGTATCAGTGCTACGCTGCTACGAATATCTACGAGTTTCGTAGCAGTGTCTATTTTTTAAATATTCCTTTGTGTTTTTATGTGTTTACACGACAATGTATTTGTGTGAGCTCAATTTGTTCAAGTTTGTGAATAACGGTGCACAATGGAGCAAATTGCATGGAATAAAGTAATAAACATTTGTTACGTTGTGAGGTACACGAAATACTTCACGTTTTATGTTTTTATTATTTTAAGACTTTTTCGAGATTTAAAGACTTCCATTTCAGCTTCCGCTTTGGAAGAAATGTTAAAGGTTCCCTTATCGAATAATTGCCATAAAAACAAACAAAACTGATCCATAATAAAAGCTACAAAATAACATAAAAAACTGAATTGTATCTAAAAATATATTTTCTCCACACACTAAAGTTAACATTTACAGTCATGGTTATAACAAAATACTTAATTTTTCGAATGCAGATGTTGCTTCATGCACTATAGTTGATGGTACCACCTGAAAAAATGCGCACACAAAACAATATTTAAAATTTGCCTAAAACTAAATAACATCAAACCAACCCTAAAAATCAAATGTGCAAACTTAAAACCACTTCATCAAGCAACCCAATATTTTACTTCAACAAATGCGCCATTAACTCATTCCGTACCCGCCCTAATGCCCTCCGCAAAAAAATAACCCAGTACCAAATAAAAAAAGATCCGATTAAACCCGATTCAGCAAACAGGCTGACTAACCTTTCTGTTTGCATACCAATTACACGGCCGCCATATACCTATTCACAAGAAACCGACGCACCCTGTGCAACAACGACATAACTACCTCACAACCTGCCAATGAAAAATAAATCTTAGTTATACGTAATAAGTCTACTTTTCTTTTGACAGAGATTTTAATATTCTGTTCGCGGGATAATAGACTACTGTTGGCTGTCATGCAATATCCAGTGCAATATGACTGCGGGATCTAATCTTGGAGTTTTATTGGGGCACTAGATGCAAGGCACTTTGACTGGTTTCCTCGTAATCTAGACTCTAACGATAGAGCATCAAAGGCATTTTTAAATTGGTGTTAAGAATAAGAGTTTTATGTTTGTTCGTTTTAAATTTTTACGGGACTGGTTGAGTGGCTGTCCGTTTAGTTAAGGTGCCATAAACGGATTGGACTTTTATTTTTTAAAGTACAACGCGTGACAAAACAGTGAAATAAATTCAGTTGAATTTAGAACTTTTTCTTTTTGGCAATCGGGTAAAAAGTAATTCTGAATGTATTTGTCAGTTTTGTATTTCTGTCAATACTATCCATCTAACATGAATCATTTTGTTAGCAAAAACCAAGTACCCCAATGTTTTTTACACCCCTTGAGTACCAAAATTAAGCCAAGAAAATCTTTCATTACTTACGAGTATTTTACTTGTAAAGAACATCCGCACGTGGCGATGTTACATGTTTCATCTTAAATACATACGTTTTTGGTTGTAAACCTGTTGTTATTAATTTGGAAAATAGTTTTTCTTTCAAATAATTAATGATTTTGTAGCTAGTATTTGAGTGTACTTTGAGTCAGTGTATGTAGAGCGCTTCTAACGTATGTTTTCACTATTACTAATAATTATGACATCAAAACAAATGCCTAAATAAATAAATACACTATTGGACTTTGAACTCTCGACACTGATCAGAGCATTGAAAATCAAAAAGTGCAATAGTTACTTCAAAAGGGTTTTCCGTATCTATGAGCAGAGTGCCCATTGATTGGTGTGGTTGAGTGAAAACGGTAAAAAAAAAAACTAAGCCTATACTGACCCACGGGAAAATAACGTGATTATGAATGTATGTAAATAGCTAAACAAGTCTCAACCAAATTAACTTTTTATAACCTAAAAGCTCACATCCAAGTCCCACAAATAGATTACCTACTAGAGCCTCTGAATAAATAATTTTGACGAACTACCTTCAAATGAGGCTAGACCTGTCACGGGCTGTCATGTTACTTTGAAAACAAACTTTTGATGGATGCTTAAGGGTAAGACATGCTATAGGAGGTTATGTTAAGTATTATAATATTTTTTCTTCGTTGACTGCCTGCTTCGGACCTCTCTGTCACCCTGTGGACTACCTCGTTGGTGTAATTAGTGGTAGCAAGCGCGACTGCCCAGCATGAGGTTTTGGATTCAATTCCCGGGTCGGATAAAGTGTTATTGGGAAATCAGGAATATCATTAAATAGCAGCCACGGAGTCCGAATTTGTGCCCGGTTGATAGAAATAGGGCCCCCTATTACATGGAACAGAATGGGACATAAACATAACTGGCGAAATGTGGGTGTCCTCCTTAGGTACACCTCTCTCCAACCCTTCGGCGATTACAAGGCCTGATGTTATGTTAAGTTAAAATATTTTTTCTAATTTGTACATAGGTCATACCAGTCGTGATTTAGTAATAAAGTGTGTATAAGTACACAGAGGCAGGTCTTAGAAACGTCGGTGTGTCAATTTGGACTCGATTCTGACTGGCTGGCCGGAGAAGGTAAAACAAAGATTAAAATGGAAATGTATGGGGTAGATGATTGCCCATCAGTGGTACACAGCATAGGTTTCGTGAAAAAAGCAAGGGATTAAACATATTTTATAAAAATATGAGCGTAATATTCCGGGGTTAGGAACACTCTGGACGGAGACGCATATCGGTCGGTTGATATTTGTGTCGATGTATCGCATATGTCCAAAAATTTTCATTTTTGGGCTAAATTGATGATGAAGATATGCACCGTAAGTTGTTCTCTTGTTAATGAGTTATGTATAGAATAATAATTCTGAACACCTTTCCAGTTTAATTTGTCGCCCAAACTCATTGAAACTGCCATTGTCGTAGCCACCGAGTCCAACTGATCTGAAAAGTACCACCTTCTTTTCCGAATTTCATTTCAGTCTATTCAATTCTTTGCCCTTATTTTTCTCAACCAATCAGCCCCGCAAACGTCTATCGGGCCATCAACACAAATATAAATCTAGAACATAAACGCGCATAGTTCCCGCTCGTCTCCAACATAAAGTAATTTTCACTGGCTGTCTCGCTGCGGAAGCCGGCGCAACTTGTAATCACCGGTCTTCGTAATAAAACTGTCGCGCGTTTCTGGAGCTGATTTATCATGAAGTGTTCTAGTTGCAACATCAATATTACGATTTATGTGTGGTGCATTTTCATCCTGAAATAATACATGGATGAAAATACGTATATTTATGTTCTGGGTTCGATTCCCGGGTCGGGCAAATTGCTATTGGGTTTTTCCATCAAGAATTTCTCAGTAGCTGCCTTGGAGTCTAGATTTGTGCCCGGTTGATGGCAATAAGCTCACCCACTACTACATGGGATTCAAACGTAACCGGTGAAATGCGGGTGGATTAATTGGTACACCTTTCCCTACCCTTCGGAAATAACAGGCGTGATGTTATGTTAAGTAAAAATTTGATTATAGCAGTAGTTGCCAAGTGGTAACGGCCTTCACTTATTTCAGATAGTATAAACCACAACAGAAGAATGAGATAAATAAAATGCACGAGCTATGTCGAGTAATCTGGTTATTTTTAGCGAAGCTCCAAATAAATTGTCACACAAAAAGGAAAAGTGAGAAACACCAAAATAACTCGCCTAATGATGACTGATTGAATGAAACGCTACGCCGTAGGTAGCGCGTAGCATTCCCGTAACGGGTGATCAATGCTGCGTAGCTCAAGTGCTACGCGTGAGTGGTGTTACGCAGCAATTTTATATCCATTACTCGCTGTTTGGTACACACCTGACGCGTGAAGGGTGAATATTCGATGCATAATTAAATGATTTTACGGTAGGGTTTTCGATGCGGCTATCAGTGGATGGGAAATCATTTTAAACTAAAATTTTGATGATTGATTCGAACCTGCATATTGAAATATTTGTATTTGAAGATTTATTACGTCACTTACTATATTTACCCAAGCAATTTCGTGATTGGCTTCTAAAGTTTCAAATCTAATATATTAAATAAAGCTCTACAGCCCTGAAACTGTAAATTGAATATTTCCCGTAAATAACTAATGAATTTTGTAAAAGTTACGAGGTAAATTGTCGCCATAAACGTTTTATAGAGGCCATCAGTAACACTGATTGATTTTTATTTTATCGTTTCGAAATATCTAACTAAACTTTACTTATTAAATATAATATCTGGACTTTTAGTTTAATATGGACATAACATAAGTTACTAAGAGTATATTCACATGGGTGAGTATGCTCTTCCTATATTTTGTTTTGGACCTGTTTGCATAAATAAATATGAGGCACATGCTAACCAAAATAATAATTATAATTATAATGGAGCCCTAACCACCGGCAGCTTGGACCCTGCTCCCGATACCGGTGGACAACTATTTTTTTATATTTTTAAAGATTTTTTTTATGTCTTTTTTTTAAGAAATATTTAAAAATGTAAAAATATTTGATGATAATTGAATAAAGAAAATTATAATTATAATAATTAAACTTTCGGTTGGTATCATTATTATAAGGTGGACAAAATTAAACTTTGCTATTGTTTTTTTGCCATACAAAATTGCAAAGCTTGTTTAATACAAGGTGTAAACGCACTCTTCACGAAGCCGTCAACCAGGCATTGTGTACATCAAGCTAAGTAACTCTACGCAAAAAGTATTGCTGGGAAACGACTTGGGATGAAAAATCACGGTTTACGGTATAACTCAATGTAACGCATTCAGAATATAGTGCTGATATCTATCAGCGCTAAGTTTGATTTCTATTCAATACATCCGTATTGAATAGTACTGAGAACAGCTATTCAAGATAAAGTTATAACATTAAAAACTATTTTTAACCGACTTCAAAACAAGGAGAAGGTTCTCAATTCGGTTGTATTTTTTTCATTTTTTTTTTGTTTTTTACCGCATATCTTCGTCATTTATGAACCGATTTGAAAAATTCTTCTTTTATCTGAATGGATCTGCTTTCCGATTGGTCCCATAGAAATTGCATCAAAATCGGTTCGGCAGTTTGGTTTTTAAATCAAAATAGCTGGAAAAAATATGTCATCCAAGTAAAGAAATTGCGAAATTGATACATGACAAGGATTTGTGTGTTATGCGATAACTAAAAAGGGTAAAATAAAAACGTTTTTGCAAAAAAATAACCGACTTCCAAAAAAAAAACACTAAAAAAAAGTGGAAAATAACATTACTTTCGGAAGTCGGTGCCAATAAAGTCAACGAAACAAACCATAGTCACCGACTTCCGAAAGTAATGTTATTTTCCACTTTTTTTTAGTGTTTTTTTTTTTTTGGAAGTCGGTTATTTTTTTAGCAAAAACGTTTTTTTTTATTTGAGTAAATGTTGGTGCTTTGACCTCGACGAGGAGTTTTGAAAGTACGGTCCTGAACAAAAAAAACTCGCAATGACGGAGAGAACCAGGTATATTTCGGCTTTGCTAAGAGTCTTTTTGCACCCATTTTAATTATAATTATAATCTTCTAATTTGGTTTGCTGGCAATTTTCATTCGTTGAAAAAAATATCTTCCTTCAAAGTTGCATAGTTTCATTTTTCCAAGTTACGGACCGGTTATCTGTCAAAGTCCCGTGTTTACCGCAGCCACGTCCGCCATTTATCCATACTTGTTTGACAAAACATTAAGATCACTACGTTTATGTTAGATCAAAACAGTAAATTAACAAAAAAACAATAACTTAAAATTACAAATGATTTCCGATTAGGTAAAAGTTTACATTGTCTTATTTTTTATTTATTTAGACCATCATTCATCATCAAAATATTTTACTCAATCCTTACATTATTATGTACTTGATTGATACACTTTACTTACAATAACCATAAAAAAAAAAAAAACATCAATCAAAACTTGACTTACATGTACTAAGTTATCATCTGCCTAGCCTTTTCCCAACTATGTTAAGGTCGGCTTCCAGTCTAACCAGACACAGCTGAATAACAGTATTTTACAAAAACCGACTGCCTATCTGACCTCCACAAGCTCGTTAATACTGTAGTTAATACGATACCCCTTGGTAAGACTGCTTGTTAGACTTTCGGGCCAGGTCAAAGATCTACAAATGACACCCGGGCCAAAGGCTTAACTTACGTATCAAGACATGGGGTAACTCGGTATATGATGGGTGGTCACCCATCCATGGATCAACCTAGCCAAGCGCGGCTTAACCTGAAAACTGAACCCAGCGGCTGCTATTATTTAGCCACGACCACCTACCGAGTACCTACAACTCATAATATAATGATATTTAAAAAGGAAGTAATAGTATTAGTTGTTAATAAATGTCTATATATCTTTTAATTTTTATGTGCAATAAAGACTAAGAATAAATAAATATAAGCCACCAATACTGTGTAACGTAACATGGTTTATATGACAAACTGCTGGTATTAATTACGGACTACGGCCTGTAATGGCCTACGTTCATGTGAATTTACAATGCTGCGGCGAATCGTTGTAATTTGATAGCGATAACAAGACTTGTTTTCAAATGGAGCTGTTTTGCATGTATTTGTAACTAGTATTAGGTAAATATTGTGTCATGGAATAGCATAACGTTATAATTATTACGCCTGTATTACTTGATGGGGTAGACAGGGTGTATCTACAGGGCGTCCCACGGATATGCCACATGGAGGGAAAGTACCTTGAATATTGTAGATGGAACATTTTACTGAATGAAGACATTATTTGAATTTAAAAAACAATTTAAACTGCATTCATAGATATTTAAATAATTACATGGTTGAACCGGGAATCGAACTCGTTACATGAGAAAAATAATCACCCTGTAGCTTTATCATACCGATCGAAAGGCCTCATCATAAGGATTATTTTTTGCTGAATAACATAGTGTCACAAATAAACGGAAGATACTTACTATACAGGCCGTCCCACGGATATTCGTGGGACGGCCTGTATAGTTAACTCACAATTTACCATTATATTAATGTCATAAGGGTCCAGTGGCCGCAAGCGCGAATACTGAGCACAAGGTACTGAGTCCGATTTCCGGGTCGGACTACGTGTCATTGGGTTTTTCTATAAAAAATCTCAGTAGCAGCCATGGAGTCTGGATTTATGCCCGGTCGATGGAAATAGGCTCAAATTCAAATTCATTTTAATTGCAAAAACATGTGTAGATAATATACATACATGGTATGATGCTTATTATAGGTGTTACAAGTGATTCTTTGGCTCAACATGTTTGACCATGGCTGGTGTACAAATTAGTTGGGAACTACCATAACCCCACGCTCACCCTCTATTACATGGGACTTAAAACGTAACTGGCGAAATGCGGGTGTACTATCAAGTACACCTCTACTTAACCCTTCAGGGATTACAAGCGTGATATTATGTTTTATGTGGCAAATAAATGTTCTTGGTATTTGGCATTACATGGGGCTTAAATATAACTGGCGAATTGCGGGTGCACTAAGTATTAACCCTTCAGGCAATTCAACCGTGGCATTAAGTTATGTTAAGTGGCAGATTGCCATCAACCGTGCGCAAATTCAGACTCCGGGCAGCCGCTGGAAAACATATTGGGAGCCTATAATACTTTGCCGGACCTTAGAATCCAACACGGGTCATAACCATAACCTATTAGAACAACGTATTTCATTGAGACAAGAAATGGACGAACATTTATTCATAACCAGAATACACGGACAGATAATCAAAGACAAAACATAGAGTACATTACCAAAGATGGAATTAGTGATCGATCATAGACTATATTTTAAAAATACAATACACTCGCGTTTGCGACCTCTCACGATTCTATCTTTATTATTTCTTAAACGATTTGAAACTTTTCTACCTTCGCCCTAACTCAAAGAAATCCTTATACATACACATTCTAATAAACTTGTCGTTACACACCTTAAATATTGTAAATAAGGTCTTAGCACATCGCTTCGTTATTGTCAAACTTGAGAATGAAGCAAGCGCGCGAGAGCAATTAATAAGATTTTGGGTATGATGTTCAAATATTGTAGCGCATATTTGAGTTGCTTCCACGTATTACTAGTACGCTCTAACTTTGAAGTACGCGAGATACTGAAGTCATATTTATTGAGTCTCTAATTGCAGCATTCAGTAAATATGATTTTGGTAAGAGTATCAAATATGCGTTTCACTGTTATTGTCTTGTACAACTAAAAGACTAGTGTTGCAATCATTCTTCATGAAAATCATTGTTTGCTTGGATACAAGGTGTCTATGTTTCCACCCAGCCTATTGGCTAAAGCGGTAGTAAGGGTGTCAGAATTTAATGGCTTCATCTCTCAAAAGACAACAACTTTCAGTAAATAATAGAGACACACCAAAAGGAAAAGAATATTTTTTAACACAATGAAACCCATCGATTAATTAACACATTCCCAACTATTGAGAGGTACGCTCAAACTTCAAAAAACAAAGTTCATTTAACAAAATTAATAACGTACGAAAAGTTTAGTTAGTAACTTATTTTAATTAAATGAAATGCGAACTTCGTTAAAGCTTAGAACAATGAAACAATTAATTTCATAAAACATTGCATTCAATTATATCTGTCTGAAGTAATGATAGTCATTATCTAGATGAAATTAATGAATGGATACAGCCGAGTAAGAATGAGGTCAAATGAACTGTAATAAATTAAAAGTCATATAAAATAAAAAACAGTTTTCTGCTCGCCGAACAAAGTACAAGTTCGCGGTATGAATGAACAGCAATTTGTAAATCATTAAGTAACACATGAATGGGGTAAAATAACGGTTTGCATTCTTCAATGTTTCATGTTGGAAATATCAAAAGGTTGAAGTCGAAAAGTTTAAGAGCGGCCACTCCCAACGATCCCACACACACTCGTACAAATCAAAGTAACGGCGACGCCCTGAATAGCCCACGTGTTCAGCTCTGTTCAATGGTAAATCGAATATACGCATTTCGTGTGGACATTCTTTTCTTTGAACTATAAAAGAAAGTGTCGACTAAAAAATACTAAGAAAATTCAAGCAAGAATTTAAAAGTCGAAAAGTAAACATTCATTTGGACAAAGCAAACGATGTCCAGTGTTTAATTAGTTAAAAAAATACCATAGACAAATCCAAGACGTACATTAAAAAGACGTTGTGGAGCACACAAGGGGCCTCGGATCGATGGTCCGTCGTACACCTAATCGATAGCGCCGTACTACTGGCTCAATGGGGTGCGCGCGCCGCCCGACTTACATAACGCGCAGAACGCCACCTGTTGCTTAATACTACCACCCATTTATAACCCGACCACGCTGCAAAGGCCGTCTCACCTCCACGTAGAGTCGGTTCTCGTGTACTATCAAATTCGGGCGGGTAGCCGGAGTCAATGCACTTGGGCAACCTTCGACGCTGCACTCAAGGGTGCATAGTAGGGTAGCGGTGTGTAGCTATGATAATGATCTTCGTTACCGTTATTGGAAGGCGTAATGAAGAGTTTACGCTGTAAAGGGTATGGGAGTGCATAAAGTCGCTTGATACTTTGCGTTTGAGAACTGCGGTCCTTATGTCCTAGCAAAACAAATTTGTACTTGCAGATTTTTAAGCTTTAGTGCGGAATGCCGGCGTAAGCTCTAAATGGGGGTTGTGTGCCTGCATAATGGAGTTATTTGAGTGTCTTTTACGTACTTTTGTACGATCAAACTCCTTTTTTTGTATAAACCTTTTTTAATATGTGTTTTTTTCCGCTTTTCTCTTTCAACTAGAAGAGAATTGCCGTTCGTCCGTGAATAACCGATAAAATCGTGCGAGTATCCGGTTTTCCGGATGGCCGCAGAGATCAGACGGCGCTACGCACGGGACCGGAAACTGTACACGACACGGATGAACAGATCGGTCGTGTGAGTCCACTTGTTTGTACGGAGGCCCGCAATGAGGCGGGAAATAAACGGACAAAACAATTGAATCGTTATTATTAAGTTTTCTCGCCTGTTTGAGCAAGGGGATGACCAGAGGCAAACGTATTGCGGGTTTTTTTCTATGTCTGACGTCTGCATTAAATGCCCTATTTTTACAGATTAACGAGCATAATACAATTACATAAATAGATACGAGTATACCGAGGGACATTTTTGTCTCTGCATCACCCTGGTATAAAATGCCTTAGCCATTAAGCCTTTGAAATTTGTTATTTCTACTTATCAAAAAAAAAAAAACAAAATCTAAACGTTGCTACTTTCTCTGTTTATTATATAGTCAGCCAAAGTATTATGCCTTTCTAGGAAGAATGTCAAATCCAGCGTCTTATTTTTGTAAAAACAAAGCCAAAAGATTTTACAATTCATTTATTTTCAAAGTGACTGCAAAATTACACCCACGCTTTAAAATACTGCGTAGGTCTTCAAACGAATAGAATAGGTAACATGTTTCACAAACAGGCGTGGGTTTAAAGATCAGAATCGCTGAAGCATTGACAGGTTTGTAAGTACCGCCCACGGCGCCGCAGTGGAGTGTTGCCCTTATTTGTGACGGGTGACAAGACATATTGCATGATGATTACAGGGTAATTTGTAGGTAGGCGAGGGTGTTATAAGTAGATATAGTTTTTATGAATGCTCACGGTTTTAGTATGAAATGTGATGGTTGATAGATTTATTTTCTGATGTTTGATCATTGATAAAAAGAGTCCTGGGCATGAAATTACTTTTATACCTACGCTGTTAATGGACTAGAGCAGAGGTTCCCAAACTTTTTTTCTCGTTGACCACTTTCACAATTTTCTGGTTTTGGTGGACCCCTTGCTGCTACATTTCGACCATATTACTAAAATTCGTCAAAAAATTTGTCGATTAGATCTAACGATGAAAATATGAATTCTGTCATGATTGCACGAAAACCGTAACTCCTAAAAAATATTTGCAAAAACTCTGAAAATTAGAATCTTAAACCTTCAAAACCCTTTTTTTTTAAGTCAATACGGTCTTTTTTTACCGAAATACAACCTGTCAAAAAGCACCGCATTTTTTTTTGTAGTATATTATCTGCCACATTGATAAGTAAAGCCAAACGAACATTTTTGTTCTTCACTATTGAAACCAGATACATTTTCGTGAACACCCACTTACAATTTGTAAATCCCCATTGTTTTTTCACGCCAACGTAGACCCCGTCGAGTCTCCCGTGGACCCCTGGGGGTCCACCTGGACCACTTTAGGAATCACTGGACTAGAGTATTTTACTGTCTTATTATACAGTTACAGAGGGCAAAAAGTGATACTCGCTTTGAAAACTTTTTCTATTTCTACAACGACATAACGACACGAGAGCCTCACCTCTATACTGTAATATTCCGTGTATACAGCGTGGAAGTGACTCCGACGCTAAAACTGTTACCACGTATTATATACATCATTCTGAACCACATAGAAATATTTCGTCGATTATTAAAAAAGAAAACAGATGTTTCCTACAAAACTGCAATACCTGTACGATCACAATGTATGGAACAGCTGATTTTTTTTTCAAGATATTAAATAAGCAGTACCTTTGTGCTCGTTTTCAGTATTTTGTGTGTACATAAATAGATAAATAAATAACATTCAACAGAATTGACTGCTAATTGGAGCTTTTCGGATGAATTGCTCAAATAAATTCAATACAATTTTTTCATTTCCATCATATTTATCTCTGATAGTATGTCTTATTGTCTAAGCTCTCACGGTTATACTTTGTCGATAAGCAATAAAATGATAACATAAATGCCCTCTATAATGAGTTCGGCTACCTCACAAAATGTCTTGAGAATACCTACTGGAAAAGTAACCTAATCCAAATACATTTAAGCTCTAATTGGTAAAAAACATCCAAGGAATAAATAAATATTCGTCGAAAAATTATTGTCACAAAAAATATGTCTAACAAGCAAATAAACTCACTCAACCTAAACATAATATGTGTCACCAAAAGAAATTACGAACATTACTAACATATTATTACATTATTTACGTATATGTACTTATAACATTTAATTGGCATATAAAAATATCCCCGGGCATAACCTTTCTGCCCACGACATGTTTTTATTAAACCCACATAAAAACATCAGTTTGATATTTAACAAATCTTTTTTAAATAATCGTTGACATTAAGAAAACCAGTCACCCGTAGCTTAAATAACCATATTGTTTAAGTATGGTATGTTAGAATCGGTTGGAATTTCGTATCAATAAACGATTTATTTTTAATCAGTTGTCAAAACCGTCTGACAAGCGAAAGTTTGTGAGTCCGATTCGTTCTTCTATGCTGCTTTTAATATAATATGTATACATTAGCTAAAGGAAAGCGAAATTTCTGTACGAGAAGAGGCCTTTGCCCAGCAGTGGGACAGTAATAGGTTGGAACACATAACATAACATAAGATCATGCCTGTAATCCCAGAAGTGTTAGGCAGACATTTCGCCAGTTATAAAGAAAAAACCCAATAAAACTTTGCCCGACCTGGGAATCGAACCCTATAGGCTGGAACTATTATTATAAAGCGAGTATTACATGAATACAGTACCTTTATTTTTGTGCTTAAAGTGACACTCTATTATCATGACCACGACTTAATATATTTACTCATCTTTTTCCCAAAATTGGTGCTTAATCTCCCCATGAATAAAGTAAACGTTCTTCCTAACTTCCGTAACTTAATTCCGCTAGCCGTGGTTAAAGCATTAATACCACTTAGATCGGCCCTCACCCCATAAGAGAATTAGAGCGAAAAGATAAGTCCATTCAGTTTAATTATCCCATTCCAAGGGAAACCATCGGATTGCCATGAAAGTTGGCAGAATTTGATGATGAAAATTATTTATGGTTATGGCATTTATAGACCATGGACTATGAAATTGTGATTTGTGGCTTACAATAACGGAGATGTGACGTGATGATTCTATGTACCAAGACAAGAAGAAAGGTCGTATAAGTTTATTAGATTTTTTTTCTACGACATTTTCACACAATTGTACCTACAAACATAGACAACAATCGTAGCCCTAAATCAGTAACCAAATAGTTCCAATAATAAATTGCTTTTTTTAAGCGTCCATGCATCTTGTTAAGTAAAGTCTAGCCAAACCTGCCAGCGTTTGGCTAGACTAGGCAAGCCAAAAAGAATAACTAATTTTCAAGAATAAAGAAGACTGCAAATTTCTTTCTTTTAGACAAAGATTTAAGAAGCTTTTAAGACTAACTTGGCACATCTTCAAGTGAGTATGAATTTGTGCAGACGAATTATTTTAATACGTGGGTGGGTTGAGAACATCTATTTTCACCTTTGATATTACCTCCCTGTATGCACCCACGGAAAATCTGTCAACGGTTTAATTAATCCCTAAGGCTAGAAGTTTTAGTTAACCAAACTGACATCGTTAGTAGTTAGAGGTAATTATGCAGCTATGGTGAAGGTTTGTGGTGCCAATATTCCTACTTTTGCTTTTTCTGTGTAGTTTTATCTCTTGGCATGCGATGCGGTTAATCATAATCAAAATTTCAGTCAGACGTTTGATGATAAACATCGACTCCCCGAAAAGCACTTGTTCTCCCCGTCATTGCGATTATTTTATGTTCTAGCTAGACCATACCAGGGAATCTTCTAGTCTCGCAGATATTGGAGGTCAATGCTCCAACTTTTTCACAAGTTTTTTTTTTAATACTAATTTTTAATGATAATGTTAGAACATTACTTCAAATACTTCCATGACTCGTGTACTATTCAATGCATCCATCAGCACAATGTTGTGAGTGCGGTACATTGAGTTTTACCGTAAAACGTGATTACTCATCCAAAAAAAAGTCGTTTCCCAGCAATAACTTTTGTTTTTTACTTAGTTCGATGTACACAAGGCTTGATTGACGGCTTTGACTTGAAGGGTCCGTTTACACCTTGTATATGCTTCCTGCAACGAGCAGATTCCCGCAGCCTTCACCAGGTGGCCTACCATGACGTCTTAATGCAGGAATGTTATAGTTCTATTCCAGTGTTTGAAAAAGACAGAGCTATACAGGATGTCTAGCGCCATCTCATTCCCACACTGGAACACACAATAGAACTAAAAGATTCGTGCATTAAGACGTAATGTTAGGCCACCAGGTCTTCGGTTAGCCTAGTATTTTTTATGTAACTGACAAACTTTTTCATTCGTAGGTTGTGTTACTACTCATTTATATGCATAGCCATGATTGCTTTATTTAGTTTATAACCTAATTTCCATTACCCTTTTTCCAGCATATGAATCTGGAGGTTCATCACAAAAATTTTGATGGAATTTCCACATGAAACACTTTTAGTGTACCCTCAGGTGGGGCAAAAAGTGAAATTGCGAAAAACACACGCTACCTCCATAAAACATAGCCACATGGAATGGTGCAGTGTTCCAGAGACCCCGTAGAATGGGGTTGCCTGAAATAGGCACTTCGGAATGCGATAAACTTGTCACATCATTTGGATATCTTGCCAGAATGAGGAACTACGGTTTGAGGACCGATACCCTGATGCAGATGCAAAGATAGGGATGGTTTATGGCTACGTTCTTTTGTTAGAGGGAGGCCTAAATCCAAACAATATCTATGCTATAGAAAATGACAGTATTTGACGTTATCGTCGAGATCTTATCTGAACATAACTGCATACATACATACATTAGTGGCGTTTCGTTTCATATTTCCACAAAGATTTTCACGATTGACAAACACTTTGTATACATTTTTGACGTCACATTTTTTTTTAATAAAACCTAGCCCCACACTAGGAATTTCTCTAGTGCCTATACAAACATTTAAACTCACATACACAAACAGCCAGACCCGGAACAACTACCTGTAGGCCATACAAATATTTTTTCAGTGCGGGAATCGAACCCGCAACACACAGCGGAGCAGCATCACTCAGCCACTGCGCCAACCGTGCGTTTTGTTTAGGCCCTCTAGGTTTCATGAGTCTGTTCTATCAGGATAAGTGAAAACATTCCTGAAAATTAATTACATTCCACAAACTTCACAATGGTACTTAGATTTTCACTTCAACAAGGAAACCTGTTCAATAGACTCGAAAGTACTCATTGAATATTTGGATACCAAAATAGTCTTCGATCCATGAACGAAATATTCTTAGCAGAAACATTCGCAACTTTAGAGCAAATACAAAACAATATTAAAAGCTGCTTTAAACCGTACAGCATAACCACAAAATCAATTTCCTAACTCCGCTTAGCAAAAACCAGCGATGAAAGCGCTTTAATAAAAAAGCAATCAAGTTTTTCAATCAAAACAGCTGCATGTAATATCTGCAGCCCCGGGCTATGGGATCGTCAAGGCTATCGTCTAGTCGGCACACAGACGAACCGACGGGTCTGATAATGTCATTTGACCTATGGACTATTGCTTTTGGGCACGAAATGCAGACATAATGCAATGGATGACACAAATTGCGCAGTGGAGGAGTTTCTTTCTTAATTTTAAATGAATTTTCGGTATAGTTCGACGAATTTTCACGTTTCGTGGCAAAGAATTTTCAAAAAAAGGATTTTGTTAAAATGAGAACATCCTCCTTATTTGAAGTTAAAAAAAAAACAGTGCGTAAGTTTTCAATAAGCAGCTGTATACAAATCTAGGCTATGAGGGTTGCCAAGTCTACTAGAAATGAAAAAACGTTTCTGGTACTCAATATTAGGTATTTGAAATTTGATCTCTAAATAAACTCCTCGTCTGCAAAACCATCCCCTTTTGACGTCAGTTTAAATGAGACGTAATTTCATCTCAATGTCTCCATGACAACAGAAAATATATCAAAATACCCTCAGTTAATATAAGCTACCCCTTAGCATAAAATCTAGTAGTAGCTCAAGGATATCGTCTAGACAGGAGACAACCACCATTACTAATAATGTCTCGTGAAATATGTTCTATTGCTCTTCCACTGGGATGGGAATTGAATTATGTCAATGTCAGACTCTTGGGGAATGTAAGGAGTTAACCTTAGTGCTCATTTACGGAGACGCGGCGCGTCAGGCGGTGCGTCGAGCGGTGCCAGTCAAAAAAAGTTTGCGAGCAGTTTGAAAAATCGATCAAACTGATCGCTAACTTTTTTTGACTTGTGTATGCGCGTCCATCGCCGCGCTGCCCGCGGTGGGCGATGCGGCGGGTGACTTAAAAATCCGTGAAAAGACGCGGCGCGTTGTGCGGCGCGGCCCGCTTTCAATTTAAACATATGGCGATGTATGGGAGCGTTTACGGAGAAGCGACTTTACGCGTCGGCCCGCAAGTTGTGCGGTGCCCGCCCGTCGCCCGCAGCGTGGCCCGCGGCGTTGGACGCGCATACACACATCCAAAGAAGTTTTATTTTTATTTTGTTTTAATTTTTTAATATTCTATTATTTATTCTATATTTTTAAGTAAAGAATCTAAAAAGAAGAAGAAATTATAACATAGGCACTTATTTTCATTTAGTAAAAGAAGGTCGCTCGGTGGTCTCATATAAATATTAACTTTAGTTGGGTAGTTAATGAGTTAGCTTCTATTATACGATTCTATGTATTTTTTCTTCTTCGTCTATGTTGATGATCTCCTAATATCTTCTAGATACAATTTAAAATAAACACATGACAAGAACTTGTGTGGAATGCTTTAACATCGTCAGTCATGAACCCCATAATTAAAAATACTACACGACTGTGAAAACAAGTGCCTCATGCAATTTAATGCCGTTGTGCAACAGAGTTATTTACCATGTGAAAACGTAGGAATCAACTTAGGAGACAACGTAAGAGTCAACTTGTCATCCAATAAACATGAAAATTTAATAAGCAAGATTGAAGTGATGGGACCAAATCTTGTTTGTTTCTTTCCAAATTAACTTTTACAGAAAGGACTTCAACCAAAATGGGCTAACCGTGAACAATCCTATTGGGAAAGAAGGAATTCATAAATAATTTAGTAATAATATTTACTGAACATTGGTCCTTAATCGGGAGTGTCAATATAAATAATATTAAAAACGAATAAAAAAGATTTTTAATTGATTTGTATTTGTATGGTGACAGTGGCGTTGAGTTAGGGTTGCCTAAAAAATAAAAACACAGCAAAAATAATATCGATATTTTTGATGTTTCGATTCGAGAGCTTCGAAAAATTCAAATGTTTTCCTGGAAGACCAAGCTTTGCTCTGGCTGTTGGAGGGTTCATCACCAGCATCACCATCATCATCTTAACCTTACATGAATAAAAAGATATACTTTACGTAGAACAACATTTTTTTTTTGAGATGGTAAAATCATCCATTTATTTCTCCCGCTCTAGGGTGGAGCGGAAGGGCGTGTCAGACTTTGACTGACTAACACTGTTCAAAGAGGAGACTTACCGCCATGATTATAGCATGCCCACGTAGAACAAACGTTGAACGTCGTTTAGCCTATATCGGGGAAAAATAGTAAGAGTCGTTCGTAATTGGTAATTCGTCTTCGTTCGTTTGGGTTTTGTTCGTCGTGGTAGCGGGTATTATTAACACGTGCTTTTCTTGAAGATTCTTATTGTAATGCGGCGTGGTCCATAACCAAAAGAATTACGCAAAACAAAACAGCACAACACGATGGAATCGATTTCAAATCGAGTGTTCGACTGACAGTGCAGAGAACTGGCAACACTGACCCAGACCCAATTGTCAAATTGTCAATGTGAAAATGTCATTCGCTTATCGCTTTGCGTTTGCGTTCTTTTTCGTATCGTATTGTGAATATTATCTCGACTTTAGCTATTTTTGACGACTTGTGCTGTTCAAAATGGATTCTGATGATTTTCTGAACGACGACCCCGGCTCACTCTCGGACTCAGTACCCGCTTCACACGTTAACCCTAGCATTTCTCCGCTTAATGAACCCGCTTTACATGAAGACTTGCGCGTGAACATGGACTTATTTATATTATTTAACCAATTTGATACAAAACTTCTTATATATATGTTTTCTTCCTACTGTAAGCCACTCAATAAAATCAATAATAGTGCAATATATTTATGTTCATGTTCAAGCCCAATCGCCATACAAAGTGGTTGATGTCCTTTCTTGAGAACTCATAAAACCAATCTTCCTATCCTATCTTTACTCCTTTTCCCATTAACACATCAAAGTTTCTTTACTTAAATATATTTAAAAAACTCCTCCACTAAAATCTTCCACTGTAACAACCCAGTTAACGTTGAGACAGGCGCCAGCCTCAACTAAACCCCATTACAAGGCTGGTGACACCATGACGTCATTACCATCGATAATTGACGCTTACGAGAACATGCCATGACCTTTCACAGAGAACTGACCCATTTTGCAGATGAGTTAGTGGTGTGTTTTCTGTCTAGGACGTTTTGAAGGGATGTATTTAAGGCCAGAGGTTATTTTGTCGGTCGTGAGGGTCGACCGAACTGGTACGGTCAGATCGTGGACAGGCTACGGACAGATACTTCAGCGCAATTTCTGTCAGTCCCGTGTCCAGTCAACAATCTGTTCGGACCGGTTCGACCTTTGCGGGATACGTGTATGCTTTGTTTTGCAAGTAATTAACAATTGCTTGAGTAATACAAAATTATGAATGTATCTCACGAAAGCTTTGGCAGATGTGTTGTATAATAACTTACACCCAAATTTCGCCAGTCATGTTTTGGGGATTTTTGTCGCCCGCGGACAGAATTCCTACGTCTGCGCAGGTCTTTAGTGGCTACTTTAATACCTATTTAACCTTGAACAGGATACTTATTATTGTTGTTCTCTTTCTAAATAAATAAATAACCCTATTTTTGTACAAAATAAAATATTGAGAAAACTTCTCACTTCATTCAGACACGGAGCAAATAAAGCTATAAATAAAACTATCTTGTGGGTGGAGATTAGCTCCATAACTCTAAGCAAGACCACTTTCAAAAGAAGTTTATTGATCCATCTTTAAGGTCAGTAATAATTTAAGAATCTACCTCTTCGAGCGAGAGAGTTGTGTTTTTTGTTGTTATGTTGTGTATATATATTTTTAAGTGCAATAAAGAATAAGATTAAAGTGTATTCTCTAATCGTGGGTATCGCTGCTCAGTTCAAAGTTCCTGTTTGCCAAACAACACTAGGCGTCACCTAAATGAGTTCCTAAACAATTTAGAAATTTTCTGAATTTAAGCATGTTAGTACGATAAAGTCTTTAGTCTTCTTCTTTATCTTGTGGTTTGTGCCTAACCTGGTGTCAAAGTTTTCATGCCGCCCATGGGCCTCTGAATTGGCTTTACATGCCGTCGAGAAATATCTCTCAGGCATGCTGGTTTCCTCACGGTGTTTTCCTTCACCGCAGCAAGTGATAATTATACAATACGCACATGAATCCGATAAATCTGATATTCTGATAGAGGTGCCTGTCTTGGGTTCGAAATCGAAACCTATGACTTGGCAGTCCGACGGTGATACCACGTCTTTAGTAACTTAAATAGATTTACTGACATTACTCACAATTTTATTAAGACTGTCATTTATTCTCAGTAAGCAGTCTTTTATCTTCTCACAATTTCTTTTGTGCTCACATAATTAAATCACAGATACGCACATTAGACTATAAAAGTAAAATAGTAGGCACATTTGATGATAATATTCAATAATTCTCCTTAATGAGTCTAGGATCTGTCTGAGCCTTTATATAATATAATTGAATAGTCCACTAAGTTTCGTTGATATTTTCTATTTCAAACCCTCAACGTGGACTATATTTTGAGCAAACTACTAGGATGGTATATGAGTAGGTATATAATTAGTTTAGCATATAACTAGTGGGTATATAAATGTGAACAAATAAAGATGACGCGTCGGTATAAATGTTTGTATTAATCTCGGTAATTACTGGTCTGGAAAAAGTGGCGTGGGAGTCTAGTAAATAATAATAACTATGATAGCTATTTGATGCTGTTCTGGGCCGACACGCTAAGAAGAAGTTGTTGGCTGTGAATCTATTTTTTTTTCTGTCTTTAGTCTGGGCAGGCCCCATAGAAGTTTTCAGGATGAGCGGGACGAATCTAGCGACCAACAACCAACATGCTCTGTATCGATAGAACCAGAAATCCAGGGTATATTGCTTTCTTCATCTGTGGAATTATTCAAGCAAAGACTAGCAGTGTTTTTTAAACTAGGTAACTGTAAAAATCTCAGTGCCGAGCTACGTCTCTTGATTAAAAATAAATTGATGTTCTTTAATTTATTGTTTATTTAGTAGGAAAGTTGTCCATGAAAATAAAGTGATTAAAAGAAACCAACACTAAGCTGTGTTAGCCAAGTAATTGCATAAACAAATATTTTCTACTACTCGGTGACATAGTTTCCAACTGCCCACTGACTCGAGACTAAGTCAATTAAAACTGCGTCCGTACACTAATTACACCCTTTAACTTCGTCGTGGTTAATGTGAAAAAAGCTACTGAAAAAAAATATATATATATTCCACTTGAAACAAAAATAGCCCAACCCGTCTTGGGTGTATCGTGGGAGGTGTCTAAAAATATTGCGAAAGAATAAATGGCAAAGTTGTTTTTAGAATTTCCGTGGAGCTGGTCGATAGAGATTTTAAGTGATAAAATATAGTACAGATTTGATCACCTACAATCTCTGTACGGAATTCAAGTCAAAGATTATAATTAAAATGCTGCCATCACATACAAAAAGGGAGACTTTTCTTTAAAGACAAGAAATTCTATCGACACTTTTTAAAATCAAGTTATGAGTGTGTGCACAGAAGTTGGATCATTGACAATAACATGTGTTATAATCGACATTTGTTCAAAATTCATTATAAAACAATCAAAAACCGAGTACCTATCAATAAACAATTTAACTGATACCAAGAGAATTGATCAAACAGAATACCTCCGGCGAAACTTTTCACATAATTGTTTCACACGAATAACGTTAGAAAGTTCCTTTTGAAACGGTTAATTTATTCCTAACGTTTATATATATATTTACATAACAAAAGGTTGCTTAGTAAACAATGCCGTCGGAGGAATTCCTTTCACGAATAAAACCTTTATCATACATCCCATAACTTGTTGTAATCTCAAGTATTATAGGATAAGTTGAAGATAAGTTGAGCTTTCGCTTGTTCTAAGTTTAGGGTTTGAAAAACATGTAAAATTTGATTATTCCTGAAGTCTTCAGTTATAATTAGGTTTTAGTTTGCGAAATAATGTCGCTCAAGTCAGGGATTTGAATCGATTAGATGAGACGTGGAAAAGTGTTACACACAAATGGTGACGCTTTTTCACTCACCCCACGCTCTCACATCCCGAAGAAAGTTAGATTTTCAGTATAATTGAGAGATACAATACCTACCATTAAACAATACTTAAACACTAAATTTACCAATTTCTTTAAAATATTCAAAGCAATATTATCTACATAACGTAACATCACTTTTAAGTCCCATGTAATTAGGTCCGAACCTATTGCCATCAACCGGGCACAAATCCAGACTCCATGGCTGCTAGACCAACGAAGCAGTCAATATTTTCCATTACTTTGTATTTACTCTAACCTACGCAATTGCTTGATACTGCGTCAACAAGCCAGTGAAAAGGGCAGTCCACACAGGAGGGAGAGCAAGTCTCGTGTCAATAGTTCAGTGTCCTAGTTGTTAATTCAAACTAAACAAGGATCATTGAAGCTAGGCAAGCATGCGGGCATTTCAAACAGTAAACTGTGTAACTATAGGTTTGTCGACAGTTTCTATCACTTAATAGGCGACGCGACGTGGAGACTCAACATTATATCACATTATGACCACCCGAATGGTGCAGCGGTAGTGAGGCTGCCTTACGTTCATAGGGTTCCGAGTTCGAATCCCGGTAGGAGCAAGTGTTTGTGTGATAAGCATGGACATTTGTTACCGAGTCATGGATGTTTATATGTATAATAAGTATGTATTTACAAACAAAAAAGTATCGATGTAGTATATGAACTATCTGGTGTCCACGACACAAGCCTCGTTGCTTAGTGTGGCACTAGATGGCGCTGTGTGTAATGTCCAGCGATATTATTATTATTATATACACATGCGAAAAGGAATGTAACATTTGTGAAATTAAATCTACACCTTTAGTAAATGAATGAAACAATTTCATGACTAACTCCCAGCCCTCTGTAAATTATTGTGAGAAATGTTATTCAACTTAATTACAGCTAAATGTTAAACGTCATAACATCACTAAACTTTCACTATCACTTACGGGATATCCTGTCTGTAATTCCCGAAGTTTTAGGCAGAGGTTTACCTATTAAATACTACACCCACATTTCGCCAGTTTTGTTTAAGTCCCATGTAATAGGGGGCGAGCCTATCCTATGTGCCCGGTAACTAAATGTATAAGAATAACATTTATTTATATTTTAATGAGACTTCCGGTGCAAGATGTTTTGTACGGTTGATGGTAATAGGCACGTCGCCTTTTATTTGGGACATGCAAAATATGGGTGTACGTACATAATATAACTCTGCTTAAGTCTTCGGGGAATATATGCGTAATGTTTGGTTATGTTTAAAGAGACATCTAATATTTCTATAATACTGTAACAGGTTTGACATACTAATTATCTTGTATGTTTCATGTGAAACATATAGAAAAAGTCGTATTGTTTGATAAATATAATTAATACATACATATACAAGGTGTTCCTTTGCATCCTCGTCGAATTCAAGGAGGTAACTATGCTAATGATTCTCGACCCGAATCAATAATAAAATGGGTAGGTAATTTTTTATATTTTTTCTTAATATCGGAAATCAATAAGTGTATACCACCTGTATTAAAACGCGGCGCGTCTAATACTAGCCCTATAACCGCGCTTTCACACACACAAACAAACGCAGACGTTTATTCGATAAACGGGTGATTCTCCTCTTTTGAAAAGGGCTTCATTCTGAAATAGTGTCAAATTAAAACAACTAAAAAAAGCAGCGTTTATTATTATTGACCAGGAACCGTAATTTATATTGATTGTTTACGTCTTCTATGATAACCTCCTGAATTTTGAGGACGTTGCAAAACTACACCTTGTATGTCTTGTGCAAAGCCTATATTTATCATACTGTATTTTTTTCACGGATATAATGGAACCTTCCTATCGTAGATCTATTTTGTGATTACAATGTCGTGTCTGTCATCACTCTATGTAAAGTTTCCATGCATATAAAATGGAAACTCATTCACAATATTGCGGATGTATAGATATGAAGTTTTAATCCGAGACGGCGTCGAAACAATGCATTTTATTACGTACATTGTTGTTTTGCTTTAGATTGGCGCTATTGTATAAAAATGACGAGTATGTTGTTATCATTTTGTCACCATAATACAAGGTGTAACGGACCCTTTTCCCTGGTGGCTGAGAGAATGTCATGCTCACTAAAATGTCTCGCTGATGGTGGCGCGTGTGTCGGGTCGTTTAGTTCCCTTCAAAATGGTTGAGTTGAATGATGGCTGATCCATGCGTCATGTTCGTGAACGGGCGCTGACAGTAGGGACTGGTCATCTCGCAGCTGCCAAGGATTATTGTATTTTTGAATTGTTGATTTTATCTTTTTACTCTGGACGCTCTTACTTGCACGTCTTTCTACATCGTTCTCACATGTATGTATAATCTCGACTTGAATGATGTTACCAAGATTTTGTAAAAACATATTGATTTAAAAGAGTGTCCATGGAGTTTCTTGCCCATTCTTCTCCATAGGATCTACGCTTTCGAATGGGCAACTACAGTACTTTCACAAGTTATTATGCCTTGTGACAGGGAATGTAGCTTAGTTTATTTTTTTGTGTTTTGACATTCAAAAGTGCCTGTAAAGGTCTAATTGAAATAAATACTTTGAGTTTGAGTTCACGAAGCCGTCAACCAAGCATTCTGTACATCAAACTAAGTAAAGTCGTTATTTTTTTTTTGGGTAAAATAATACGTTTTACGGTAGGATTCAATGTAACGCACTCATTAAAATACATTGTACTGATGGATGCATTGAATCGTACGGGGGTCGTGATGGTATTTAAAGTAAAATTATAACATTCAAAATTGTATTTTAAAAAAAATGGGAAACGAACTCGTTAATGTTGACATTTCATTTTTCTACAATTATCACCGTTTATCACCAGAAGCCCAGACATTTACTTCAAAACGAGACATTAAATCAATCGAAGTTTGTTTATTGATGCAGCTTCAATATTAAAAACCAATACATTAACGAAGTGAGCTACTTCAACCGAACCAATGCGTCTTAACGCTATATCTACAAGTTTATTTACTAAGAGAGCAAAGTCTATTCACGAGGTAATAAAATATTTAATATCGGTAAAGTTTTTAAAATTGTTAATAGTTTTTAATAAACAGTTATATTGTGAAACATACTTTATTTCTGAATGTATGTTATAACTTAAATATTCGACTTTATCGTGGATGGTAAACATTAGATTTTTGGTTCTTTAATTAGTGTATGAGGATACATGAAAGCCCCCAATAAAGACAAAAAAAATATTATCACTCCCCATGATAGGTCACTTATTAAGTGTCCACAGTTAGCTGACATTTGTGACAAATACTTACTAATAATCCCTCTCCTTAAAATAAATTCTTAGACCCATATTTTGGGACCATGATCAATCTTGACTTTCAATGTAACGCTAGATTTCAGCAAAGATTAGATACTATTAAATCTGTCAGTTTAACATCAAGATCCGTGACCAATCATTATTTTTGAAAGTACCTCAACCTTTTACGACATTCACTCACAAATAGCTCAAACATCAAGGAAAAAGAAATTAATAAATCTGTCCAAACAGTCCAAAATACTATCAATACTCCTTACACTTTTGCGTTTAAAAAGTTAAAAATCTTGTTTTGTATTTTATCTGTGCTTCACACTCATTCATTGACTGCTAGACTTCTGGCTACCATTTTGTAAAGCGTAAAAAAATTAAGAAATAAAAAACCAGTTGTTCGAAGATCACACGTTTATTTGGTGTCCCCAATCCCACATAACTTACAATTTGTCTTGTCTTATTTTTCTTACTTCAATTAATTTTACTTGGCATTTACTTAATACAAGTTCCCTTCTACTTGAACAAGTGGGCAGGACTAAGGAAACCTTAGACATAGTGTGGGATTACCAGGAGACGCCTACAGCACCCCCTAAGGCTTTGTGAGTCACCGGCTAAATTAATTCCTTTCGTTGTATAGTTCGTATGTACTTATACTCTATGGATGATTCAGAGTTAAAGGGTATGAAGTTAAGACAATCGTGTGATGTTCTTGGTGAGATCATGTGGGTTTGGTTATGATGTATTGCTTCTTATTACAATACCTATTACACAGTGTAAAAGATGTGAATAAGCTTTATCTTGTAAGTCGTTAAACCTTTCAGTTTTTATTTAGTATGATAGTTGATTCATAAAATGTGGAACTATCTAACTTAGTAAGACAACGAACGAAGCAAGAGATTTTTAATAGTTAATAGATATGCAAAAGTGGCTCGTAGTGTTCTGCGGTTTCGTCTATCCTTGCAGATGTTAATGTATAAGTAACAAAACGAAGTAACATAATAGTGTATGACAAGCTATCCTTGTGGTATTGTAACGATGTCTCCCTCTAATTTTTTTTTTTTTTTTTGATGAACAATAAATAAGAATAAAGTTACTCTCAGACGCTAAACCCGTTGAGAGAACTTCAATTCAAAAATAAAATGGGCTACCAACTACCTGACTGTTCTATCATAATTACCATCTAAAAATGCCATCATCTCGAAGGCCTATGTAAATATTTACGACACAACATTCTCCAACTTTCATACTAAAAGCTTCACGCTGCTGCCGAAATTTTTAAGCGGAACGTATTCGCAAGTCGGCTAATGTCCCGTAGCGCTATTAAAGGCACTTCGCCCTGGTCCCACGTACGGCCCATTAAAAACTTTGTACCATATTACCCTCTACGTCTTGGACCGAAAATTGAGGCTACTTTAAAAGGATTGAATATTTTTTATGTAATTTGTAATTTTGGTTGCATCGGTGAAGATTCTGCAGTTTTAGATAATAGAATGGTTGCATATTATCTATCTTCTTGCCTATATATATCCACTTCTGCCATACACGTGACAAACAATTTACCTTTTGTTTTAACAACAATTTCACAGTAAATTTTTAGCTATCTGCCTACTCCTCGCCACGTCTTTCCTCTTCTTTTCCCTAACTAGTACCTCCTAGTATTTTTTACTACTCCACCCACTTACCTACCTACTTACTACCTGCCTACCTATTACCTACCTACCCACCTACTACCTACTTACTACCTTACCCTTCCTTCCTTCCACCTAAGCATTCCCTGGCGTATATAGAACAACTGTGCAAAATTTCATCAAAATCGGTTCAGTAGTTTAGAAGTCTATATATTTCGAATAGACAAACAGACATTGATTTTTATTTAAGTTATTTTTTTTTTTTTGTGAATCTGAAACCAAAAAATCGAGATTGTGGGAAATCACAGCTCATTAGGGACGCCTACACGTTTCTCTCCAGACAGCCATGCCCTCTTAAAGTCTACACGCACTCTAGACATTTTTAATGGCATGAGAATCGGAACGATTCGCGCATGACAAGGTGCAGAAAATTCACGATTTTTTTGAAATCGTTAGTGCTTTGCAGATGCATGCTGTGTGTATGTACATACAAAGAAACGAAAGAGCAGTTAAATGTGAATTTTACTATACAAGTGTACCCGGGCATTAAAATAACACGTCGAGCTTTGGTAAAACACTAACTGAAACAGGTGGGTCTGACGGAAGCGACGCTCTAGCCGAACTTTTTCGAAATACCGACATTCTACATATGTACCTATGTAAAAGGTGTTAAAAAACTAACTGTTAGAATTTTGTGCGGGCATTGTACTCATCATTATGAACAACTTTTACTATGGGACAACCCATGGAACCTAGAAATCGTGAAAAAAAATCGCTGTTCCATAGATTTATGCACACGTAACTCAATCAAATGTATGGAACAGCTGGTTTTGTTTATAATGATAAGTGCAATGCCCACACGAAATACAAACAGTTCATTTTTACCACCTTATATACATGGCCACGTATGTACTGCATCTACCTAACTATGAACGATATTCTGAAAGACCCATGATCATGGACGTTGAAAGAAAGCACCGATCAAAACATAAGACTAAATCATTCCATCCAATTGCACGTACAGTCGTGCAAACCTGATCGTGTTGCACAACAGCCTACAAAATAAACCCCGAATCAGTTACAAGCCAATTTGCAACTACACGGTAAATTGTAACGTAATGGCTGGTAAATTAATCACGGCCGCTAAATACAGCGCTGTTTTAAAATAAAAGCCATTACTCCTTTAATTGCTTGATAAGTGAAATGGTGACCGAAGCTTTTAAGCGCTTCCCGCCACAGGTGTATCGGACCAAAGGGGAAAACTATTTTGTACATGCGTTTATATTTTACACACGACGTGTATTTGGTTTACATAGTAGTACTCAGTCAATATCATTATCAGCGTACAAAAAAAACGTAACATAACATCTCGCCGGTTAACCGAATGTTGGACAGAGATGAACCATAGCATATACCACATTTCGACAGTTATGTTTAAATCCCATGTAATAAGGAGCGAGTAAATTGCCATCAACTGGCCACAAATCCAGACTCCACGCATAGACTCCATCATTACAAAAGGATGCTTTTGTAAAACTTCTAGTTGTAAAACCTAACAGTTGATGTTGTGTGTTGTCTATTTGTGAAGGAATGGGTATTATTTTTACAGGCATATAATTATATTTTTTAGTTAATAACACGAGGATTAATTTCTGCTATTTTAAAACATTCCAATTGAGCAGGGCGTCGTGCAAGTGACCCTCAATTTTTTTTAAACCAACCCCAAAAATGTTCCATGCCAAGGAAAGAAGTTTATCAAACAACATTTTTACGTTCACATTTTGACGTTAAATTAGATTTACTAATCGTAAATAATGTTGTAAATTATTGCTTTAATTTCATGTTCGCAGTACTTAACGCCTAACGTTTTTATTTCAACCGTAAATTATAAGTTACGAAGTAATGAAACAGCTTGTAATCACGGTTATTTATTAGTTTTGTCTCGCGACGAGCCTTCTTTTCTTTCTTTGCCTAACCTGGTGTCAGAGTTTTTATGCCACCCACGGGCCTCTGACTTGGCCTTATGTCGTCGAGAAATATCTCTCAGGCATGCCGGTTTCCTCACGATGTTTTCCTTCACCGAAGCAAGTGATAATCATACAATACGCACATGATTCCGAAAAATCAGAGGTGCGTGTCTTGGGTTCGACTTGGCAGTCCAACGGTCACACCACTAGACTATCACTGCGACGAGCCTTAGGAACCTTCAACAACGTTTCGCGTTGTTTTTCAAGGGGATCCTACGCATCAAAAGTGCACTCTAATACCAGTAAGTGAGACTGTGTGCAAGAGTATGGATGTATAGTAGATATAAAGAGCTGAGGAACAAAACGCTTCGTCTTAACGTACAATGGTCCTCCCGGTCTGACGCCATGCCTGCCTCCCCCCCTCCCCGACCCCCACGCATCACAACCCTTGCCCGCCTGTCTCTGCGAGCGGCGCCTAATGAGAAGCGTTGAAACCTAAAATTTGGTGCCAACTCGAACTCTGAAGTGCTCTAGACGGTCGAGAGCTGAAACATCGACAACTGGAGCGAACCTCCCCCCATTAGTGACAAAGAAAAGTAACCGCTATCTCTTCGTGATAAAGATAAAATTGGATGCAGTAAATAGATTTGTCAGTCTCAAGTGGCAAATGGCGGTATTGATAGAATTTTTACGGTTCTACTTTTAAGAGCTTTTATGTCAGCTGTAACCCGATTTTTCATTTAGAAAAATACGATTGCTTTTACATGTGCTTTGAGCCAGCATTTTTAAGACATCCCATTGCTTTACATTGTTGTTTAGACATATTTTAACATAATATATCTACATGTTTTTTAATGTATTTTCGATTGTTTATCTTGGTGTTTTGTACCACCACCATTAACACAAAATCGATACAAAAACAGGGTCGGAAGCGATTGGTAAAGGTTGTTGAGTAATAAACAACCTTTACCAATCGCTCGGATTACCAGTCGCTACGTTAATGTATGTATAATTAAGTAGAAAGACACAACACATAATTTCGTCATACCTACAAACAGTGATTTGTGTCCCTAAAACAAAACGATAAATCATCACGTAAATAATATTCAAGATAAGACTATCGAAAAACATGTTCAACATAAAATCTCCTTTTGAGGCAAACAATGAGATTCATTAAATAACAAATACTTTGTCTTGTTAACAAAAGGTTTTGTAGGAAATTTTCTCAATATTCTTATGAACCGGCAAAAAACATCTTATAAAAGCTACCAACGCACACCAAAGGCACTTTTCAGTGAAAAATATTTTTCTTGTATTAAAAATTAAAGTAAGTTATTATCTAGACGCAAACTAATAAAGCTTTTATCAAAAGAATTTCTAACAAAGAAAACATTTAGAATCTTTAGAGCTTATTAACATTTTCTAAGTTATTGTTAGAAATAATAGTTTTTCAGCGTAGCCGCTCGTAGCGCTGCGAGATTTGGTATTGTACTCGTAGCGCGTAGCGTACACTAATGAGCTGTTTGTATCGACATGTTTGTAATAATATTTTGTATATTTCTTGTGTAATCACTGTTTTAATAACAAATCTAAGAAAATATAGGTATACGTAATAGAGAAAGAGACTAATGAGTACTAAAAACCAGCTTGCGAATTACGAATAAAGTTACCCTTTTTCCTTGAAAAAAAAAATCATTTGCAAAGCCTTTCCAAACTGCATCGAAGTATACCTTCTAATTATTATGTATTTTAGTTATACGCATCACTTATTACACTTTAGTATTTCATAAAAGTGCAGAATTTTGTGGTGTATACTTACAAAAATTACTCGTCATAATTTATGCAACAACAACGAAAAAACACGAAAACTAATGGGTTAATAATTGCATCGGGCTTCCGTATCTATCGACCGGCAGTAATTCTTCTGAAAGATAACAATCGAAATGGATTAATGTCGGGTGTTGCTGTGACCACTTCCTTCTTCAATGTTTTTTTTTTTATATTATTTTGCTTATACCAATGTTAAAGAACATAATGTTGCATTTTTTCAGTAGGATGGACTAGGTTTTGAAATGGACAAAGCAATAATTTTCATATCTTACACATAATAATTCTATCCATTTTATTTGTTTATATCTAACGAGTATCATGGTCATATCCAATTAACAGAAAACTTAAAAAGATTAACAGCGAGTTCCAAACTAGACACAGCCTGTATCTTGGTAACCCAAACACAAAGTAAATAATCTAATATGTTCTGCTAGCGCTAATTCTAACCACTAATGGTAGCTGTCGTTGATTGGACATTGCCTCCTGTAACCGTTCTCATAGAGTTTACAAAGAAACTGGTGCGGTCTGTCATAACGATTGGGTGACGTTGCCGCTGTGGTGGTGAAAGGGTGCTTTTCCAAAATCGACCGTAACGACAAAAATTGCGGTCGATTTTGGAAAAGCCCAACATCGATGAAAAAAAACTACCTTATCTTTCTGTTCCACTTGAGAGGTTAGATCTCGATAAAAAATATAAATCTAAGTGATAGAAATGTTATTCTGGTCCAAAATAACATCAGTAGTCTATGGCAAACAGCCAAAAAAGATCTATGGAAGAAATAGGAGTTTTAAAAACTAGCTTTATAAGGTCTTAGCGAATATTTTTATCTTCTATACAACAAATATAACTTAACCTAGTTGGCACAGTCCATGTTAGAGATAAACCAGATCTGAACGCTCGGCGACCAGTCAAGGTATGCATTACCAGTATAAGCAGACTTTCCATCGTGCTGAAGCCTATACAAAGCGAGATCAGGTTATACTGGATATGTATAGCTTGATATGTTGCCGTGTGTACTAATATGTATGCTATGTTCACTGAACTTTAGCTCAGGTCACTGACTTTCGAATTATGTGAAGTCAACTCAGATTAACTTATTTTGATTAATTTCAATATTATATTATATTATTGGCGGTAAGTGGTACCCACCAACAAACTGATGAGAAAGTGGTATCGGCTGTGACTGACGATTTGCATATGGGATTCGAACCCAGACAGGCGTATTACTTTGTGTTATTTATTTCATCACTACTGCGCTCAAAACGGTGAAAGAAAACATCGTGAGGAAACGGGCATGTTCTAGAGCCAAAAAAATTGAAGACATGTGACATCTAGGTACCAACCCGCACTGGTGGATTATGGCTCATCCCTCTCTTAGAGGGTAGGCCTTTATCCCAGCACTTCAGGATCATAATTGGCCGATTATGCTAAGATACAAGAGTTAGTGGACAAACATTAAAAACGAACTTAAGATAAATGTGACGCGAAAAAATAACAAAAATACAATCATATAATATACATAAGGAAACCGTTTGTTAAAAAGATTTACAGGAAAAATCCACTGTTACCATTGGAGATGCCTTCCCTATTATCCCGAATACATCTCTCGTAGGAAAACGTGTACAAATAATGTTATTTTTTAAATTATTTCCTCGTCTTTTGATCCTTGAAGAAAAGCCTTATTTGTGACCTTCCAGTCAGGTGGCTAATGGATTACCGTAAAGTGGAATACACAAATATTATTTGCTTATGATTATTTTTCTGGTTGAAATTCAGCATAAGCAGCAATGTGGCTACTGCTGGGATATGGACCCGCTCACGGTGATGAGGGAATGGACCATAATTCGCTCGTAAGTATTGACATATATTAGTACAATGTAACGTTTAATAAGAATAAAAATATTTTTAAAGCCGACACAATAAATTTTATAAATTTTGTATCACTTTATTAAAAAATCTCAATTTAAATATCTATTGATTGCGGAAAAGAGACATAATTCTGTGAAATTAGCGAAAATTTACCAAACGCGCTGTTTCTACGTTTCTTAACTGACTCATCATTCTAACAGCTTAAGCATCTCTCCATGACGTCAAAATGTGGTTTTGTGGATATTTTTAACACACCTACGCCATTTAAGTAGATTGGTTTTTTTAACAACGTCATCTCTACGAGACTCTACAAGCATACGTGTAAATTGTTCTATTAAACACTACATAATCCGGTTTTCACATTCCACGAGTAAGTTTCTGTATGGTAGTACAACCACACAGTACAATCATGTAGACGCCTATTATATAGGTATCATTTAACATAACATCACGCCTAAAATCCCCGAAGAGTAATTAAGCAAAGCATTAACCTGGTATACCAACATTTCGGCAGTTATGTTTAAATGACATATAATAGGAGGCGAGCCTACTGCCATCAATTGTGTTCAAATCCAGACTGACGGAAAAAACCAACAACACATGTCTGGGATTCGACGGCTTCAAAGTATAAATATGTTTGTTTTTCAAACAACGTTAGTCTGAAGCTGTCGTACCAAGGAAAATACATTACACAACAACGAGACTCGACACGTGTAACTCGACCGATACACGTGTAAGTTTTCCTTGTCAACTCTACATAACATATCTTCTCGCCTGTACCTAATCTGTTATCCTCGAATAAGTAGCCAGAAGTGTAGGATACTACAAGCATCTACTATCGTCATCATTGTCAGCTTACAACTGTCCACTGCTGGACAGATCCACAGACGAACCGTTGAAAAAGGTTAGTAGGGAAAGTTTAAAGATAAATAACTTATCGGTCTCTCTTATTGCGAGTCTATAATGTAAAAATACCAGCCTATTACTGCCCCTCTGATGGACAAAGGCCTCTTCCCATACAGAGAAGGCACGAGCATTGATCACCACGCTTGCTCAAAACGGGATGGCGATTTCATAAGTCTAGGTTTATGTCAGTGATGTCCAAGATAAACTTAGAAAGTACATATGATTTAAAAGTCAGATTGGTACTTGATTTGATCTGGGCAAGTACCAATATGACGTTTTTTGGCAACTTTTATCCCACCACTGCAAGCCAGCCTGCGAAAATCGTCGCTTCATCATCATGGCGTTAGAACCATATCACACGCAACTACATAAGCATTTTAAATGCGACCTATTGCAATAGCCATTCACATTAACAGTTTCCGAAGATCCTCAAAGTAAAGCGTTGATAACGATACGATCTATTCCCCTCGAATTGAATTTACAGCCCATGGATCAAAAAGCTAAAACAAAGAGCGAAATACAATTTTTCTTCAGAAGGAACTTATACAAAGTTCTAAATTGGTTAAATGGCTGACAAAGTCGAGCAAGTCGACGGACTATTGAATTTATTATCCTAAGCTATTGTGGATTGAGTCGCTTGATTTATTTAAATTGAGCTGCTCTAATGGAAACAGACGGTAGCTGCCAGCAATGATACTTTCAATTTATTTTAAGAATTTCGTTTTTAAACATTTCTTGGTGAAATCTTGCATGTTGTGATATTATTTTTTTGATGAATTGCAATAGATAGTTTCATGATTTGACTTTTACAAAATATTCTGCAGTTAATTAAAAACCTCATTTTTTAAAGGAAACCTTCATTTATGTATTTAATGCCATCAGGCTGCTCTTCCTTCACCATCGTCTGCCTAACCTTTTCCCAACTGTTTGTATTGTTGGGGTCGGCTTCCAATCTAACCGGGTGCAGCTAAATACCTGTATTTTATATGGAGCGGCAGCCTATTTTACCTCCCTTTTCCCGTTTTTTGGTGAATATAATGGTTTAGGCCCAGCAGGTGGCCACGCCGCCGTATCGCAGCATTGGTAGCGTTATTTAAGTCCTACAAAAGTGTAGGAGTTTGGACATAATGCAGGCTTAAAGCATACATCTTAAACAATACTTTTACATTATTTTTACTATGGTATTAAACACAACTCTTTGGAAAAAGCAATCAAACTTGACAATTTTAATTACAGGTATGTAAGAACATACGACATAATAATTCATTGAAACCCCATCGTAATTGAACTTCAATTTAATCGAAGCAATATCGAATAACAATAACCATCAATAAACAAAAGTAAACAATATTCGAATCAGACAGCAAATTGATGGCTCAGTAAATAACAGTTAATGCACCATTATATTAATCGAATGAAATATCGATACCATTCCGAATAAAATTATTGAAGAACAGGAATCTCTCAACTTTTCAACCGTTTTTATAAGAACCCTTGCAACTACACATTAACTTGGTAGACCAATTTAGGGCCAGCACACACCGGGGACGCTGCAAAGCACTTTACCTTTACCCAATGTAAATTCACACGTAGTTTGTAGTAATAAGATACAAATTTCAATGTTTAGATACCGACCTCAAGTCATCAAAGGCTATTTCCCTTGGTGGCATCGAACATTGGAATCTGTATCTTCTTACGACTAGCTACGTATGTATTTACGTTGGGTAAAGATAAAATGCCTTGCTCTGCCGTGCTGTGCCCGGATCACGATGGCTTTTACAGGGCCTAGACAGAATCACGTTCTATCAGCGATAACAATGTTGCAAGAGTCAAAAATGTATAGCACTGCCATAAGCTATCGAAAAGCTTTTGTCTACACTTCAACTAACTTATCTGTACAGACGGAAAAAAACATAACTTAAATAAATGTGCCAAGTTTGACATATCGATGCACATTTGCTTGACAAGCAGCGCCACCATGAACTGCACACTTAAAGTGGTCATACTATATACCCTGTTGAAACTCATTGTGATAATCGAAATGGTTTGTTAGCGATAGCTTCTTGTCTAGGCACCTTTTTAAATAATAATTTTATTGCAAAGAATTCATTAACAAACATCTGAAAGGCTACCACTTAAAAAGACGTATGGGCATCTTAGGTACAAGTTCCAACTCTCAAACTCCGCGTAAAATCATCGCTGCACATAACATCGATTTTCTATGCACAACAGTCCTTGAACTTTAACTCCTACTCATATCCAGGCTTTGTTTCCATTCATGAAGCATGTTTGCCTTCCGCAGTTGTCCGCCCACGAATGACGTCATAGGCTGCAATACTGTTTGCCGGGACAATAGATAGTGGAACACTTCGGACTGATAAAGAGAACGCACTAAGCCTATTAGCGCGCTTCACTTAACTCTTATCGCGTCACGTGCTTTTTAGGGTTGTGTGAGGAAAACGAGGAAAATAAAAGTATTTTGAGTGGCCCGTCAGTCCGTTTTAGACTTTTTGCAGCAGAATGCAGGACCATGTGTGTATCAATAGATACTATTTAAATGATCAGTTATGTTTATTCTGTAAAATTATTTTCACACATTTTTTTACCCGATTTTTTTTATTATTCTGAAGACTAAATGAGGTCGGATTTACTTGAACCACAGCTACACATTCAATGTATGTTCCAAAACATACAAAAACACTTACAGGAGACTAAGCATGTAAGTTTTTCATTGTGCCTATAAGTCAACTACGGAACCGTACAACATGCGTTAGGCATCAAAGTTTTTAACAAATGTGTTACGCTCAGCGTTGACATGGTTTGGTTAAACCCATATTTTTTGCAGCAAATTCTTATCAGTTTTTGAAACTAACAAAGTGTAGCGATAAAAAGCAGCGGTAACAAATTGCATGCTTCCAATATTGAACGCACTGTTGTGATAACATTTTTTTTATATTTGGAATATGCTAATATTGTCATGTCCATCAAACTGGCTGGTTTGGTAGTCGCAAATGTACCTGCTAAGCATGAGGTCCTGGATTTGATTGTTAGGTCGGGCAAAGGTTATTAGGTTTATCCATCAGGAATTGCTCATTAGCAGCCACGGAGCCTGGATTTGTGCTCAGTTGAAACCAATTGGTTCGCCCACTATTACATGGGACTTAAACATAACTGGCAAAATGTAGGTGTAATATTGCGTACAGCTGTGCCTAATCATTCGTGGATAACACGCGTCATAATATGGAATGTCAAACATTTTTTGTTTAAACTCGGACTAATAAATAATTTAACAAGTTAACAGAAGTAGTTAAACGACCCTTCTTAACTTTCACGAAAGTGTTAACTTAGCGGCATTTAAACTCCTTAACATAATTACCGTAACTATGCAAATCAACCCTAAACTGCGTAAGATACTTCATCATCAAGTTGCGTCAACAAATAGTTGTCAAGTGTCCAACAAACCCCATGGAAACTTAGTTACTTATTCAAAGCGCGTAGTACTTTGATTATTGTAATTTGACTTAAGCCACGCCCGTGTCGGGGTACTCAACTCTCGGTAAAGGTTGAATGGAGTGGAGTCACTTCACATCAGAATATTGTACTGTGGGTGTTGATTATCTCTGACGTTCTGGAGTTGCTTTGAATGTGAACGCGAATGGAATTGTCGTGTGTGAAAAGGTTGGAAGATTGCGGAGGAACTTCTTTAAAACTTAGACTGTGCAGTGATGTTGTTGTTCAGTAGATAGGCTAGTCTTTCATGATGTAGTTTTTTAAACTTTTAAGTCACCAGATGGGTCATTGTTAGTTTTATATTATAAACTTTAAATCATTCACTTATTTGCATAGAATAATAATATGTATATGCATTGATTCATAAAAGGATCAGAATAAAGATTACCTAGTTTTAAGTTTCATCCAAATATAACTCATTCATTTTGAATTTCCAGAATATACAAAATCGGTGTCATCCACATTTAGATAGAAGGGAAAATATGACATATGAGGACCATACATAATATTACGTCATCAGCATAAAAAAGGGAACGAATGTCAAATGTTGATGCGAGCGTTCAGTTGAATGTGAAAAAGTGTTCTACAGAGGAAAAGGAATCGAAAGAACGTGAATATTTAAGTTAGGACCATATTTTCGGCAGAATTGTATGATAAAACAAACGGCGTTTAAAGAATGGACATTTCATGATTTTAGTTGCGAAATCATTACCACAACAAGTTATAAGGAACTTGGATCTCAGGATTTCACGAAAGTGCCTGAGCCATGTGAAGAAAATGTCTGCATTTAAAAAGGATTCTTCTAATTACCAAGTTTTTGGTATCAATTTAATAAAACTCTATGACTAGTTTTGATGTTATTAAAAACACCGCTGTACAACTGAATAAAAAACATTTTTCAACCCCAATTAAAACCTTATACCTTTTAATTGACCAATCTCTCAAAAGCAAATAATTTTTCATCTCGATCAAACATTTTTTAATATTGACCATAGCGTTGGTAAAAAATTAACCGTTAAATGAGGGTTGAAAAATTGTTTGTTTTATTTTGTGGGCTTTGCCTTTACCCCATTCAACCCCATGCTGTAGTTACATATGGGGTTTGATTGACCTACATAAGCCATGACCAAACGCGGTTTCATGTTACGTTAATTATTAACCGTAGAAACGAGTTTAATCGGTGGCTATTCTGTTTATCCAAATTAAAATTAGGGGGTGAAATTTCAGAAGGATAATAGGTAAAATTCGACAGTTATTTTGGTATACTTAGTATGACACATAACAAAATGTTTATTTTTGGACTTAATCAAATGCTGCAATAATGTCCCTTGTTACGACTGAATATAAAACGCTGTTGGAATTTCAACTTACAAGTGATACAGACTTATGGTATAAATTGGTACAGTACCATCTAGAGAGAGAGTAGGTGGTCGAGTTTTTTTTTGCCATTTCGTATGTGAAGAGGTAGCAAAGACACTGAAGGGTTGTTTTTATAAAACTAGCTCAAAATAATTGAAGGACTAACATTTGTTTAACAATTTTTTTACTACTTGTGTAATGTATTACTGTAGATATTGGATACCTCATAATAAGTTTATTGTTTGTAATTCTCACCCTGGGCTTTAGGCTGGCGTTTAAGTTTGTTTCGTCAATTGAGACGTCTTAACCCATCTTAATCCTCATGGTTAACCCTGACAGGTAGGTATCTTATGTCAACCATAATTTGTCCTACATAAGTTCTGAGGGACTTATGTTGAAGTTATGCCCGTTTTTAATTACACAAAGCGACACTTAAGTGATCGCCTAAATATAATAAACAGTCGCGAGCAATGAAATGTATACACTAAGAAAACATTAAAAGCGCTTTTCTCGTGAAATGAAGGTTTGAGGTAGGTAAGATATATTTCGTATTAGTATGGCTTCCAAAATACTATGTTCGAGAAAACTTAAATCAATACAGTAGGAGAAGAACACTTTTTGCTAATTTTTTTTTACATTACCAATGCCTGTACTGTTGGAATGTTGACTTTCGGCGCTGAACCGAATTTCGGTCGGAACGATATTAGAGCAATATAGCACTTGATTTCATGTGAACAACGTAAAAAGATTCCACGTATCGGATTTAAGGGACTTGAACTCATGTCAAAATATATTATTATTTATTTTAATAATTGTACATTTTATTAATAGATACTTCCATTAAATAGAAAACTGTTTTTTTTAAATCACTGGGTCTACTATAGTGAATTTGTGTGACCAATTTTTTTAGTTGTTTTTTTAATCTAAGAACTTCCTTTTTAATTACACAGATACACACGTTAATTACTAAGTATAACAGAACTAATAAAAAATGATACACATTTATCAAAACCCACAAGAATCAAAGGTCCTCATAAATTGTATATTATGTAAAAAAAAAAGATGGTCGTAAAGAAATATTCATATTTCTTGCCTTCTTATATGACAAAAAAAATCACCAAAAAAAACAAAATCTAGATACCCCAACTGGCCTACTGTAGATAGGTATCTTTAGAAACAGCACCAACGCGATTCGTGACATGAATCATTACAACCATGTCACAATAAAACGCGACGAATAAAAGTCGAACATCATGTCTGGGCGGCACAAATTATTGTTCATATTTCTGACATTACTATTTGTATATTAAAACAATTCTTCTTCAGGTAAAATATCTGCCGCGGCAATCGAGAGAGCAGTAAGTCAGATTTTTGAATAAAATAATTCCACCAATGCTATGTTCGTCAATAGATCTGTCTTCTTGGGTTCCATGCTTCTGTGTTAATTAGAAATGTATTTTCTTGTTTAATAAAGAGCAGTTAAGACGATAAAATATACTATTATATCCTCGTAACCACCTTTTTTGATTTACTGCCCTCTCGTTACCTCGTTTGTCTAGTAGTCGTAAGCGCGACTGCTGAGCAGGATGGCCCTGGGTTCGATTCCCGGGTCGGGCAAAGTGCTATTGAGTTTTTCCATCAGGAATTTCTCACCAGGGAGTTTGGATTTCTGGCCGGTTGATGGCAATAAGTTCGCCCCCTATTACATGGGACTTAAACATAACTGGCGAAATGTGGGTGTACTATTAGGTAAACCTCTGCATAACCCTTCAGGAATTACAGGCGTGATGTTATGTTATGCCCGCTCGTTTACCACGGCATATATGTAATCAGGAGTTCTTGTGACATATTCTTCTCTACCCTTCTTCTTCTTTCTCTATTTGTTACTTCAATCACTTTGGTTGTTCTGCGAACTGCCCGAACAGCCCGCTGAGCGAGCGGTCCTGGATTCCATTCGTAGGTCAGACAAAGCGTTATGAAGTTGGTCCATGGAATTTCTCATGAGCAACTAGGAGTAAGAGGAAACGGAGGTGTGTTAAACACAAGCAAACAAATTGCAAGTCGTGACTTAGAAATTTACATGGAAAAGCACGCTAAGCTGTTGGTCCTGCGCTTTTTCTCTGTCCAATGAAAACTCCAGTACCCACCTCTCCAGTACTCCCATTCCCCAAAGATAACTTCAGTAACTTCTCCAAGTATTATGGTTCTATTTGCAGTAATCTAGGTAGTTAGTCAGCAATTAGGTAAGTTCGGGAACTGTTTTATACATAAGATAATCAGTCAACAACGTTCTACTGTTGGTACTCAGGCCTCTTATCTGTGCCCAGTGTGGATACTGTGAATGTGACATAATTATATTCTAATATTTTTTCGAACTAGTGATGGAATAAATTACACAAAGTGTCTGCCTGGATTCGACCCCACGACCTATGAAACGTTAAGTATTCTAGTTCCACAATGATAGTACCTACTTAAGAGGACAGGCTAGCGGCGCTTCGCCCATACAAACGTATTCCGCTGTTTTCTTCCTGGAAAATAAAACTAGAGCAAATATTTTTTGACTTTATAATTTAAACCCATGCCTACCATGTCTCTCATATTTCGAATTTTTCCAATTATATTTATAAAAATTAAATAAATACATACAGTTAGCTAACTAACAGCTTGTCCTCTTAATACTTTTTCAGACGAACTCTTTCACAAGCTTTACCACTATTGAAACATTCACAAGCTGTACATGTACCACCATTGAAAAAGACAAACTAAAGTTATATGTAGTACAACATACCACTGAAAAGAGCCGTCCTAATGTTATGGGTACAACTTAATAAGTAGATGGTACAACTTGGACTTACACGGCACTTAAGTGACAACGATCACACGTCAACGTGTAATTATGGTTCAAAGTTTCAGTAGCTATTACTCTTTGTCAATACGTTAGTATACTCCTTAAATGTTGTTGGTACAAAAATATAACTAATATTATCATAAGTATTTAATCAACATTATTAACAAGGTACATTTTGTATGTTATTTTTATTTTAGAAAATTCCAATGGTTAGGTTCACGAGTTAATCAACATAAGAACTTAATATATTATCCATGATTAATACTAAATACTAATGAGAATTAAGACAGTTTGCAATAGTAATCCTTTAGTTGATTTAAGTAACGGTTGTGTCCCAACACTAGTAGGTAGTAACGACTAAAACTACCCGCAGATTCAGTATAAGTGTAGCTCAGTACCTACCGATGTCTTTGCACAAGATGGCGAGATGCTGCGAGTAACTAAGGCGTTACAGCGCGGCAACCATTATGGTAACTACTAACGATATACTATTGAAAATACATTAATTTCACTGAAAATTACAGTATTTTATATTTGAAATAGTTTGATATAGAAATATGTTGGCAGTGGGTAGGTACGTCTGGACCGCTCCACGTTTAAAATAGAGCAGCCCCACAATCTATTTTCTACGATCATCGCACCACAATTGTCGATGGCTCTAAATAATAATCGATTCAGCGGCCCACATTCATATGACCTACAGATTGATTACCCGCCCTTCAACCAAACTTCACTAATTGCTTAGAAAACGTGAACTTTTCAAGCGTTCAGCTTCTTTGATTAATTAAACTGTCACGATACTTTATATTTGTTCACAAATATAGATAGTTAAGTAATTAACGACATGAAAAGCGGTTAAGCACTTAGCGCCCTGAAACATAAGGTAAGGATCAGATGACATTAACTACAGCAGGGGTTCAACTGAATAATTTGATAAATGAACTCGATGATGGATTTTCATGACACAAACTTAGGCTAAGGAAAGATGAGAGTCAAGAAGAAGCATGATTTAGTGAGGCATTAGGGAGCGGGGTCGTCGAACGGCATAACGAAACGGCGTCGGCGTCCGGGCCGGGAGGGGCGACGGTTTCGGCGCGCGCTATCGATCGGATCGCATACCTTCCTGCGGCCGCAGCAGAGCATCCTCCGAGCGCGCGACTGTCCGCCCGGCGAAGACTTCAACCTGGTAAGTTTTCGCCACTGCATGGGTACAGGTTAGCGCGGCGCTTGCGGGAGCGGCCGCGGGGCCGGCTGCTCGCGCATCGCGACGCCGCGTGTGGACGCGGCCGGAGCGCGCGAGCCTTAATCGCGAAGTGCCCGCCGCACGCCCGCGCCTGCGCGCCGCGCCCACCCCGCCACCCTCGCTCACCCTCAGCCCCCCTCGCGCCCCCTTACTCCTCGCGATTAATAATTCCGGCTACGCTGCCAGTGCGTATGTGGGTTAGTTTTTTGGCGATCGATGCGATTATTTGGTGCGAGCCGCTTCCGGTCGTCAGACCATCGCGATGCACCCCGAGACGCCAGACGACCTATTAATCGCTTTCTGACATCACCCCTTTAAGTGTCACGTTGACGCTATAGCCGCTATAGGTGTCCTTAATCGAGAATATAGGTCAGACGCATAAGTAGTATAAAATCACTTAACATGCAAGGAAAGATTATGTGCCCTACTGAACTATATTGGCAGCTTTCATTCTAATGAACTGAATATTTAAGAAGCTCACGAAGGCTCGATTGATTTTAAAGTAGATAAGGGAGATTAATAATTAATGAATTAGATACTACTAGACTTCGGTAGCTATGCTAACTAATGTTATGTAGTACGTCAATGTACCTTCAACAGGTACTAAAAATAACATCACAGCTCTAGGTACTCGTACCATAGTAAAACAACCCACCGAAAGGCCGACAAAACCTAAAACTGTGAATAAACCCATCCCATCCCATTCGAGCATAATAAATTCATCGCAAACGTCCTAAAGCGCCAATAATTAAGGCTATAATAATTACGTAGAAGGGCTAAAAGTCAAACGTGTTTGGACTGATATTAAGCTACAATACAACGGTGAGGGTTACATCCGCCCGCACAGAGAACGGTCAAAACCACACGAGGCCCTCCTGCGCCCTCCGAGAGGAATCCGAGGCCCAAAAAACCGCTCAAGTGTGAGTCTGGCTCGCCAAACACGGGTTCTGTTCCACCTAGATTTTCTTAGTTTACATGCCTTTTGACTCATGATAGAGGGCATAGTAACACTTTCTTCATCTGGTTACCTAAACCCTGTGATAACTGATGAATGTCTAGTGCTGCATAGTTATTTTGGCGTTTGAATAACATTGTCAAGAGTGCACTGTTGGTAAACATTTGTAAAACTGAAAACTGTCAATGGAAATTGTGTTCTTTCTTTATCGTGTGGTTAGTGTCTAACCTGGTGTCAGAGTTTGTATGCCGGCCATGGTCCTCTGACTTGGCTTTACATGCTGTCGAGAAATATCTCTCAGGCATGCTGGTTTCTTCACGATGTTTTCCTTCACAGAAGCAACTGATAATAATACAATGCGCACATTAATCCAAAAAATCAGAGGTGCGTGTCTTGGGTTCGAACTCGAGACCTATGACTTGGCAGTCCGACGGTCACACCACTAGGCAATCCCTGCTTAAAAAATGTATTGAAAAAATAATGGATGGTGGCGTAAATTCCGATCAAGGATACGCTATAAACTTAAATATAGTTCCGTTCTCGTCACTGTAGACACGGAAACGGAACCCTAAAACGGGCTTTGCAACGCCCGGACGGCTCACTTTCATACTTAGGAGCAAATTAATGAAATTTTACTAACGTTTTTCCCGTACCCAGCTTTCCTTATACGGGACCCGTTATCGTGAACTGAGAAATCTCTTTTCAGGGAAACTTGAGGAAATGACTCTATAGCTTTGTGTGTTATCTGTTTTGGTAGATATGTTGCGAGCACTTTGAAGTGGGTATTGTGTTGTAGCTCTGTACCTTCAAAACTTAATATTATATTAGCTAAGGTATTGGCTTCCGCTTGTAACATGCAACGGACCTTAAATCTACTTTTGCAGATGTGACATGAAAATATTGTTACTTTAAAGCCACTTGAATTGTAAACGGTTGTGTTTTCTTGAAATTTAAATAAACATTATTATCCTTTATTTATCTTGTATATCTTGTATGCTTACAAGATAAATAATTTATCTTGTAAAATGTTAAAATGTATTATTTAATAACACATTTTAACATTTTGACATTTTTTATGCAGTTCTTATAAAAAAAAAAAACATTTAAAAATATAAAACATAGTGGTCCGCCGGTGTCGGGACCAGGATCCAAGCTACCGGTGGTAGGGCTTCAAAGACAGGAACCTAATCACTATGCGGGCCGTATCGAGGAGTGCTGGTGCTACGTCTTGCAAGGCAACCAATACAATACCATAAAGTTGACATTTTAAGATATGATTTAATTAAGATCTTAGCACGACAAATCCAAAAACTAGAATCTGGGTTTGGGGAGAGTACATCTTAATATTTTTTAGGGTTCCGTACCTCAAAAGGAAAAAACGGAACCCTTATAAGATCACTTTGTTGTCCGTCCGTCCGTCCGTCCGTCCGTCCGTCCGTCTGTCAAGACCGTTTTTCTCAGGAACGCGTGGAGGTATCAAACTGAAATTTCTATATGATACTTAGTTCTACTGTCCCTGGAAGCTGTAGAAAAATCAACCTTCTAAGTCAACGCAATCAAAAGATACAGCCACTTAGGCCGCAAATTTCCGCAAATTTTCGAAACTCGCACGGGAATCAAAACCTACAGGGTACTTCCCGTGAACTTAGAATCTTGAAATTTTGTACGAAGTCACGTCTTATAGTACAGATATAGGAAAAATTACGAAAACCGTAAATTTTTAGTTTCGTCATATAAAAAAAAGTTATATACCCACAGGTTTGTACGGAACCCTCGGTGCGCGAGTCCAACTCGCACTTGACCGGTTTTTTTATTACTATTATGTATGTTTGCTCTAGTAAATGCCTACTAAAGCAAGCAACTAATCCTTAGGACCTTGGTTTCAGGTCCAGCATAAAACTACAAATTGTCTTCACTGACTGCTGTCATATGACGATAATTCACTAATTCCAGAAGGATTCGGTCCACTGCCCCCCATAGAGGTTTACCGATTATTTTTTCCAATGATAACATAGGTTCTTTATCTTAGTAGTAAGAGTATTAAACACTACCTTGTCTCAAATTGCAAGAAAGGCAAGCCCTAAGATCAGTGTCTGTAAGGGCTGAGCGTTCATCCGAATAACGGCTATTGGATTAACTGCTTACACCCACTTAGCTGTTGACACGCTTCATACTTACACACCGGGAATGCATGTCCATTGCATGATCTTAGACAAAGTTGTCCAATGCTATCAATGATGAAACGCAAAAAGATTCGAGAAAACTTACTGCTTCATTTTCGAAAGGTCAAATTCAGCTCACAAGTGTTTCAAAATGGTCTACGATCGATCTTACAGTTTTAGAAATTGCCCTTCATTTAAAGCAGGTGACTTCGTTTATGCAGACAAATTGCTCGAATTCTGAATTTATAAAATTCTTCATGCACTAGACCTTTTATATACTCGAGACAATTATCTATTATAGGTCAATTCTGTTTCATCGAAGTAATCATCCAGGCATTGACTACGACTGCGACATTTATACTGCTTTTAACTACGTCGTTTTCTACAGGTAGTCAGTGGCCCCAAAGTCTGAGAGCCAGTCTTACCAAGGGGTATCGTATTACCCAGTACTAACTGGGTTGTAGAGGTCAGATAGGCAGTCGCTCCATGTAAAAATACTGATATTCAGCTGCATCCGGTTACACTGGAAGCTGACCCCAAGATAGTTGGGAAAAGGCTAGGCAAATGGTGATGGTGATGAACTAACACCGGATCTTTCTAATTATTTAGTTGTTAGAAGGATTGGGTTGGAATGATCTGGCTGTTTACCTACTTACCATGTCATTTGACCACTACTCCAATTTTGTCCAACCAGAACAGTTCTGTCATCCGCCCTGTGCGAATCCCGGAATGTGCAAGTTTGTGCAGCATGGGCAGAAAAGAAGATGAGTCATGTCTTGTGAAGAGCATTTCCTAACTGCTGTTTGTTATATTGGTACCTCTTTTGAAGATCAATCTTTTAACACTATTTTCATGTCATCTTTCGGACCCATGCGCGGGTGTACCTTCTACATCCGATTCGGCTCGGTTTTTCCTATTCTGTAACAGAATCACATGAGCGACACTTTTATGTTTATGTAATGTGGATCCTACGCCGTATATGTAACTTTATGTCATAATTCAAAACATAACATCCATCCGATGTAACAAGCCTATTGCCAGCAAGGGACGCACAACCAAACTCCATGCTGCTATAAAATTTCTTAAGAAAAATCCATTGCCCGACGTAAGAATTGAATCCAAGACATAATAATAAAGTTATCGTCCAAAAATGATAATTTTCAAAAAGTTTTCAAACGAATCGAAAAAACTACAAACATCGACCGAGACTTATCAGAAAAACCGCATTAAAAACCTACAATCAGCCGAAAAACACCAGAATCTGCATAACAAGGTCACGGCTCCATAATTTCGGAATGGCGTGGTCCTCCACAGAATTGATTGGGGCAATTTCGTAAATTATATTTATTTTAGTTCCATCGGTGCGATGTGGCGAAAACCTCCGTATCGAATGTTGACTCTGTTGAAATAATAAATTGAAGTTTTTTTGGCTAAAATAAATTAAGTAGAGGGAGATCGTCTTTTGTTTATTTTGACTTTGCTTTGGTTCTTGCCTCCTTGGAGTATCCCTAATGCTCGATTTGCATGGCCAAGTTGGCCACGTGTTTAGTGAATTAGGTAAGTACAGTTAGCAAGGACAGTGTTGTAAACCTATCGGACAGTAGCGAGTCAACAGTCACTATCTATTTGTTTTGCCACTGTAATTGTAGTCGCTACTCACCACAGTCATTGATTGTTGAAAACGTGTTGCGCCGAACCCAAGTACAGTGGGACAAGGGCAGGAATATGATGAACGCCACTGTCCTTGATCAATTCAAATCGAGCGTATAGAAAAGAAAATTTGAAATTTATAGGTACTTACTAATATTAAAAATGCGAATATATTATACATTACTGAGTCTAGTGTATCTGTTTGTTTTCTTTCCAATCCGTTATAGTACTTTCCCATAGGATAAATTCCGAGATTCATAATGGCGAAGCCACAGACAAAACCTAGTTACATCATCATCACCCACAGCCCGACTTCACCCACTGCTTGGTATAGGCCTCTCTTTGCTTGTGCCAAGCTCCACGTTCTTGTGCCAGCCGCAGCCTCATCAAGGATATTCCCGCGATGGCAACAATTTCGTCTGACTTACTCGTACTCCATCTTACAATTATTAAGTCCAATTAGTGTTCTATTTTGGAAAACACTAATTAAGTCTCCAAAATATGTGTTTTGGAGGATACACGACTTTCCTACCTTATCGTGTTCCATGTTTTTGGGTTGATAAATGATGACACACCTCTACTAAACATTTGTATCAAACTCTATAGATACTGGGTGACAATAATTCTCCTAGGGCTTCATAAATTCAGTGAACGAGGAGAACGAGCTATGATTGCTGTAGACGGCAGGCTGTTAGACGATTATTTGTCGTCGTTTCCCCGGCGTTTTTCCGGACAGACTACTCGACAACAGTATTGAACGATCGTACTAGGCTTTACAGGAAAATGAATAAAGTAACTATCATCAATATTTCTTTTAACAAAGTCGCTTTTAGTGTCTGTACTGTATGACTTAGGTCTTATAGACTACAGGATGGATTTTGATGTTCTTAATTTTCACCATAATTAAGCATTTGTTCCGGAAATTTTACGTATTTTTTATACGAGTAGGTACACCTTAGAATGACCACAGAAATCCCGGTGTTTTAATATATCACCATTTGCTATTACACCTAGGTTCTATGGCCCTACCATGACGTCTTAATGCAGGAATGTTAGATGTCTAGACGGCCCCTTGTGCCTATTGACGGGACGGGCATATTTAGAATAAAACTGTCGCTTTCCTCTATTATAGAACCTTCTAGTTTACCACGACATAAATAATACCCTAAGCAAAATATAACGTAGATACCTACGTTCTATGGTGGTCAATTTTTCGTAGCACAGTATGAGCTACACCTTGGCTCGTAGCATGTAGACTCGGGACAAAGGTGCGCGGGTGCTATGCCTCATCCTCATCTGCAGGGCCTTCTTCCTTTCAAATGAGTAGGTACACCAGTTTAAAGCTGTTGATTACTAGCTATATAGCCCATTTTCAACATGCTTCAAAACATAATAGTTTCACAACATCCTGTTTTGCTCCTATCAAATCAAACATCGATCAAAATCCATCCGATGAGCGCCTGCATACGACGTAATGCAATTATGTTGTTCGTAATAATCGCACTGTTCAAACATTAACATTGTGTGCAGCTTGTCATAAAAAGGCTAATAGAAAGCTTGACATTTTTTTGTTGTAAGAATAGAATGAAGCATTTTGCACCCTAGTGTGATAGAGCAATTACGTATAGGTGTGTCTCAATAATTGGCCCATTCCAAACCAATTTCGTTTGATCTACGTTGATAAACGTTGATCGACTTTTGAATGAAGTTGCAAGAACTATTATAGAATAGAAACTAAATTGTTACTGATGACTTTGACGTGTAGTTAGATGGTGGTGTGTAACTTGAATGATGTCTAATGTCTAAGCTACGTTTTTTTTACTATTTGTATAAAGGTTTACCTACGTGTATTTTAGAGCGAGATGGAGAAACAGGTCAATTAAATTTCAATCCACCTGTTTTACCTAACGAGTTATTGAATTAAAGACAACCTATTTTTTATATTCGTCGGCAACAGCAAGCACAAAGATAAATTAATTGATTGTCATTAATGATGACATTCAGCAAGGAGCAGTAGGCTCGCTTGATGGCTTACGGTCCACTCGCACTCACAAAGAGGAGGTCTTTGTGCCACTAATGGGAGTATTGTAAGTTGTATGTGCATTAAACTGATGACATCACCAAATCCTAGATCAGCCCACCGATCTCGGATATCTCATGACGTCATAGCAGCCACTGTACAATCTGATGTAACCCTTAATGTTCTTCAAACGAAAACACATGTCACAAACCCAAGATTTCAACACCGACAGAAAAAGATGATAATATCTAGTAGTTTGATCGCCACTTGCTAGTAAGTTGAAATAGGGTCTGCTAAATTAAAGAGAAATATGCCATTTTCTTTCATACTTTTCTAAATTAATTACGCTTCGATATAATTATGCATATCTAACTATAACAGCCAACGCACAGTTATAAGCACTGCACCTCACGTATCTCGTACGTAGGACATCGTCACCTTGCTCACTGCTGAATGAAAATGGAGACGTCCCCATGTAAGCAAGACGACATCTCGCCGTAAGCGGGTGATAGAGGCGATGTAAGGGGGACAACTGCTCGCAGTAGACAGGGCGTCGCAGACTGTATCGAAAACGAAACTTAAACTATGACATAACATCACGCCTTGTAATCCCCGAAGGATATTTCGCCAGTTATGTTTAAGTCCCATGTAGGGGGGCGAGCCTATTGCCATCCGCCGGGTACAAATACAGACTCTGTGGCTGCTACTTAATAGTGGTGTACATTCCTGATGGTAAAACCCAATCACACTTTACCTGACCCGGGAATTGAATCCAAGACCTCATGTAGTCCGAGGCACTAAAACGATGATATACTTAAAACTTAGAAGCTGTCTTCGAAAGTCGATTTTCGATCCAGTTGTGTCGTCAATCCGTACGCTCAGTAAATGCTGATCCCGAACCGACGCACTCTCGTTACGACAATTACAATATGGAGTTTCTTAGAGAAAAAACTGAACGGCTCAAATTGATGCAACGCTGATCCCGTTCAGTGCTCACACGTGTGCGTTGACCTTTAAGCTGACACGAGTTATTTATTGACGTGACATAAGTAGATAGCGTCTGTAAAATAAATATTATGTTCTCTCTGACACATATAGGTACATTATCCAGGTCAAAGATAAGAATGTAAATCGAAGTGACCTTATTTCTATAAATCATCATTATTCTTCGTAGTTCTCTCCCTCAATGTAAAAATACAGCGTTTAATGTCCGTGTTTTTTGACGTATCGTCTTTTATCACGATACGTCAATTTTTTTGACGGTGGCAATACTTTTTAAATGCCCGTGTTCACACGCATCACGGACCGTGAAAAATGACGGACAAAACTTAAATCACATAACGTCTTTTAAAAATCAGGTACGTCAAAAAACAGCGAATCCGTCACAAACGAACCGTTCGTTTGTGACGGATTCGCTGATGCGCTCACTCCCGAAAAATCACGGAACTAATGTGCCGGATCGTGCTAAAACACGATTCCGTTTGCAATGTGAACTCCATCCGTCATGACGTATCGTGTTTTATGAGGGATCGTCAATGACGGAAGCTGTGTGAATGAGCTGTTACTGAGACACTTGGGACCCCAAATAATTTCGGAAAAGGGCAAGAGAATGCTGATGACGGAGATCCTGGAACACTTGTCTACTCTCTATAAGAGGGAGGGGTGGGGGCTATTATCCTTTACACGGGCCCAGTAAGGGTTGGTGGATGTGGCCATGTCTTCGATTTTTTTTTGTTCCAGGACATGTCAGTTTCGTCACGATGTTTTCCTTCACCATTTTGCGAGTAGTGGTGTTAAGTTATTTAGACTAAGTGCCTGCCTGAGTTCAAACCTACGAACTACAAGTCCTAAGTTGCGGCCATTTTCACTGGACCACCAACTGCTCAGGGTTATTTTTCAGGGTTATTTTATAAAAACACTGTCTGACGCGGTAACTAAGCTTTATCAGCTTCCGTCATCATGATCAATCTTTTTTAGAGATAATTAACAGTTAGGTAAATCATATATGTTAATCTCTACTCTTTTACCCAAGTAAAAAATTAAATTGATAGCGCCTGTATGCCGTAAAGGTATAGGCGACTTTCGTAAAGCAAGTGTTACCAGTACTTGAGTATCTGCTCAGGTAATTACTTTGTTTTTAACCAACACGTCACTACTTCGGTTTTCCCCAGTTTTTACAAGATCCAATCTGAGATCTGCTACAGAAATACTTATTAACACAGCTTGTTATTTACACCACACAAAATCACTACAAGTATGGATAAAATAAAAAACAACACTTACTTCACATATTATTATTTAAATAACATAGCAACAACATTAACTGGGCTTGGGTAACCACGGATTACTAATCGGTGGACACGTCTCGACGCACTCGTTGGAAAGGGAATCCCTCACTGTTCCAGGGTTGCACCAGCAGTCACAGTAGTGTCTTCTGGCTGAGTGGGCGCTGGGTAGACCGCAGATGATCTCGAAGGAGCAGTCGGGGCCAGGGTTGTACTGGCCAGGTGGACAATCGGCTGGAAACGAGGCGATTGTGAACATTTAGAAGTAGAGCAGTCCTAGTTAAACTGCCAACAATAGTGGTCCGAGTACCTAGTAGTTTAGCTTTTAAGTAGGGGAAGAGTTCCCTAGTGGGGGAGAGTCCTTTTCAAGAGTTGTAATTTCGAATACCTGTCTCTAATAGACTCTCCACACCAAAGTCCACATTCCCAGCGACTTTGGTAAGCCGAGGCCTCCATCTTTTTTTCCGGCACAGGAAAAAAAAGACGGAGGCATTAACTATTCTAGTTGAATTCAGCTAGCTGATACGAAAATGTATTATGAAAGAAATTTATGGTTATATGAAAACCAAGAAGAAGGTTATAAAGTAGATCTACTCGAGCGCTAGAATTCTACAAACGTATTTTAAATTTTATCGCTTAACAAAAGTCACTTAAATATTATTTAACGTGACATCTTCATCTGAATAGGTACTCTGCCTTTTAAAGAAATATAGGTAAGCTAGGTACCTACTTCATAATAAAGTAACAAACTACAATACAAAGATCCATAATGTGTTGTTCTTTGCATTAATAATTATTAAAATACTCACCGATCGACTGCTGGAAACTAATAACAGACACAAACAATACAACTGTCCAGATATTCATGTTGACACGACACACAGACAAACACGAATGCAGTTTATCACCACACATCACTGTTTAAATAACTTCTTCACCTTGATTATCTGTGCCACTAATTTGTACAAGTAGCTCACACAAATTCAATATTTTAAACCAAGTGATTTCTGAAACGTAGCAGTATTTTAGGGCCCCTGAAGAATAGGCTATTTCAGCTTAGGTAGTAATATTATCTGAGGTCACTTTTATTGATCGATTTACTTCTAAATTTGATTATTATCTCGTAAACAAATGACGCACACGTTCAAAATGGGAGCATTTAATATGTCTATCATGAAATAGTGTCAAAACGATTAATATTTCTACTGATAAACTAAAATGACTGGCAGCAGACAACCTTTTAAAGACGCAACTACGAATCGTATACACAAAACTAATTTTAAAACGATTAACTCCGAGCGAACAGATGATACTGATTGACGCCAACAAGATTCTCACGTGTTATATGCAAACGTAACTTAACAATAGAAGTATATTATTAGGTAGGAACTCGTAAGTTTAGTGTATTATTAACGCTGACGCTCACCTACCTATTCTGCGTACACAATTTAGTTTCTAAAAATGTACACTTACATGTGTATCGGAAAATTAACTTTAATAACTACACATTAGGTTCAATTTAAGCTAGGAACCACTTCAATGAATATGGCAATTTCAAACAACAAATTCTTAAAAACAATAACTTAATTTACACTGTTAATACCATAACTTGATAATTATTTGTTTGTGTGGAAATGACATCAATTGATCTTGAGCCATATAAAGCTCGCTATAATTTGATATAAAAACAATGATGCATATGTTCTTGAGGAAACAATAAAAAAAACACTAGTACGTATTGGAGATCTTCGCTATTGTATTATAAATCATTCAAATGAGTTCATTAGCGATAACAATCGTCACGGTCTGCAAGATGATGCTTAGTTATATTTGCGCTTCGGTCATAGTCATGCTTAGCTGTTGTAGAGGCAATTGTTTTTTTTTTTAGTTTGTTGGCATTTTTTTCTGCCAGGCATTACAGAGCCCACAATAGATTTGATGAGTAGGTGTCTTTTTTTGCAAAGAATACGTGTGTTCTGGTTTTTGATAAAAAATGTGACGATTCCGTGGATCACTGACGTAAAAAAATTGTAGAGGATACATTATTGTTTCCTATGTTTAAATTTTTCAGCGTTTTCTTCGCGAAGTCAAACAATACTTAAATCTATGTACCTACTGGATTTATCATGGTCTTATAAATAGTAAAGGTACCATAGGTATCTAGGAAATTAGGTACTTATAATATATAGACTGAAAGAAAAAGGGACCTACCTGGAGATCTGCTTAACTTTTAGTTTGTTTAATTACTGTTACAATTAGCTCAGAGGAAACCTGATAACCACCCCGTAACTGAGAGAGCTATCTGATACTCATTCAGTAATTGTGAGAGCCAGTATACCTACATAGAGCTACTGACTGAAACCTTGAGACGTAGGACTTCTTTATTTTCATCTCTGAACGATCAACTCTCATTGCGACTTGAAATACCTGCCTTCAAGACTACAATAAGTAGGTACCTACCTGTCGTTACGGTTAGTCAAAAACCCGAAATTCTGACAGCCAGTTTGAGCATTACCCAGTCACTGGGTTTTGGAGGTCAGATAAATAGTCCCTTCATGTCAAATACTGGTACTCAGCCGCATCAGGTTAGTCTGGAAGCCGACCCCAACTTAGTTGAGAAAAGGCTAGGCAGATGATGAGTGTCCATGTTCAAGTCGTCGCAGTGGGAGTTATACCGACCTACTCAGAGTGTTGATAACCCTATGTAGGACACAATAATATCAATCTCAGTAGGTATACCTAATTCAACAATGTAGGTGGGGCACTCTACTCTGAGTGTGATCTATCTTAAGTAGGACGACAATATATCAAACTCCTTTCATTTAACAATATAATTTAATCATAGCAATCGCCAAGTTTCACACAGGCATCAGTATCCAGTCTTCTATAAGTGCCAGGTACGCACCAACAATCGCAAGTATGTTTCGGATATGCGTGGGAGCTCTTCGTTGAACAGGAAGGCTCTAGGCCACAGTTAGGGCCTGGATTGTATTCACCATCGGGGCAGGCTCCTGGAAAGAATGTATTTTCTGATTATAGCTACTGAAGAATTCGATATCTGGGCAGGCTGTTGAAAAGGTGGTTTAAATTAGCGTTTATCTATAACCGCCAGTAGGTACTTAATGAATGGCCGTGGAGCTTCAATCTCCACAGTACCTATGTTTTGGATTGCCCGTAGGAACATCCTCATTTAGTTTTGTGCGAGCCACTAACCGGGTAGGGTAGCTTAGTCTGATTATGGCCTTAACTAGAGGGTCGGAAGGAGGGACGCAAGGCAATCACTTTCAAAGCGATTCGTATTTCTACAAGAACTTTCAGCAGGCATATGACAATGCAATATGTTCATTGTCACCACTGATAAAGTGTGACTTTGTATACACCTTCATTTCCTCCCAGTCATGCTCGAATCTTACTCAAAACCGTCAGACCCGATCAAGTTCTATAATAGTTCATACAAATAAGTGGGCAGGTATTAATTTTGTGCGGGAATCGAACTCCGCAACCGAGAAGCAGGTCGCTCAACTGGGTACTGTGTCAATCGAACGATGAAAGAAGCTAATATCTACTTAAATGCGAGACATAGGTATCTACTGGGTCTTAGCAAGTCTAGCAATAAAATTAGGTCAGGTATATAATGATTGGATAATTTTTATTAAGAGTCGTAAATTTTATGAGAATGGTAACCGGTCTTGTGGAAACCAGTAACTTTATTGCTCCTTTGGAAACTGGTACCTATTTACTGAAAGCAGGATATTACTGATAGGTCTTGTACCTACCTACCAGGGTTGTTGCGGATGCAAAAATTTTGACATCCACGGATGCAGATGCGGATGCGGATTATCAGAGGTTCACAACCGCGGATGCGGCATTCAGGTTTTTTCAAGATATTTCAATTTTAAGTAGAAACTTACATAAATAAATGAAACTCGATCAAATTTTTAAAAGGTATGTTTTATTTAGTCATATTTTGAAAACAATTTTTAGTGTTGTGTTGTTTTTTCGGAATTATGTGCGTAGATATTGTATAATTATCACTATTGCTTCAGTGAAGGAAAACATCGTGATAAAACCAGCATGCCTGAGATATATTTTTCGACGGCATGTTAAGCCAAGTCCATAGGCTGATAATAAAAACTCTGGACCCAGATTACAACCATTACAGTAACCACACGATAAAGAGAGTGTTTAAAGCAGCTTTTAGTTAGTCGTACTACTTATTAGAATTTTAAGCCTCGAGTTTCGTAACTTAAACAAAACAAACAAAGCCTGTAGGATCTTATACCACCAATATAATATTATTCTCACCAATGTGTGCTTTCGTTTTAGTCAGATAGCGAAGGAAGCAAGCAACTAGCAAACACGCGCCTCTCTGGCCCCGCCCACTTTCTTTACATGTCGTTACTTGTTGCAAATCTTTGATTATATAATGTCTAGATGGAGCGTCAAGTGCGCGCAAACGTGTCAAAAAGTGTCAACCAACTATTGGTTCACAAGTGCTTGCTCGCCAATCAGTGCAGATCGTGTCATACACCTAAAACTTATCTTATTTAATAAGTCTATTTTTTTATGTGATTTATGGGAGAATTGTAGTAGCTGGTATCATTATTTACGCACACAAAGACATAGACGCATAGTGTAAAACGACGCCTGCACGCACACATACTTGAAAATGTTGACTCGTTTTCTTTGATACGATTGTAGGGCGACGCTCTATCAAGACATTATATAATCAAAGTTGCAAATATGAGTCCGCATCCGTAAAAGGTCCGCATTAATTGATGCGGATGCGGATGCGGATGCAGATGCAGATGCAGATGCAGATGCAGATGCAGATGCTGATGTAGATGCAGATGCAGATGTCTGAATTAATGCGGATGCGAATATCCGTAACAACCCTGCTACCTACTTACCTGCGTAAGGTACTTACTGACGCTGGTATTTATTTAGGTACCGGCGGTGGTATATCTATTACAAACTTCCATGTAGGTAGGTACCTACCTATATATCTGCGTTTTCGTTTACAAGTAACTGAGCAGACGATGGACTATTTGTGCGCTGGACAGACGCGGACAATTTGCGACAACCAATGGAGGTCTACCAATGGATGAATATAAAAACTTGGCAATGGGCGGCAAACAAACTCTGACTTCAGGTTGGGCACTAACCAGACTATAAAGAAAGAAAGAACCAAAATAAAGCCAATCATAATGCAGCTACTTTTACATATTCACATTAAGCCATCTAGGTAGGTTTGCTAAGAAAACTAAAACCAGGTAAGAACTTATGTACCGACTTCTATGCTGAACAGTGAGTAAATAGTAAGGCAAACCGCAGTTTAAACGAAACTTCTGTGCCTTCCAGTTACTAACTACTGTTATAAGTTTGTGAGCAAGTTCGTAGTTAAAGTGGGCAGGTGCACCGCAGGAACAATAGTAATTCTGTAGCACTCCTGTACCAAGTAAAAGGTAGGGCATATACTGCTAGTTAGGCACCAAAGTCAATAACTAACATATTTTGTCGAGTGATTTAGGTAGACATTCAGGTAAAATTATTTCATACCTGTATTTCCAGAAGTTGTAAGCAAAGTTATATCTATTCCTACCCATTTCCACCTCAACCGGGCATACATTCAGAATGGACCGAAATTCATCACTTTAGTACGAGTTGGTGGACGTAACGTTTTTGACATTCTAGTTTATGAATAGGTAGAAGGACTCGATAAGGATCTATCAAAGTAACAGTAATTTTTTAGGTAGATACTCACCCAAAGCCAACGCCATATTGACGAGCACAACACACAACACTAGCGACCAAAACTTCATCTTGTCTTTGACTCAGACAGTTGTATGCAAATACACCGAGTCACCGAGTGAAGGACCTTTATACTTCACTATCGATAGAAAAAAGACAATCACGACCGGTCTGGTCACTCCCCATTGGGACTCTGGATTGTTTTATTTTAATGCGGTGCGCACGATATGATAAAAGGGTAAAGGACGTATATTTATTGAGTTCGTAGGGGTGGCAACATAAGTGTATGACCCTTGATAATATTGATCCTTGGTCAACCGACCAACTTTTTAAAGAAAGTTATAATTATGCACGCGTTAATGAATAAGGACGTTTAGCAAAGAAAGTTAATTAACACGGCTATTTTAATAATATCATCTTAATTGACCCAAAATTAATAACTTGTTCGGTACAGTGTTTTTCGGCACAGTGTTAACATATCTATCTTATTTGTTGACTTTTGTTTTGAGTAAGAATTTGGATGTGTATGAGAGTAGAGGAAGATCAAAGAAACGATGGATGGACTGTGTGAAGGATGATATGGCAAGAAAGTAGGTGTCTGATGAGATGACGAGTAATAGAGAAGTATGGAAGAAGACATGCTGCGCCGACCCCAAATAAATTGGGATAAGGGCAGAAGAATGATGATCGACTTTTGCTGCCGACTGTATTATTGTATTGTATAATAATCGTATTTTTGTTTATACCGACTAGAGCTTCTGCGATAAAAAAAACTCATGCCAAATACGTAGGTACCAAGTTATAGTTGCAAGTCTCCTTCAAAAATGACAGTGCACTTATAATGCTGACTGTACCGAGGTACTTCTGTTATTATTGTGCACCCATTTTAATACAAGTAGAACTTACCTATCTATATTATGTATTTACTACAAATGTTTACACTTTGATTAGTTATTTAAATAGAACATAATAAGTCCTTATCAAGTTAATTTATACTTATATAGAATCACAAGTTTGAGGGTAGGTAACTAGGAATGAATGGCATCATTCATTATTTTGCATAATTATATTCACATTCCACATAGGTAATTTCATCATCCCAAAAGAATTTAGCGAGCTAATTGATACAATGGCATGTTTGGGAAAACACCTTAAGGAATTGATGACCTCCACCCCTTTTCAAAACAACTTGCGCTGCTAAGTAAATGACTATTGAATTGGCTTTTCCATAGTTCTAGTCTACTCCTCATAATATAGGTAGTGTTCAAGCCAACTAGCTATGCGCACGCACACACTCAAATTCACCGCCGGCGACGCACCCACACTACGGTGCGCGCCCGCCATTTTGCAATCCAGCGGGGGACTCGGGCACTGCAGCGACATGAGTCGGTGTGTGGACGCGCTCCGAGCTAAACTTAAAATGTCTTACTTTATTTCATAATCTTTTGTACAAGTAATCCTCCATATAAATTAAAATCTTTGCATTCTACTATCAACAATTGTTTCAATAAACAGGTAGGCAGTATCTCTAATAGCAAATAGGTGCCTTTATTACCTAGTTTCTTTTTCTTATTTATAATTATTTTTCTTTAAATTAGCTTAAGGAAATATTTGTTATATTCCTCTTAAATACGCATTATATAAGAGTGTTAAATTATATTTGCATGCCCTAAAAAGGCAAAATATGGTTTGTGCCTAAACCACCAATTTTAACACCACAATATTTTTTTTTTGGTAACACCTGTATTTTAAGCAAATAAAGTATTCTTATTCTTACCCATATCCAAGGATCTTAAAGGCCATGTCAGTGTCAGGCATTGGAATGTTGTTTTGTTACCTACAACATAATATAAATAGTGCAATGATTTGGTACTAACCAAACCTGATCAGACTGCTAGTTGTCTTATTTTGAATAAAATCTTCATTTGACATTGCAGTTCAATAATCTCATATTTTTATTGGTTACAATGAAACCTAGGTAGGTACCTACTATACAAGTTGAAAACGTCGTTTTATGTGGAAAACGTCGTGAGGAAAGTTTTGATTATTAATGGATATAAGAGTAGAGGGAGACCAAAGAAACGATGGATGGACTGTGTGAAGGATGATATGACAAGGCGGATCCCAGATTTTTGTAAAAACATTATGATTTAAAAGAGTGTCCATGGAGTTTCTTGCCCATTCTTCTCTATAGAGATCTACGCTTTGGAATGGGCAACTACAGTACTTTCACAGTTATTATGTCTTGTGACTGGGACTGTAGCTTCATTTTTTATTGGTCTTTGTTTCGACAGTACAAAAGTGCCTGTAATTGGCCTATTTGAAATAAATGCTTTGATTTTGATTTTGACGGGAGGTTTCTGATGCGATGACGAGTAGGTAATAGAGAAGTATGGAAGAAGAAGACATGCTGCGCGGAACCCTATTAAATTGGTATAAGGGCAGGAGAACGATGATGATGTTAATACAATTCTACCTATTTTAATTAATATAATCTGATATAATTATTAAAATTAATATTAATTATTATTTAAATTTTAAGAAATTGAAATATGAATTTTCTACACATATCATAAATGGTGCATGTTGTGTTAGCCTGTAAGTGATTGTTGCACTTGTAAAAGTTTTAATAAGGTATTGACTGTAAATGTTTAGTGTAAACAATTCTTGGCTAACCGAAATAAATAAATAAATATAATTATCTGGTTTTGTTAAAATAAATATAAATTTCTTTTTATTTTGCTTTATTTGAAATGAGTACCAGTTGCATGTAATATTATTGAATATCTTTGTAGTAAAAACAATAGGTCCGTAAGTTAAAAACTTAATTTTTAAAGTTTAATTAAAACATTTCTAATTAGGTATTTTGTCTTTGAAACAATGATAATTTAATAAGTACTTGTCACACAACATAACAGATTAAAATTCAATGAAAAAGGCAAACAGAAACCAGGCTTATGGTAGGTACTCCGGAGTTCACTTAATGTTGACCACTTTTTACTACATTGATGCATGAAATGTTATTGAATAACATTACATGCATCATTGTACTAAAAACAGTACATAAGTTAAAAAAAAAGAACTTAATTCTTAAAGTTAAACTTCATAAAATAACAGATTCAAATACAATGGAAAATGTAAACAGAAACCTTAAGTACTACTGACTTCACTCAGGGTTGACCACTTTCAACCTTATTACTTAAAACATAAAGGTGAAAAGTGGTAGACCGTCAGTGAACTCAGTAGTATCTTAAGTGTATGAAACTGTGAATTTGTACAAAATTATTTGTCTAAAATGTTTTATCAGAATATAACAACATGTGCAGAGAGCTGTCATCAGCTTAAATAGTTTGATATTATGTTGTTGTACAGTAATGTACATACTTTTAAACTAATTTTTGTTTGTCTATGCATGCTGAATACAAATTGCATCATAAAAGTCTCAAGATATCTGGCATCTTTCAAATTTAATAGTAGAGTAAGTGGCTATGTTGATGTGCCCTTAACAGTCAAATGTTAAGATTACTAAACAGTAAAAGTGTTAAAATGACACTAGAATCTTATTTTATACCAAAATGTCCTAAAAACGTGTGAATAATCCCAATTTTTGTTGTTACCTACATGTTTGGTTACCCGAAATTCGGCGAAATTCAGTGACGGATAGGGAGCACAGATGGTAAAACGATATCAGGGCAAGTAGGGTGTTTCAAGCTAAGCAGATTATTGCTTGACTGTCTGCCGAGATGTTCTAGAAGTAGAATATAAATTCAAATATGTTTATTCATTTGTTTATAAGAGGGTATTGAAAAAAACACATTGCAATTATTCTGATTTTGAACTTTTAAAATCGGATTTGTTGTTTCTAACTTTCTACTAAATTGAAACTAATTTTGAAATATTATTATTAGTTTCATATTCAGAATGAACAAATTGATAAAAAAAATCGACTTAACCTGAAGAATACTTTTTCAAAGTCAAAATTTGTAGAGCAGTGTTAATTGATTTTGAAAATTTACACAGAGCGGTATCATAACTGGTATGCTAAAGGTATAAAAATTAAATAATTATGTAATGGCCTGGTTCTTCTTTACATAAAACTTATACCTAAGTAACATAATACATTTATGGACTACTATCATGTCTGCTGGCATTATATTGCCGAAGACTGGCCCATGGATCTTGCAGCATTGAAGGGTGTAAGTAAGCATCTATGTTGTACCTTTCTTGATAGCTGTTGTTGCTTGAGTTGCTCTGTAAAAGAGAATATGAAATAGTACTAGTAACTACAAGATTGTTGTATTGCCACATCTAGCACAACTCTCTTTTAGTTTGGATCTGTGTTTGCTTGGTTGGTGATTAGCTACTATAGTAAGCGCCAGATAAACATGCAATAAAGTTCATTGCCCTTTCCTTAATTTCTCTGCGTAGGGACGAGGACAATCAATACTGAATCGTTTTTCATTACTAAAAACAGGAAAGGATCACGATAGATGTCGTTTCAGGACAGCTTTGTCATTATTATAATTTTTGGATTAAAGTATGTCAATAATTGTATGTGGGTTAATGACCGTTATTGCATGTTTATCTGGCATTTTTGTGATTGCTTGCCATCATATTTGTTATTTTTTTTTTACATGTATTATTTCAGTTAGTGGTTGGCTGTGAATGATTATGATAAAGTACATCATTTCAAGTAGAAAAAAAACTACAGAGCCCTAAATTGTGTATACTTACTCCATAGCTACTATTCCGCGAGTTATTCCAGTTAATAGGACCACCTCGCCATTTACCACCGTGTTGTTGATTATTGAATCTTTGCTGCTGACTTTTGTCCTGTTGCTGCCATCTGTTTTGAACTGGCGTGCTCTGGTTTAAGGGTATGAAATTATCAGACATTTTAGAGTTAGGCGTGTTATTTGATTGATGGCGTGTTATATAGATTCCTTTTACTTTTCCTGAAATTATTGTTAATATTTTTCAACAAAAAATTCGGCCAAGTCTAACGTCAACGTCAAAAATGGTGACAATAGTAATGTTGTTAATGAACACAGATATACTGTCAAATTGATAGTCGATTTAAGTAAATAAATAAATAAAATAGCCTTTAGTGCTGTTTCTTTCTTACAGCTAATAAATGCCTACTTACTAAAAACTAAACTAATTTAATCTTAACTACTGAAACTTAATATAATATACGGCGAAAATTATGAATTATGGAAAGTGTCTAGTTGACACAACTGTCGAATTGACACAAGTGTCCAATTAAGTGAAAATGATGAATCAACGATTCATCATTTTTCATTTTTTTCATTTTTTTTCAATTCGACAATATTGTCGAATTAACTAGCCTGAAGAGTGAGGGAAAATGACCAGTGTAACGCGGACTCGATAAGTCAGTTTCGCTGATTGGACAATTTCGTGAATTCGACAGTTGATGCAACTCGACCGTTTCTATAATTTGCCAGTTTATTCGATTCTTATTATTTACGACGTAAACTTCAAAGTTTATACAAGAACTCGACTAACTGCGAAAAAATATTTTATCTGTTTATTTACTAAATATTTAGTTTCTTCACATCACTTCTGTCAAAAAATTTGATCGAACGCAGGTTTTGTTCGGAATTGATTATCTATTTTCGGATGAAAGTAACAATTCTTCAATAATGATTCAGTGAATGTTGTGTACAAAATTCGTAGGAGTTGGCAGCGTTTGGTGTGAAAATGTGGATTCATTCGAAATCACCAAAGCTAGCTGTTGGTAAGTTGTATTTTTTTAATCAATCAGCATTACGCGGTCCGGATACATCCTGCCAATTACAGCGGAAACGTAATAACATGTTATGAATTTTAACTATTTTATGTGAGTTATGAGAAGGCCTACCAGATATGCCCATGATCTGTTGATAACGTCCCATGCAACTTGCTTTACGACTGAGTCCATTGTTTGTCAACCATGTCTGTGTTTTTCCTTACTTTCCGGCCTTGTTTTTGAAATCAAGGTGTTTTTTTTTCATTATGCCTATTTATAGAATAAGTATGACTTTAACCACAACTTCAATACACCTAACACTATATGAAAGCAATACTTAGTTAATAATTTCCACAATAATTAGTCTGTTTTAAAAATTGGTTGTGATTCAAAAACAGTTCTAGAACAAATATTTAAAAATAGTTTCAGTCCTTAGAGTATAAAATAAGAATTCATTACTTATTAAAAGAATAAGGAAAACCATCAGCTTTTTAGATAAAAATAAAAAGTATCTGCAGATCTCAGCTCTTGTAAACTATATCTTATCTGCCTTTGTTCAAGATTTTATTCAGTGGAAGAGGTAATAGAACACATAATAAAACATTGGCAATTCATTCTCAGTCATTCACAGCCAGCATTATACTGAATGAAAAATGTCTATGCATGTCTGACGACTGGCTGGAAAATTAACAAAACAAATTACCTATATCCTGTTTGTGGACAAGAATGTGTTTAACATAACATTACCAGCACATTACCAGCTGTTGTCAAAATGGTGGACAAAGACTTCTTCAAATAGTGAAGCAATATTGTTTTAACTTTAATATGTTTGGCTGTCATTGATTTATTAGCACAGCCAGGTAGAAAAATCGAATAGCACATAGATGGAAAATGGGTAGGAATTGTGCCTAGCACATGATTTAGCTACGGTAGATGCTAAACAGAGTTAGCTCATCAGCACACACCAAATACAGTTAAAACCGTTTACAACAACATCATTTAGAACAACTTATCGGTTATATTGACCAAAATCAAAGGTACAAACTACTTTGTACCTTGAAAACATCACGGTTGTTATGAATATCGTTTTTTTACTACCAAATGTGAGTGGTCCCTTCGATGTCATTATAATAACAGATTTTGACTATATGTATAATAATCGCTGTGATTACCTTTTGTGACAATCCTTGTAAATATGTCATTGGTGTGCCTTACGTAATAAATAAATAAATTGTTACAGGACAGCTTTGTTGTCCACCAAATACTTCCTAAAGCCAGGTCCACAGCACCCTGTTATAATAACACAAAACATGTTTTGCTAACATAAAGGGCTTACAGCCTAACATGTTTGTAAACACAAACAGGCATAATTGAATATGCCAACTTCAACAAACATGAAATCTACAGCACCCCACATTTTAAGGCTATTAGTTTTAACCATGTAAATATTTTAATTTCAGCTGTTTATAACTGGAAGGGAGATGTCAGATCAGGACTGCCCTTGGAAATTGGAGAGACAGTCCAGATATTGGAGGAAAATGGAGGTAATTTAATGAATAAGTAGTTAATAAATACTCTTTTGACCTATCAGCATTAGTGAAAGGCAGTCTAAGTTAAAAAGTGATTGGTTTTTTAATTAAAAACTATGACATTTCCTTATACTCAGATCATATTTTAGCCTCAAAATTTCAAGCTAGCTTCTGATTTTTTATTATAAAACTGAAGTTACAGAACACATGACTAGTTCACTACATTACATAATTCTGTGTTAATATTTATTAATATATACAGACAGACATTGACACAAAAACACAATCTGAAATGTAAATTAGTTACAAATTCTAGTTCTCTTTATATTAATGCTTATCTGTAATGAGATATAAACATTATGTACTACTGTTTTTATTATCTTCCCACACAGCCCAGGCAATTGACCCATAGGAAGAGACCTAGCTCTATTAATTAAACTACTAAAACACTAATTACTTCATAATTAGTGAAGTAATTAGTGTACTCCAACTATTATTAGTTGGGGAGTTTGTGGCTAGCCAAATTCCCTCTGTGCCTCGGAAAGCATGCCTTTGGTCCTTGCTGTCAATCATAGATCTTTGACAATCATTACAGGTAGTCAGCCAGTGGCCTGCATAGTCTGACACCTAGCCTTACCAAGGGATATTGTATTACCTAGTACTAACTGGATTGTGGAGGTCAGATAGGCAGTCACTAGACTGGAAGCTGGCTCCAACATAGTTTGGAAAAGGCTAGGCAGATGATGAATGCCACCATTCATAATAGTAAAATTACTTGAATAGTAATGCCCATTTGCAACACATACTACTTGTATCTGTACAGATTCAGACAGACTGCAGCATAATAGTGTTCAAATCAAATCATTAATTTTACTAACAGAGTCATGGTCTAATTTTCAAGGAAATAGCTAACATACTCTTATACTGTTAGCTATTTTTAAGATATTAATCAACAATTTATTTCTTCTAGTCTGGTATCGAGGCTTCAGCTCAAAGAACAGGTCATCATGGGGCATATTCCCGTCATGCGTGGTGACAATCCGGCCATGCATCGTGAAGGGATCAGGAGCCACTGCTATCGCTGAGCTGAAGGATGATCCACTGGTCCGGGAGATTGCGTGCGTCTTGAGAGAATGGGCAAGACTATGGAAGAAGCTTTATGTGGTAAGGGATATCTACATTATTGGTTTTTACATAAGCGTCCATTTGCCAAACTTAGTGGCTCTGGGCAGGACATATTGCTCGCGAGTGAATGGCCAATGGGGCCGAAAGGTTCGATTGTAGGCCTCCCACCTCGTGGACCGATGACCTGGTGAAGGTCACGGCGATCCACAGAATGTGAGAGGCACAGGAAGACTCAACTTTGTTAGGCCTTACACCGTGATGCAAGTTAGACCGATGAATTGGCAAAGGATTTAACACGTTGGCTGCGGCCGAACAATAGCCGCGCGAGACCCGTAGTAAAAAACACAACAGGTGTGTTTTGCCGCAGCGAACGTGTTAAAAAGCACGCTGCGCAGTCACGTCATGTCATGATGCCTGTTGGAGGTCCAGCAGTGGACCTCGAGTGGTGACAGTGGAGATGGGAGTAAAAAGTCTGAACTGAACATAATACACAAACACAAATCATTCTGGAGTGGCATAGAAATGGAATTTCATGCAGTAGCTGATTGTAATCTCTTGACTTGATATTTACTGAAGACGACTAAGTCGAAAATAAATTATATAAATTGATTACAATCATACTATCATCAATATTTATATTATCTGAAGTGTTGTTTAGTCTGCTGTCCCAGGCAGTCTGGGAAAGAAATAAGGTGCCCATTTACTAAAGTGTACTCACACATACCTACATTATGTATAAGTACCTGGCCGACCGAGCTCTGCTCGACATCCTATGTTCTGAATTTGAGAAGTACCTACATTTTTTTTTCTTTTTAGGGTGTTGATGGCAATCCTAATTGAGTTGGGTAAGAACAGAGCTAGGTACGTGTTGAGCGCGTTAAACAGCGTTTACCATTTCACTTATTGGAACAAGAGAATTAACTTGAACTTTAGATACTTAGTTATAAATAATATGCTGAACATCATGACCTATGGATCAAACGCATCTCAGCACAGTTGTCCCGCAGCAGGCCCTGGTCGATGGCGCGTTGTGTTTCACGCGCGCCTCAAAGAGATGTCAGCACAAACTGACGGAGTCCACTAGAACCGATGCCTACCAGGGTTGCGGGTTTGTTCTAAAGAGTTACCGTGGCCCTTGGCACAGGCAACTGAAGGAACACGGGTGGGTTTTAGTCAGTAAGAGTTTGACACGCCCTCCCGCTCCACCTAGAGCGGGAGAGGTCATTTGATGATTTCCCACCCCAAAAAAAGCACTACAGCTGTTTTTGTCTCTAGGCCAGTAAAGCTGCAATTAAAGTATGGATCACTGGTGTGATCAATGTACCAAAGTAGCAACTTAGAAATGAATCATACTGCACAATATAAAACCTTTGTTTTGATGTAAACGCATGTAAACGCAGTAGGAACTTGTGTTTGGCCTTATGAGTTATCATTTCAGTTTTTATCAATTACTAGCTTCTGCCCACGACTTCCTTAGTTTTTTGTTTAAACATATAACATCAACACCTATCAGTGAAAGACTTTGGAAGCGGATGTATAGATTCGGGAGATTACCTCCTACATGTATACATATATACAAACGTACGAACTTAACTTCTTTACAATATTAGCACAAATAACAGCAACTTTAAAAGAAAAATGTCTTTACTTTATCCGAAGCAACGAATTTTAAAATCAACAATAAAGTAATTTATACCCAATTAACGTACACACATCAAAAGTGTCTAGGGATCAAGCATTTTTATGCGGATTTCTTGAGATTGAGATGTGGCTTTGTAATAAATTTATGATTTTATAAATTTATATGGATCCTTTTTGGTGCATTTCATAATTTGAATCAGGAACTCTCAATCAAATTCGAGTAAAAGATGAAAATAAGCTGTCAATATTTTCCCTATAAAAACATACAACGCATTGAAGACATTATTAGTGCTACTGTTTCCCTACTACTGATTAAAACCAACGTTATTATGGAGCGGCGACGTCATTTAAGCAGGGAAGAAATGCTCAGAGCCGTGGGAATGATAGAAGCTGGTTCCCGGCAACGTACTGTGGCTTTAGCTCTGAATACAAGTCAGAGTGTTATCAGTCGACTTTGGACACGTTACCGAAGCACTGGTACCGTGGCTGAGCGCCATGGAGGACGGTATCGCTGCACCACACGGAGACAAGACCGATACATTCAAATCTTAACTCGAAGAGCTCCAACAATAACCGCCATGATGTTAGCCGTGAGGCTTCATCACTCTTCAGGGAACTTAATTAGCGACCAAACAGTCAGAAACCGCTTGCATGAAGTGAACCTTCATTCCCGAAGACCGCTACGGGTACCACCTATAGCAATGCACAATCGTAGGATTCGATATCAATGGGCTCTTGAACACAGAAATTGGGCAGAAGAACAATGGCGTTTCGTGTGCTTTTCTGATGAGTCTCGTTTTGGTATGTGACCGGATACAAGACGTATACGACACTGGAGAACCCCTGGACGCCAACAGCGATTAAAATCCTGCCAGGAAGTCCATCCTTATAGTGGTGGAACCATCATGGTATGGGCGGGTATTTGGATCGGCGGAAGAACTGAGTTGATTTGGATCAGAGGCAACCTCAGCGCTCAAATTTATGCTGAGACGATTGTATCAGACGTCATCGTTCCTGTACAAGTGCAAATCGGTCCCTTATTTCAGTTAATGCATGATAATGCACGACCGCACACCGCAAGAGTTGTAAGACAGACTCTCGCCGCAGCTAACATCAATGTCCTGCCCTGGCCTGCTCAGTCGCCAGACTTGAACCCGATTGAGCATGCATGGGATATGCTACAGAGAAGAGCTCTGCCGAATATGGAGGGTATCCAGTCGCAAGAAGACCTTTTTTTGTTGTTGCAACGAACATGGGCGGCCATTCCACAGCGTGATTTGGATGAACTCATTTTGAGTATGCCAAACCGATGTTCTTGTGTTGTTAGTGTTCGCGGTAGAAACACGGATTATTAATTGTTTAAGTTACCCAATAAAATTTTAAAGAAAACTGTTATTTCAGTCTTTTTTTCGAACTTTAATGTTAGTGGTTCAAATGTCAAAAATCCCTTTATTAGGAAAATGGCAAATTTCTTTATTAATGCAAAGGTGACTTGGTTTATCGTTACTGTGACAAACGAAAACACTTTATTTGATGAATCCTTAAAGAAAATTTTAATTAATATCAATCAGGAGAAAAGTTATTGCAAAAATATATGTTGATCCCTAGATACTTTTGATGTGTGTATTTTTTAAATTATGTAGTATGATTTATTGCAATTAATAAATCCTTTCGCTTCAAACAAAGTTAATTGTCGACTTATTTAGCAACGGCATTACACTGGCGAGACAGGAAACGAATCACGCGGATAGAATTTCTAGCACTATACTCCTAGGGTAAGGTACCTGTCCCGCCGCCGGCGAGGAAGCGACTATTTTCTTCCTCAAGAATCTTATAAAACTTTGTAGGTCCCGTGTAAGTAACGGAGAATACTCACAAAATTTTTAATGGTGGCTGTACACTTTCGACCGAGAGCTCTCGCTATGTCAGTGTTCAGACAAGATTATAGCTGATCGCTTACTGTTCACATTGCCGGCGAGTTCTCGTTAGTCGCAGCGACAAGAGCTATCAGAGAGAGTACTCGCTCAGCGCTGCTTACTTAGCGAGCAGAACACTCGCTTGGTACGGTCAGTGCCCTGCATTTCCACTTTTCTTACAAAGCAGGAAAGCGGAAGATGGGTCAGGTAATTCAGGGCACTGGCTGTACATACGCATGCCAGCGAGTAGTCGCCAGTCGCCGTCGTTTGTTCGTTACTCGCCAACTCGTTTTTAGTTGCTAGCACAACTCGGTAATCGCCAGCAGTGGGACAAGGTGCCTCAAGATTGAACTTTAATTGCTACCCATACGTTTATATATTATATGTAGAAACTTTTCCGTTTTCCGGTACAGATAGTGTGACAATAACAATGAATTGTTTTATTGGTATACAATTTTTTTTATTAAAATGAATCATCGACATGAATGTAATGTGTAATGTATTTAGGTAGTTACTGCATAGGTATTGCCAAGTGCTACGGTTACTGTCCGTTTTCACGAACTATAAGTGACACCTAATTGTATGCATAAATATTATTGCACTGTTTAATTTTCAACACTCGGCGCTGAACTATGCTTGGAAAATCAAACAGTTCGATTTTCTTGAAGAATTCATTTAAGTGTCTTGATAGTGATAACGGATATCAGTCCTTTAAAGTCAAGTACAGTACTTAAAATAATCTTTTAAAAGCGGAAATGTGCTTACTTACTGCAATGCTTAGCATCCGCTAAGCATTGCAGTAAGTAAGCACATTTCCGCTAAAATAATCAGATATCCCGGGATATCTGATTATTTTGCACTGCTCATCATAGTAAAGTAAATACTTAGTTGGAGGATGTTTTTTTTTTTTTTGTTGTTTTGCGTGGTCGTCTTCTGCAAGCGCGCGATTCACTTGTCACTTACCTATTTCAAAACAAGCTGTTGCCCACAGCCTCGCCCTTATGGTGGGCGGAAATTATTCCACTGGAACGTACTACTGGGACAAAAAGCCTACTTATTTCGTAATCTTATTCACTATTCGTATACAAAAACAAAACCAAAAACAAAAACCAAAACCACCACCACCGCCAGCCAGCACCACCACTATTCAAATCCGTTCGACCGTTTCGGCGTGTATTAGATAGACATATCAAAAGACGGACAAAATTATTTTCCCATTTATAATATTACTTTGTCATATTTCTGGTCAGCATAGCATACTTTAGAAGTTTTTTCATCTCGCCGTATTTGAACAAAAGTAGACATACTATGGCAGCTCTATTCAGCATAATATTTGTATAAGGCGTAAGATATGTCATTTAAATAACCTGTTCACAGATTCCTTTGTCATTTATGAGTCATTGTTTGTCGTGTTCCTTGTGAAGCCATCTTACAGTTAGAATAATATGAACACTTGGAACTAACATTATTTTCGAGAACCGTACATTGCAGTGGCGACGGGTGATTTCATGAAGGAGGGAAGCCGCAGCAAAAAAAAAAAAACAAAAAAAAACTTACCAAGGCCAGGCGTAGTCCAGGGGGGGGGGGCGTAGGTAGGGCGTACATATTTCTCAGTCCACCCTTACTATACGTGTAAGCACTGACTGATAGATTGAAACAGTGTCTTGCAAGTATAATAAAAGTGGCTTTGAAAAAAGCCGGTTGTGGTGTGATGAACTGATGACGTATGATGTCTACTATACTAGGCAAAACTACTACTACTACTTAACAACAAGACTACTCTACTCACTTATTCTACTTATAATAACTACTTATACTCTAAAGCTATTCGTCTATTCTTTCTTACAAAGTGCGCTAAGACATTATCATAAAAGCCGGGATTATTCTTAATTTTAAGTAACAAATGTTTCTCTATAGAAAGAATGGCTAGATCAGATAATCGTTCTTGTTTTTGAGAATTACGCATGTACGTATGAATTCGCTTCAAAGCCGAAAACGACCTCTCCGCGGATGCTACTGTAACAGGAAGTGTCAAAAATATACTACATAATTTTGTAATTTGTGGAAAAGTGTCACATAATAATGAATTTTGAAAATTGAGATAAAGCTCGTAAACATCTAGTTTATTCAAAGATTGAGTTGTGTATAAGACTTTCAACTCATTCTTTAAAGCAGAGAACTCAAATATTTGCGGAAATTTGATTAACAAAGAAGATATTATTTCATCTGGAAATGATCTACTATAAAAACTATACTTAGATTTATTGAGTAAATTAAGAAAACTCATTTGCGAAAGTGATTGGTACCTGTGTTGTATTTGCGTCTTAACATTGTCTATTATTTCAATGAAAAGACGCCGATACATCGTTCTAACGTCTACTTCTGTATTTAGTCGTCTACTCTGTCGCGGCGGCTCACCGAATTCCTGAACGCTGTCATAAATAAAATCAAAATTGTTTATTAAATCATTTGCAAGCCAACTATTGAATGAATCTATTTCGCGGTTTGCTACTTCAATATCAATCTGTTTTGACTGCAATAAATTAAAAAGAACGTCGGTTTTTTGAAAAATGTCTGATAATACGTGCAAAAAAAAACAAAACTGCATGTTTTCTAATTTACTGAGAAAACATTCTGCCAAGGAAAGTGATTCACTATCCCAAAATTGCGGGTTATCTAACATCGAATTAAAAGTTTTAATTATGTCTAATCTGCAGTTAAAAATTACATTAATAATGCGTGAGTGATAATGCCAACGTGTTTCGGATACTCCGGGCATACGGCGGTCAGCTATTTCCTTCAAAAGGTTGGTCCGTTTAGTAGATTTGTTGAAAAACCTAACAATGCTATTTACGTGCCCAAAAAAAGTTTTCAGTTCCTGAATATTTTCAAGGGAACGGCTAAGAACTAAATTTAATACATGAGCGTAACATGGCACAAACATTGCCATATGACATGCATCCCGAATTTTTGCTTGAACGCCACCGTGCTCACCAGACATAACTGCCGCGCCGTCGTAAGACTGACCAACCAACTTATTCCTACAACGATACTGGTCAAGTATTTCCAACAACTGTTTGGATAAAACTTCAGCAGTTCGACTTCCGCTAACATCGTAAAAACCTAGGAATCGTTCTTCGATTCCAGTTTCAGATAGATATCGAAAAATTACAGTTAATTGCTCCCTATGACTGACATCGGGAGTTTCGTCAATCATTACAGACAGAAATTGAGCTTTATCTATCTCGATTCTAATGTGGTCTCGTAAAACGGATGCAATACTACGTATTAAATCATTTTGAATATCACTAGAGAGACCAGAAAACGCGGGGTTCTGAACTGAAGAACATAGTTCCAAATGTGAGTCCATTACTGTATCATACTTGCTCAAATATAACAAGGTTTCGATATAGTTACCACGGTTGTCGGAATTCGGACTTTCATCGTGGCCGCGAAAAGCTAATTCTTGTTTACCTAACAAAATAACGGTGTCGATAAACCGTTTCATTAAATTCCTATTTCGATCTACTTTTCTATTATGAGCTTCATGCGAATTAGCGAAAAATGATTCTATTCTACTACACCCGAACTCGTGTAAATCTAAACAGCTGCGAATATGCTTTTCAGTTTGAACATGTTTTTTCGAGGAATTCGTCAGATTATTAATATCCGTAAAACCCCCTTTATTCCAAAGGCTACTAGAATCTGAGAAAAGTAGGCACGGGAAACAATACATTTTATTTAATTTACAGCTGCCAGTCAGCCATTGATATTTATCGTATAGAGAAACATTAAAATGTTTCACAAAACCATCTTTTCGTTGATAATTAATTGCCATATTTGGACGCGCCCGCCCGAGTTTTATAACATGTTTTTTATTCTCAAAACTTAACCTTGAAAAACTAGTTTCTTCGCAAAGCAAATAATCTGTGAGACAGCAGTCTAAAGCGATCAATGCCATCCTAATTCTAATTAATTTTTAAATCTACTCTAAATAGGTAAGAAATTTCAACTTGATAAACTATCTACTTACCCAAATACCTAATTTCAACGTACTTTTATACTTTATTTTCACTACACAATACACGCACAAACTAATTTCTAATTGATACACTAATCAATTCAATTAATACAACGAACAAATTGCAAATTACCTATCTAAAACAAAATAAAAGCCATTAAGTACTTTACATTCATGCACATGAAAAATACGAATGCAATGCATTTGTTTACAAATTCTCGAGCGCCGAGCCCGAAGCATTACGAAATTTTACGAATCGAACCGAGTACGGCGCCCGCGCCAGTACATGCGTCTCCTCTCTCCGATATACGCATCTCGTTTACTCGCAAACAGTTCTTGCCTATAACCCGCATTATTCCGGCTTACCGACTCCTAAGATAACGCGTGTCACGTGGCTCTAAGTGACGTCATGACGACATAGATTTGTATAGACATTTTAGAAGGAAAAAGCCGGGACGCCTACGAGTTATTTAGGAGCAACATGTTGTCTTTTTGGAATTTATTGACAAAAATTGTAATTTTGGCAGGCGTTTTGTAATACATAATATTTAAATTGTAGGGTGTATTAAATACCTTCATTATTATACCCTACTGACTTGGATTTCCAAAGGGAAGCCGGCAGGAATGGGCTTATTGCGTGCCTGCGCTACTGGTACATTGTGATGACCTGGATGAGACTCGCATTGACCACGAAAGCATGGCACAAAACGGCCTATGTTCAGCAGTGGTTAGAAAAAGGCTACCAATAACGACGTTGATGAAGATGTTTTTTTTTTGTTAGCATATTGTGTGTCTCTCTGCTAGGCAAAAGCCTTCCTTTTTCTTCCAATGGTAACACTCACTGAACGCCTGTTAGTGATAATCGCCGTGGAGGTAGACCGCGGCAAAAGTGGTGTGACGATCTGATCGTGTTTGCGGGGCCCGAACATGGCCAGATATTGCACAGGATGATGACATTATGTTCATCATATTACTTCACGCGTTTTATGGTTAAAACTCGGCAAACTCTTAGAAAGATTCAATGTACTTTAAATACCTACATAATTACCACTGAGTTGGTCAGCAATGGGAACCAATCTAAGCGTGAACGTCAAATTGAAGGGACCAAGTCTCCAATGTCTGTCACACCTATATAAAAAAACAATACCATTAATCTACTATTTCCTACCTTTGCTATAATTTTAGCTACCTCAGCAGTTACATAATATTTTAACAAAATACTTGGTCCCTCCATCATGATATCAAGATGGAGGGACCAAACTGATAGACTACTCCCTGGAATGTTCTACCTACTTAGTGTTATAATACCTTTATTCTACCTTAATATTATTGATGTTGGCTGCCCGAAACACGTATCGTTTTAAAGATATCGATTATATAAGTTGGTCCCTCCAAATTGACGATTCAATTGTTAAGTGCAACGGGTAAATGGGCGGTTTATTTTCGATCTTCGAAGCATAAATATTTAATACCTATTTACTACCTTCAAATCATACAAAATTTCTTACGTTAAAGTTAATTTTTACGAGACAAAAAAAGAAAGAAATAGGTACAACAAGGTGTTTATTTATTTTTAAATAAGAATTGCAGAAAAATATCTAGCTAATATAAAATGTACTACAATGTATCTTTAGTTTTGAAATATTAAATGATTTCACGCGAATAAAATGGTGTGATTTATAATTATTTTAAAGCGTAAATTAAACAATGTGGTAAAACAAACGTCTGGGTTTTGACGACTCTACTTTTCATATCGTCATAACAATTCCATTTTCCAAGAACTGTTGGACAATTAGCCTTGTAGTGGCCAATATCTCCACATATTGGCCGGATAAAATCAATGACTGAAAGAATTCTGTAATATTTATCTTCAAATTTTAACTGATTAGGAATTTCATATAGGTTGATTTTTTCATCAGAAGACAGCTCAACTTTACACTTTAACTTTCAACTTTTTGACGACCCGAATGGCGCAGCGGTAGTGAGGCTGCCTTACGTTCATAGGGTTCCGGGTTCGAATCCCGGTAGGAGCAAGTGTTTGTGTGATAAGCATAGACATTTGTTACCGAGTCATGGATGTTTATATGTATAATAAGTATGTATTTACAAACAAAAAGTATATATGTAGTATATCAACTATCTAGTGTCCACGACACAAGCCTCGTTGCTTAGTGTGGCACTAGATGGCGCTGTGTGTAATGTCCAGCGATATTATTATTATTCCTTTATTTATTTTTTTCACTTATTTTTACATTTTTAAATATTCTTGTACAAAATTAGTATAAAAAAACATTTAAAAATATATAAAATAGTAGTCCACCAGCACCGGGAACAGGGTCCGAGCTACCGGTGGTCAGGGCTCTTGAGAGAGGAACCTCCTAACAATACGCGCCGTGTCCAGAAGTACTGCTTTCTGAATCAAGCCCTTGATCCAGCTGCCAAGCGAGAGCCTCTTCAGATGTCGGTCGAGGCTCTTGGCTATTAAACCATTGGCCGATACGACTATCGGCACAATGACTGCCGTATTCACGTCCCACATGTCGACAACCTCGCGAGCAAGATCTAGATACTTGAATTGCTTATCTTTCTCTGCTTTCACGAGGTTCTCGTCATGCGGGACCGTTATATCAACGATCATTGCGCGACGCTCCAATCGATCTATCACCACAATGTCAGGCTTATTAGCAACAATAGTCCTGTCAGTGACGATAGGTCGATCCCAATACAACGTGACATTACCATCATCGAGAACTGGGTCGGGCGCATACTTATAGTATGGCACTTCTGATTCCACAAGGTTGTACTTCAAAGCAAGTTGCTGGTGGATAATCCTAGCAACGAGGTTGTGTCTGTGCAAGTACTCTCCGTTAGCCAGACGAGAACACCCAGAAATAATGTGTCGGATCGATTCTCCCGGACGGTGGCATGCCCGACATATGTCAACCGTGCCATCCTTCACAATGTATTTCCGATAGTTATTCGTCATCATAACTTCGTCCATTATTGCGCAGACAAAACCTTCGGTTTCCCCGAAGAGGTCACCGAAACGCAGCCAGGATACGGACGCTAAGAAGTCTACATTATTATTATTATTAAAACTTTAGACTTTTGCACTTTAAAAAAACAGTTTTCTGAATATCTAGGGAAATCGCGCTCTTCCTTCCCCTCTTCATGATAAATGGGTAACTATTGTTACAACAATTGCGGAAAAATGATCAGTGTAAAATATGCACTCTGTTAGCCAGGACAGCAGTTACCGCAAACAGCTTCACTACAATGTAATCCATCGACTATGTATTAGAACTACCTTCAATATTTTTCTTTGTGTTTATCTACATTGAGTATTACGAGATTTAAATTAAATAAACCAATAAATGGTAATATTTCAAAACTAAAGATACAATATGGTTGTATATTTTGTATTAGCTAGATATTTTTCTGCTATTCTTATTTAAAAATAAATAAACACCTTGTTGTACCTATTTCTTTCTTTTTTTGTCTCGTAAAAATTAACTTTAACGTAAGAAATTTTGTATGATTTGAAGGTAGTAAATAGGTATTAAATATTTATGCTTCGAAGATCGAAAATAAACCGCCCATTTACCCGTTGCACTTAACAATTGAATCGTCAATTTGGAGGGACCAACTTATATAATCGATATCTTTAAAACGATACGTGTTTCGGGCAGCCAACATCAATAATATTAAGGTAGAATAAAGGTATTATAACACTAAGTAGGTAGAACATTCCAGGGAGTAGTCTATCAGTTTGGTCCCTCCATCTTGATATCATGATGGAGGGACCAAGTATTTTGTTAAAATATTATGTAACTGCTGAGGTAGCTAAAATTATAGCAAAGGTAGGAAATAGTAGATTAATGGTATTGTTTTTTTATATAGGTGTGACAGACATTGGAGACTTGGTCCCTTCAATTTGACGTTCACATCTAAGCCATGTAAGTGGTCAACCTGTCCTTTATCATCAAAACATTTGTCAGCTGATATCATTGGGCAATTTTGAAGTTCCATACACATAGTTATGTACAATTCTATAAAAGCATACATATGTATACCAACTAACAATAGTAGGTAACTTTTCGGTCAGTTCACAATAACAATGTGTGTAGAATAAGCACTTGATATGCGTGTGAGTGGGTTATTTCAGACAGTAGGTAGTAATTTTTTGTTCAGAAATGTTTACTAAGTAGGTCCTAGGCCTGCCAAAGTAACCAAATTGCATAATGTGGGTGAGCTATAAACACCTGCTTACCCCTTCGGAAAATACAGACGTGATGCATTAAGTATGTTTAATATGACGCTGATACAGGAAACCAAGAACCAACCTCTTATTGTGCCTGTGCCAAATCGGTGTTATTGTTTTCAGAATAACAACTCTCGAGAGAGTTTCGATATTAATAAAGATTTGTAACAACGAATTACGGTTTTTGCAAAATAGGCTTTAACAAGACTTTCAACACTGAAACTTACCTTGATTGTGTGATTACCGTCGTTTTGGGAAATATTTAACATATTCTCACACACACATATTCTCAGGCGAGAATGTCAGGCATTTTGAATTCCCAATAGGATTGGCCTTTTTGTGCTAGCCACTGCTCGGCAAAACCCTCCCATTTCCCCTTCCAAACCTCTTTGTCTTGTGCGATCTCTGGCCATATCTGCTTCGCAAACTTTATCAGATGTACTCCCTCAGGCGTCAAGTGATTCTCCTACAAAGTTATAACATTTCAGAGAACCTTATAATATCATTCAACCCCTTTTCCAGGAGCGAGAGACCTACAGGTTCAGCGCAGTAGCGAAGGTGATGCGAGAACTCCTGAGTGGCCGACGAGCTCTTCTGGCCGGCACGTTGACCCAGGACCAAACGAGAGCGTTGAGGCTCAAGCTCGTCGCCAAACTCGACTGGGGGAACAGGTGAGTGTAGTTAGCATGGTTTTGGGAATGGATTGCACTAATTGACCCTTTGGCTGCAAAATTACGGACGCGTAACCTGGTTTCTAATAGTTTGATCTTGGGATTCAAATGAAGTGGGACGTGTTGATGGACATGTGTGATCTTCAGGTCGGCCTTAGGCTCGATTCGGCACACCCGGGTGGCCAGGCCAGTGCCGTATTCGGCGTAATACACATGTTGGCCGACCGCAACGTGTGTGTGAAGCACCCCTGACGCGTTTCGGGGTGCTTGGGATATATCCAAAAGTTTAATATCGAATAATGGCGAATCCATGATGGCTACAAAATGATTCGTCATATAAGTATAATTTTTATAGATAGGACGCTGATGCGAAAAAGAAAGATACGAATCCAAAATGGCGAACATTAAATAAAACATATTAATCGTCACGGGCATCATTTCCATGGTTTCTAGGGGTTTCGAGGGTGATCCTCCGGTTGATGAAACTGAAGAAAATTTACAAATCCAAGGTGGTGGTGATTTAGATAAGATTTCACGTCGTGGTTTTCGGATTTGGGGGGTGCTTAAAGCAAAAATAAAGATGAGTCGGAAGTGAATTGATACAAAAAGTTGTGCTAGGTGAAAGGGACACCGACCCTAAAACAGTTACCACGTATACAGTACATCATTCTGAAGTTCTGAACCCCATATTAAAACACCCACAAAAAAATTTTTCATCGGTAATTTAAAACTACCTACCAACTAAACTAATTAATTAATTTAATAACTGCTACTTAATTTTTAACTAACTAGTTCCACACATTTTGACGGTTTTGGTACATTTTGACGTATAGGTTTTGTAGGAAACAGCTGAAACCGATGAAAAATGTACTGAGTACTTGGTAATCGTTTTAGCGTGGTGTACCTTCCACCTTGTATACTACGTAATGAAATGTTGCACGCATGTCGCATGTTACTTAGATTATCTAAAAAATTGTATTTAATAATTTTCATCATTAAAGTTTACAATTTCGAAGAATTCTCAGGGGGAATTCTCATTGTGTTATTCTTTGCGTTCACGTACTAAAAATATATTTGTTTTAATATAAAAACCTGTCATAGCTTTTGTCTTTCTTAATAAAAACATTTTACTATATGGCTCTCATAATTTCTTTCTTTGTCTTAATCTGTAAATAACATTCCCATTCTTTCATACTAATTTTCCCCTTCTCCTTGTGTATCGATGTTTTTATCTTGCACTTTATTAATTCCTTGTTCGTTGATCTTTAAAGCTTTGTGAGTCCATTGGAATTATTGTATTTGGTTTTTCGATATTTTATAAATACAGGTACAGCAGGGTGGTCTTGTTTGGACCGATGTTAAACGTGATGGCTGATATTTTATGTTTTTGTTCTTTACTAGGTATTCTGAATTAATTATGTTTATTACAAGTTTTAAGTACACAAATAAAACTAAAATACAATTATTTGAAGTCATTTATTACCAAATATAATGTAGACAATGTAACACATTGAAATAATGATTGTTGCAGTCTCAGAGATATTACGTAGGAAGTAAGGCAGCATCGTTTATTCACTACAAAACATTTTTATATAGGAATGGCAAAGTTTATATTAAAAACTAGTAAATACAAGGCAAACTGCACTAGTCGAGTTCCGTCTAAACACTGCTCGAGTGTATGGAAGACATTTTTCGAGATTCCAAGAAAGTTTATCAATTCATACACACATATCTATTAAAATAATGCATGACTCAAAATCTTATTCTACAATAATATTTGAGATACGTTGAGAATCGTGGTCTTTCCCTTCTGGTCATCTTATTTAATGGCACATTTGGAACAATTTATGAGTATAATGTATTCACTTCGAACTTATAGATAGACGTTCCTTGATTATTTATTCATTCACACTTCATAAATATTTTATGGTTTCCCCCTTTTTTCTTAGTACCAAATATACTTTTGATATCAATCACGAGATTGAAGTAACATTATATCAAATTTGACTATCAACAGAAACTCCCAGACGTAGCTATTCATACATATAATTGTGCTACTTGTTACATGTATAAACACGTTGTTCACTAAACCAATGGAACAAAAGAAAAGCACGTATAAAATACTCTTATCATATAATATCTACTTAATTGTAATTGAAAGACTTTAATTAAAGTCGATATGTGTATTCTGAAGCATTGTTATAGTTTTAATTCTACTACAAATAACTCACTGAATATTTCATATCAATTAGATTATCAATATTAAAGACCAGCCTGTATAAGATTTCATTGGAGTATAATTCGCTTATCTAATTTCATTAAAAATGCATTGCCATGGTCTTAATATTTTAACATCCTTATCGATACAAAAAAGAAAAAAATATAAAGAAAATGTTAAAATTAAAAATTTCTTCTATATCTCACGTATGAGGTTACTAACAACACGATATGGGCAAGTCATTTAATGATACATTATTAAAATATTTAATGATGGAAAATAAAATAAAATACCTAGATGTTACTTGCTCAGAACCCTCTTGTTACAACCTCTATCATTTCATAATATCCTAATACAAAAGATATGCTATACTTAAAATAAAAAAAAATGAATGTAGGTATGTATACTTTGTATGTACTTTAAATATCAATTGCATTTATCTGCGAGTTGCTTCGAACTTACAAAACTAACTAAACATGTAATTCAAATATCATTATTCAGTAAAATTATGCTTATTCGCAAAGTCGTAGTACCACAGCAAATTCCATATCATAATAACAAACAAATTGATTAGTAGGTCATACGAGAAGTTTCAACAATTTTATTCTAATTATAAATCGTATAATGATTCACTAAATTTAAAGCTCAAGGCAAAAGGCAAATGTTTGTCTTACATAAACAGGTAAAATAAGGAATGTCATGGTCATTCATGTCGTTGGAACTGAATTTCTTACATTACTGCGAATGAGCGTTACAATTACTCGAAAGAACAATACACTATGTCCTACACCTTCAAAGAAAGTAGTCTCGAATACAAGAATCGAGATCAATCGTAAATGGATTGTATAGGAATCTCATATATCTTCTCGAAAATCGTATTCGAGACAAAATCGCAATACAGTTTTCTAGGACTATTCTGGGAGTGTTGCGTGTATTGTCTAAGCTCAGTCTGGAAACTTACGTCTCTGTTTCCTTTGCGTACTTGTCGATGTTGGGGTAGATGGGGGCCATCTCGAGAGTCGAGGGGGCGGAGGGCGCGTTCGAGTTCATGTGCAGCCTTCGAGACAACTCGTCTAGCACCTCGCCGAATACACGCAATGACATGTTCTGACCTAGCAGGTGCAGAAGTAGGAAGTCACCCACCTGAAAGTACAATGGAATTGATTAATATACAGTTTGAAATCACATCAAAATTCTAAGCTTTTATAGTCATTAAGAAAAGCTTAACGCCATTCACAGTTAAGGAGAGCATCTAAATCATCAAATTAGGCTAAGGTTTTGACTGCAATATACAATGGCACTGATACTATATCCATATCAGGCTTAGGGTTTCTAAATATCTTTGAACACAAACCTGAGTTTTCCTAACGAGAGACTCGACACCGGATGGTGTTCCGAAACGGAACCGTCTCTTGAGGATCGTTTCGCGAGTGCTTGGCAATATGATTACTGCTGCTGAGTATATTAGGGCCAATCCGGTCACCACTGATAGGATGATAAACCTGAAAAAATGAAAAACAAATGAATAACGTCACGTCTTGGATAGGTGTAGTCCGCGCAACTCATGAACGCGCGTCATAGGAATCTTGTGTCATTGTTTTAAGGTATAAGTTGCAATGATTGATACGCGTTCATGAAATGTAATAACTAGAAGTATCTATGGTGGCAAGCAGACATCAAAAATAAACTATGTGTGAAAAAAAATCGCTACAGTTTCAATTGAGCAAAATAACAATTTTAAGACGATGCAAGGAAGTTAAAAGATAATCATCTACACCAATATTTTAAATTCACACAGTACTTAGCAATGCATGAAATCATGCAAGTAAATGGAGTTCAACGTACCAGAACCACAGGAAGATGAAAATCTTCTCATTGAGGATATTCAAGGCTAACACACATAACGCATCGTGTTTCTGGATTGTTCCAGAAGGACCGAATTTGTGGAATGTACACTTTGTTATTCTTGGGAAGACTTCAATCTGGAAGAGAAAAAGTAAATTCAATATTTGGTAACTTAGACACTAGCAAAATAGATGTAGTAGGACGGTAGTGAGCAAATCTGACAAATTAGTATTAAATCTATCTGTCTGAGAGGCCAGATGGGCAGTCGCCCCATGAAAAATACCATAATCCAGCTACATCCAGTCAGACTAGAAGCCGAGCTCAACATAGTAGGTAGAAGAGGCTAGGCAGATGATGTATCTGTCTCTTAGGGTATAGAAAAAGCTTAAATGTAGTTCAAGAGCAGCAGCTACGTAGATAATGCCATATAAGTACTCCAAGGTAATTTTTATAAGGATACTACACAATGATAACATACGTTCCAGTACCCCAAAAGTAGACAGAGTTACGACTGAGTTGGTTTTACTCATTCATATAATCTATTGGACTCTGTATAAACAATATAAAACAAACTAGCAACTCAAATAATGCTGCAATAGACGTGTCTGTCTTTAGGATGATAATTGTAAGTTAAATGTTGCCATATATCCTAGTTGCATCTCCCGGAGACAATATTTTTGCAAGGGTTTACTTGCTCAAATAGTGTCTTGCTACTTAATATCATGTCAAGAAACTATTGAAGGATGATTTGACGATGATGGCCGTAGGCCAAAGTAGACTAAAAAAATCTGGTGAAATGTGGGTGTAGGTACTATAGCACACATCTCTGCCTAACCCTTCAGGAATGTCACGTGATATACTATAGTGAAGGATGAATCAAATCTGTTTTCACTTACCATAGGATCGGTTCTCTGCTCCTGGTTCATGTTTGAAAACCTGACAACATCAGTACCGTAAGTCAAGAAGGCACCACCGAGGAATGTGTCCAAGAAAAAGATGTTACCAACCTGAAAATAACACAGGGTAATTTAAACGAATGATACCGAGTCTTGATATTTCATTATAAGGAGATGAGTCTATGGTATAGCCACGCCTCCTATTATATGGCATCTAATCTTTGTAGGCGATCTGATGCTGCAGGACAATGCACCCTTGATAGCATAGCGTGACGATACACGTTCTCTAGTCTTCAACTTGTTTTTAATCATACTGGCGGAGTGTGGGTATACCTTCAGGCGTGATGTTACGTCAACTATCTTCAAAAGTAGGTACTTACCACATTGATGAAGTTCAACGCCTCACAGAAGAAGTAACCGAAGGAATATGTATTGTGCATGTGTCTGGTATCCACCAAATACTGGACAAGGCGATTCTGTAAAAAAAACAAATGACGAATTAGCCCAGGAACATGGTCGTCTGAGCAGAACAGAATATTACATAATAGACGTTCCAGGCTCAGTTAATTTGCCTTATTAGGGACGTTCATCAAGTTTCATTAGTATCGGGACTTATCTCAATTGTACCACTTTATTAAGAAACAAGATACCTATGTATATTGGCCTTATTAATGTACTAACATTATCTGTTTGTTATTCTACTACCCACGGGAATATTCAATGAGTAGGAAACGGTTTAAAACTCACCAAACGGTTGTTCTTGTCGTCAGCTATGCTGGCAGCAGTTCCACGCATACCATCTGATATCATGCGGACCTTGCCTTCCTCCCAGTTCTTCCATACCCAATGGGGCACGTAAAACAGCAGACCCTGAAAAATTAGGTTAATTGTCAATTACATCAATTACGAATATAAGCCGATGTCCACACACGCTATAATGTATTCGAATAGAAAATATGTACATGATTGAACTTTAAACCTGTTTGTTTCTAATAACAAAAACTTAAAGGCAGCAAGTCATCAGGTTTACTTACTCGTTGAAAAATTACGTCATACTTTACGTAACGTCGCAATACAGAGACCTCTCAATCGAGTACAAAGAAATCGCAATTATTAATAATCGATGTTTAATAATAATAAAATAAATGAAAGTGCTTACTTGGAAGAACAGCATGAAAGGCACCCATTGGTAGTAAGCATGGATGCGTTTTTCTTCGCCAAAGTCATTGCCAAGACCTGGATGTGAGATGCCTCTGGCTGGGGAGTTTGGAAGCGTGAACGTGTAGGTGATCCAGCAATAGGTGTTTAGGACGTGGGCAGGAACCGCTCCGTCGTTGATACATGAGATCGGGTCGCCTGAAAGGAAATAAGCGATAAGAATTTCTGGTGCATTGTTAAGTATATACCTACGATGGAAATAGTCACAATAGTACTCGTTTTAAGACCCTCAATGAATATATTTTGCAAAAACAACCAGAACATCCCTGGAACATTCTTAGTAAGAAGAACAAAAGATAAGTTTTTGTCAGGAGCCAACAGTTTTTCAATGAAATAATACCTAAGTATTTAAATAAAGTGTGAAACCAAAAAACCGCAAACTGCATTGCGAAAGTCAGTCGAACCCCAACCGAGCACGTAGGCAAATCGTGTTCTGTGGTTTTTACCTGACGTGGATTAAATGTAAGTCGTGATGATTCACTGTTACAAGATTTAGGGTAGCTTAAGACTTCATTTTCCTTGTTAAAAGGCTTTTGAATTTCTAGTAGTTGCTAGCTTTCTTAAATCCTGACCCCTGAGTCACTTTACGACTATTGCGACTACTTATGAGTTTACTGTTATGTTTTAAAGTCCGTATTAACATACTCGTTATTATTAATGTCAGGCCTTGAAGGGCCGTTGAAACGCTTCGGGTTATAGATATGTAGATTTGTATTCGTTCTATGGTCGTGACATTGCAACAGCGATTGCGGATGCGCTAATATCGTCAGTAATAGTGCATCTGCCCCACAACCTGTCGCAATTTGTCGACCCTGATTCAAATCACCTTGGTCGTGTCGAGGGCTGAGGTCCGATGTTTTTATGTTCCTGTTATCGCTTTAAAAATAAACGACCCAATCACGTGGATAAGTTGTTGAGTTTATCTCAAGAACGGGTCTTGTTTTAAAATAAGAGAATGAGAACGTCGTTGATAAAATAAATGTAATGTTGCCGATTAACTTGGATGTCTCCGAAATGACATTGCAGTTATGTACTTAAAATAACTTTTTTTATCCTATATTACATGTAGGTAATATGCATAATCGCATTAAATATAGACAAACGAGAATTTAATTTGTCCTGTTACATCTAGTCATATGATCTCATTTAATTTAAACTTGGTCTGTCTCGGATAGCATTGAACTATACAATACGTTGTTGATACCACAGAAGAGTACGTTAAATCGGTAGGTACCTAAGTAAATACACGTGACAATGTTGGGAGTGACCAGCTTGCTAAATAACGGATGCTGTAGGCAAGGCACAATTCTGGGAAATTCACGTTTTAACCAGATATCGCATGTAATGATACCTTTTCCGTTTACCTAATTTTTCCGGTTTCCTCATAGGAAAACAGTGATGTTCCATCAATTAATTTGATTGACTGTAATTACTATTGATCACAATCAATGACTACCTACTTAATGAAGCAAAAACTTCCTTGCTAGTAATTTTGTGTTATTAATAGTCCCTGGCATTGGCGATTAAATAACAAAAGAAAAATAATTAACATTTCTAATGAAAAGCAAATTCCGCTATCTAATTCAAATATCTAAGAATTTACACATGTAAGGGTCATTTCACATTGCGAAATATTGGATCATAATATGAATACCGTTAAGTCTGACTCAACAGCCGAGGTTTCGAATTGACTAAAGTCGCATGCTTGCTAATTGCCCCATAACGAGCATTTACAATTGTTAGTGCATTTATCATCGTCTTGAGAATCTCAAACGGACATACAAATAAGAATGAATAAACAAACAACGTAGTGAGTGACATTTCTATGGTTTGAGGGGTGAGATAAAGTGTTGCAACTAGGGCTTTCAATACCGGTATTACGGGATCCCGTAATACCGTAATCACGGATATATTTTGGTCTTTTTTCAATACCGGTACTGACGAGCCAATACCGTGATTACGGTATTACAATCATTTTATAATTTTAATTATTGTGGTTTGTTGTAATAAGTAGCGAAAGTTGTATTAAATAATATAAATAACTATGTGATATTATTCTCACACTTCACACTTGTGTATTAAGCGCCAACTCTTATCTCCAAATCACCAGCTTCTATAACCCATATAGTACAAAAGAAAAGCGATGATCTGAAAAATCTAATAAAAACGCAGTTCAAGACTTTGAAGACTCGTGATCAGGAACGATTTACTTTGACTTTTGATGAATATACAGCAACTAATAATAAGAGGTACATGAACATTAATGTACATTATAAAGATTTAGAAAGCGGTTACACGAACCTAGGATTAGTCAGGATATCAGGCTCCATGACAGCAGATGTAGGTATCCAATACCTAAAACAACGACTTCAAGAATTTGGCCTTAATTTACATGAAGATATTATAGCTTTTACTACAGATGGTGCCAGTGTGATGACTAAAATGGGAAAAAGTTTTGAAGGCCACCATCAGCTCTGTCTGGTGCATGGCATCCAGCTAGCTGTTATAGACGTGTTGTATAAATACCAATTTCAACAAACCTTTTCTTCTGTTCCACCGATAAATCCTCACATTGAAACATTAGAAACTGACAGTGAAGGTGACAATTCTGATCATCAAGGCGGTGACGATGCTTTGAATTATGTTGAAGCACAATTGCTCGAAACAGAAAGACCTGAGTTTATTTACAAAAACCTCATTGATAAATTAAGAAAAATAGTCAAACTTTTTCGTAAGTCCCCTACAAAGACTGATTTGTTACAAAAATATGTCATTGAAACTCATAAAAAGGAAATGACATTAATACTAGATTGAAAGACAAGATGGAACAGTATGGCTGATATGATTGGACGCTTTTTGAAACTAAAGGATTGTGTTTTAAAAGTTTTAATTCGATCTAAAATTAAACTCCGATTTCAAATTAGACGAATTCGATTTGACAATATTAAAAAATAATTACAACAGCCTTTCTGTAGTCAAAGTAACTGTATTAGAAATTTGTAAACGGGATGCCAATTTACTAAAAGCGGATATTGCGCTAAAATTTATGTTGACAAAATTAGATGGTCAAGCTAATGACTTAAACCAAAATCTTGCAAAAACACTTCGAAGACGCATAAAGGAGCGACGACTTTTAATATCTGGAGTATTACAATATTTGCATGACCCTGAAACTTTTTTCAGTAATGATGATAGCGATGACGACACCTTTATAAAACCCACATCTGATGAAATATTAGATATTATAGTTAATCTACTTACACGTTTAAAATATAATAATAATATAACAAGACAATCTCAAAGAGACAGTGGGAATATGGCTGATATGACGATAGAAGAACCTTCTTCTTCTTCTTCAAGTGGTGAAAATGAAGACACGTCCATACAAAAGCAATTAGAAAGGGAGATTTCTAAATTACCTAAAAGTAAGGATGCTGCCTCGGCTGTAACCACAAGCACTGATTTTAGATCAATAATAAGAGTAGAGATGTGTGTCTTTGAAACTGCTGGGGGTGGACGTGAGATATTTCTATCGGCGGCATACAAATATTTACTGTCTGTTGTACCGACAAGTGTTGAAGCAGAGCGTGCTTGTTCGTCAGCAGGCTATTTATGTAACAGGCTAAGAAGTTCGCTTTCTGATTCGACCTTAAATGCACTTTCTTTTTTGCGATCACATTTTCAAAATAAAAAAAAACGAAAATATCTTTTGATTAAAAATGTTTCAATATGATATATTTAAGTTTAGATTTTTACTATTGTTTGTCAGCAAATTTGCAAAATACTATTTGATTTATTTTGTTACTTGTTTAATTTTGGATTTTATGATTGTTTTTTTTTTTTAATAAATATAATAGCATTAGTAAAATGAAAACCTAATGATTGCTGTAATAATAAATATAAGTATAGATCTCATTATCATTGTAATTTGCATATTCTAAGTTAATTGCCTACTGCGATATTACATTTAAAGTTTTGATTACGTTTATAAATCCTAGTCCTATAATCAATCAATACCAAATTGTTATGCTATTAAAAGAGAATAAAAACTGATTTGGAAACAAAAATTCGTATTTAAATGGTTTTATTAATGCTCTAATTAAAGTTCTTATGAACCTTAGAAGAATCCCTTAGAAGGGATGACAGTCAAGCGCTAGGTTTTTTTTTTTTTAAAAAGGTTGAAAAACTTGAGTTCAATACCGTGATCACGTGATCACGGTATTGAAATTTCCAATACCGGTACTGATACCGGTATTGAAAAAATCCGGTATTTGAAAGCCCTAGTTGCAACTGCTATTGAAAATGTCATCATAGTTAGCGAAGAAATATAGAAGTCCATCACAGTCAAGCTTTGATATGAACATCAAGATCTAAAAAGCTAGCCCACAATCAGACAATACAAAAAAGAATGAGACTATTCACGACGAATGTAAAGTTAGTTGCAGTCTTCTTTATCGCCACCAAATGCATTGACTTCATAAATTCTAACAATCGAGAGAAAACGCAAGCGACTCCTAACTGACGCACTAATAATCGCACAGGTTTGTAATTGTAACCATCAACAAACAAAGCAAATTACCTTTCGAATGCTGTTAATGTTATCGTCAGCTATTCAAGTTATGTTAATTCTAACCACATAAGTTATTGTACTGGTAAAAGTACACGATAAGGATTTAAAACGGCTCCATCACCAGTACCCTGAAATACTCGTTTTGCTGCGATTGCCTGGTTATTAGTGGGTCATGGTGAGCTGGGCTGCATGAACTTAACTGTCATATACACATAATATTATATACTCGTATACACATGCGCATATATGGATACAAAAATATAATAAATGTGGAATGAAGAATTTAGGTCGTGACGTTGAATAATGTACGTCGTAATAATGTTGACGATTGCAAAATATGCTCAGTGTCAGCTTTGTGTACGACCAAAAATTATGAACCTATTGTTTGTTGTGAAGTACCTACAAGGTTTTATCTGCTACCACGTCCCTTTTACAATCCGAATTCTGATAAAGCACACAATCATATGACTCAACTATGATGAAAGTTAACCTAGGTTTTTTAGAACACCGATTTTTGATGATTAATCATTGATGAATGCAATCGGTATCCGTAGTTGCATTAAATATAAAATTTATTTTACTATACAGAAAATGCATTAACAGTTCTGTGTTCTTATTAGCAAGGAATATAAAAGTTTATAAAAGCTCGTTAGCTATTTCTCACAGCGAGATGCATGGTAACAGCCAATCTGTAACTGTTATCGTTGCTAACGACTGTGTTTTGATTACCAACACCTGAGGCGCAAATGTGATTGTTCAGGCTGCATGTGGGGCAAAATATCACGGACTGCAACGCTGCAATAAACTCCATATGGATCGCTGACTAACTACCTATGAGACAATGTGCACTGAGTACGTGACCTAGCTTAAGGAACCCTGGACGCTTTAGTATGCAGTTTCATTCGATATTACTATTGTTGGATGGTATGTCTATGTACCTGCATACTGTTGGAAAGTTACAGACAATGCGCTACGGCCTAATGACCCATTAACTGTCTCGAGTCGTGTAAATTACTAACATACTTGTACGTAATTGTTTATTTTAGAATTCAAACTGTTGGACCTGATTTCTCTGTTGGCTAATGGACACTAAATAGATTTGTTAAGGTAAATGCAGGTTCTACCAAATTGCTTGCAGTCAAATTGTTTGTCACGAACTGGTCAACATCCTACACAAATAAGGAAAACTAAGAATAGAAGTAGTTGCAGGACTAAACAGGTTAGTCAAATTCTAAGAAGAGGAAGATGACTACAACAATGTCGTTAATTTACTTAATAATAATCCTCTCAACATACCAAATACAAGTTGTGCAATTGCAGAAGATAATATGTAGTTCCATTCAAATCAATACAAACCTTGAAAATTTCACATGTAAATTCTATATCTCACGAATCACGAACTTATTTACTGAATTCGAAGAGCTTATTCTATTTTTATCGTTTGCTCACACAGCAATAATCGTCAGAAGGTTAATAAGTATAAGTTACAAGTGGCTATTAAGCAGTAGTTTGTTTGTGTTTGTGGCTCATCGAATGGGGAGCTCGCGATAACGTTGAACGTAAACATCGTTTGTTCCACCGGCGTATTCGAACGCTTCCTATCATCACGTTCTTTACATAATAACGGGTAATGAGTATCTTCGATTTGCTGAGAACTAGTTTATAGCATGATTCCTCTATCTATAACGGCGTGTTTAATCTGGCAATAGCAAATTTTGCGGAGAATGTCATGCATATTTGCCAAGATTCTTCTTTTGTTGATATCAATCTTAATCGCGATATTGGTAATGGCCCAGTCCTAAATTGATCAAATAACGGTCAGTCACATATACCCAAGGATCGGCCATGCAATAATACTCGATCTCACAGTCGCTTCATTAACACACGATATCGTTAGCTAATTGGGGATAATGTATACCTTATGTGTCCACGAAACGTTTAACGATTGTTTATGGTCTCTATCATGATTATGATAATGATAACTGTTACGGTTCTAATAAGCCTCTGTCTTTAACCCGTCCAGATGTGCGTGATGTAACAGAAACTTAGAAGTGTGAATGAGACATGATTCGGAAGTCACGGACAACCATTGAATTGATAGGCTGGTGGGCTTCATAAAGATAATAGATGAAACAATTAATTATCTGGATTCCAGGAAAGCCCAGTTAAGCAGACAGTCTACATATACCTAGTAGATGTCCTAACGTTCAATTACAAGCTGTAAACAAGCACTCTTAAGATAATTCAAGTAATACTAAAGATGTAAAAGAATAAATAGCCCAGTTTAGGAAGGATTTCCACAGGATCCAACTAGTAATATAACGTAAACTTCCGCAATAAAGGCTATTTATAAATTAAGTTCAACATGTAAACAGGAGCATTAACACGATCTACATTGTATTTGACTTTGAACTGTAGAATAACTTTGTGCATCATCAGTCGTCCGTAAAAAGATTTCCATGGCCTTTGCTTTCTATGTTTAGGTGATCAGTTGACACAATTAGATCGTGTAGGTTTTTTATAAGTTGGCAGTTTCTAATTTCAAGTGCATTAACTTGTTAAAATATTTGTTCTGGTAGGCTATACTGTAATAACATTTATGAAAACACATTTAAGGAAGAATGGTACAAAATTTGATGATGAGAGAGTGGATAGACCCATCATATATCGGGATACACAGTATGTAGGTATAGGCAATAAAAAAAATCCTTTGGGAAATTTTGATTCTACGATGCTCAACAGGAAGACAGAACGCATGATGAAAGTTCGTCAATGCCTGTGTGGGCAGACCTGCCATCATACGTCGCGATTCAGAGTAGGTATAGATAACTCAAAATTTCCTGTCGGAAAATTCCGATTCTACGGTGCTCAACCGGATGACACAACTGATGATGAGTGCATTACCCAATCAGAAATGGTTGTACTAAGATTCACACAACTATCCGAGATAGATAAAAATGCACTAGCAGATGAACAATGACGATGCCCCAAGTGAGTTGCGATATAGGCATCTAAGATGTTCAAGATTAAAACAACACTCATCACACACATTGTAGCAATAAGAAAACTATGTGTTTGAGAAGAATGTTCACGACACTGATGCAGCCGCTACATGATGCCCGCCTACGCAAACCACTATATGCACAAACTATCCACAATCGGTTCAATCAAATACACTTGTTGCTTAATACATAATCTTGTATGCTTCGTAAGTTCACTGACCCGTTTCGCTCTACTGAATTGAATCTTATCACGTACGTATACGACTTTGTGTATGTTTGTACAATCAATTTGTCATGACGTCTCAATTTGGGTAACTGTTACACTGGCGGTGTTCCTGTTCTGAACAATGACCTGAAAATGATTCACACTTTTACGGTAGTTACGAGATCAGTCGAGACGGACTGTTATTTCTAGTTAGACTCTTTGTGTTATTCGGTCTTTAGGTTATTGTCTAGGTCAGACTTTGCATCTTTTTTAAAACACAAACGTTTGCAATTAGGGGTTCTGTTTTAATAAGCTTTCACTTGAACGTTACAATTTCTCGTTTTGCTTTCTCGTTGGTGATATGCCCAAGATAATTTTGTTGTTTATTACACACTTAATTTAAATTATAGTTGCTTTGTACGTTCTCATGCTCGCAGCTTGAAATGATTGTGGTTCAGAAAATGCAATGATACGTTGGTAATGAGAGGTTGCCTGTCCACCGCTCTGGAAACTCGATTATCTCATTAGACCCTTTAGACCTTGAATTATAAAAAGGCCTGCGTTTTTCTTAGTAATCCCAGTCACTTGTTACGATTAATATGTTGCAGTTTCCCATTGGTATAAATTTGATCATAAATTACTGACTTAATTTAGTTCAGGAAATATGTTACTTTTAGTCCACTCCAGATTAAAACTGAGACATAAAAATTCATGGTCAATAGTTGTTGTAACACATGTCAATAATTATAATAACAATTCATAAATAAATGGACGATTTATCAAGAAATCTATTTCAAGTAATGAGGTTAATAATAGCTAAATAACTCCACATTGAAGTTAATTATAATTTATAATACACATTGTTACGAAACAGGTTGATTCTCCACCAAGCGTGAATAGGGGAATTAATTTAGACAGGTTACGTTCTGTTCGCTTAGTCACATGTTTTCATGGGAACAGTCTTCCCTTGAATTCAATAGATACTACATAAAATTGACAAGGAAAAACGTTCCGAAGAAGCTAAGTTTATCTTATTTGTTCTATTGTTAATTTCCTGGGCTTGTGTCTTTGTATTTAATTGATTGTCTTTATAAATGTACCTTTAATATTCGCATAAGTATAACTGTATACACAGTCGGAATATTCCCATGTTTGGCTTTCACACGCACTCAAAACAGTTTATCACATTGATATGATTGCCAAATACCTTGTACCATTCAAAATATCGCTAGTTTATATTCATGGACATTGGTCTTCGTGTTCCTCGGTACTGTTCCGCATAATAAAGTATAGAATTTAAAGACAATACAAATAGATGAGTTGTAACAGGTTGCTGTCCCATCGTCTGCCTGTCTAGCAATGCGACAATGACCCATATCCCGTTTACGACTTCCGTGAGCAAATCACTAGTCGATACAAGCCATTTTCTAACATTGTTGTAGCTACAATATGAGATTGCCTTACATATATTCTATTTCTAAGAGCTTTTAGTTAATTTCCTACTGTCATTTCCAAAGAAAAGTTCGATAGCGGTTTTAAGAACAACAAAAACACTTGGTGTGCCGCTGGGAACTACCTTAGGCCCTAGTTGAAATGAGAAAAAAAATATGTTTGACTTACCAATAAGATTATTAGCGGTGACAAGAATACAGCACAGGAACAATATGGCTGATGTGATGCGGTAATGCATTCTGAACACCATGTTATCGATGACAGCCTTGTCGATGAGGTAGCGGACCTTCACGAAGCCCGCTACTGATGACACCAAACCAAATACCGCCATTTTGAATGTGTTTAATTACTTCGTTGTCTGAAACAAAAAAAGAAAACAATGAAGACGGAGTTCCAAAGCATTGAACTTTTAATAAGGCATTATGCAGTCGAAAGCGCTATGTATGTAAGTGCACTTGCAAATTTATCGTGATTTGTGTATTTTGTCTGTTTACCATCGTGCAATCGTAAATGAATTGCTAATGAATGTTTTACTCTACAACCAAAACAAACGGTAGACGACTAAAGCAACCCATTGTCTACATTAGAACACCAGTCACAAAAGACCACTATAAATACATCGACGCGTCTTAACTAACTTCGTGACAAGTGCCATACGCCACCCATACGAAATTAGAACATAAACGGTAAACTTTATTAGTGTTTTGATTCCACCAATGTGCGTAACAGCTGTGTCGACTCGTCGTTCTCATGTCTTCATTTTCGTATAAATATTTGCTTTATAAGTTTATATCCCAATTCGATAAACAGTTATGTGAAGAGAACACGAATCCATTTGATAGGGCTGGTCTTCTCAATCAATGACCTCAGACATATTTCAACGTTGTAGCTACCACTCGCCCACGTCTTTTCCAGTCGGGTCCAGCGGTTTTTATAAACCAATATTTTTTCTTCGCCGCTAACACCACGTGTCAATAATGTGAAGTCGTCGTATTGACTTTTATACTTTACTAACTATGCTTGTTCTTCATAGACCAGAGGTCTATTGCCGAAGGATGTGTGTAAATGAATGAATGAATAGGTACTGTCTAGTAGACAACGCATGATAAATGGATCTAACCTTGACGACTTCTTGATCTCGTTCCTACGCGGTGTCGCATCTAGCATATGCTATTTAGGTCGCTCGCAGGGGGCAATATTAATTGATCATTGGTTATGAAATCAGCTCGGAGACGCGCGTAATGTAACTGTTAATGATAGAATAATTTACTATGTGTATAAAATATGTGATAGTCATCATAACGTTAACGTTTATGTCAGTTTCCGCACCTATTGCATGTTACTCACACAATAAATTCTGCATCATGATACATATGTTGCATGAAACTCATTTTTAACTATTTTGCTAACATAATCGTAATCGTGTTAGGATGGAGTGCGGTGGAGGCGAATGGTGCGCCGGCGCAGGGCATGTGGCGGGTCGTCGACCGGCCGCTGTTCGTGCGCCTCCTGCGTTTTTAACCTCCCTCCTCCCCCTGCCCCCTCGCTGCTTTACCTCAACCGACCCTGGCTGATGCATCGCTTGGCAACGCGAATTTTACGCGGAAACCAGTTTGAGCGGCGACAATCGTTGCCAGCTTTGCATGTCGCGATCTCGACAATCGATTAGTTTCGGAAGATAGTTCGTTACAGTTGTTCATATTTGATATCTTAACTACCGATTTAATTAATTGCTTGGCTGCAACATATATTCGGAACGGAACACATTTTGCAAATCTCGCATGTATACCAGTCTTTTCCATCAAAGTAATCACAAATATTTGCTCATGTCATTTGTGTATTCGATGAGATATCGATACGTCGACATATTCCCTGAATGATAAATATTTTGAGGAAGCCGTTGTTTGCTAACGCCGTGACTGATAATGGGCAGCAGAGGGGGAGAGGGGAGGCGTACATTCCGCTGTTTATGACATGCACAGGCGCACAGGCGGTGGCGGGTGGGCTCCGTCCCTGAACCTTTGTGCCGCTCTTAACTGCATATCCTTGTTCAACTCGTTTGTTACCGCAGACCATTTATCACCAGCACAGGCGGCACTTCTCATTGCTAACTCGGTTTTATTATCTTTCGTTATAAATTACTTTGGCGTTTATTAGGTTCCTCTTGTAAATCTTAATAATTAAGCGCAGTGAAGCGTATGGAAATTCTTGTCCATTTCTTTACAAGTCAGATTTAACTCCTTAACTCATGATAATGAGCTACATGCAGCTGCCGTACTTATTTGACTCAAACGGCACGCGTCGGCTCTCAACTGAATGGACACTAATTGCGGTAAATGTGAGCGCTTCAACCTGCACAGCACACGTTCAAACTTATACAATACCGACTTTCGTGGGAAAGAATCTCAAACCTCTCGTATCGATGCCTCAGTCGGACAATAAGCATTTCATCAGAAAGCGTGACTAATGACGTGGAACGATTGGTCCGAATATTAGGTAACGTTGAGATTTGCAGTGCAAGTGAACGGCCCAGTTTGTCGCTTCTGTCGTAATTTACGTCTCAGCCTCGCGGCGAAGTAACGTACTGATTCAGTTCGGTCGGCTGCTGTCGTCTCGTGTCTGATATAATTAACTCTCATTGACTGCGTTGATTGTCAGTGGCATTCCTTGCCGCATTGTTTACATTGCAGAAAAACAATATGAAAACACGTGGTAATTATTAACGCAAGTAAAAGAACCCGTTGAAATTATAGGCGGTGACCAGATAAGCCAGTGTGTGGGTCATAACATCCGCGGTGACCGACTATGCCTGCCTTTCGTCATGTTTTGTGTCCATTCATACGGAAATGCGCTTCTAATGTGGACCTGCGGTTGCGTTAATGCGGTCCGGCTTATGTTTCATAGACCTTTAAACTACACGCTCTGATAAAATTCTTCATATTATTTATGAAGAGTATTGCAATTGCAAATAGTCGATATCCTACAGCAGATAATGATAATTTATCATTCTGGGGTTAAAGATGTGCTTTAAAATTCTCGATGGTTTGGTAAACAAAACCTCGCTTTGTAAAACTTATACGGGCTAATTGATAGCGCGTGTGCAGCGTACGCAATGAGGAATATAATGAACTTTCGAACGTGCTTAGTATTTTTCTGCATTTCTCTGCTATCTCTTTCAGCGTCAAGCATAAGAATCCAGGAATAATTTACTCAAATTCCATTCGTTGGATTCTCAGCATCATTTGAATATGTAAAAAGAGCTCTGGTGCTTTAGAAAGACAAGTATAGCCGTGACTTTACTGCCAATTAGTGTTACTAATATTTTTATATGAGAAACACGAATACTTAAACAAGTTTGCAAGTTCAAGGCGTGTTTTAGAGGTTATCGCCAGGCGCTTCGGCGTCATCATGAATGCAGGTGCCGTGGCCGCGCGCCGTGACAAGAATAATATGTGAGACCGGTTAAAGATGCCCCCTTTTGTGGCATCATACCAAAGAAAGTCTCACACGATGCCTAATGGGAACTCGATAATTTCCTACACTCTTTCACGCGTTATTTGAAATTTAAATGTGCTATACGGTAAATGTTATGAAATCGCATTAAACTACTCGATGTGTTGACCTTTTTACGCGATCACCCTAGATAATGACGCGTGATTACATTAACGTCATTAAGTGCTCCTAATTTGTGAAATTGTTATTAATTATGTCGTCTAAATTACGTCCAGCTAAATATCTACCTAGCTATGTAAGTTATTATTAGTACGCGGTCACTCGTACAGTCGGAAATTATTTTCTACAGTCACTGACAGTGTGATTGTTATTTTGTTTTGTACGCGAACATGTCCGGGTTGTAACGATATTAAGCGGGCACTGGTTTGATTGTTTTTATTTCTTTATTCACTGTGTCCTTGGTCGGCACATCTTCAATGAAGCTTCATGGACCGTGAATTTTGCGTGTTTAGGCACATGTATTACAGTTTCTCATTGAGAATCTGGTAATGATATATCGCGGTCTGTTTCTAATATGTGTACAACTTTCAGATTTTATGAATCGAAACGTGGTAATTATGTATGTAAACAAGGTGGTGTTCAAATATGTTCATCCCTTCGACTGAACTTGCTTTGTCCATTCTACTCAAATTGAGTTCCCGGTAAATAGAACGGCGTCCCTTTCCCCCTCAGTCGTCGCTCAGGTAAACGGGGACACAGCCGCTACCTGTGACCATGAGAAACTCTACACTGGCACATCGAGGCGTCTTTAATTCATAACATCATTACTTTTATATGAACCCATTAATCGTTCGTTCATTACTTACCCGCCATTCCTACCTCGCAAGACAGCGGGCGGAATAAAAAAGAAATGTGATGACTATGCACAAGGCTTTTGTTCCCGCACATGTATGCTGTCAAACAACATTCCTCGCGTCGTCGATATGAGTTAAGCTCGACTCAATCCATTCCAGTAAGCTTTTGTGACACAACTCACTTACCTTTTAAACCTAACTGTTACTTTCCAGCCACTCGAGTCTTAAAAATTTAATGATCGCAAGTTGCTCGTTCTTTTAAATACACAACACTGTTCACAGTCTCACTTATACGTCTAATAATACTTTGCTACAATAGTTTTACGTCATTGTATTACAAGGGATATGTCATACAATATAATAAGCGGAGTAAAGCGAATTGCAACTGGGGGCCCGCAGCACAACGCACCAGCTGCTCGTGTGTCGGAAACTTAACTGAACGAACGAGCGTCCGATTCGATCGGCCTCGCGCACGGTGACTCGCGCGGGTTTTCTACCGATGTTGAACGTCTATCTTGCGCACGCGCATCTATACCTATCTCGCTCTGCCGTGCTCCAAGTTCGTAGGTCTCGTACATTTACCGTCTCTCTCTAAATGCACAGTAGCCACTAGCCACGGGTACTGAACGAGTTGTGAGTCGAGAGGATTTTGACTCCAGTGTGAGGTTGCACCGTGAGCCATACTTTGATCATCGTGTCGATTTTTTTGGCGAGATTTTGATGACTGGTTTAGACGAGTGAGGACCGCTCGCGGCTGTTAATTAACACATTTTCGAGCCATAGTAATTTAGTTAAAAAGTTGCATTTATTTTGTTTGTGCTTTAAGTATGTTAGGACATTTTTATTTATTAAGAAGAGCTTCACGTGTTATTTTGGATGGATTCGAGCTGATCTTGAGAATGGCTCCTATGAGTTTTCAGCTAGCGTAGTATTGTGATAAAGAATATGCCTCTCTTTAAGTTCAACTTTTGAGTCTTACTTTTTGTGCTTTACTGCCACCTAAAGATTCGGACTACTATCCTCTATTGGTACCCTGAATATCAATAAAATAACAGAATGTAGTCGGTATTGGCGTGACAAGTGTCAAGCATATGCAAATATATTGCACTCTTTTTTGCATCTAACCGAAGCAAACTAAAAGATTTACCTCCAGTCAATATTACTACCTTCCTTAATGTTATGTCAGTTAGTAAAGAGTCAATTATATGTCTCAGTAATGACGGGTCCGGTCGCTGCAAAGCGCTGTCGATCGCTATAGCCTCATTGGACAGGCATGCGACCGTCTACCTGTTCCTCAGTCAGTATAAAAAGCTAGATACAGCTGAGATGTGGTTTTACCCGATTGCCCATATTTAGTGCTTTAAGCACCTGATTACGTAACCTGAAGTACTTGAGCAGCCTATCAGCAAGCTCGGTGCGTTCATTATTTTTATTTCTATAAGTACAGACATTTCTAAACGTTTTACCGTCTCATAATTTTCAAGTTAGCAGACTAGTTTTTGCTGACTCCGGTGTAGCTTGCGAAAATATTTCGCTTCTCATTCCTTTGAACGTATGACGATGATTTATAATCTTTTTGGGCTTAGGATTTTTAAACTTCATTAAAATCAATATTTTTTTTTAGCGATGTGAGTGCAAAAGGAAATATTGTGCTGCTTTTGGGGGTGCGCTTTTTTGTTTGCACTTTCCCCGAAACCGAATAGCATTTTTGGCTTAGCCAGAATCTGCATTAAGGTGGAAGCGCCAGGGTCCACCTTAAATTCAAATTTTCTTACGTTTTTTGGAATTTGCAGGTCATTGTCAGGCTGTACATCATATTTTGTTCAATGTACAGCCTGACAATGACCGGCAAATTGCAAAAAAACGTAAGAAAATTTGAATTTCGCGGGCTACCCTGGCGCTTCCGCCTTAAACAGACTGTTTATCAAATAGCTTTTATCTACTTGACATATAATTGGTAAGGGTTACCGCTCCACGTGGTATTATTCCAAAGTTAAGAATTTGCCTGCTCTTACTGTTACTTAATGGGAAGTAGGATAGTAGTTGCTTTTTGCTCTAGGCTTCGTTTCACTTTAGAAGCACTTAAGTTCTTTTGTCGCTCCTCCTTTTTATAGACCTTACCTAGTGAATTTAAAATCAAGGGAATTCCAAAACTGACTGCCTCTTTGGTCCAGTGGTCACAAGCGGGACTGCTGAGCATGAGGTACCTGGGTTCAATTCCCGGGTCGGGCAAAGTGTTATTGGGTTTTTCCATCAGGAATCTCTCAGTAGCAGCCACGGAGTCTGGATTGGTGTCCGGTTGATGGCAATAGGCTCGCCCCTTATTACATTGAACTTAAAAACATTACTGGTGAAATGTGGGTGTACTAATACACCTTTGCCTAACCCTTTGGGGATTACAGGCGATGTTGTTTTTATGACAATAAGTTTGACTTTTTTCTTGTTTTTAGTAAACTAAACGATGCTTAAAATTCACAACAAACGAAATACCACTTTATATAAAGTATTACGAAATGATTCTCTAATGAAACGTCGTAACGTGATGAAGTTCGATGCGCCGAAGTTGTGCAAAACTTGATTTACCTGTTTGGTCTGTCACGATGAAATCTAGCTTCATTTCTCGTTTATTTTCGGCTGGGTCTGAGACAGACATGTTTAGGCTATGCTAGGAATTTAGTTAAGAAAGGTGCTCTTGGCTATATATAGAAATTCCTTTCGCACATTTAAAACTTTTTACATAATATTTATTTATCTACCTACTCTGTACATTGTAAATAAGACTAATTTTATTAGGTCCATACCTGTATCACTAGATGCTAACAACAATGGCAGCTACTTATTGTTCATTTTATTTTTAAATATTATTTTATTTTATTATTTGGTTTTGCCTGTAAACATGTTGTTATAAAACAAGACAAACCTTCGTACAATGTTATTAAATGGGACAAGAATTATTTCTCTTTATTATGCACAAAGGCAACCTATCTAGCTAACTTGCCAAACCTTTTGGTCTCAGTACCCACGAGAGCTGCACAAGTAATAACCTTTACAGCAGGCAGCAACACAAGAGGTGTACGTGTATTGCATCACCCTACTTTCACGGACACGCCAAACCTCAGAAAAAAAACTCCCAACTGAAAGTATTCCTTCACGTAATAGGAATATAGGTGAATTTGAGAATCATGCCTGATAAATAAAACCAAGAACGATAGAAGTGCAAGAGACGTACGAATAAAATCATGCATGTCATGCAGATTTCAAGTTTTAGATACAAATAAACTTAAACAGACTACAGAACTTAGTTCCATGTCCTTTAAAGAATGATCTAAACAAGCAAAGAATATTGACTAACTTAATTGTAATGGTGACTATGATGACGCTGAATTTTATTAATATAAACTATGACCTAGCAAATCGAGCAAGACAGGCAATTATTACACATTATGACCTATTTATGTCCTGTATACTATGAAATAAGTATAACACATACGATTTATGACTTAAGTATCGCCATTTGAATATCACGCTGATGTAGTATTGTAGTATTAGTCCATAGTTGGCAATTTATTATGTCATAAAACCACACGGAAATTTAAATGTTTATCGTCATACATAGATTGAAGATGTATGAAATAACAACAGCTTAAAGCTTTTGAATTGCAAAAGCTTAAAGCTTTGAAGATTGCAATGGATTTTGCCGGAGGTTTCGCCCGCATGAAGGTCGGATATTATCCCACGGGAACGTATACTTCCAGGATAACAGTTAAACCTACGTTAATCCTGAAGGTTCATTCTAAACATAAATGAAAGGATTTTTGAAATCAGATGATACTGTAGTTTCGGAGATTACGTCGGACTCATACATCCAAATTTTATTTTGTTAGAGTAGATATACGTACAGATTCTATTGAAATATTTTAATCACGTCACATCCTGTGATATTGGAAAAATTACCGACGTCATCATATGTAAATAGTAGTCTGATAATTTCATGGTCTTATATCAACCGTCGATTAGACAGGTCATTCAACTGGAATATTTAAGTAGGTGGCTGTGCTATGTCAATTGGCCGTTGACCATGAGAAGGAGGAAAGAATATTCACACTGCCTATCTATAGCTGGTACTTGTAATACCTTCAATTAAGATGATATGATGGAAAATGACTGGCTATATGTTGGTGATGTTATTATTTGTCTTGAGCTTTAAGTGTGTAGGAAGCTTACTCATATTATGGATAAGATTTATTAACACGATACAATGTCTACGTAAGTGTCTATGTATGATGACTACCTATTAAGTAAATTTAAGGTTGATTTGTCGTCCACGTGCAAAAACGTCACCAAGTTCACTTTAAGGCATGTCCATTCTCATCCGTTCGGATTCGGAATAACTAACACACATACCTTGTCTGGTTCACCGCTTACATTCAATATACCAGTTATGTAAAAAGAAATCAACAGTTCCTCGGAAGTATCACACACGTTCAATTCGAAGAAAACCCTTAACAAATACACGAATCCTGTCCATACAATTATGTGAAAAATACAGTTAGGTGCAGCAACCGAATATGTGTGTAGCCTTGGCGTATTACAGAAAACCCTAATTTATATTCGGACTAGGACTTACTAGGACTTACTCGCCAAAAAGATTCTGATGAATAAAAACTAATTATATCATCGTCATACTTCGGATTCCTAGACGTCTTGAAGGTTCGATTTTAAAATTTTCGTGTTCTTAGTCGCATGCGCATTGGGTGGCGTGCGGTAACCACCTCCAGACATCAGCCAGTGTCGCTTGAATAACTGGTTTGGTGACCTTTCTGTGTTGCACATTGAACGGACCCATACCATGGATTTATTTAGGCAATCATCAGCCAATAAGAACACTGTATTCACATATTTGTTCTTATTAATCTCGCAGCCGCTTTAAAATGTTCAAAAAGTTTTTTGTCCAGAATCAAACTTATACTACTATACTTGACGAAATAGTTACACGATCATGTCTTGAATTTCGCTGAACTGTCAACTTTATTACTGCTTATCTGTTTGTCCCATGATAAAAAGTACGTATACCTTAGCATGTGTTATGCATAGGACCTTCAAATGGTGAATAATAAAACGATATGTATGGATGGAGGGACTGATTTTCATAACTGAGTTTATACATAATACCCGAGATAGTTGCCCACATGGCTAGGCTTTACTGATACTGGATATCAGAATTACAATCTTGCATATATTGGCCTTAAACAAATTGAAATATCCTGGAATGTCTCTGGTGTGGGAGAGCGTTTGCAAATACGAGCAAGCCGGTTATTTCGCGCGCATCGAAGGCATCCGATATAACCACGTGGCCGCGCTATGCCATACCTTTGTTAGTCTGGGAATTTCTCAACATTTTTGCATATTGCTTGGAGCTTTGGGATAGGCGTAACAGCTACATTTCTCTTGTAGAAAAGGTGAAATATAGAAGGTGCCAACAAGAGAAATGCGAGATGAAGTCTTAGTAAATCATGGGGACATTTTCGGGGTGAACACAAATTATTCTATGTTGGAATAACTTCAGTAGATCGAAAATCTCGCACATACAAACATGGTCAGGAAAATTTATCATCCTTTAACCAAATTTCCGCCAATGAAATAAAAGGGAAACCTGTACAGAATCTTGATGTCATCCATTGTAGGTTATATATAAAACATAGTTGCATAGACCACTTATAAAATTCATTAATATTTATATCATGTTATTCTTGTTACAATACATACTTAAAATAGTTTTATATACAAACTGCTTTAAGGAAAACCAATGTAACTGGCTTGCATAGGTAATATTGTCAGTCTAGAATTCAAATCGGATTTGCCTGTTTGAAGATATCTGATCAACTGATCAAATACGAAGTACATAATTTATTCTATTACTGTGTTTGCTCAATCCTTTATTTGTATGACGCAGCGTAATTAGCTTTTTTAAGAAAATGGGTGATAGCTAATGCAAGGACAATGTATCCGCGATTTTACGCTTAAAAGTCTTCACCTAGTGGAAACACTCTTAACACATTTAGTATTGGCAGTATAGCTTTAAGGTGTCTGATGAGATGACGAGTAATAGAGAAGTAGGTATTTCTATCTAGAAGTAAATATGTAGTAAGTAGACCCCAAATAAATTGGGAGAATGGTGTGATGATGAGTATAGCTTTAATGGCATACACATTTAGGCCGGTGTGGCACATGCCTTCAACGTTTCCATGACTTGCATAGACCCCCTTCCTGGGGGTGGGGTGGGGGTACACCACGCGGGTCACATGTAATCGAATTTAAGGTTCTAAGACACACCGGCTGTATTGTGATGATGTTTTAATTCGTATGTCCAGTTGTTATATGCTGTTGCTTCAATAATGCGGTGCACTTCATGTTATGCAACTGTTCGGTTCTATAAACTTTGACGTACATATTACGTAGCATTGACGTTATTATTGTAGTGTGAGCTAACCTAATATTATAAACTGTATGGTAGGTAGTAGATACCAACAGCTTCCCAACCTATCTTTTGGAGATTTCCAAAACAATAGCCCTTTGTTTTAACGATCTATGACACCTTCACTGATTCACTTTATTTAGTTTTTCCCTAAAGCCAATTGTTGAAAGGGAATTACAACGTTCATTATTCTGCAGTGCCTATTCAGAAAACAATATGATTTGCATGGACCAAGAAACCATGTGTCATAATGTCGCAATTTTTGTAATTCAAACAGATTTTTTGCAAAATGTGTGAAATATCTATTTTATAATGATTGGGAGAACTTTGACATTCGCCTGAGTCATAACTACATATAAATACATGCTTAATCATTACTATACAACTTTATAAAACCTGCTTAACACCGATTTCAAATTAATGTCTTTGGTAAATTCAGCTTTTAGTTACCCACACATGTACCTGCAAGATGAAAATAGATACTGGTTCAATATTCGATTTTAAGATTGGTAAACCGAGTAGGTCAAATGCGTCAAATAGGTTATCAAATCACAAAAGCCTATCCTACTATCTTGCTTACACGTGTGGCTTCAAGACAATACGAGATATACATAAGTAGCACCGGCAAACTCAAATACATATTCGGAAAATTATTTCATAAAGTTCGTTTTGAATTCGAGGCAATTTATTGACGATGAAGAATGAAAAAATAAATATTATCTTATATTTACATTATTTTACAGAAACACAAAAAAAAACTAGTTGGGAGGGGGGGGGGGCATCATTAAGCCGGCCAAAGACGATAGGTTTTGCGTGTGCAGTTTTTCCAGGACAGTCCAAACAGTGCAGGCATGCATGAGCGTATGTTGAAGAAAACTGTACTGTGTGTAGTTATCCTGGCCTGTACCTGTCGAAGTAGATATTTTTCCGCTTGCGACTGCGCAGGCATAACCGAGCCTTTGTTGCAGGCCGCATGCACAGCTCTCAGTTCTTTTCTATTTTTTATAACAAGTAATAAACCCACTAAAGCAACGATGTTGTCGTGTGATGCCGCCAGTGATGGCATGCTTGCCAATGAGCCAACCGACAGTGTCCTCTATGTAAGGCGGTTTTGAATGAAGATTTTGCATGTACGTTTGAAACTGTAATGTATAAGCTATCGTGGAAAATATTTAAATAAAGCGCGCCATAGACGATAGGTTATACATGAACGTGTGTAGGAGAAAACTGTACAGTTACCCTTAGAATGGAATTCGGTTTTGCATGCACATTTAAAACTGACCTAACCTAACGTGTATTTGATGCAATTGTTCATCGTATTTACCTTTTTGTTCTGATTTGGCCTATTTCGTTATTTTAATACACTTCAACTTTCATTTACCTGCCATAATATCTGATAAGAAATACCCACCCAATTATTTCGCAATAATTATTTAAGATGCGTCCACATCAACATTTTACATCCAGAATAACTCATAAACGCATATTTACAATACAGCCTTATTGAAAAAAAAGTTCAATGGAAATGAAACCTTATTGTTTTCAAATAAAGTTTATTTTATTCATATCACATTTGAAGTTGAATAACAATATGCGCATGAGTTGATTGAAAGCTCAGACTATAACGGCGGGCGGTTACGTGACCGTTTACCCGTTCGTCTAATTTGGCTTTTAAAATAGTTGTTCTAAAACATATAATTTTTGTTTATTTGCAATCTCCGCCGCTTCAATTAGCTGCACGACTATATGGAATTAGAACCATTTACAGCAAATTGGGTTTTTAAATCTTGATAACCGTTAATCGAGTCCATGTTTAAATTGGATCAATGTCTCTACTATAACACGTTTTGTATTGCAACTTCGACATTGAACGAACCATCTTGTGGAATTGTTAAAAGATCTTTTAACGGTTCACTGTTAGCTCTTAAAAGCTTGAAGAGGTTTAAAATTCCTTGTTTTGTTCAGGAATCCAAAATCCGTAATATGATGAAGCAGTTACGTACGTTACGTACTGCCTTAAGAACGGTTGCCTAAGACGCCGAAGGCTGGATCGATTACCTTTAAATTAAACATAGTTACAAGGAAGTAAGGAATATGGAAAAGCTGAAAGTAGTTTAGTAATATTTGGCCTGCCTAAGGTTCGCCATTTTATTTTATTTTATTTTCAAAATAGCGGCCACGCATTAAACCCGTGTTTATCAATAGCTAGTATCAATACAAACAAGTTCTGTATGAGACATAGTCTTCTAAAGCATCACTGTTACGAGATATAAGCAGGCACGCCAGCCTTCATACAAAAATCGTTCAACCCCTTTGTCAATTTAGGACACCTAAAGTAATACCTACACTGTTGAAAAAAAGTACGCGGTTTGTCCCCTTTTGGTTAAAAGTAAAAGGTCCATTTAACGCAATATTTGCTAACTAATGGCTTTGAGTTTTTGCTTTTCCAAGTATCCTTTTTTTTTTCGGTGAATCATAATATCCGCACGGTCAGGTATGCACGTAAGCGCGCAGAAGGGGGTTTTATAAGAGGAAATCGGCTTCAAACTAACCGGTTTTCTCTGTGTCATCAATCAATTTGCATGCGTTAATACCTAGAATACCTCCTTTGTGTCAGTAACATTAGCTTTCGTTTTGCTTTTACTTGACACCAGAATAAGGTTCCTTTAAACGAAGGCAACCAGCAACTTCTAGGCTAGCGTGCTCCACCCTAGGCCGCATCATCGCTTCACATCAAGCAAGTTGCGGCCAAACGCTAGCCTATTTAGTATAAAAAAACCATATTCCCTGGAGTTAAAAGAAACTTGCCAGCAAAGCTTAACTGAACTTTTTCGTATAGAATAATTTGGAACGACATTTTGGCTGACGGAATCTTGAAAATTAATGACTTTATCAGGAAAACTTTGGATGTTATCCTCTTCAAATTGGAGACGCTATTGGAGGCTGTTTGGGTGGGTGTTGTGGGGGATATATCCCTTATCGCCTCGTTTGGTGATTTTCCGCAACAATAAATACAATACAATAATTTGTAAACAATATATAATTTCGCACGTCAATAACACCGGTGCTATTGTTAGCAAATTAACACAAATAAACCCAAAGCATGTATTCATTTACCTAGACAAAACAATTTTTCTCCTTTTGGGGTTCGCAGACAGTGATAAAATATGTGGGGCAAAACTTAAAGAGAAGCTTTTGTTCACTATTGAACTGCAATCGGCCTAAACCGAAAACAAAAGAATCATAGTAGACCACATACAACGGCTTATTGCACTTTTATACAGCAGTTTAAAAAAAGCAACGCTGGATGGTCTAGAATCATCTCCTTAATCCTTGAAACCAAAAGGTGTATGTCACTGTTTCCCTTACACAATGCATACCCCCTATAGAATACTACGAAGATAACTTGTAACTTGAATAATCCGAAAATTTAAACTTCCACATCTTTTTCTTTTCAGAAAACTCGGCCTGGAGCTGGTGCCTCGTCGTGGCGCGGAAGCGGTTGACCCTGAGGATATGAGCCTCGTGGAACTATACAGAGTTCACGTTGATAGCGCAGAAAGAGCAGCAGCCGTGAGTTTGCTTGAAATTCTTCTTGATTTTGAATACTTGAGAACGGGACCAGGACAAGACAGGCTGATGAAAGACCTAGGTCAATAACACGATGGTAGTAGAACAAAGATTTAATTGAGAGAAGAAAATATTTTCGCGTTTTGGAAGGCATTTAATCAGTATTCAGTTACAAGGTTGCGTCACTTTGAAGTAGGACGTGACACCAGTTGCCTTCTTCATCGCGAGGATTATGAATGGCCCTAATTAAACAGAACATTATCTAGATATATTGTAACTGAGCTGATGTAAGATAACATGACCTGTCTAACCTACACTAATGCAACGTATTTAGGACCACTTGTAGAATGTGTTCCAAAATTGGAACAAATACCCCGAATCGAGTTCATTTGTTTTCCGGCCTTTTATTTTGAGACCTCAGACAAGTATGTACTTTCTTTTTCCATATTTGGTAAAGTGGTTAAAAAGGAGCTCGTGGCTAAATAATAACACCCGCTCGCATCAATCTTTAGGTTAAGCCGCGCTTGCCTAGGTTGGTCTATGGATGGGTGACCACCCATTACATACCGAGTTTCCTCCGTGCCTCGTAAAGCACGGTAAGCCGTTGATCCCGGTTGTCATTTGTAGATCTTTGACAGTCGTTACAGGTAGTCAGTGGCCGACAACCTGTCTTACCAAAGGGTTTCGTATTAACCAGTACTAACTGAGTTGCTCCATGTAAAATACTGGTATTCAGCTGCATTTAGACTGGAAACTGATGACAACATAGTTGGGAAAAGGCTAGGCAGATGATGGTAAGGTGGTTGTTGGGTAAGGTTGTTGCTGCTTCGACTCCAAATAAATTGGGATAAGGGCAAATAGGTGACGCTGTTAATAAGGTGGTTTATTAAATCAAACTACTAAGGATTTATTTACAAATAGTTGTGCTGCTGATGATTAGTGTGCCAAAGACGCCCGAAGCCGTTCAAGACGACTTAAGGAAAATTAATAAAATGTAGGTTAAAATGTAAACAGATGAAATCACCTGCTATTACTTATGCAGGCGGTTCAAAAGGATTTACCCCATGCTGCATTTTTCTGACGTAGTCGATTAATTGTTAAAGGCTTTCCTGTTTGCTCTTACGTTAGTATGAAATCTGTTGCCTATGTAGCAAACTACGTAGAACATAGTTATAATTATTCAGCAACAATAGTAACGTAAAACCGATTGTTTTGTTGACTGGAGTTTAGGGGACAGTGTTGAACCTATTGTGCTTATCTATCTAATGCTAAATTAAGAACTCTAATCTGTATACAGTACAGTGTACTTGACCTTTGTGGTAATAAACCATTTTTGTTAATTTTTTTATTAATGAATGACGTATGCATACACGTCCATATCGCATCTGGTTCATTTATAACGTAATAACCACTTAACAACAATCAATCAATATGATTCTGTATGAATAATTTTCCCAACTTTAATCAATGAAAGGTATGTAGGCAGAGAACTATTTCCAATTTATATCGGGATCGACTTCGAGCCTCACCTAGACATGGCTGAAAATAAAATCTGAATTTTACGATGATCTTCAGATTTAGAAACTACGAAACCCAAACATGACGAAGATATCTACCAGACCTCTTATAACCGACGATTTAAAACACCAAGTTGCGTCGACAATACCTACAAATAAACAAGAGGGTATAAGTGAAAAAGTATACTTGACTCGATAACTTCGGTGTTGCCAATTCAAGTTATTATCTTCCCAACAATAATAGATGCCCCTAACTGTACATCAAAACCAGTAGAGCTAAGAATATAAAGCCCTCAGCTGATTCAGGTTATTCTAGTTCAACGAGAATTTGCGATAAAAGCTACCCGTAATGCTTCTTCAAACATGATCTAAACGTAAGTGGGTGTTACGGCCATTAAATGTACATGGAATTAGCTTCCTTATTCGTTGAGATTGTGAGACTAAAAGGTGTCATAACAAGGAAATAATACGTCTTAAACAACAATTAATATTCGCAGAAAATGTGGATATTTCTAAGTATTATTAAAATAAATGAAGTTTATGATCCCGTCAGCACGAACTGGTTTTTCTGAATTTACCTTATGTCATACCAGTTCAAATTCTAGTGTCATCCTCATCATACAAAAATGCAAAAAAAAAGTATTGGTTTTTTACACCAACTCCGTTTAGAGTTGTCGAACTATCTACATACTTTACTGACAAATCAAAGTTTAGTGTAGCTTAAACTTCTATGAAAGCTTTAGTTAGTTCAACGGAATTTTCAGCCTTCAACTTTTAATGTAGGTATGTGTAAGTTTTTACTCCACCCTATGGTTGATACGCCAGAAATCGCACAAAACAATGTGGTTTGCGTAAAGAAAGGGGAGGCCTTAACCCAGCAGTGAAACATGATGATGGCTAACAAAACAGCTAGTTGCAACCTTAGTGAACTCTCGTTCAGCGGGAGTTGTTGTCAAAAGTGGTAAAGCAATTATGAGATTATACTAAGTCATAAGTCATTTATTTCAGAACAATATACACTGTGTAGAAATTTTGTAAAATATAAAATAAAAACACACTTCACATTTTTTCCAGTTATTTTGATTTCAAAACCAAAATGCTGAACCGATTTTGATGAAATCTCTATGGGACCAATCGAGAAGTATACCATTCAGATAAAATAAGAATTTTTCAAATCGGTTCATAAATGACGCAGATATGAGGTAACAAACACAAAAAAAAAAACATACAACCGAATTGAGAACCTCCTCCTTTTTTTGAAGGCGGTTAAAAATGTAAAGTAAAACAGCCACATAAACAACACAATAACACTAACACACAGACAAACAACAAACAGTAACTATCCCATTGCTAGACGACTGCTTTCTACATCCATCCACACTTATCGATCTACATATTATCTCCTCCAGTCGATCATATAGAAAAGCATCCAAGTTATGGTTTATTCAGATCGCAATACATGTCTCCGTCACATTACAAACTGCATAGTAGGTTGGCTGCTAAGACGATATAACTTTATGGGCCCCCATAATCTACTTGCAGTACATCTGCTCACGGTTGTAAATGATCTCTATGGGAACGTAAACTATATTCTATATCAGTACCTTCCCACCGGAAACCTTAGTATTCATTTACACCGTAACTAATATTTAATATCCTACGGTATAAATGCAAGTTTATTGCTATGTTTTGGATTTTAACGGTACAAAATGTTTAATTGAGGAAACTTGTATGGGATAAATCTCAGACTTGTTTTTTTTAGTACCTGCTGGTCGTTTTACCTGTTTAGTTATTGTATTGTTGTTCCTAAAGGTGCATAATTGCATTTTACTGCGTAGTAAATAACCTTTATCCTTATTTAATTATTTGTCAGCTGAATTCCCAAAGTGTAATAGATGGTCGAGGAAACGGACTCTGTTGCGGGCTATCAACTACTTCCCTTGTATCGGTTTCGTGTATAAAATCTAATCTTCCGGTTTACTATGAAATTGCTATCGCACAAGGATATATAATTTGTCACACAACACACATGTTTTGAGATAAACTATACTGCTACTGTGCTGACACCACATAATAGCTAAGAACAATAAAATACTCCTAAAAGATTGGTGGTATTGCTCTGAAGAAGCTCCTGTTTTTCTAGACTTTTCTGTCCCCACTCCTGGTGGCATAGGCCTCGATCCTCTCCTAAATCCCGTGAACCCGCGCGTCCTCCTTCAAATTTGGAACCTATCCGTTTCGTCCCACCATCTCCTTCGTGGCCTGCCGCGACTCTACGGAGATATAAAATTTCCACAAATATGTGTACGAGTGCTTCTATAACACGATACTAATTCACATAGATTCTGTCTGCTTTACACTTACTTAATATACAGTGGTCATTTATCACAAATTTGATAGCATTGGCTTGACAAACATGGCACATGGCATAGCACCTTTTTTATGAAGTCAGCGAATCTGTGCTTGTGAGCTTATACCATAAATATATAGACTCTTGCCTTCTATGGGACGTACCTATGTAGTTAAGTGAGTGATTTAACGGGTCGAGTTTCACAACTTAGTGGCTTATGTCGCGTTTTATGTTTTATGTTGTGACAAAACTGTTTTTAATAATAGTCTTAGAAAGTTTAATGGCCACAATAGCATAAGTTATATCATAGCGACGGAGTAGTAAAGGCCTGTAGACCGATAAACAGTGTCAGATCATTTTATCTTCCTTCCGCGTGACAGTTCAAGGACGCATATGCAACACATATTTACACGTTATAATGGACGTAATCGGGACTTTATAAAACTACATCGAAGGACGCGTAACACATGTGTCACATGGTCAACTCATAATTCAAGATTCGATAAGGACACCTATATAAGTATAACACAATATACTTACGTATGTGTCAAATTCAGAAACAAAATTTGTCAAATCAATTCAATCAATCAATTGTTAGTGCTTGTTAGGCTGTCTGCAAGCGTCGCAGTTTATAAAATCTCTTCGAAATGTGTAGGCTTCCAGTCCATGTTCACACTTAGACCTCCGTACTGCACAAACCCGGTTTCCTTAATAAATGCGGATGGCAGACGGCAGTCGCTCCACATAAAACTTGTCTGACAGTGATACCAAGTTGTGTATTATGGACGAAAGAACTAGTCGTGCGCGTAATGAACTCACGACAGTATTTCTTTGAGAGAAGCGGAGATTGTATGTAAGCTAGAAAAACGCTTTGGTCAGTTTTTTTGTAAAAAGTCAATGCCCTGGTATCTGTCACATTTGAGGGTCTTTGCTAGGATGGTGGCTACCAAGATGATAGTTTACAGAGATTAATGGAGGATGATGATGATCTAGTTATTGAAGTTTATTTTAATTATCCCATTGATATTATAATGTCTTTTGCTTAATAACTTATGCCCGTCTTCACTTACCCAAGTTGACATCTAAATGAAGGCCTAATTAACACCGCAATGTTAGATTTTCAACGTTCGACTAACACTCTTATCTATGGTCAAGTTAAAGTAATTACTTTAGCTCAAGCAATTACTGCAATTTTTTATGCAATAGACAAGAATTTAAAAGGAGTAAGAACCGTCAAAGAAAGCAAAGCTAAGAATTCTAACTTTTGACAGTTCTAACTTTAACAAATTACTAATTTACATAATAAAAAATTACATTTACTCAAGTAAACACGTTGACTTGTTTATAGATACGGGGGTCAGAGTCAAGAGTTTAAAATCCTACAGTGCCATAATATTTAGGTGAATTCGTTTCCTAAAGTTATTTGAAAACGGTCATTAAACAGGGTTGAAGGGACACCGACCCTAAAACGGTTAACACGTATTTTTCGTCGCTATTAAAAAACAGCTGTTTCCTACAAACCTGCAATACCTACACCTTCAAAATGTATGGAACAGCTGATTTTTTAAATTGCCTATGGACAATTTACACGAACCACACTGTGTGCCTTCCACCTTGTAGAGTGTCTACCTTCATGTATGAAACTCATGTTTATCTTTTTCCCCAGTGGCGCGGCACACTCCGTCGCGCGGGCGGTTCAGGCAGCAGCTTCAATTCAGGGACCCTCACCTCGAACAGCTCAAGCATCACCACCACCACTCCTGTCCAATCCCATCACCTCATGTGCAGTATGAGAGACTTCGGCCACACTGCGGGAGGGGATGAGGCAGAACTGTTACTGTGGCTTCATGACGCCAGGAGAGCTCAACCTCTGTCTGAGAGATTTCGGATCAGGATAGCCAGGGATGGATTCTCGAATTACGTGGATCGACTGCATGCGAACAGTACCTTATTTGCGGTAAGTTCTGCTATTTTATGTTTAAAGTCCCTGCCCTGGCCATTGATGATCGTGGTTTTCCTCAGTAACGCTTGCTAGTTTTTAACCGCAAATACTTGGTAGATATTGTAAATGCAAGTCACACTCTTTGTAGTTTAGAGTTGCCTAAAATGCAGTTGTGTTGCAATATAACAACTGTTTTGCTTGCTTGTTCGTGGATTAAACGACGAAGTGAATTTATCGAGGTCTTGTGACCCGTTGATTACCTACGGTCAAAGTTATATTGTTGTAAACGATATTTAGCACACAGAAATCAGAAATCGTTAAACGCTCTAGTGCCGATATGCTTCGCTTCGATAAAATATTATTGAACTAGAAACAATACAAGCTTTAACACTATCGATATAAAGTTAAGATATTGATACAGTTCAATTCCGAACGCGATCATATCCATATTTGCATTGTTGTTTTAGAATTATGCTGCGTGTTCTGGTAATCTTGGTGAATTTACTGCAAACATTTATCAATACTGTTGATAGATAGCTCTTTAGACTTACACTAGCGCCCCGTCTATGTTTCGCGCGTCTTTTACGACTTGAAAAGACAGTGAGATTTTTTCGGGCCCACCGGGAATGGTGGGCTGATACCAATCGATGGTGCGCGCGAATACGTCTCCCGGCCCCTCGACACATGGTAGTAGTAGAAACAGTGGGTTGTTGTAATTTGGTTGTTGTCAGTCGGTTAGAGTCCGACATAACCCTCCGCTCGCCCCAGACGGAGGGTATCCATGAGTATTTAAACACTCAAAAAAAAGTAGTCTTGCTGAATTCACTGCAAATATTTATCGATACCGTCGATAGCTCATCACACACATACAAACACTTAAGCCTTTTCGTCATAGGGCATAAGCTAGGCATAAACTACAAAACGCCGTCTCTTGATACCTTAATGCATAAGGCAGGACATTCTATCCAAATTTTTACTCATAAGCGTAAACAAAGCTCCTAAATTTTTAATTGTAACATGATCGTTTTGCAACGCGTCATTGAGGTTGAGGCAAGAAAACTGGTTCAGTGCAGTATACGGCGAGGTGTCGATAACAGAAGGTACAACTCTTTTTAGCCGCTTTGGCTAAAGGACTAATGGCCGTTGCGATAAGAAAGGCTATTTACGGATAGATTTAAGTTATGGTTGACTTATAATTTGTGTAGCTTCTACTTGTACAATGCGAGTTTGACTATACAAAAGATTTATAAGAGCTGGCCGAATAAAAAACAAATGTTGACAAAAGCAAAGTGCCCGTTATAAGTTAAAAAAAAAACTGTATTGCTTATCCCCACCTATTTATTGCAAAACTGCCAATTTATTTCATGTGTGCGTGTTTATTACTCAAACGCGCCGAAGTGGTAGGGTCAATTCCGATGCAATTAGTCGAAGACACGAAGCTTCACGCAGGTGTTTAAAGGCCAAGATTATCTTCTAGGTGAAGGGCTTTTGATTAGCCTTTTATTTATGCGTTCCAATTCACTATCTATATTTATAGACTGTAAAGAACAAAGTCGCTTTTCTTGTCTGTCTTTGCGGCCGTTTAGTTCTTAAACTACACAGTGAACTTTAATGCGGTTTTCACAGCCATTTAGAGAAATTATTTCGGAAGGTTTATGTGAACAAACAATATGTCGTTCTTTAAGAATATTAAAATCACCGGTAGAAAATGCATAGCCTATACCACTGGGTCTAGAAGCTTGAAATTATGCACAAGGCCTTTGTAGTTTTTTTTTTGTATTCTAGTTTTTTTATGATTATTGTATAAGATAATTTTATGTGAATTTGAAAGTTTGTGTTTTCGTCTTTTCTGCAGATGGGAATGCGGGATGCGCTATAGGTTTACCTACACCCGAAACATTCTTTGTGCATTCGTCAAATGTCACCACAAAAGATTAATTGCTTCAGCGAAGGTTTACCTCGTTGAGGCACTGTTGCAGTAGTCATGCGCTATGATGAATGCATTATTGCAGGATGACAAATATCACGTATACCATTCCTAATAAGGATATTGACTATCTAGCTACCACAAATTCATAGCTGTTGTTTGTTTAAATAATTTGAAAGACCAACTGCGTTATTGACAATTTTTTGACTAAACAAAAAAAAAACGTCAAAAGGTTCACTAAAGGATTCATTATGAATCTATGTAGACATTTCATTCTAGATCTGATTTGGTGTAGTCAACTTCGCATTTGAGATGACGATTTTGACTACGAATACCGTCCTGTATTACCTACCTACTATAGATGTGCGGCTGACTGAACAAAAGAGTGTGTAGCAAATGTATTATCTAACATAACAACCATTATTCCAGGACCTATCAACAACAGATCTCACTCGCGAGTTATGGCTGGTCGCGTGGGTCATCCGCGTTGGTCGGTGGGCAGGCGCAGGCAGCAGCGGCAGTGGGACTGGAGAACGAAGGGGTCCAGTGGCTAGGAGACCTTTGGGTGCAGGAGTATTACCTTTAGCTGAATTCCTAAGACAGCCGGGTCAGCATCCTGGGGAGAAGGAGTATACGTTCAAAGTAAGTGCATAGTGAAGTTCCTAAATAGTATGTCAAGCTTGGTAGTGGAACTGGAAAATGAAGGGCCCAATGGTTAGGACCTCTGGGGGCCGGAGTATTATCTTTAGCCGAGCTTCTATAATAGCCGGGTCAACATCCTGGGGAGAAGGAGTATACGTTCAAAGTAAGTTATGAAATGAGTGCTTGATGTCTGGGTTCTTAGATTGCAGATTTGCAGCACACTTAATGTTACCTGTCTTTTCATCCCATATTTATTCTGCATAACATTATTAATATTTCCTGATTTTTTCTAGGTTTACCAGTGTGAAGAGAAAGACTTCCATCAGTTACACGACATGCTAATAAGAAAACAGACGAACAAGTGTAATATCCTACCTGGACAACCTAATTATGGTAAGTTAATTAATTTTTTAAATATAATTCCTTCTAGAAAAATAATTAAAGTCATGAGGTACGAGACGTTGACCTGCTAAACCAAATACTAACCCGATCCAAATGACAGGAAATCATTTCTTTAATGTAAGTACTTCTTTTTTTTATCCTGACCTGCCCCACTCCTCGGCAAAGGCAACCTTTCCTTCCACCATAATGTAATGTACTTTATTGAACTAAATGTTTTCGAAGGTTGACTAAATTACAAGTATTACAACAGCCATAGAATGATGCTACTGAAAGAAATCTTTAATCAGAACCAAAAACTATTAGGTCATAGTAGTTGTATTATGATTCCTAGTGTTTTCTTATCGCTTTAAAGTGCTTCAACAGGTACCTATATAGTCCGGCAACAAGTTTAGTAATGAGTAGCTTTTTGTATTTCGTGTAAGAAGAAAAGAAGAAAAATTGGCCACTGCGGTTATAAATAAATAAGTAGATAATCTGTAGATTAAACAGATTTTATTAACTCATACAAACTGTAAGCTCATGTTTCGTCTGTGAGTCTTAAATATTAATTGATTTCTTGTTGAACACATATACGTCAATCTCTCCACAGACAATCCGTTTATTAGAAAGATAAAAAACGTTTTGTTTATCGACAGATCTATACTAATGATCACAGAGCCGCCGCAAATAGCACGAAGCGAATCAAATCAACTAATCAAGTCATATAATTAAATCAGCGAATAAATTGCGGACATTAGATAACGTTACTTATTGCGTCTAGAACCAGTCTCGCACACCGGTCGTGTGAAACAAGCAAATGTCGATTTTATATCTATTAGATATTAGATAGATGTTAGGTATGCTGTTTATTGCTGTACGTATGATTAGGACTACTTAGTTGGTCTAGTAGTGAGTATGAGCTCCTGGGTTCGATTCCCCGGTCGAGCAAAGTGTGATCGGGTTTTTCTCATCAATAATTTCTCAGTAGCAGCCACGGAGCCTGGATCTTTGCCCGGTTGATGGCTATAGGCTCGCCCCCTATTACATGGGACTTAAATATTATATAACTGGCGAAATGTGGGTGTTCTATTAGGTATACCTCTGCTTAACCCTGCAGGGATTGCAGGCGTGATTTTAACATTTTGCGCATTTGGTAGTGCAAGTTACAAACATACATAGAAAAAAAATAACCCATTTGGCTTTGCCATAAGAAATACTAGTATGGTCAGTTGTTGATGAATACCATTACATTACCCTACCACCTCCAAATAATACTATACAAGTTTTATTTCATATTAAATGCTAATCTGAGCTTTCTAAGACTGCTTCAGATGTTATAATTTGGAGCATTTAGCATAATGAAAGCTTAACTGCTAATTGAACAGGGCATAGCTATTCGGTCTTACTAGCAAGAATCATAGACAAAAGAATACAATAATTTGCATTTTTATTCTAAAGACCACACAAAATATAAGCCATCTAAATAAAAATCATACATACTTAAAGCGACACGAAGTGGTAAATTAGCCAAAATGTTTCCGGTACCGTAATAGTACATTATGATATAAAAGCGGTAAGTCAAAAACTACAGCCTAGGCGATATTGCTAGCCCGAGCCGTAGGCGAGGGCTACAAGAAAGCAGAGGCTGTAATTATCAAAGCGCACGTATGTCACACGACGTTTTATAAAATATTTGCGAGGAAATAAATAAAACTCGGACTTTCTTAAACGAATAAATCTTTAATCACTTGTTAAAGCAGTTAGAAAAATTAGCGATGCGCGCGTATCAGCGGGTTTTTTTTTAAGGCAAAGGCACAAATACAGCCAGTATTACTAATAAAGTAAATTAATATTTTTGTGTTTTTGTTACAGATAAATGTTTGTAATTAATTGTCAAAATTAATTAAATTAAATAATTAAATGTTTATTTATTATATTTTATCTCCCAAAGTTAATTTTATTCATAAAATGTTGACCACTTTTCTGACATAAAAACTCTTTGCTAAGATTTAAAAAAGTACCGTTCGTTTTTGACGGAGCATCTTGATAAACCTTATCAAAAAGAAACTCGTGCGTTTTAAATTACAATAACGCACAAGTACGTAATGAGATACAATACGATATTGAAAAGAGCAAATGTGTTATAAAAATCATTACAAAGGAAACAAGTAATTATCGCCTTGTCTCATTATAATTTATCATCACCATCTCAAATACTAATAAATGGCTTCCCCTCTCAAAGCAAAACAAATTGACGTAAAGATAGTATCATCAAAAGATTACAGGAAGGCGACAATTTATTTTGCATTGTTAATTGAAGTTCACAGTGCCATTTATACACTTAATAGTCCTCATTAGCATAATTTATACGTAATGGAACGACAACAACCATAGTGCATCTAAGATTCAATTTTGACTATTTATAAATAGACGCACGAGGTGAGGAGGGAGCATTCGGCTGTACTGTAAAAATCCAAGATTCGAATTTACGCAGAAAGGAGTCTTTTCTTCCTAGCTCTATCCCACTTTAGGTGGGGTCGGCTCTCCTAAGTTTCTGTCGCCAGGACAATCTATCCTGGATGGTCGGGTCGCGCAGTTCTTCCTCCAATAGGAGCTTCGTCATGCTAGTCCACCACGTAGCCGGAGGTCGTCCTCAATCTTCTCTCTTAAATTCAGATAGTTGCAATGCTCTTTTTACTATATATTCCTCGTCTCTTCGCATCACGTGACCGTACCATCTGAGACGGGTCTCGATTAGTTTCATAGAAACAAGTGATTGTTACAATTTGCATCGTTCCAGGTTCTTCTTGTTCGTCGTCGTGTCGATGATTCCCTTTTTTTTTAATCGCGCGTTTTAATTATTGTCTCCTCACTCACATAAGTAACACTCGAATCTGAACTGTTGCATTACAGGCGAATGCTCCCGGTGATCAAGCCTTTATAGTAGCGTCGTATATTTTATTGCACATACAAGTTATTTGATATCAAAGTTTTTATTTAATCAAGTATTGTTTCCAAATGATGAATAGTAAACAACCAACCACGATTTTGTTTAGAGTTTGTTGAGAGAACAATTAAAATTTGTATAACGATTCGCAGTGTTATGGAAATTTGTTTTGATTTCCACAATGCCGTGGAATGCTATATTTCTCACGTTTTTTATTTTGATTGAGTTTTATTTCAGTTAATGATATAAACAATAATAATTTCCAAACCACACTGAGTCAGCGTGGTAATTAATTTTCGTACCTTTTCTGTGTGAACGGAGGCCATTTTCCATGCAATGAGACGGTATGACAGGCAAATTAATGAAAAAAAAAAATATGTACTTCGGACGTCTGTTTCATCTTTTACTGCAATAGGTCTAACGATAGATTTTCAAAGACCGAAATATGTAAGCCTAGGAATAATTTAGTATTTTTATCAGCTCCTCCATACAAAAACTGTATAAAAGTCGTTTTAAGAATAGAATGAAATAGAATTCTCTTCATAATGCACCATATAAATTAACAGATATAAAAATGAAAATGTTTCATAAGGTGACACAATGCTTCGCGTTCTTTTCACTTAAAGCGATATTTTGATGACAACCTCGGATTGTTTAAAGGTAGAAGTAGAAACAATACTGCAGATAGTATATGGTGTAACGAAAATTCAGCCCTAACACCAAATAAATCTTTATTTCAGGCATCGTGGTAGCCCTCCGACTCCTAGCAAACGCAGGCAGCATATCAGAAGCCGTGGGTTCCGGGGCCACAGTCACAGCTAAACGAGGCTTCCCTGACGTCATCATGCCAGGAGACGTTCGCAACGACCTCTATCTAACATTAGAGAAAGCAGAGTTTGAGAGAGGAGGGAAAAGTACGGCGAAGAATGTTCTGGCGACAGTTACCGTGCATGATAGTACGGGACAATTAATTAATGTAAGTGTGTTGTTGTTTTTTTTGAAGAGAAGGTGAAATGGAACATTTTTTTTAGAGGGTGTATAGGTCTTCATCCCCCGTCGAAATCGGGAGGAGACTCCGACCAGATGGATGCCTTCTATTACCCTGGTTAAGGCACACAATAAAACAACTGAGATTAGTATTGTGTGCCTCACGCCTGCGAAAATATATGACCAATTCAGCACACTTAACATATTACTAACCTCTTTAATAGCAAAATAATATTATGCAAAAGAGCAACCTAAAAAAACAATGCAACATGTGTTTTCCCATCATATTCACTGATTCACTGATCCAATCGACCACAGTCGGAACCACAGCAAATTCTTTCTAAAGGTGCAAGTCATTGTATCAGTCCTTTTGACTGCCAGCGCCATCTATCAGTCTCGTAGCGAAATAATGGTCTCAAACTCAAACTCAAAGCATTTATTTCAATTAGACCATTACAGGCACTTTTGAATGTCAAAACACAAAAAAATAAACTAAGCTACAGTCCCAGTCACAGGGCATAATAACTTGTGAAAGTACTGTAGTTGCCCATTCGAAAGCGTAGATCTCTATGGAGAACAATGGGCAAGAAACTCCATGGACACTCTTTTAAATCATTATGTTGTTACAAAGTCTCGGTTACATCATTCATGTCGAGATTAAACATACATGTGAGAACGATGTAGAAAGACGTGCGAGTAAATAAATAAATAAATAAATAAGAGCGTCCAGAATAAAAAAGATAAAATTAACAATTCAAAAATACAATAATCCATGGCAGCTGCGAGATGACCAGTCACAACTGACAGCGCCCGTTCACGAACATGACTGGTCTGGAAGTCGAACAGATTTCAAAGCACTGAATCAATAAAAATTTTCAACGTTTTTTTGCTCTTTGTTTATCGTAGATGCTAAGCTTACTGATACAACATTTGCCGTATTTGTATAAAATATATTCTCATACTTTCGCTCATACAAAATTGATATTATTCAAGTATCTCTTCCTTTTTCAACCAGTATCTACCCAATGCTAAGTGTAGATTTAATTCATTGCTTCATTTATTTGAATTGGTTGATTTTGCTTTGTCCGGTAGCGTAAATTGTTGGGAACTACTCAAAGTTATACACGATACATAGGTACTCAAATATCTCTCTTTTTCAACACACAGGAATGTGTATGGGGCGCAAGCGGTACTGGCTCAACCTCCTACGAGTCAGTTGTCCTGTACCATAACAACAGTCCGGCGTGGGGCGAGCATCTACGCCTCACCGTGCCATTGGAGACGTTCACCAACGCTCATGTGCGGATAGAATTCAGACATTGTTCCAGTAAGTATCGTTGTCAATCCACTTCATCATCATTTCAGTTTGGAATCACCTACTGCTGCGTATAGGCCTCCTTTCATCAACTTATGCTGATATCCGATACAAGGAAAATCTGCTCAGGTCGAGATTTTTTAATGACTGCGCTGGAGTCTAAATGTGGTGCTGTTCCACAAAAGATGGGGCACTTAATATCGTGTGCAGCGTGTCCTGTTTTTTGTTCGTTACAGGGACTGATGGACGCTACTGAAAGCGCATAGCTAGTGGCTCAGTTCTGGGCCGACACAATTTAGATTGCCATCGACACGCTAAGAAGAAGAATCCGATACATCACTTCGACGGAAAGATGCTGAACGCAAGGCAACAATAAACAGAAAGTCAAGCGTCTGATGACTGCATCGTTGGTCGAGCGGTCGCAAATGCGACTGTTGAGGGTTGCGGGTCCGGTTGATGGCAATAGGTTCGCCCCATATTATATAACTGGCGAAATGTAGGCGTACTATTAGGTACACACGTCTGCCTCACCCTTCGGGGTTTACAGGCGTGATGTGAAGCGTCTGATATCGGTTTAGGCCGCTTGACAAAAATAAAGGAAATACGTCGTCGCTGTCTGTCGACACCTGCAGTATCGGAGAATTAGATGGTGACAGACAAAGCTGGAATATCTCAAGGGCCTGCTGAAACCGGAACACAGCAATGGTTCTTGATAGCTTGATACCCAAATCCATGAGATTTTATACCTAATAAAGCCGTGTGTGAAACTAGTTGTAATAGACCAGATTTTCGTACAAAGGCAAACAGTTTACGATTTTACGGTAAACGTTTCGATGCCAAATAAGTTCTTTCTCACTAAGCGAGCTTTACAGCTCTCGCCATGCTTATAATAGTCCGGTCAATTTAGACCAAAAAATGAGAGTGAAGTTACATAAAGTCCCAACAAGCTGAATTTCTGTGAAGTCGTTCAAAACATAATTATAAACAATGTCTAGAAGTTCCCCATCATTCCCCTGTAAGGAAAAAATTTAATTCAAGGTCAAAGGTCAAAAAAATGAGTTTTTCGCGATTTTCAGCAAAACGGTAAGTTTTATCATAAAAGTACCTCAGACAAAAATTGTAGATCATAAAATTATCTATAAAAATGTATCCATACTTTTTTTCTTACGAGCCACCGTTTCTGAGATATAACGATTCAAAAAGTTATAAAAGTTGTTATCGTCATAATATGCACACGTTTCCACGCCACCTATGAGGTAGTGTACTTAGCGCGTTTTTTTTAACGTGGTTTCCCCAGTAGGCCTACTCCAAGGCTCAGTTGTGATCCTGTTTAATGTAAAACTATTGCAAAGTAACGGAAATTTTCAAAGATTGGGAAAGATAAAAGCAATGTAAATGAAAAAGAAGTGTTGAAGTTTATTCGTCTTATTCGTAAGTTTCAAATTCTTGTTCTTCTTCTTGATCTTCTTCTTGATCTTCTTCTTGTTCTTCTTCTCCTGCTTCTTCTTCATCTTCATTTTGGATGCAAGTAAATTGCGTCAATAGCGATGTATCGCATGATACTTCGTCGGAGTCAAACGAATCCTCCATTGTTTGTGATTCAATATTAGAGCACGACCGGCCTTGACAATTTGTGCATGCCAAAGAACAAGACAGTCCGACTTTTTTGCAACCACATTTAGCACTGCATCCCTTTTTGCAGTTGCAAAAAATAGTGTTCAGCAGTTTTTCCGGCGCAGGTGGAAGTAAAGTTTGAACTGGCTCTAATATATTGTTGACCAACTTCCAACCCCAGTCTGTAGGGTCTATATTACCAAGTTCAAGTGTGGCTTGGTTATCAGCTAGACTGCTGAACACTATTTTTTGCAACTGCAAAAAGGGATGCAGTGCTAAATGTGGTTGCAAAAAAGTCGGACTGTCTTGTTCTTTGGCATGCACAAATTGTCAAGGCCGGTTGTGCTCTAATATTGAATCACAAACAATAGAGGATTCGTTTGACTCCGACGAAGTATCATGCGATACATCGCTATTGACGCAATTTACTTGCATCCAAAATGAAGATGAAGAAGAAGCAGGAGAAGAAGAACAAGAAGAAGATCAAGAAGAAGAACAAGAATTTGAAACTTACGAATAAGACGAATAAACTTCAACACTTTTTTTTCATTTACATTGCTTTTATCTTTCCCAATCTTTGAAAATTTCCGTTATTTTGCAATAGTTTTACATTAAACAGGATCACAACTGACCCGTGGAGTAGGCCTACTGGGAAACCACGTTAAAAAAAACGCGCTAAGTACACTACCTCATAGGTGGCGTGTAAACGTGTGCATATTATGACGATAACAACTTTTATAACTTTTTGAATCGTTATATCTCAGAAACGGTGGCTCGTAAGAAAAAAAGTATGGATACATTTTTATAGATAATTTTATGATCTACAATTTTTGTCTGAGGTACTTTTATGATAAAACTTGCCGTTTTGCTGAAAATCACGAAAAACTCATTTTTTTGACCTTTGACCTTGAATTAATTTTTTTCCTTACAGGGGAATGATGGGGAACTTCTAGACATTGTTTATAAATATGTTTTGAACAACTTCACAGAAATTCAGCTTGTTGGGACTTTATGTAACTTCGAATGTCTAAATTGACCGGACTATAAGGCATTTACTTTATGAAACAATTAAAAGCTTTAATTAATTTATAATCGAATTGCCTGCGAGAGACATAGTACTTTAATCAAACAATTAAGAGGTATGATTAATATTTAATTGAATTTCCAGCAAAAACATAATATTTTAATGAAACAATAAAAACATATTCATAATATCCTTATACATTTAATTATATAATATAATTAATTTAATTTCCAGCGAGAGACAAAACTGAGAGAAAGCTGTATGGTTTCGCGTTCGCGCGACTGATGGAAGCGAGCGGTGCTACTTTGAGAGACGGGGCACATGAACTTTACGTGTATAAGTGCGATGATCCCACCAAGTAAGTTATATTTATAGTATTGTATAATTTCAACACTTTCAGACAGATTCTATGTATAACATGTGATAATATTTACAAAGTTTTTTTTTTTGGCCAGAGGTGGCTGTAATTTTTAACAATTCTATGTAGATGTATTTTCCATAGAATTTTGGTCATTAAAGCTTTTTAGTTTTCTCTTCTTTGTCTCATGTATAACTAGGGTCATAATTATAGGAAAGTCTTAAAGCCATCATTATTCCATTGTGAAAAAGGAATGGCGCCGTTTATTTTGATAGATTAATTCCATTTCTATGACTATAATGCTCCCTTAGTCTTCATTTTTATAAACATTTTTTTCTCAGGTTAACATCAGCAAGCTACCTTTCCCTACCATCATGCGCGGCCGACGCCGCCCGCGCGGGCTCCGCCAACGGCGTGGTGCCAACGTTCCAAAGAAGCTCCAAAGAAAACTGCACCATCAGCACGTTACTGTGTTCCACTAAGTTGACGCAAAATGGTAAGTTCCTGACACAATCGAGACACTTGAGCCGTTACTGCAATACTATCGAATGTTGTAACGCTTTTAGACATTATTGCATCTGTCATCGCTCTTATACAAGGATATTTTGGTTCGTGGTCAAAATCTTAACTGATGCCGCCATCTTGTCAAAGGCCCCCCCTTCCTCCTCCTTTTCGCGATGTAATGCAATTTTAGGCAAATTCTTCAGGAAAGAGTCCAGCAATAAAATCGCGAACGCTAACCAACAATCCCCTCCTACCGATTTGATTCAAACGCGAAAAGATCCTGTTGTATATATTGTAGTGAAAAATAAAAATAAAGAATCTTCACAATTTAATTTTGATTATAAAAAAAAAAGTTCAAATAAAATATGTTAGAAAAATTCTTCTTTAGTCGCGTTTATAATATAAATTAGTAATCCGTGTAAATGTAATGTGTTATTAAACGTTTTTAAAAGATAAGCAAGGTGAAATTTGGAATTTCAGAAGACCTATGATACAATTGCAATTGCAGCTGGTAATTTGAATTTTAAATTCGTAAAGCTATATTAATCGAATAAATTTGTTTAAATTTCGAATCGAATAAATTTGTTTAAATTTATTCGATTCGAACGGAATGCGTATTGTTAAATTTTGGTTGTAAAGTTGTAAAAATACTAAACAACCAATTAAGGTTACATAAATAAAAAATTAAAGCAGGCAAATTTGTCAATGTTCTCTCTGTCCACACTCGCTGTGTGCTGGCCGACGAACCGCTTTCTTTTGGATTATAATCCCGAAGCTCTCCAAACTCGCGGCAGTCAGACGCCTGGAACGCTCTTTAGATGTATGATGTGGATGCTCTTTAGATGTAGTACTAGTAGAAATCAGTGTAAAAGTAGAAGTCGGATCCAAAAAACGATAGTCTCTTTCTACTTAATCTTCAACCAAATATCCCTCAACAGGAAACAGATAAAGCCATTATTTTATGGCACTAAAACAGATTTATATCTTCATCACTACAGCACTTGCCGAAAACTTAATACAGACTTGAATGTTTTTATAATATCTAATTCATATTAGATAAAAATGGCTATTTCACCATGAAACACAACACAACATTCATCGACATCACAATGACTCAATGACTCTGTTTTTCATTGACTCATCACAATGACTCTGTAAATGCGACTGTGACAACCTAATAAAAAATAAACAATTTTTTTTCATTCTGACAATTAAATATCAAAATTAAGTGATTTTTTTCTTTTCTAAAGAAGACATAAGGTTGCAAGCCACAAAAGAACTGAAAAGTTCCTAGCATTGATGCTTTCATGCAGAGAAACACTGCATTGTGTGGGAATGATAGAATTGGTGATAAGACATGCTCTAGACATGTTAAAAGATTTTGCCGGGGTGATGATTCTTCACGCCAACATTTAGAGAAAAAATATCTGTAAATTCAAAATCATTAATTCAAATGCGACCGCACAGTTAATTCTTATTTCTCTTCGTCGTTCCATCACTGCTGAGGATCGCGACCACATTGTGACACGTCTCCAAGTCTTACGGTCTCCTGCAGTGTGGACCACTCGGTATACAGGCTGCTTCCAACAGCCTTCTTAATCGCGTCTGACCATCGTTGAGTTACAGCGATTCAAAAATAGTTAATAACAAACCGTCATTCATAAACGACATACTATCAAACTCTTATTATTACCTAACGTTCATTGATAAGGTCACGACACATTTCTGGCAGCAACAAAACGTCTTCAGTGACAAAATCATGATGAAATGGCTAAGTAAGTGTCTGCCAATCGAGAGGTCGTGAGTTCAAATGCTATTAATTTAACTTTTGTTGTTGTTTAAATATATAGGTCATATTGGCACCACAAGTGCTAGACGAAGTTATGACGTCTGCCAAAATGGTAAAAGATGGTTTAGCTCGTTTCAGTTTCGTTATTAACGTTATGTTTCTTAATAAAAAACATAAATCTCTCCTAAAATTAAGTTTATTTCCAGTCAGTGTTGCTTCACTGTCAACTGTGATGAACTATCACAGGTTACTAGGTCATGAGATCATAATAAGAAAAAACACAGCAAAATGATTCGCTCAAGTAATTTTCTTAAAACCAAATTATGTCAACCATATGATTGCAATTTTACTAATAATAACCACATTTTCTTAATAGGATAATCAGCCTTTAATATTCCCACCACTGGTACACAGGCCTTCGCAAGCCCAGTGCGGAATGCTGTGTGAGCCGGTGCTATCACAATATTTTTCATCATCGTTTAGTCAGCAGCTGTGCTTTTATAATTTACGAAAAGTAAAATGCCTGATAGGCTTCAAACTTGCGACTTAAAACTCGTATGTCGCGGCCATGTTCTGCGGTCAACTACTGTTCTGCGCTTTAAATTAGTGGACAAGATCTGTAAATGGACTAAAAATGTGTCACCTCAATTCATCATCATCATCTGTCTAGCCCAGTATTTTACATGGAGCGACTGCCTATCTGACCTCCACAACCCAGTTCGTACTGGGTAATACGATACCCCTTGGTAAGACTGGTTGTCAGACTTTCGGGCCACTGACCCGGTACGCCTTTAACGACTAAACCGGTACCCGGTACGCCTTTAACGACTGTCAAAGATCTACAAATGACAGCCGTGACCAACGGTTTAACATGCTTTCCGAGGCACGGAGGAAACTCGGTATGCCACGGGTGGTCACCCATCCACGGACCAACCCAGGCAAGCGCGGCTTGACCTGACGATCGACCCGAGCGGCTGTTATTATTTAGCCACGAGCTCCACAAATGGGTCATCTCAATTCACGTAAAAGAGAACTCCTGCAACAAACAGTCTATGCACTCTTATATCATTGAAATATTCTTTGCAGAGGACCTCCTAGCCCTGCTCCAATGGCGCGCACGACCAGAGAAAGTACAAGAAACACTACTGCGAGTACTGAGGCTCGGAGACGGACTCAGTTGTGAGGAACTCATCAAGTTCCTTAGAGATGTACTTGATGCTTTATTTGCTTTGTTTTCTACTGAAGATGGCAACAGGCAAGTGTTGCATGAAATTCATTTATTTTATACTATTTAGTATTATTATTTACTATATTTTATCTTAGTAACTCTCGGTTTCCAAAGGCCTCTTTTTATATGTAGCCTAATCTCATGGCGACTTAGTTCAAATTTCACCAATGAACCGTTTCATTCAAGAGCTGTCAGTGCCAATACTCCTTAACAATGATTTGACAGTTCTTGAACGCAGTTAATATGTGCTGATCGCGTTCAGTTTCATTGGTGAAATCCACTTTTATTACGACTGTTTTTGTTGTAGCAAACTTGATTCGATGGGAAATTCGGCTTATAATTATGAAGCTCCTATTTTCTAAGTGAAACTGGCCACAAAAAAAATAGTTTTGGAGCAAATTAGTTTATTCAAATCCTTACTAATATTATAACAGCGAAAATTTATATGTATGGATGTTTGTTACTCCTTCACGCAAAAACTACTGAACGGATTTAGATGAAACTTGGCATACCGATAGTTCATAACCTGGATTAACACATAGGCTACTTTTTATCCCAGTAGTACGATCCCGTGGGTCAGTAACCGAACTACACGCGGGCGAAGTCGCGCGCATAAGAGCTAGTTATCAATACTTATATAGGTATAAGTCCTAATTCGCAGTTAATGTATGTTTCTCTTTTTTAGCACTCCACATTCTGGCACAGTATTCCTGGTGCTGATATCGATATGCAGCTTGCTAGATGAGAGTCGGTTTCAGCACTTCAGACCAGTACTCGATGTTTATATTGAAGAACATTTTTCAGCGGCGCTTGTTTACAAGTAAGTGTCTTAAAAATCTCTCTAATCTTGATAGAAAAGTATTCTATAATAAGTAAGTATTTTATATGATAAAGTGCTGAATTAGTCCCCTTTTTAACATAAAATTCTTCTTACAAGTTTTCAAAACTATTACTTAAATTACTCTTATGTCCATCTCGGCCATGACATGACTATAATATCGGAGACATTTCTTACATACATAACAACCAATGGCTTGTTTTACCGCGTTGAACCAGCAATGTCAAACAACACAAATCTATTGGTTGTTCGAGATATCTCTTATCAACAATTTGATGGAATCTATCCCTTATCTAAAAAGCTGTCCTTCAACGAGATCATAAATCTTTGGTTAACACATAAAACGGGATATTTACCATGATACACTCCATTTTGAATTCCCCATATTTCGGTGCTATTGCAAGCACCATGATCACGAATAAACCGGACGCACGCCGCGGACGCGCGTACCGGGTCACGGATATTGTTGATGAACAGCGGGACAAATATGGTAAATATCCCGTTTGATCATGTCAGTTTAAAAATGTATATAAGTAATGTATGTCCGCAGGGGCCTCCTGTCGTCAGTGCAGCACTGCGCGGAGTGGGCCGCGAGCGCGGAGGGCCAGGAGCCCATCCGCAAGTGCCTGCGCTCGCTGGGCGCCGTGTTCCGGCTGGCCGTGCGCTCGCGGCGCCTGTTCGCGCGCGCCACCGGCGGCCAGTACGAGGACAGCTTCCGGCGCGACGTGCGGGCGGCGCTGCATGCCCTGAAAGCGTTTGCGCAACACCCTTATAAGGAACATCTGGCGCCGGCGCAGGTTTGTGTTTTTTTTTTTTCTAAAGGACTTGTTCGTAAAAAAAAATTGTGACTACCTTTCCTAGTGAAATACCTTAGTACCTATATCGATATGCAATAACGAGCCCTGGTGAAACCCTTCCTGGAAAGTTTGTTATGAAAATTATATTAAGTATTCGTGACTTAACAGTATAGTATCCAAATGCAGGTAGCTTTAATGTCATCATGGGCAGAAGTAACGCGTGAAGTCTGTGGCGCTTTAGGCGCTAGTGAAGCAGCGCGTGCAGCGGCTTTAGTGTTGGACGCTCCACACCACCACCCGCCGCCGCCGCCACAGCTCGCTAGAGCCAGGCTGCATGCAGCGCAGGATATACTGAAGGGGCCGCTGGGAGAGGATCCAGGTGAGATCAAGAATTATGCTCAGGGGGAAGTTCAATATCCTTCTGATTCAGTATATACATACGTAGAACCACTACTCTCAGGGAAATGATTAAAAATCTTAGTTTGTCTTTGTTAGCTGTCAAATAGTCTCCTTTTAGGATTTCCGCGATTAGTATATTTTATAGACAACCACACAAATTAAATCAATTCTTACACCTGTATCTAAAAATAAGTCAAAGTGTTTACTTGAGTAAATGTCATTAATTAAGATACGATTTTTATTATTTAGTTAAGTAATTGCTTGAAGTTAGAACTGTTAAAAGTTAGAATTCTTAGCTTTGCTTTACTTCGTTTAAATTCTTGTCTATTGCATAAAAAAATGCATTAATAGTTAATTTGAAATAATTAGTTTAACTTGACTATAGCTACCGGTGGCAATATTTCAGATTTGCAATTCTTTTATATTTTCTCCGTTTTTCAGAGGCCAGAAACATCATCCTAACAACAGCCTGCCACCATTTACGAGTCCACCTCGCGCGTCGCGATGAACTGTCACAATGCGCCGAAATGATAGGCGAACTAGTAGCTCTGCTGTGGAAGAAACACGACCCCGACCGGCCTATAGAAGATGACGAGCTGGATCCAGACGTTGATGTGCTGTGTTTGAACACCTTGGATGTACTGGTCGAGACTGTTCTGCACTTAATTGGAGGGAATTCGCCTGTGCTTGTAAGATCTAGTTTTATTTATTTTGCCAAATCATCAGATCAGAGTTTTGTGACCACTTGTCTTTCGATATGGAGAATGGAGGGGCTAAGAAACTATAAGTCGAGGAGAACCCCTTTTCTAGGTACTAAGTTAGCCCTAGAACATGCATAAGCGATGCTATAACAGTTCCGATTTTACTTTCAAAGGTGATTTTACTTTGAAACCTTTAAAATAAGGTCTGATGTGCTTTTTTAACCGACTTCTAAAAAAGGAGGAGGTTCTCAATTCGGTTGTATGTTTTTTTTTGTGTTTGTTACCTCATATCTCCGTCATTTATGAACCGATTTGAAAAATTCTTCTTTTATCTGAATGGATCTACTTCCCGATTGGTCCCATAGAAATTTCATCAAAATCGGTTCAGCAGTCCAAGTAAAAGAAATCGCGAAATTGATACTTGACAAGGATTTGTGTGTGATACTATAACTAAAAAGGGTAAAATAAAAACTTTTTTGCAAAAAAACACCGACTTCCAACAAAAAAACACTAAAAAAGTGGAAAATAACATTACTTTCGGAAGTCGGTGCCAAAAAAGTCAATGAAACAAACCATAGTCACCGACTTCCGAAAGTAATGTTATTTTCCACTTTTTTAGTGTTTTTTTTTTGGAAGTCGGTGTTTTTTTGCAAAAAGTTTTATTTTTATTTTATACTCAAGCTCAAAGAAGTGACACATCTGATTACAGTAATAATGACCTTATAACCTCTGCATATCTCGACATACGTGTTTCATAATCTTGGAAGCTGAAAGCAGAAAGAGTAAAGATTATCGTACTCCGTTGCTACATTTATCTGTTCCTTTCTCAGGGGTCAATGGTAGCCGGCCTCCTCGGCGTAATGGAACTGCTAAAGCCTGTCCACTACCAGCGACTGTGGAGCCATCTCGCGCCGCACCCACATGACCGCAAGCCTTTGAAGGACTTCCTGATGAGAGCCTTCTTGGTGTTCAGACATCTTATTGAACAGGACGTAAGTATGCTTGCTATTTAGATTCCACCTACTAATATCTTACATATTTCATTCTTTTGATATTTTCGCAAACACGTTTCTGCTTTGGATCTGAGATGGCAACGCATCTGTGATGGGTCTGGTATTAGTGGTGGGCGGCTCAAGTGGGATTCGATGCGTGCAGCTGAGCGGTCAGCGTGTATAAGAAACGCTTGAAACTAGTAAGAAATTGTAAAGACGCGGACGCGTTCTAACACGCTAAGAGGGAGCGCCGAGCGGCGCCGAAACGCGGCTTGTTACTCGGCAGGTTGATGTACACGCTCGTGTCGTGAGCATGAGCAGCCCGCGTGTGCGTGCGGCACCTGTGAGCCCGCGCCGCCCTCACTGCGAGTGCCTGGGCCGCGCACTTATAAATTTCCATAGGTGTCCGCAGTGGGCCGTGTGATTATTTGTCTCTCCATTACATATCTGGAAGACAAAGCAAATACACCTAAATCAGAAAATTACGACAACTACTTCCACCTACCTAATGACACAACTATCCATCCACGTCCCGTTTACTTATAAATCCATGTTTAACAACTGAATGGTATCCTTTGTCAGGTGTTCCCAGCAGACTGGATGGTGCTACGAGTGCAGAGCTGCAAAGTGCTGCTGTCCGCGCTGCAGGACCTGGCGCAGCCGCTACTGGAGAGGTTCTTAGGAGATGAACCACCTCAGTTTGATTCACAGGTACGTAGGACATTGAAAAAAAAATTATCAATCCTATTTCTTCTAAGGGGGTTGTTAACGGATATGCTCATTATAGAAATTATGTACCCTTACATGTAAGGGGTCATCCATTAATAACGTGAGGTTTTTGAAAAATAATTGGGATTCCGTGCAAAAAAACACTTGATATTAATAACAAAATCAAATTCTAAACTCAAACTCAAACTCAAAGCATTTATTTCAATTAGACCATTACAGGCACTTTTGAATGTCAAAACACAAAAAAATAAACTAAGCTACAGTCCCAGTCACAGGGCATAATAACTTGTGAAAGTACTGTAGTTGCCCATTCGAAAGCGTAGATCTCTATGGAGAAGAATGGGCAAGAAACTCCATGGACACTCTTTTAAATCATTATGTTGTTACAAAGTCTCGGTTACATCATTCATGTCGAGATTAAACATACATGTGAGAACGATGTAGAAAGACGTGCGAGTAAGAGCGTCCAGAATAAAAATATAAAATTAACAATTCAAAAATACAATAATCCATGGCACCTGCGAGATGACCAGTCACAACTGACAGCGCCCGTTCACGAACATGACGCATGGATCAGCCATCATTCAACTCAACCATTTTGGAGGGAACTAAACGACCCGACACACGCGCCACCATCAGCGAGACATTTTAGTGAGCATGACATTCTCTCAACCGCCAGGGCAAATTCGAGTCAGTAAAAGATGTAAATGGTAGCTTTATCGTACATAGAACTCACACATGTGCTATGCAATTATATAATACTAAGAGACTGAATCTATACAATGCAAAGATATGTTTACAATCTTCTGCAGCTTCCACAATAACTTCACAAAGTAATCAATTAGTTTGCCCCTATGGTTGTGGAGCAGGACCAGCATTGAGCCAAGCATTTTTATCATCAATGTAATCTCCCAACTTATAGTATGCTTGCCTACATAGTGTGCGTTTTATACAAGATTTAAATTTCGTCTCATTCAGTTGTAGAATGCCGGGAGGAATTTTATTGTAACATTTTAAACAGTACCCCATGAAAGATGAGTCTACTTTAGCTAGCCTGAAACCTGGCTGAACTAGATGGTCCCTGGTTCTAGTATTATAGTGGTGTCTGTCGCCTCTTTTACTAAATAAATGCAGATTTTTCCTAACGTACATGATGTTTTCATAGATGTATTGGCAAGGTACTGTCATGATGTTAATTTCCTTAAACAGTTCTCTTAGAGAATCGCGTCTACATAGATTATATATGGCTCTGATGGCTCTTTTCTGCAGAATAAATATAGACTCGATGTCTGCAGCCCGTCCCCATAGTAAAATACCGTAAGACATAATACTATGAAAATAACTAAAATAGACCAGCCTCGCGGTATCTACATCAGTAAATTGACGGATTTTCCTAACAGCATATGCTGCTGAACTCAGCCGTCCTGCAAGAGATGTTAAATGAGGACCCCATTGTAGCCTTGAGTCGAGCGTGATCCCTAAGAAAACAGTTTCATCGACGAATTCTAGTTTCTCTTGATTCAATACTATGTCACAATCACTAGTTTTGACATTTGGTAGGGCAAATCTTATGCACTTAGTTTTTTTCCCATTTAATACTAAATTATTCGCGGTAAACCAATTATGGACTTGCAGTAGGGCGCTATTTACGTCGTCAAGAATTGTGGCACGTCTGTTTATCTTAAATATCAAAGAAGTATCGTCGGCAAACAACACCATTTGAGGTTGGTTTTTAAATAAATGGGGTAGATCATTAATATAGACTAGAAAGAGGAAAGGACCCAATATAGAGCCTTGTGGTACACCCATCCTTACTTTTAAACCCATTGAATTGACACCATTTATTTGTACTTGCTGATGTCTATCGTTCAAATACGATTTCACTAAACTGAGCGCAAGTTTCCCCAAACCGTAATGCTCAAGTTTAAAGAGTAGGGTTTCGTGGCTTACGCAATCAAATGCTTTCGAGAGGTCACAGAAGATTCCTATGGCATCTTGTGCCTCTTCCCACGCAGTGAATATGTGTTTTAATAATGTGACACCGGCGTCAGTCGTACAACGTCCTTTGGTGAAACCATACTGTTTCTCATGTAAGATCTTATTGGTGTTAAAGTGGTTAAGCATCTGATTAAGCATTACCTTTTCAAACACCTTGCTGAAAACCGGCAATACGGATACGGGTCTATAATTATTCGTATCTTTACTGTCCCCGGATTTAAAAAGTGGTATTACCTTGCTGTATTTCATAAGGTCCGGAAAGACGCCTTGGTCCACACACAAATTAAATATTAAAGCCAAGTACGGTGCTATAGTCTCAATAATAGCTTGACAAACTTTAATAGACATTCCCCATAGATCTTCTGTTAATTTGATTTTGATTTCCTTAAAGGCTTTAATGACAGCTATGGGGTTTATATGTTTAAATTGAAACTCAGCCGGACAGGCTGAAACATTTGCTCTTAATAAATCAATAGAAAGCAAGGGTGAGGAATTTAAGGTTTCAGTAGTTTTAAGTGGGATACTGGTAAAGAAATCTACAAATTCTTGAGCAACTTCATTTTTAGAGCTTAGAAGACCACGTGAGGTTTCTAATGTGATATCATTATTGTATTTTTTATTTCTATTAGTTTCACTATTGATAATTTTCCAAACCGTCTTTATTTTATTATCTGCGGATTTAATCTTGTTGCTAATGAATAAGGCTTTAGCAACCTTGCAAGTGTTTTTAAAAATTTTTGAGTATGTTGCAACATATTTATTAAAAGTTTCTGAATTAATGTAAGGCTTGAGGCCGTACAGCTCAAACAATCGCTCCCTACTTTTCCTAATACCCTTAGTTGCCCAGTCACTGAACAAAAACTTTGGGTAAATAGATTTAGTTTTCATTTTTATTGTATTATTAAACTCCGTGTAAACTACCGAAAAGAATTCCTCATAAAATTGATTTACATTTTCAATAATATATCCCGGAATGCCTAAATTACTAATTAAGTTATTATTAAAATTATTCAAATTACTGGGTGTTATTTGTCTAGACTTTATCTGGATTTTTTGTAATGGTGTGTAGGACTCGAAAACAACGGTTTGACCACTGTGATCAGAAGGAAGGTAATTTACAATGGATTTATCTAAGTAGTCGCAACAACAAAAAACATTATCAATACATGTAGCAGTATTTTTAGTAATTCGGGTTGGTTCCGAGAACACGTTTAACAAATTAAATGATTTAAAAAGATGTAATAATCTACTGCTATTTGAATTTTTCTCTAAAATATTAACATTAAAGTCACCACAGATAACGAGTGATTTATTACTAGTAGCAAGTTTTGCTAAAGCATCCTCCATTACTGACTCAAATAAAGAGTAGTTCTGATAATTTGGGGGTCTGTAAACGCACACTATTATATGCTTATCTAGCTCAACACAAGACAGTTCAATATTATGCTCAACCGATAGATCAACAATATCATTACGAGACTTAAATTTAATACAATTTTTAACTAAGATTATTGAACCCCCACGCATCTTAGTTTTCCGGTTAAAGCAACTGCCCACACTGTAATTTTCGTAATTAATAAGCATTTCAAAGTCTTTTAACCAATGTTCAGTGAAACAAACTATTTCAAACTTTGTTTTTTCTAAAAACAATTCAATTTCTAATTGTTTTGAAGCGAAGCCTTGAATATTCTGGTGAAATAATTGCATGGAATTCTGCTTAGCCCCTTTTTTACATCTAGCTTTTTGGGAGCAAGAAGGTACCTGTGTGTTGTTGGTTATAGTAACATTACTGTTACTGGTATCTTCTGTTGTCTTACTAACTAGTTTAAATGAGCATCCGGAGTGAGCCCCAAGACTCCTATGCCATTACAAGACAATGAGACCCTAGTACTAGTGGACCCTACTTGAGAATCTTCTTTAGTTACACATGGATCCTCGTTCGTAAAATAATTGTAAAAATCAATATTAGTAGTCTTACTAATAGTCGCAGTGTTAATAATAGAACTAAACATAGACATACTATTTATGTCTGAGTGAATATTAAAAACTAATAGCCGAGCTATTTTGTGTCTACAACTAATAGGTAGATACACATTACCCCGTGTCGACTTAAGATTACCAATAAAACTGTTGATATCAAGATATATAAGTTTGTCACTATAGTGACCTACTAAGAAATGAACATGCTCATTCAGCATGTGAATATAATTGTTTTTCTTGCTTGACAATTTTTCTAAGTATGGGAAAGCACACAATATTATTTTACGACAGTTCAACTTTAACAATTCAGTTACACTGTCTGTGATGTCTTCTTTTTTAATTTTTGAACTATTTCCAATAAATATAGTGATGTCTGTATTAATATTATAAACATTTCTAGTTACTGAGGCCATTATCTGTTTGTATGTTGACCCTGGCATGCAATGATTTTGATTAGAAAAACTCAGGTTATTACTAACTAATTTACCTACACCTCTTCCTATACTATCTGAGAACATTATTGAGTAAGAACAATCCTGACTATCATCTATCCCTGGCTGTACCACTTGTAAATAATCATGTGTTATATTAACTGTTTCTTGGTTGAGTACACAGTCCTGAGATAAATTCTCAGCCCGGGACGGGTCCTCCATTACCTCAGGCTGGACAGTATCTTGGTTGGTAACAGACTGACAACTACATTGACACATTACCAACTCATTTGCTGCAAGAATATGTTCCCTAATTTGGTTCTGAGAACTCACATACCTACTGGAAAGGGAACTAAGTGAGTCCTGAAGTACCTGTATTTCAGCCTGCAAATGCCGAGTATCAATTTCATAAATTTTTATACTGTCTTCTAATTTTATTTGGTAATTATTTAACTTATTAACTAAATCAACACGCTCTTTCCTCAGTGAAATATTTTTGGAAAATTGCTTATGTTGTTTCCTAAATTGATAACATTTTTTAATTATTCTATTCAGTTTAGCATATTTTTTAATTTTCTTGTTGCTAACTGTATAATTCTGTTTTAGTAAGGAATCTTCAGTCAGATCAATGGTTAAATAAATAATCTAAAGGGGAAATAATATTTTTATAATAATTTCACGCGGCCTGAGGTCGCAGGCAACAGCTAGTTATCCATATTCTCATGCCTAATCAATGTATCGTCAGTTATGGTCGGGCTACATGGAGCTGGGCGTGGCGCTGGTGACGTCCACCGCGCTGCAGCCGGAGCGCTGGTCGGGGCGCGGGCCCGACCGGCCGCGCATGCGCGCGCACGCCGGCATGAGGGTGCTGGCCACCTGGAACATGCTGGGTGAGATATTACGAATATTCAAGCTACAAGTGCGTCAACACAGCCCGAAGAATTTCCTATCTTATAGCGCAGATACACTTGCTAACATAAAAAGTTTCCCAGCACGACACGCAAACTCAATCTACATGACGCTGCAACGTTGCTCAGTATCCCGCAACATGTTGCTCAACATTTTTCATAATATTTACGTGACGTGGAACATGGTGTAGGTAAACTCCCGCTCCAAGAGCGAGCGCACGTGCGTAACCTCTTTTAAGCACCGACTAATGTGGCCTGCAAAATGTTCCGCGACATTGTCCTCGGAACATTTTATTACTTGATTGTAAGCGACATGTAGCGCATCATGTTGCTCCATTTCTCACCAAGTGTATCATTGAAGTTACACTGGACAGGGCACAAAGTTCTTAGAACGAATTGCTGATCATTCATTGAAGCTTCGCTTGTTTGTGTGCTTCATTGATTTGACTATCCTTTAATCAGTGTGAATAAAACAAAGAAAAAATATTATTGACATAAATATTGAAAAAAATCCTACAGGTCCCGCCCAACTACACTTGGTACCCGGAGCAGTCGGCGCTCTACTAGAAATCACTCTAGTCAGTGAGTTACGTCGGGCAGCGTTAGGTGCTTTGGTAGCTTTGATGGCAGCTGAGAGAGCGCACACGGGCGAAGCGAGGCGCACAGAGGCAGCTTTAGTCGACAAACTTGACTCGCTCGTCGCGGATAATAAAGCCGACGACCATTATAGAAGACTGTTTGATACTGTGTAAGTATTATAACAAAAAGCTTCTTCTTTGCTTCTTTATTAGAATAAACGTTGTCTCACACAAACAGCCAGACCCGGTACAACTATCTGTAGGCCATACAAATATTTGTTCTGTGCGGGGTTCGAACCCGCAGCGCAGCAGCCAATCGCTTAGCCACTGCACGGACCGTGCCGTCAGCCACTCAAATCGTGTCGACCACTCAAATTTTGTCCGTCCGTAACTTGCTACGTGAAGCTGTTCACGCTGTCGTCATCATCATCAAGTGCCTAGCCTTTTCAGAATAATGTTTTACATGGAGCGACTGCCTGACCTCCACAACCCAGTTAGTACTGGGTAATACCCTTTGGTAAGACTGGTTGTCAGACTTTCTTGCCACTGACTACATGTAACTAAACATGTTGACGATATGGTTTGGTTTAGTCTCGCTCCTTAAAAAAAAATCCTAGAATCAGTTTTTTATTGGCGAAGTAATATTTAATTGGGACCCAATTAATTAGACGGCGACATCCCTATTTTTTCATTGTATTTAACAAGGATGGATTTTACTTTTGACATTGGATGTTTACTTTTGACTTTTGTCGTCTCAAATAATAATGGTTTCCTTTCCATGAATTTACATAACACCATGTTACCTTATTCTACCACTACGACCTAAACTATTATCAAATAACATTTCGTCTAATCATACTTCTATTGTCCACGCTACTCAGGGAACATTTGAGCTCAGTGTAAGTACCACAACCGTTAATTATGACGTCACTTAGAAACAAGAACAAATTTTAGTCCAACTACAACAATACAATCTAAACACGTTTTTATTTTTATTAATTACTCCTTAATTACTTTGACACAACTACTTAAATTTATTCACCGTCAGTTGGTCGGTGTAATTGTTTGATAACGGACATACAAAATGTTTGCGTGTTTTTCAACGTATTTTGTGAAGAATATTCTCATTGAATGTTACAATTAAGTATCTGCCAATTTTAGTGCAGTGAACGATTTATTTCGCAAGTTGACATAATGACAGTGTTAAGGAAACCGGTACGGACGAATTGCGGACGCGGTTCCGGACATGGACACTTACAGATATTTCAGTAAGTATTTGTGTGGTGGTGTCCGTGTCCAATTAGCCGCATACGCAATTAGTCCGAACGAGTTTGACTGATCCTTAAACGCTATCGTAATGTGATAGTTTCCTAAGTCCTTTTCGTGTCAATAGACTGAGTATACAAGGTGTTGCTTTGCATCCTCGTCAAATTCAAGGAGGTAACTATGCAAATGATTCTCGACCCGAATCAACAATAAAATGTGTAGGTAATTGATAATTGAAATAAATAATATAATAAATTGGGTAGGAAAAAATATATAAATATATTTTTTCTAAAATATATTAATATATTTTTTCTAATATCGGAAATCGATAAGTCTGCACCACCCGTATTAAAACGCGGCCCGTCTAATACTAGCCATATAACGCGTTTTCACACACACAATCAAACGCAGACGTTTATTCGATAAACGGGTGATTCCCCTCTTTAGAAAAGGGCTTCATTCTGAAATAATATCAAATTAAAACAACAACAAAAAAGCAGCGCTTATTATTATTGACCAGGTAGCATAATTTATATTGATTATTTACGTCTTCTATGACAACCTCCTGAATTTTGACGAGGATGCAAAACTACACCTTGTATAATATTTATCTTTTGCTGAACTAAATGCAGCGGTTTGGACGGCCCGTCCGTTCACCAAATTTAAAGCCTGAAGGGTGCAGATTGTTAGTCTTATTTCTATTCCTTGAACCTCATTATGGTGCCTGATGATTTTTTGACCATTGTCCCTTTTTCGGTGACTTACACTGAAGCAGTCAACTTGCGAAATAAACCTTCCCCAAAAAAATTATAAACAAGTAACTTTATACCATACCATTTTACCTTCAATTCCTCATATTCTTTTTATAATGCTCTCAGGTTAATGGAACGAGTTTCAACGGAAGGTTGGAGGGAAGCGGGCGCGGCTTTCGTGGCGTGTGTGACGCGCTTGTTAGAGCGGCTGCTGGACTATCGCGCTGTCATGCAGGGCGCTGAGCACAGGGATAAGAGGATGGCTGCTACTGTTAATTTATTGGTGAATGGACTCTATTGCTTATTATTTTACGCTACTTCAATCAATCAATCAGTTGATTTGTGAAACACAGGTGTTTACATAAATAGGGGGTGTGCTATGTGTTGACATACAAATTTATAAGTGACCCATTAGGTGTCATTAGATTATGCATGCTTAAATATTTTAAATTAATTACATGAGCAGGAAAAAGAACAAAAAAAGAAACGTCAAATACAACAAAATCAATAAATAGTCACAGTACTTATTATCTAAAAGTAAAATTGCATCAATATAAAAATTCGTCTACGGTATAATAAAATTTGTCAATTAATAATCCACGTTGCCTTAGTATGTTTCGGCAAAATACATCCGTATAAGATATGATGTTTGATTAGAAGAGAAAAACCTTATCAAGATATTCCTGAAGGCTGTAGCATTCCTAGACCACAATGAGTTTAATTTATTAATTACTTACCATAACACGAGTTTCAGAACGTCATGCTGATTTTTCATTTTCTCGTGTGTCAGAACTTCTATAAGAACGAGATCGATCGCAAAGAGATGTACTTGCGTTACGTGTACAAGCTGCACGACCTTCACATCGCGTCTGATAACTTTGTTGAAGCTGGATGCACTTTATTGGTAAGCTGTTTTAATATAATACACCGTTACTGGTTGCGGCTTGCTGTCAGCTTGCATTATGTCTCCCCATGATTTCCAACTCCCGCGACTCTACCACTTATCGTTTGTTTTGTCCAGCTCGTCTGGCTATCTTCTTCTGTGTGTGGTTTTTGGCTGTGTGAGGATCTTTAAAGGACAGAAAGTGTAATAGTGACATGTAATCGTTGGTTAATATTTTTCTTAAATTCTTTTACTGTAAACGAAAATCTAAATAATTTCAACCGTTAGCGTAAATAATAGTAGAAGTCATATTACTTTACGATCGTATGTATACTTTCAGTTGTATGCAGAAACTTTAAGTTGGGAGAGCGATCAAATCGGCGTGGACTCAGAACACCCGGAGATGCCCGAGTGGAAACGAAAAGAAGCGTTGTATAACCAAGTGCTGCAATACTTTAACCGCGGAAAGGTATGAACTTTATCTTTTTTTTATAAGTACCGTTTAAAATGTCTCCTGCCCTTATGTCAAATTATTTGGGGTCGGCGCAGCATGTCTTCTTCAATAGACGATAGAGTAGGTAAAAAGTAAAAATATTACAAAACTTGTTTAATTTCAGTGCTGGGAAAAGGGCCTGCCTCTTCTCCGCGAGCTAGCAACACTATACGAAGTGAAGTTATGCGATTACCCTCGTCTGTCGAACTGTTTGCGCACACACGCTACATTCCTGGACTCTGTGATGGAGCAGCTGAGACCTGAGCCGGAGTACTTCAGGGTTGGCTTCTATGGGAAAGGATGTCCGCTGTTCGTAAGGGTAAGAAACAGTTTTGGAATATAATATCATAACATGTTTGTATACTAACACACATAACATCTGAAATGGAACAAGACATTTTGGTTCAGTACTTCGGAAAACGCTATTCTTGAAGCATGAGCCTTAGGTTGTGGCTTAGGCTGCACACAACAAGCGCATGGTAAAGACTATTTGGGTCACGTTAAAGAATTTAATACGCTCACATAAAGTGCACTTTAAAACATAAATTGTGGCGTTCTCGATCTTTGGCGGGACACTTGAGTGTATAAAATAAAGCGTCGGTGTGTTGTATTAACCAACCAATTACGCGTAACTAAATTTGCCCTTTTCAGACCTCAGTAACTACATTTTGGATTAAATTTTTTTTTCACACTGCGTCAAAATGTTCACAGAACAAACAATTCGTGTACCGCGGCCTTGACTACGAGCGTATCGGTGCGTTCACACAAAGATTACAGGCGGAGTACGTCGCCGCGCACATACTGATGCGCAACACGCCGCCCGACGACTCTATCATCGCTAATGATGGACAATGTGAGTGTACACGTAGCCTAGCAAGTTCATTCCAAAAAAATGTTATGCAACATTGTTTCAGTCACATGTTTTTGTGCGGGAAATATTATGCTGCTTGCAACTCAAAATGTGGCCTGCAACAGGGAACATTGTAATGTTGATGCTGATGTTCCATATTAATAATAAAATAGAGAACGTCCCGCGCAAAATATAAATCAAAAGTTGTTGACAACAATGTTGTATTTTAATTTTGTCGTTCAACATTGTTTTCAATGAATAAGGAACACCACACAACAGAGTAAGGTCAACCATAGACCGCTCACATAAAACATCGATAAATTAATCATGACAGAGATATCTAGGCCATTAAGTTGTAAAAGTACTCGGAAACTTCGCCAGGAAGCTGCTCTTTGCTGCATTTTTTAAATTATAACAACCAGTTGTAGTTTTGTAATTCTTAGTCGTATCTATTGTAGTTGTAATGGCATATTTACCAAATATGCTCAACCTGACTTACAGACATACAAATCTGCAACGTAAAGCCAGTGGCGTCCCGGCGTCAATGGCCCTCCGGCACTCCCGACCAAGTGAAGCGGTTCTACGCGTGCAATGACGTCGACACGTTCCTGTGTGACCGGCCGCTGCAGAAGCCGCCTATTGATAAGGATAACGAGTTCAAGGTAAACTAACCACCACTAAAATAAGCTTTAAGTTTAGTCAACTTAGGGCTGGTTTTAAATCGTACCTTTGTACACAAAACTTGACTTCTGTCAGTTTTTGTATGAAATCAAAATCAGCTTTACGAGATATACATACTAAGGTTTGGGCGTCCACAACGAAAATCTTCGTTTGGCGGATGCTAAAGGTTGTAAGTGGCCGAAGATTGAGGTCAGAGCTATCAAATCGGGGAGGTTTATATCCAACAAATTGTTTTAGTTTTTGGACATTTTAATACAATGTAAAAATTGATATAGTGAGAATGTGAAGTAGGACTGATTCCTTTTTTGTTTTGGTTTTCAGAGCCTCTGGATTGAAAGAACGACACTAGTGACAGAAGTCTCATTACCGGGCATTTTGAGGTGGTCTGAAGTTATTTCAAGATCTGTAGAAGAAATACCACCGGTTGAAGTGAGTTTTTGTTAATATGATGATGGTTGTCGCTCTTCATAATTCAATAATCCACAGCTACACGAGTTGTTCTGTATTTATCTCTCTTTCATGACCGATCACCTTGCTACAGGTATACTGCGGATCATGCAATATACTTTATATCATAATTTCGGCGATCTACAATTTCTAAAGTTCATAATTAGCTAGCACAAACCCAGCATCAGCACCCGCACACACACCGCATTGCATTAAATCTTCATCGAGAGGAATGATTGTGTTGTCAGTACGCGTGCGAGACGATGGAGGCGACGGAGCGCGAGCTGCGCGGGCTGGTGAGCCAGTACACGGCGGCGCCCGCGCTCAACCTCAACCCGCTGTCCATGCGCCTGCAGGGCACCATCGACGCCAACGTGCAGGGCGGCATCACCAAGTACGAGCAGGCCTTCATGACGCACGACTTCGCCAGGAACGCCACGCCCAGGGAAGCCGCCGCCGCCGCCAAGGTCTGGACTTAATAAACTCTATAGATTTTATAGTTCTATAGGAATTCAATTAGTATTACTACTATATTGTGGAAACTATATCTTCGAGCCGTTTGGGGTTGAATCTCTGGGGCCGTGGGGTCCGAGTGAGCACTCGGACCCCACGGCCCCAGAGATTCAGTCTTTTTAAGGAAATTTCCAAAAGCCTAGTTGACGCTTCCCGTGACCCAAGGGCTGGCTTTTACTTTGGCTAGAGGCCAATATTATTAGTATAGTGTTGCCATACAACGTGGCAACGCCGCCAGTCTCTTGGGTACATTACCAGCGTTGAGGAGTTTTTTGATGCCCTTTTATAGTTTGTAGTTTAGTTATTTTAGTTTATTTAATCGTTTTTAATATTATAATCAGTGATCGGAATAAGTAGAGCTAGTACCTAAAGTTCAAGGAACAGGAACGAAAAGTGGGGACTTCCGTACCACAATTTTTTTTTCGAGTATTTTTTTCTGAAACTCGGAAATGTCTCGGAATCTGTTAAGTACATTTAATAATAATGTTATTAAAATTTGGTAACACCAACGTCAACAGTACGTGTTTAATTCTGACCTTACAATTTTATCAACTTAAATATACAAAATCAAATCTCAAGCCATTCGAAATTTCATATAATATCCAAATTCAATAAGTTCATCCAGAAAACATCAAGAAAACCAGAAAATGCAATATAATATTTATTTTATAATGAAAATATGCAACCGAATTGGCTTTGACAGCTAATGTCAAGTCATGAAAAATCAAATAAAATAAAATCACAATGAATTAACAATGTTGACGAGGGCAGCAGCACGTCGCGCACGCCTACCGCCTCCGGACCCGTCGCTCAGCTCCGCCTCGCCGCCGCCGGAACCCAGCCTCACCGTGAGTGCTGTGACACCGGCCGTGGCAGTTGCGTCGAGCTCGAGCGACGAGTATTTCTCTCCGCCCACGACGCCACCACCTGCTCGTCGACGGGGAGGACGCCGGCCGCCGGACGGTTTAGGACCTCGAGGCCCACCGGCCTCTGATAGGGTCCCAGCTCCCGGCGGAAGTGTGCAGCGCATGCGATGGACGCAGACCATCAATGAAAACGTCATGCGCTCATACTATGGGGCTACAGAGGGAGGAAACAACCTGACCGCGTACCGTGTTCGGATGCTCTCTCTGTTTCAGGTGCTTGAGCCAGCTGTCAACGTTTCGGCGCAACGACTGTCGGATCAGGTGCGAGTCATCCAGCGTAATCGTATGTTGGATGACACCGTACTTGATCGCCTGCGGACTGAAATGCAGAGTAGCCATGTCATTACTCCGTCGGTGCAGGCTGTGGTACCACCACAGTCTACCACAATACCGGATCGCGCTGACGACTTGAGTGATGACATGACTATTAATGTAAGTACCCAGTGCAGTGAGGAAATGAGGTGTGCTTTGGAGGGTGCGATTCGAGAATATCGGTTCATGTCGCCCGACCTTAGACCGCGCATACCGCGTTTGCCCATGCATAACAAAAATAGGGCGCTGGTGGCTGTTCTGGATTCGCAGTTGTCAAACTATTTTGATAACTGCGAAGACCTCACTGATGCTCACTCAATCCTGTATTGTGCGGCTGTAGCGGCATGTCGTGTAGCTCATGTCAAATTTTTTGATGACAGAGCTACACGACCTAAGCCAGCCGTACCAGCATGGCAGTACAGGATTGAGCGACGTATAGATGGGGCCAGAGCACTCATCGGCAAACTAATCTCCTTCAGGGAGGGCAATACGCGCCCTAGAGTGATGCGCTTTGTGAGGCGGGCGTTCTCGGGGACTGATATTAGTCCTCGAGACTACATCTCCCGTGTCACAGAGCGCATCGACTTCCTGAAGCAGAAAGTGTATGCATGGGCGAACCGTATTCGTAGGTATAAGCGACGGGTGGAACGATACACTCAGAATCGCACATTCCAAAGAGATGAAAGGTGGGTTTATAGGACTTGGGAGCGACCGGACCAAGGTGTGGCTGACACGCGCCTGCCGGATGATGACGTCATGACTTCGTTCTGGCGCAGCATCTGGTCGGTGCCTGTCAGCCATACCGAGGGTGAATGGACTCGGGAAGTTGAGCATGCGTGTGATCCAGTACCAGAAATGGGGGCAATCACTATCAGCCCCCAAGACGTAGCTCGTGCAGTCCGTCCGTTACCAAACTGGAAATCCCCAGGGCCGGACGGGCTGCACAACTTTTGGATCAAATGGTTCCAAAGATCGCACGCTCGCCTGGCTTCCCTGTTCCAGTCAGCCTTAGAGTCAGGGTCGCTGCCCGAGTTCCTGACAACAGGTATAACCCACCTGCTCCATAAATCGGGTAATACTGCGGAACCCAAAAATTATAGACCGATTACCTGTCTTCCAACAGTCTATAAAGTTCTTACATCCATCTTGAGAGCTAAAATTAGCGAACACGTTAATGAAAATTCGATCATGTCCGCTTCTCAAAATGGATGTAGGAACGGGTCCCGTGGTACTAAGGAGCTACTCCTCATTGATATGGCCATTAGCCAACAGGTTCGCCGTTCCCGAAAGGATCTGTCAACATGTTGGATAGACTATAAGAAGGCCTATGACTCGGTACCACATACATGGCTCATGAGGGTGCTAGAGTTGTATAAAGTTGATGCAACTCTGCGCACCTTCCTGATGTCGTGTATGGGGCAATGGAGGACAGTCCTTCGCTATCCAGGATGTCGGCAAATCCAGAGGAATAGCGAACCGATAAGGATTGAGCGAGGTATATTTCAGGGCGATAGTTTGAGTCCACTTTGGTTCTGCTTAGCCTTGAATCCTCTTAGCACGCTGCTGGAGGATTCAGGTCTAGGTTATCGGTTGAGGAGAGGTGGTCAGGTTATATCTCACCTCCTTTACATGGACGACCTGAAACTCTTTGCCCCCAACGATTTGCAACTGATGGAACTACTGAAGGTAACTGAAACTTTCAGTAGCGCCATCAGGATGGAATTTGGTGTGGACAAATGTGCGGTCATGCATGTAAAGCGAGGGAAGATTGTGGAATCTGTGGGAACCCAACTCTCGGATTCCATAAATCTTAGATCCCTTTCAGCAACCGAAACCTACAAGTATTTGGGTATGTCGGAAGCGCTGGGCATCAATGTAGCTGACATGAAGCAATCGTTGAGGGAGCGCTTCTTTGGCCGCCTGAGAAAAGTATTTAATAGTCTTTTATCAGGCGGGAACAAGGTGCGTGCCTTCAACGGTTGGGTCATGCCGGTTTTAATGTACTCTTTCGGCATACTCAAATGGACACAAACAGAACTAGACGCCCTGGATAGGAAGGTTCGTACATTGTTGACGGCATATCGAATGCATCACCCACGATCTTCGGTTATGAGACTGTATATCCCGCGGAGGTGCGGAGGTCGAGGCTTTTTAAACGCTAAGACTCTCCACAATCGCGAGATATGCAGTCTCAGGGAATTTTTCCTAGAAACCGACGTGGGGATGCATCGGGATGTGGTCGCGGTGGACAAGGGCCTCACCCCGCTCTCCTTGGCTAAAGAGAACTGGCGCAAACCTGTAGTACTTGACACTAACGACCGCAGGGAGGTATGGCAGAGTAAGGAGCTCCACGGACGCTTTTTCCGGGCCCTTCATGGGCCCGATGTAGACCTATCAGCGTCCGTAGCCTGGCTACGTTCCGGCGACCTCTTCGGAGAAACCGAAGGTTTTGTCTGTGCAATTATGGATGAAGTTATGATGACGAATAACTACCGCAGATTTATTGTGAAGGACGGCACGGTTGACATATGTCGGGCATGCCACCGTCCGGGCGAATCAATTCGTCACATTATCTCCGGGTGTTCTCGTCTAGCTAACGGTGAGTACTTGCATAGACACAACCTTGTAGCCAGGATTATCCACCAGCAACTTGCTCTAAAATACAACCTTGTGGAATCGGAGGTGCCGTACTATAGGTATGTGCCCGACCCAGTTCTCGAAAATGGCAATATCACACTGTACTGGGATCAATCCATCATCACTGACAGGACTATTGTGGCCAACAAGCCTGACATAGTGGTGGTGGATCGATCAGAGCGGCGCGCAATGATTGTTGACATAACGGTCCCGCATGACGGGAACCTCGTGAAAGCCGAGAAAGATAAACAAATCAAGTATCTTGACTTGGCTCGCGAGGTTGTCGACATGTGGGAAGTGGACACGGCGATCATTGTGCCGATAGTCGTTTCAGCCCATGGCTTAATTGCCAAGAGCCTCGACCAATACCTGAGGAGGCTCTCGTTAGGCGGCTGGATCAAGGGCTTGATTCAGAAAGCGGTACTCCTGGACACGGCTCGTATTGTTAGGAGGTTCCTCTCTCTGGAGCCCTGACCGCCGGTAGCTTGGACCCTGTTCCCGATACCGGTGGGCTACTATTTTTTTATATTTTTAAATGTTTTTTTTTTTTATAGGAATATTTAAAAATGTAAATAAGTAAGTAAGAAAAATAAATAAAGGAATTAATGTTATTTATTAGTACAGTAGATAAACTAGTTGAATTAATTATTTTTCCTTTTTATCCGACTTCGACAACAAGGAGAACGTTCTCAAAAAGCCAGTAGATGTAACTATCTTAATTATTGAGATTGATTTCTGTTTACGTTTAGTTCCAATAATTGTACAAAATGAATAAATGGTATGAAAACCTTTAAATAGTTTTTTTTACCTTGTTAGTTCTAACTATTAAAGCTGGTATGAAAATTAAATAAGCTTCCGCACTTACGGCGTTCAAACGAAGATAAGGAGATTACCTTTATTTTTTAAACAATAAAAATCGTGCACTTTTTTTTAAACAGAAACAGTAAATGAATTCGATAGTTGTTTTACTTTATTAATTTTAGTTGTACTTATGTAATGTTCCGATATTCGGAACAAATATTCCGAAAAAAAAATTTAATCCTAAGGAAGTCTCCACTTTTCGTTTCTGTTCCTTGAACTTTAGGCACATTAGCTCTACCTATTCCAATCACTGATTATAATGTATATACTTAATTTATTAAATAAAGTTGAGAACATTAGTAATAAGAAGACCCTAATCTGCACAAAATATGGACATTAACATTAACATACACGGTGTAAGGGGCATTATGACAAACTTTTTGCAGAGTTTCAAGAATCATTTACTAAACCCCCAATTTAATGTCCCAGACATCGGTTTTCATAGTTACCCTGTTACCTAACAAATATTTCTTTATTTCAGTTGAGGAGGCTAGTGTCTTCGCAACTCGCTGTGGTCGACGCCGGCTTGTCTCTACATGGAAGGTTGGCACCGGAAGATGTTAAGCCGTTACACAGGTTAGTTATGTTTTAATTTGCTTGCCTAATGACAACATGCGGTGACACCCAGTTGTATACCGTTGTATATCGTCGCTGTAGAATGAATACCTCGTATGTCAAAAATTCTTTTTTTTTTGTAAAATTCGTATGAAAACCACGTATTTTATAATACGGCGAAACTGTGAACCCAGTATATGACTACTAGTGCCATCTATTATATTCAAAACATGAGACAAAAGCACGTAAAAATATTTTAAACATTATAAATATCGCTAGACATTACACACAGCGCCATCTAGTGCCACACTAAGCAACGAGGCTTGTGTCGTGGACACTAGATAGTTGATATACTACATAGATACTTTTTGTTTGTAAATACATACTTATTATACATATAAACATCCATGACTCGGTAACAAAATGTCCATGCTTAATCACACAAACACTTGCTCCTACCGGGCTTCGAACCCGGAACCCTATGAACGTAAGGCAGCCTCACTACCGCTGCGCCATTCGGGTCGTCGAACATTGACAAAATTAAACGTTTTTTTCGTTTCCTGTGAATTTTGGTTTCCTGGACATACGAGGTTATCATTCTACAGCGACGATATATTCATTATAACATTAGATGTACCCATATTTGTCAATAAATAGACTTTGACTTCTTGAATAATTAAGCAGCTTCCATCATCGTCTGCCTAGCATTTTCCCAACTATGTTGGGGTCGGCTTCCAGTCTAACCGGATGCAGCTGAATACCAGTATTTTACATAGAGCGACAGACTATCTGACCTTCACAACCCAGTTAGTACAAGGTAATACAATACCCCTTGGTAAGACTGGTTGTCAGACTTTCGCGTCAATGACTACCTGTAACGACTGTCAAAGATCTACAATTGACAGCCGGGACCAACGGCTTAACGTGCTTTCCGAGGCACGGAGGAAACTCGGTATGTATGGGTGATCACCCATCCGGGCCAACCCAGGCAAGCGCGGCTTAACCTGGCAATTGACCCGAGCGGCTGTTGTTTTTTTAGCCACGAGCTCTTCCACTAACTCTCTTTAACTAAGCAGCTTCCATAAGCTAACATTTTAACGCATTAATTGTTATGGAGTCGATGAAATGTATTATTTATTTAATTTCAGGCGACTCGTGGAACGATTCAACCAACTGCGACAGAACTTAGGGCCGGGATTGGCTCGTGCACGAAGACAACTATCAGAAAGTATTGTAAAGTAAGCATATTCTTCTTTATTATCTCTATGTGATCTACCTAATCATAAGAGTAGACATAATATTACATAACATAACATCAAGCCTGTAATCCCCGAATGGTTAGGCAGAAGTGTACCTAATAGTACACCCACATTTCGCCAGTTAAGTTTAAGTCCCATGTAAAAGGGGGCGAGCCTATTGCCCTCATCCGGGCACAAATCCAGACACCCTGGCTGCTACTGAGAAATTTCTGATGGAAAAAACCCAATAACATCTTGCCCGACCTAGTAATCGAACCGAGGACCACTCCATCAATATAAATGTTATTATTTAAATTTTCAGCACTCCGCTACCGCCAGTCCCAGCATTAGACAAACGATCTCAAAGTATTCAACAAAGTGATAACTATTACGAAGATGGACACCTCTATGATAAGCCGGTAAGTCACGCCATCTGTTGGACAATCCACAAAACATACTAACATCATAAAGAATTCGATTGTATGTATTGATGCTACAAAATCCGCTTTTTCTAAAAAATGCTACGTTTGCCTTCGATCAACCTTCTCCCAAGCTGATCCACTAAGCTCGGTTATATGTCGTCATTTTGATCATGAATTAATTAACAAGCTCAAAATCTGCATCCCATTATCCACCTTTAGTTGAGCCATCTATTAACCCCGAAACTTACCAACAGCTATCAATTGAAGACGCAATGGAGCAGCAGAGCATAATGTCAAGCAGTGTACCAATCAGCGATAACCGTGACTGCGTAGAAGATAACTCTATGATTAAGTCTGCGCCTCCACTACCTATCAGGCCCAAGTCTGGAGACCCCAGGAGTCCTACACGACCTCCTCTAGAAAAATATCGGTAAATGACATTCAAATCTACCCCATTATTCACAAACGCTTCGATTCCTCAAGTTATAGGTCTAACTGTTTTTGGCACAATAAAAGCGAGAGAGATAGACATACGATACTTCCGAATCGAAGCGTTTGGGAATACGGAGCTGGTCTACAGTCATCTCACACATATCTCTACTCCTGATTTTGCATCACAACAACATTTTAGAGATCTTTTGCGCTATTCTTGTTACAATAGGGTTGTGGTTGGATTGCCGCTGTCAGGAGTACAATAACTGTTCGTTTTCTTCAAACATAGGTAATTACTGTACCAACTTACCTTAGTAAACAGAGGGCACAGGATAGCCGTTTGTGATTATGAATGCAAACACTCGTATCGACAGTCCTCATCTGCCTAGCCTGTTCCTAACTATGTTGGGGTCGGCTTCCAGTCTAACCGAACTACTGGTATTCACAATACCAGTATTTTACATGGCGTGACTGCCTATCTGATCTCCACAACCCAGTTAGTACTGGGTAATACGATCAAACTGGTTGTCAGACTTTCGGGCGGACTACTCAAAACGACTGCCAAAGATCTATTAATGACAGCGTATTACTCACACACACGTATTGACAGTCACAACAAATCTGTGGCGATTAACATGAATGTGCTATTCCGCCTGCGTATTCTGCTCTATAAGATGTGGAATAGAACATTCAAACTATTGTTACTTCCAGGGACTCAATCGACGGTGAATTGGTGGAACAGTGTCGACACAGTAGCCGTGCGTCGTGGAGCGAACCTGGCGACGCACCTCCACTGCCGCCCAGAGTTTCTGGTAAGCTATCCTTCTCTTATTGAAATTACGATCAAGGTGCTCTAAGCACAGTGTTGTCAAACCTTGTGAATAAACTAGTACGAATACCTGAAACTGACTGTGAATAGAGTCGGTATAAAGGATTTATACAGGAAGAATTTCTTTTATTTTCAAGTGGGCGTGGATGGTCAAATCCGAATCTATGAGAAATAGCGAAAAATACTCAAAGGAGCCTCGGGCCCGATTTTAAAGAAAACTAAAACTGCATCAATGGAATTTTGAAAAAAAAATTCTTTCCTTACCCAAGAATCGAACCCATTGATTTTGGAAAAAAAACCACGCTGTATTATTACATCATTCGATAGCGTTGCTATTAAGGGTCAAATTCTAGGAAGTAATGACAACTAAATGCGTGGTGAGCAACGCGTGACGCATCGTTTAAAAACATTACGTTCACAACGATTTATTTTGAGAAAAAGTGACGAGGTTGTCATCAGTCAGTTGGCAAATAGCATCAGTCCAACAGACTTCTCCGTGACAAGGTGCATTGAATATTTACGAATTAGACACGAGATATAATAATTACAATAAAACATATTTGTTACAGGAGACAAACGCTCGTGGATAGAAGCCCCGCCCGCGATCCCGCGGCGCGGCACGCGCTCGGCGGACACGCCGGACGACGCGCGCGACTCCGGCGTGAGCGTGGACCACGCCTACGGGAACGCTGATGATCACGCTCATCTGCACAAAGGTACGTACAACTTGCTGATTCACTTTTCCACTAGTACAGCCAGTTTTCTATCACTCGGCTTTCTTCTTGAATGAGAGGTCGGGTGATAAGACTCCTGTCCTGTTGTTTGCACATCACAGGAGCTGATGGACGCTACTGAAAGTGCCAAACTCGTCGCCAAATATTGGGCTGACTCAATTTAAATTGTCATCGACACGCTAAGAAGAAGATAAGAGAGCCCTGACTGTAAATGATATTGCTACCCAAAGCCGCGTAGGGTACCTTCTCCATACTACTACCCGTTGCTATGTGTAGGCATATGTATGTAAGTGACCTAATCGTCTTAGTCGAAAGGTCTCTTTTAGGCATAGCCCCAATCACCGGTCCTGCTGTGCCCGGGATTTGCGCAACCTTTTTGATGCTTAATTGCGATTATTTCTTTGGCCATTTTGAAGTAAATTTCGTTGTTTCATTTCCTCCGAAATACTTGACTAATCAAGAAGTTCTAATAGAATACGTCAGAATGTGAAAGTAGGACGATACAGGCAAGGTAGATCAGAATTAATCACTGAGCGTATCCTTATAAAAACACTTCACAGTTATAAATACCTGCCAATGACCACTCTAAGATAAAGTGGATACTACAGCACTAAAATCTCTTCCAGAACTCGACCTAACAGTGGACTCGCTGCGCTACGAGGAAATAATCTCAATGATGTCGGAACCCCTGCGAGTGGACGAAGGAGAGAAGCCTCCCCCCATCCCGCCGAAAGGACTCGGACATCTCAGCTCCTTCGATTCGGGACACCATGAGAATGGGGAGTCACATTGTTGAAGAAGTAAGAGTAATATTATAACGTCTGCTAGGTTTCTGAAAGCTTATTTAGTTCCATTTATTGTCATAACGTTGTCTAGTGTTGGTTTAGTCGACCAATTTGAACAGTCAGCAAGTTGGCAGTATTGGTCTTGGTCAGGCCTTCAGAAAACGGGAGATGGTTTGCCATTGAGGTGTTTGAAAGCCTGTTAGTGCAAAAGCGGCCTATCCAGAAGATATCAGTACATTTTACAAAGTCACACAAATTCTTTTTAGCTTGAAACTTATGTCGTTGACATAAAAGTTACCCTAGTTACCGTATTTTATTATTTGAACAAGAAAGTTCTAATGATTTAACCCGGGATACGCCAGTTTTGCTCCGACGGTGCTGAATGATTGACAACAAACCTGCGCAAAAGTATGAAATCTATGTTGTAAGTGCGTTTATAAATGCAAAGTCCGTACGTTGTCGTAGATTTATAGAAGAATATTAATATGTATTATTGACATCTATCAGCTTATATGAGATGCGAAATCTTGTAGGGCAAAATGTCTGAAACACACTTTCTTTTGCACCGTGTGTATTTGTGGGCTCAAAGGGAATAGTGACAAGTAACATTAAAACAAGAAAGACTCTTGAAGTATTATTATGTTGAAGGAAAAATAAGACTGGCAATGCAGACCATTGCATTGGTGCGAAAGAAAATGTCGTTTCTATATTTTCGAATAGCGAGTAAATGAATTATAACTTTTCCGTCATAAAAATAAAAACTATTTTAAAATGAATTGATTAAAGTAAATATAGTGTATGTGCGTTATTAAACTCGAATTGCTGTGCCGTAATTATCAAATGACGCCTACTAGAATATTCGTAGCAAGGAGTCGCACGAAATTCCATTGCTGTTCTTATTCAAAAGGCGTAACATAGCGATATACTATGGCAGTATATTTCATTATTTTAATATAATATATATTATGCATATCATTCCGCCAATGGAATAAAATTATTAGATTTTATTTTTTGTGATTATTAAAATTGTATTTTTTTGTTTTGGCACAGAAAGCATTTAGTTTTATATGTCGGGGCCATATAACAGTGATATAATATTAATTTACATACAGCTAAAACTTTACAAACTTAACAATAGACTGAATTAATCAGTTTTTATTAACTTTATAATAGTTATTTTTTATTTCAATGTACGAAAACAAAAATTGAAAAAGATTGTAAAAAAAAAATACTTTTATTTTTATATTACTACTTTAATGATTATTATTTTGCAATCATTTTTTACCAAGAAAATACTAATATTTTTTACATAGGGTTCTTTGGTCTTAAAATCCTCGAATATCTTTCGCATTTTATGTCTTTTATATATTTTGTTTTCGTGATTTTATTTGATATGATTCCTATAAAAGTATTATATTAGTTTGGCAACATTTTTATGAATTGACGTTTAGCAGATTAATCGTAAGTATAACATTGTAATTTTATTTGTATTATTTTTGTATGAATTTTATTTGAGATATATCTGCAGCTTATTATATTGTAGGGAGTAATGTTATTATAAACAGTATTGCTTTTGCATAATATAATAATGTATCATCAACAAATGTTTGACAAGTAATTTTGGGCTTTATTACCATGTTTTGAAGACTATATTTACGCAAATATGTTTTTAAGCTTGTACAGCCAATCTTAGTAAAATTATATATACCCTTTTAGTCCGTATTCCTTTGCTCAATATGTAGATAATTTTAGGTTTTCTATGTGGAATAATATTATAAAATTTAGAAAAGAGTATTTTGTACTGTGTCGTCGTTCACAGAATCAAAAAATATGTTCGAGATATAATTGTATGTATACGCAGATTCATATGAATTTATTATATTTTTAAATACCCAAAGATTCTGTACTGCCTTCCGTAAAATTGTAATTCTCCCCGTTCTATATGGTGCAATTTTTATTTAGTCTCTTTATATCGTATTTTGATGAATTTTAATACAATTATCGTAAGCAATTTTTACATAAATATTATAACAGAATTTTATAAAATATCTACTTGTCTTCTTATGAATTATAAAATCATGAAATCTTTTTACATTTTTACCTTATTGACTTTACGTATTTCAAATATATCGCTTTAAATATTTTGATCTCTTGATTTTTTATTAAAAAAATGGCAATATTTCAAATTCATAACGCGATTTATAATAGATTGTAACTTAGTAATATTTTGCATGTACACACATTATGGTCGCTTTGCTTTTACAATTTCAGCTGTATACACTAGTGTAATTCATCTCTATTAGAGAATATTAATTACACTGAAATATAATTATAAACTGTTCATTGCAAGCGACTATATTTTCTACAATATACCTAAATAATGTTATTAAATTTAATGACAAAAAAATATTGCAATATAAATGCCAAATAATAAAATAAATCAAATTTCTACTCCAAACTAACAAGTCTTTCCGGTAATCAAGTGATATTTTTCATACGTTTACGCGTTAGATTTTTTAACTATAGCTCTTAAGTTCTAGGTGTTAAGGTTTACATTTCCAACGAACAACTTCATAAACTCTTTACACCTGTTAATGTGTTTACTCGTATGTAATCGTAACTTGTATTGTTCCACATTTTATATTTTACTATATTATCTAGTTTTTATGACTCCATAACTTTTGTAAACTTGATAATTTTTCGATAGCCATCAACATTACGCCATCTTGAAAGTACAGTGTGCATATTATAATTTATGATAAGAACGAGGTGTATAATTTACATAGAAATTAAATTAGATCTTTCTCACAGTTACGGAAACAAGCAACTTATTATAACAATGACCGTTTTTAATGTTCTAGATTATTTACTATTGACTATGCAGTGATTATCTTATAATTTACGAATATATTATAATGTTAAGATGAAAAGTCTCAATGCTCTTTTAATGTTATGGATACCAAGTTTTTTTATTGAATTAGGTACACCAACAATTGTTACACCGAATACAGAGACATAGCACATTCATAAAATTAAATAACTGCGCAACAATTACTTATAGGTAAACACCACATGCACAAAATAATAAATTACAAAGATAAGCTAACTTACTAGGTAATAAGCGCCAATAAATTAAATCAAATTAGTTACTGTAAAAAGTTTAGTTACTTGCATTAACTAAACTTGGTACACCCAATAAATACGACTTTCTGAAACTTACAAAAAATGTTATGTATGGAATTGTTGCTATAATTACCCGGTTGACAAGATCTTATTGTCAATAAGATCTTTGAATTAGTTGATGGCTATCAAAAAATTTACTTACAGCACAAACCACATTCGAATATAAGCAGCGTTTGTTCTTACAAATAAAATAACTTCTCGAGTTAATTATACATTTTTATAATTATACACTAAGGGTGCGTTTCACCAACCCAAATAATTTTAATTTCTCACTTATTCGTCAATTTTATATCAAATTATTCCATTTAAATTATTTGGGTTAGTGAAACACAACCGTAATAGAAGTTTTTAAACATTTTGATGTTTCTATTAAATGATAATAAAGTATTGAGTTACCTAAGCTGAATGATTTCGACTGATATTCTACTAGTTACTGTATGGTTATGTGTGATTATAATTGTATTCCTTTATGTTAATGTTACATATTTCTCAGTAGTGTTAGTCCATTCGTATTTAAAATTAATTTTTAGAATAAATAATTATAATCGTACCAAAAATTTCTTCAGCTATTTTTATAAATAATTTAATATTACCTACATACGCATTGGTATTTATTATGTTTTAATATTGTATCTAACGATTGTACTGTTTAAGAATTGGTAAATATAACGAATACATTGAATAGTGGATAGTTCCCCAAATGAAATTATTCAGTACAAAGCGTAGTTGAGTTTGAGGCGCGCTCACTAGTGATGAACCGTAGCCATTTATCATCAATATATATTATATACGGGCGAAATAAATATTTAGTTGGATGCATGAATATGTGTTTTATTTTACTTTGTCCACCTATATGCCCTCTCCTTTTCCAGAAGCTGGTCATATCATGTCAGATTTTTACGAAGCCGCATTAATTCGTTCAACATTCCATTCATGCGAACTAACAAATTCATTGTCATACCAAAACTAGCAGACAATAACCATCGATTAATCAACGACAAGTATTAACTATCATCAACCATCATCTGCCTAGCCTTTTCCCAACCATGTTCTGGTTGGCTTCCAGTCTAACCGGATGCAGCTGATATCAGTATTTTACATGGAGCGACTACATATCTGACCTCCGTCAATATTATCATTTTTATAAATGTGAGTACCATGTAGATATAGTATGGTTTGTATAACCAAATTTTATGTTTTGATTTTGTGTTTTATTTTTTTCTTCCTACATTGTGCAAATGAAAGCAACAATAATGTGTCCAGGACAGTGTAATTTATAAATTGATTAGACAAGGGTGTCCATGGAGTTCCCGGCCCATTCTTCGCCATGGTATATATGATGATGAGATCTACGCATTGGAATGGGCAACTACAGTACATTCGTAGTTAAGTATTATGCCTGTGGCTGGACAGGGCTGCACTGAAGGTAAGCTACCTTGGGTTTTTTAATGATTCAAAAATGCCTGTTACGGGTTTGGGTATTTGAAATTAATAATGAATAATATCGTTCAAAAATAAAGCTCATAATACTGATTCGATACCTAAGTAATTAAGTCCTAACAAAACCGAAAGTGGACCGCGGCACGCTGCCGGCTAACGCGTTGTCATGCGAAACGATTATTGTATTTACCGATTGAATTTCTAAATAATAAGCGCTCTTAGGCCAGTAATTGAAGGTAGTCAGTTCGAACGTTCCCCCGCCTAGAAGCGCAGACGTATAATGGGTAGCGACCGCAGACGTATCTGAAGATATGTATCGGTTATTACAGGGATAATGTATGGACGATTCTGTTTCGGAGAAATACTTTTGTTTAAAAATCACAGTTACGATTCAGATGGGTCTAAAGGCCTAAATAAACTGCACTTTCGACGCCCGATTCAGCGCCGAATGTTTAAATTCCAACAGTGCAATAATATGTAGCATTCGTTTTTGTTGGAGATTTTAGGTTCCTTTCAACTATATTTTGACAAAAACAGTTAAAACAGTGTTTATATTTTGACAATCATAGTTGTAAAGACATGATGTCGATTATGCCTTATACCTAGTGCCTTATAGTTCTACTTCAGTATTGGCCACACAAAAGGATCCCTCAAAAACTTGATTTCTCAACCTAACACGGTTACACATAGTAATTCCAGCAACCTGACTAGCGTATTGTTTCGGTACATCTGCTCTCAACGGTGTCCTTTCCAAAAGCAGTCCTCTGCTCAAATGGACAACATCCATCTTGAAAACTTGTAAAAGTTGAAATAAAATAACATAGATAGATCAGCATCATTCATCATCAATTTCATTCTTCTGCCCTTCTCTCAATTTATTTGGGGTCGGCGCAGCATGTCTTCCTCTTCCATACTTCTCTATTACTCGTCATCTCATCAGATACCTCCTATCTTGCCACATCATCCTTCACGCAGTCCATCCATCGTTTTTTGGTCTTCCTCTAGATGCTCTTAAAACCATCCTCATTCATACTCAAAACAGATAAGATAGATCAGTTGTTTGTTCTAATTTATAATGTAGCGCCTCGCTGGCGTCGCAGTCTTGACATATTCAGCCAAATGTAGCGAATGCCAAGTAATTTGCCTTCCTGATCAATTCTTAGAAACACCTTTACTTGGCACAAAGGTGCGACGCTCCAGTGAAAGTGCCAAGATGGTATTGCCTTCTATAACTTTGTAGCTTACCAATTACCTGAGTCAATTTATATCCTATCTTTATTATCTGTACAAAATAGATCGAAATGTGAGTAGGTATAAATACAATTTTATTATTTTGCCAGAAATATATCAGTACATACAAGCTGACAAGTTTGGCTTGCTCTTATAACCGACTATACTTTATGATGGTAAGGTTTCTAAACAGTGTGTTTGCCCTAGGGGCTTGCCGTATTCCTGACCCCTAGGCACGCCAATAATCACGATAGTTTGCTGATTTTCACGGTATAAAAGTATTTTCCGGTTGAGTTATGTTGTGATGTGACCTCTGTGGAATGTCCCTACCTAAATACCTTGTATTTATATTGATTAGTGGGTATTTTTGATACCTCTGCCTTAACCTTTGCCGAAGCAGGAGTCATGTTCTGTTATACTTATTAATAGATTACAGGCCATCTCTCTAAAGTAAATCTTATTTTGTACATCCACCCTTATCAAACGTCACGTAAGGCCGCAGTACTGTTCAGGGTATGACTGTACATGAAAATAAATGATAAGTTAAAGGAACCTACAAAGACTTACGAGCCCAAGAGTCCCTACGACCCTAAGCCCTATAAGCCCTAACCTATCATACACCTAGTACTTATGTAATAAATAAATATATAAATAAGTTCAGGATGTCTAGACCATGCGACCTAAGGTTACAGACGCATAGTGGACAGGATTTCCAGGTTCGGGAAGGGTACACTCACTGCCAATCCCGCAGACTCACGAGACTGATCAGAGATGGCTAAAGGTGTCTTGGCCACAGCGAGGGGTAATGAGACAAGAATATAAAATTCAAATCTAATTTATTTACAATATGTAACAGCTTCTATACTGCTTTTTCCTAACACACACTATTGTATAAAATCTTAGTGTCCTATGCGTGTAAGATGCAACCAAATCATAATTTTAACTGAACCGCGCGTAAGTTAAGCCGAGTTCTGAGTCAATGTCCAAAGGTAACATTGAACACATTTCCTATCTTAAGACTCATCACTGCCATACTAACTCCACGTACAGCCGACCCGATAACTTCTCAATATCACCGCCCACTCTCGCCCTTAATGGACGCGCGCTATATTTGACAATATTCGACACTTTAATGAGAGGGAAGACGTCTCAAGTCACCCATTGAGCTCACGGCATGTTGCGAATACTTGTCTTATAGGTAGCTGGCTCCGTTGATGCAAGCCTCTTGTGAAATGAGCTCATTGTGTTACGATACCCGTAATAAAGGTAATAAATTCAGCAGTTACGCATGTGCCTATAAATTCTTATTGTAACTCGGAGATAATTTTATACAAGATGTTATTTTTTCCTTGGTAAGTATGAGATGAAACGTTTTGTAAGTCTATGCTGTAGGCTCTAGTTTTAATTGCCAAGTATATCGTGATTTTCATAAATGTAACCTTGTCGATTAAACAGACTACCATGATGGCTTTCTCTCCGAGATATCTACACACACAATTTGTCTGAGTCCCCTATTATTGTAACTGTATCTGTTTTTAATAAAACGACCCAGTGGTAACAGCCCAGACTTCAGTATCGTAGATCTTGGATTCGAACCCAACCAGGCACATAACTGTGCGTATTTCACCGTATTGATTTCATCACGACTGCTCTCAAAACTTTGAAGGAAAACATCATGAGGAAACCTCAACCAGCATGTCTTAAAAACGCACGAGGACCGCGTGGGTTATGGTCCTTTACCTCTCACAAAGAGGTCTTTGTCTAATCAGTCGGAACGAACGTAACGTTTCCGGAGTAGCCTATAACCACAGCTTTAACGAAATTTGGGTGGTTATGGCCTTAACTTACTGGATGTATCCAGCGGGTTCCATCATGGGCATCTACCGGTAGCAACTAACGAAAGCATCATTCATCTGTTTAATCAATAAATTTTATTACTTAACACTTCAAGTACAATGTACAGAGGCGGACTTAATACCATAGGCAAACATATGACGTTATTCTTAGAAAATATGAACCCCCACTGAATATAATCCATTAAATTGTCATAGCCAATATTCATAACACAGGTACGATTAAAACCTAAAAACTGAAATCTAATTAACCATTACGCAGTTAAATAAAAAGGGAATATCATTAGAATTTTTAATGCGCATGTCACTTGTCCATTACTTAAATTACGACATAAATTGCTTAAATGTATTAAAAATTATGTATGGACGGACGGGTAAGTGAATAAACGAAGTTATAGAGACACCTGCTTTTTTGTACCAATTAATTATGATTACACATTTATGCCAATAATATCTGCAAGCTGATGCGAACTCGATAGTTGAATCAGTTATGAGTTATATCTAAGTATGTTCTTAGTCGACCTCATAAATACTTTACCATCCTTAGGTTATTGTGTCATGTCGCTTGCACATCATGAAACGACAAAGTCTATATTTTGTCTTTGTGACAGAATAATTCCGATCGTACAAGGGAAGGTCCTTTCTTAGTTATTTTGCTTTACTCCCAGAATCAAAGTATTCTTTTTACTATAGGCTGCTGTCAAAGGCAATATACCAAGGCAATATCTTATTCTTCAGTAAAAATAAGTTGCATAATTATAGTTGTTGTAATATGTCTCTGGAAGGACTACAACTAAAGAAGATTCGATATAATTATGTAGGTACCTACTGGGACTTGTCAAAAGCGATAAAGCAATTACAAGACTGACTATACTCATAAATGTACTTAAAGTATAGTGTAAAGTGCCATATTATCAAGCAGACCTGCCAACTATTAGTCTTATTAAGTACAATGGTCAGTTAATTATAGACTTGATAAGTAACATAGTAGGGAAGCTTTTTGTCTTATAGACTGCGGCGGCAAAGTGGGCCTTTAATGCTGTATAAACTGCATTATAATGCGGTCTATTATAGCGGGAATAAAAATGTTAAAAAATATCTGTCGTAGGTAGACCTAAGTTAATTCAGGGGTCAATCAGAACAAGCCAAAATTGAGTCTTTACTGTTTGATAAACCTAATCATACTAAGTTTATGTTCACAATCGTATTTTACATTTATTATGAAACAACTTTAAAGCGCATTAAAACCTATAAAACAAAAACCTCTATGATCTAATTACAAACTCGACGAATTTTTTAAGCCAAAGAAAAAGAATAAAAATTGACATCGACCGCGTGAATGGCATCTGCAAAGATTTTCTCTGATTAAATTCTGTGATTTTAATTGCTGTCCCATTTATTAAAAAAAAAATAACCCACAATGGCAGTCGCATTACCTATGGAATCCAACCCGGAAACCATGAATAAGTATTTGCAGAAGTTGGGTGTGTCTGAAAAATGGCGCATGGTTGATGTGATCAGTTTAGAAGAAGACGCCCTGAGCTGGGTCCCACGGCCTGTGCTAGCCGTAATTCTCCTATTCCCGCTTTCCGACGCCTATGAGCAACATCGCAGCGACCAGGAGAAAGACCTGCTATCCAAAGGCATACAGCCCCCTAAAGATGTGTTCCACCTGAAGCAAGTTCTCAGCAACGTCTGTGGAACCATCGCCTTGGTGCACAGCATCGCAAATAACATGCAACGAATTGAACTCAACGACGGCCTGTTGAAGAATTACCTCGATGAAGCCAAGAACCTCGATGCGTCTGCTAAAGGAGAGCTGCTCGAGAACTCCGCCGCCATTCTGAACGCCTATCGCGAGATAGTGCGCACTGGAAACGCATCCGGCGGCGAGGCCGAAGAAGCTGTGAGCAATCACTTCGTTACTTTCGTCAACAATGACGGCCACCTGTTCGAGTTGGATGGACGCAAGTCTTATCCCATAGACCACGGTGCCACCACGCCGGACACTCTCCTGGAAGACGCGGTGAAGGTCTGCCACCAATTTATCGCCAGGGACCCGGACAACATCGGCTTCAATGTGGTAGCTCTTGTGCCTACTAAGTAATATTTTCCATTTATTTTGTTTTTGCGTTTCAATTCATTCATTTTAATAAATATTAATTACATTGTCAGACGGTCAATTACGAATCCGTAGAGTTAATGTGAGTCATATTCTTTTTGCTACAAGTATCATCGCTAATGAAATAATCGCATAGCAGTGACGTGACGGAGCTGCGCAGCGGCTACACGCGATCCTTCAATATGGCACTACGAAAAATGGCGTTCATTAATTCTCTTCATTAGCGAATACCCGGCACATTCAGTTAGCGTTCACCGCTGCACGGACGTCGATTTAAGTCTTTAATTCATAATTAATCTTGCAGTATTTAACAAATCGCCACTCGATGTTCGAAACGGTGCGTTCGTCTCAATTAAGATATCCGCGCGCACTGCCAACACGACTCCCGCATTCCTCCATAAAATTCTCTATCTTCGGAAACTAATTAAAAATTCGCCTCGCCTCCGTGGTTCGGTGTTCAATCGGGACGATATAACTTCATTTAAAAACGAGCAATCTTGTCGAAGATAAGGGCTGGCGAGAAAACAACGAAGAGCAGCGCTCGCCACACGCGGCAGCGACGTGGCCGGACAAAAAGACAAACCAAAGAAAGAACTCCAAACTTTTAAATGGAACGCGAGAGAATTCACCGCGTTAACTATGTCGATACTGGGAAGGACGCGACATCGGTAAGTCACGTCACCGAATAAATGACGCCGGCACTGAAATAAATATATAAATATTGTGTAAATAAACAAAATAATACGGCGGGGACCCGAAATGCTTTAAATATTCAAATGAAGCGAGCCGAGGTGAAATACGAAGGTGCGCTCGCTCGAGTTGAGCCCAATTAAATCGGTGCCACTGAGGTAGAAATTAAAAACAAAAGGAAGATGACGGGGGTCCGGCGCGCATTTTTCTCATGAGTATTATTAGCGCGATGTCAACCCACAAAAAATGGAGTTAGAGGGTTGTCGTGGCCGCGATCATTATCGACTACATCCCGCGTTTTGTATTGTTTTGATAAGTGTGAGGCTCTTGCGCTCCGACGTTTTGTTGACATTTTATATTCACCATACACATGTGATTGATATGCTCGCATTTAAATTAATTATGCTGAGTTTTAAGCTGCATTCTTTTGCCGGTGGTGTTATGTAAAGTCTTAAACAACATGCTCCTTACATTCTCTCAGACTTATTTAAATTTCGAACCGTTTCAACTCGCTGTTCGCTCATTTTAATATCGATTTCTATGCTGCCTTATAACAAGTTCACATGTCCCATTGTGCACAAAATAGTGCGTCAATCAACTGACAAGTGCGCATGAGTTGAATTAATGGGTGAAAAACAAAACCTTAAGCGGTGTTGGTTACGGTCATTAGTCATGAGGAGCCTGGCGAGAACAGATTTAATATTTGCCTATAAATCAATTATATACGTGTGGAGTCGCTTAGCACTTAACGCTTTATTATTGAACTGCTTTCTTAAACAGCTATGATAAATTACATACGTGTGTTCTCTTTAGAATTAGTTTTGTGCACCTATGTATGAATGTAGGTGCAAATGAACTGAATAGAATGAAAGATTACCAAAGAATTGACTCGACTTTTGAGAGCTTTGAAAATTTTAAATGTCAAAGAGCTTTCAGAGGTATCCTGGAAGCTTCTTTTAAGTGTTGATTCCTTAGTCCCTATCGACTCATTATTGATATCATGACTTAGAACATCCTCTTTTGCGTAAATCAGAAACTCTTTAAAAATTGAAGAGCTTCTTCTTCTCAAATCGACAAATTGTCACCCCGGTGACAACTGGGAAGACAATTCCCAGCTGTCACCCCAGAGGACAGGGCTAGAGGGGACTATTGGGAATAATTCACAGATTTTGTTCGACCAGTACGTGGCAATCTGAACAGCTCTATCGTTTGCCTCATTAAAGTCTTGGAGGAAGAGCTAGAAATAATTTAATCAAAGTTTTGGTTGAATATTTCCCGAAAGGATCTGGTCTGACGCATTTAGATGCACTTGTATCTACGTATATTTGTTGTTCCCATTCTATTATAAAGTTCAGATTCATTAACACTCGTCGCGACCTCCGCGCCTCTCGCACGATTTATCCAAACAAAATACATTTATTTTAGACAATGAGGATCTAAGTGCTTATTGGGAGAGCAATCTACCAAAGAACCAATCCTCATTTTACTCCACAAGTACGACCAGCCTACATTGCTGAGTTTATGCAGGATCTTTCGTAAAATCTGGTATCAAAACGGTGATGGAGCGTGAAGTGTTGATCGGATGGTAAACGATATGGTAAGTGATAGTGCAGGGTCACACCAGGGGTCCCGTCGAGGCCTACCGACGCTCATCACTATTCAATAAGCTCCATTTATTGAAATTACATAATTTGTATGTGAATAATGACGATTGTGATGAATCTTCGTGGGCGATACGAGAGACTTGAAGCCGATTAACTTTTGACCGCTCCACGATATTAATAAGCTGTTGGTTCGACACTCGCTCGGCTTAATGACATGGAAATGGAGTGCGCCATAAGCTGTGTGTTAACTCTGATTTCTGACGTCGTTTATTTGAATGGATCGTGTTGTATGGGAAGCTTTTGGGCTAGTCGGAATGTTGTCGGTTGATATATTTGGTCTGTACAGACCAAGGGAAAGACGATTTTATTATAGTCTTTCTTCCATTACGATACACGCAGACGACCTAGTATCCTACGGGAGTCTCGAAGACTAGTCGCCGCGGAGTTTCTCACATATAATAGTGGTTAAAGTATGAAATTGCCGTGTTATAGTAATAGATACTTTTGAATTGACATTAAACCTTCATGGTGTCAGATATTCGAGTGAAACTTTTTTACATTATACCTATGAGGTTTTACTTTAAAAAATGTGCAAGATTCGATTTTCGAATTTCAATTGTTTTTTTTTTATTCAGCTTAGACGGAAAAGACGGATACTTCGAAATTTCGAGTAATTTTTGGATACGAGTTCCGGCGCGGAACTAACGCGGCAGAAACGGCTAATGAACGCACCGTGCGGTTTTGGTTTAAACGCTTTCTTAATGGAAACTTCGACTGAAGAACGAACCACGTGGAAGGTGAATAGCGCTGAATTTAAGGAGATGGTGTAAGCCGATCCGAGTCAAACTACCCAGGAATTAGCAGCATGGTTTACCGCTACGTCGCCCGCGTGTTGCGTCTCCTGCAAATCTTGTCAAAATGACAGCGAAACTTGAATTAAATATTAAATTTGTTCAAGAAATTGAAAAATATCCGTGTATAAATAACTATAAATTGCCTGATTACATGAGAAAACATACGACTGAAAGGTCTTGGGAAGAAATTGAAAAAAAAAACGTCCTTTTAATCAGAAGTGTGTGCTGCAAATGATGAAATGACTTTATTTGCAGCAGCGCAATGTGCGAACCATGAGTCGCGAACATGTATTCAACTGGTATTCGACTCAAGTATCGTATCTTGCGAATATCGTAATGGGCGAAGGGCTTAAATGTTGCAATATTTATCAAAAATCTTCTTCATAAAATAAAGTAGTGTTTTTGGATTCTCCCTAAAACTATTATTTTCAAAGGTTGAGAAAATTATAGACGTTATCTATAGCCGTCTTGGCAAGCAGTTACGAGTACACCGAAAGACAAACAAACATGAACGTATTATTTTACCATCACAATATTTATTTATTATACCTAGTTGTAGGACATTGCAGAAACATTTTGCGACGTACATTATAGTGGCTTATGAATAAAACATAATTCTCGTATACTTTACAAAACGCAGGAATGCGACAATCCATTGCTCGATTTCGACATTTTGGTAAATAACGACTGAATTTATTGCATGACTATTATTGATTGTTGTAAACGCCACCCCATTCACCTTTGTGTACAGTATTAATCTTCAGCTTCTGTAGAAATTGGATTCCACAACATAAGTGGTGAAGATGGTATTTAAGAAGACACAAACAGAATTTTGATGGAGGTAAGTGTGGCAAGTTTATATTGTGCCACAGCTTTATGAGAATAATATCAAAAGGGTTAGATTCCTACTGAATTAAACCTACCTAAGTGTTGTTATCTACCGACCATAGATCTATGATTTAGTACCGGCTAACCTGTAACAGATTTGACGGAGTTCAATAAACAATGTGGCTGGAACAACAACACTGGATTCTCGAGTCAATTTGAAGCGTAAGAGAAGATTACCTACCACTCCCTAGTGTGATGAAAAAGCCTCTGTGCTGTGGCCTGTGTTTTACCCGACTACGACAGAGCCAAGAGAACGGAGGCACTACCACGAGCGCGCGGTGTAAACGTAACGTAAATACGTCGATTTTTGTATTGAAAATACACCTATCCTGTATGGTTCAATTTTATTGCGAATACCACAGTTATTATCACCCATAGATATGGATAGATTCTAAAATAGTAATTTCAATTTTAAAATCGTCCGTATTTACGTCACGTTTACACTGCGCGCGCGTGCTGCGGCCTCTGGGTCTCTCAGTCTCAATACTCAATGTAATTAGGAACAATAAAGTGTTATCCTCTTACCATTTCTTTTGCAGGTTTTGAGCATTGTTGGTTAAAGTGAAAGCGCCAGGGTAAACCGCGAAATGCAAGTCAGTGTCGGGTTGTATATTGATTAAAATATGATTTGCGAGAAAAACTGAATTTCACGGACTACCCTAACGCTTGCCGCTTTAAATATTCCAGATCAATAAAATCTTTAGAAGGGCTTTTCTCACAATAAAAGACAGCTCCATATAACCACGCATCAAACAGCAGAAAGCTAATAGAAGCACAGATCTAAGAACAGCTACTCAATATTCACTTCTAGGTTACAATAACTCAGTACGAAGAAAAACAATTATTTTCTTCATCCGCCATTGTAATGCTGAGCGGGTACTTTAAGACAGTGCACACGTACAGGTCCAGTTATTATACATTATTTAGATCGAGTGAATACCTGCGGCATGCCTTCATGTCGAACTTACTATGCAAAAACTACATCTCCATTATTAATAGCCTATAAATTATGAAGTTTAAAGACTTTCCGCTAATACATTTTCCATATTTTCATGTTAATGGCGGAATTAAAAACGTGCGCGTTGCTATTTATGGTGAAGTAAACTTAACAATCAAGTGAGGGAAATTATACATATCAAAGTTTCCGACGTGTCTATGTGCGGGGTAAACTTGAAAGCTACTAGACGAATTTTGGGACAAGTTTCAATTAATCATCTGCCTAGCCTTTTCCCAACTATGTTGGGGTCGACTTCCAGTCTAAACGGATGCAACTGAATACCAGTAAACTTCAACTCATTCATGTAATTTAATTTAATTAGATTTTCATGTGATTTTAGCCGAGGTGGACATCAGATTTTCGGAAAATACATGGAGTTTTCCTTCGACTCAAGAGGAAATCTATTCAACAACCGGAAGATATTCGTTGACCAGAAGATCAAATCTAACCCAAAATAAGATCATGTTGTCAAAACGTATCCTTTAAGATGACACCTGTGGCCAAGAGGAGTTATTCTTCATTGCGCCATTCCTGATTTCTCAGAACCGAGACACCCACATCCAGCCACTTATTTATCAAATCAAACCATTATTTAAATTTTTTCACCCGGATTTTCGGGTAAACGACCGAAACGCCAACATCCAACGACATATACGTAGAAAGCTGGATGATATGTACCTACAAATGCGCCCGCGCAGCCATGCCGAGCGTTTACGACTTCCGAGAATCGGCCGAAGGTACCCGACGCTATCCGAAATACGGTAAATCGTCTAAATTAAGTAGATGTGACCACTCCGACCCGTATTTAATAATATGAGGTATGTATTAATTTGGATAATAGTTTTGTTGTGGCAGTCTTTATTTTTAATTATCATGATGTAAATTGAAAAGTATCGTGTGTTAATTGGTGATCCACGGTAGTTGATTGATAAGGATATCGCACATTAGGAGTTACAATCCAAATATCTCTAATTTTTTTAAAACTTCTGTTTGTCTGTCAACTTGGGTGAAGTTTGGGAAGAGAGCAGATTTTGTTTTTTAATTATTTGCCTGAAAATTTGCGTTACAGTTTTTGAATAGAGAATGGTCTCATTGACTGTTTAGTAATTATGGTGGTTCCAAGTACACGGAGGAAGAAAAAGTAACCAATGCAAAGGTTGCCTGTTCATCTTCCTAGCCTTTTTCAGTTAAAACATAAAGAGTAAATCTATTAAAAGCTCACCATGATTCATTTCTAATTTAAGTTTAAAGACAAAGCTACTCAAAAGTTCTTGGATCCTGTTTAATATCATTTACGAGCATGTCAACGAAGCACGGTTAGCGCAGTGGCTGAAAATATAGCTTCAGCGAGTACAGATAGTTTCCCCGTTTATGACATGCATGTGAGATTTGTGTCTGTTAGACCACCCTCTGTTAAAAGGAGAAATAATTAGAAAATAAACGTTTTTTTTTTTAATCTGAGATCAAGGTAATTGACAAGTCCTTCATGCTCTTTATTTCATATGCACCAGAGCTTTGCATTGCACGTCAGCTAAGGACACAGTCATTAAGTTTCCATTCCACTGTTGTTAATCTGGAGAGGACGATGGATAGGGCTACTGACCACAATATATCTATGGACTAAACAACAAGAATGCCTTTACAAGTTATTTAATCTATTTTTACAACGAGTTCAGTCCTTTCGCAGTTTTTGTATCAATCATGGGACAACTCGCTTTCGCTTTATTTTGAACAACCTTTTCAATATCAATAAATAAAAAATAAAACCTTTAACCTTTTAACCTTTTTAATATTTTTCTTTTGACGACCCGAATGGCGCAGCGGTAGTGAGGCTGCCTTACGTTCATAGGGTTCCGGGTTCGAATCCCGGTAGGAGCAAGTGTTTGTGTGATTAAGCATGGACATTTGTTACCAAGTCTTGGATGTTTATATGTATAATAAGTATGTATTTACAAACAAAAAGTATCTATGTAGTATATCAACTATCTAGTGTCCACGACACAAGCCTCGTTGCTTAGTGTGGCACTAGATGGCGCTGTGTGTAATGTCTAAAAAAAAGAAAGAAGAAAGAAAGAGAAAGAAAGAATATCAAGGAAACGTGTTTTACTTGGTTCTGATTTCGGTAAATTTTAATCATAATTTTGCATATAATTATCTTTGCGAATATGAATTTATACATCTTCGGGAGTCAACAAAGGACATAAAACAGTTGTAGGTTCAAATTCGGCAGCGGCCGCCCGCGGCGCGCTTACTCCCTCAATTATTACCCGAATGAATTCCATTAAACAAACGCAGCGGTTTACTGCTGCGACATTAAGTCGACAGTACTCGTAAACTCACCACTTGATTGATAAATTCTCTTCAGTAACTGCCGGAGCGTCGCCCGCGTTATGATTGCTACCGAACGACATTAAAATCGCTGCGTCCGCGTGTAATGCACCAACATAGTCATAATATGAAGTAGGCCACTTAAACTTGGCAATATCAGTAAGTTTGCAAACGTTATGAACCCTAAATAGGGTTTCCGAACGAATAAGTATTACGTTCACTTAAATTCATTTCCTTACTGTTATTCTTATGGAACGTTTCGTAGTCCGTTAGGTGTCAAAAAGTTTTTGACCACATGAAGTACGTGTGAGATAAATAACACTGTACGAACATTTTTTACGTAATATGGGCAATAATTTTAATTTTATTGAGTCGGACAATGAAAGTGACGAAGGAGAATGAAATACGTTTATGACTCTATAAAATATTCGACACTGACCGTGTAAATAAATTATTGACGATATTTTAATTTTGGATGCTGATTTATATTCACTCAGAGTCTGACATTTAAATCATTCTATATTACCCATTCTTCAGACTCTACATTTATCTTAAACTAATTTGCTATCTTTTTTGTAAGTTCCGAATGATAATTCAAGTAGCTCATTTTTTGTCAGGCTCTTTTGAATATGTCAAATGAAATATGGCTCACATAATAGGTGTCATAAATCTTGTAATATTGTCACATCGACTCTGCTTCTCCTATTAGATATTAGTTGTTCTGTCAGATATTTTAGGATAACTGTATCTGTTTCTTGGAACCGTAGATACCTATGTACAGTCGTGTCCGGTTAATTGGTAAAGTGGTGGGTTAGAGTGGGGAGTGGGTAGATTAATGAGCGGCTACCGCTTGCTTATCGCGCAGCATCTCGCGCATGACTGATCATCTGTCGTGGGCCTGCGCCTCTATGGCTTTAGTGATGGACAAAACACTGCTTTCAGACTTTTTCTATCGATCATTTTACATTTTATTTATACATATTCAACTAAAGAACTTTAGTCTGTTAAAAACTCAGACTAAACTTTATTTTCTGCAAAGTTAAAGCTAGCGGTACAAAACCCAACAGCCAGACATAACAATTAAAATACTACAAACCAGTCAGCTAGTCCCGCATAAAATAACAATTTCGCTATTTACGATAAAATTATATGAAACCTTATTGGTCAATAATATCGATAATGGTATTCGTAAGGTGGTCAGGCCTGCCTTACGGTCGTGATATGAGGGCGACGGCGAGGTTCCGAGAAGTGCTCGGTACCTTACGGCCGCGCCACATTCGACCGGGCTTTCTTTCCACCTTGTATCGGACGCATTGAAATATTTTTGTGGAGATCAAACGACGTTTAGATACGTACATTAGGATTAATGTTGGACATCAGTTACTCTCGCATGTAAAGGTAGGTACTGTTACCAAGAACTTGGAATCGGATGTAGGGTGTATGAGGATTGTTCTCGCACGATTTTTAGATAGAATGCCCATTGTGTTGAGGTATTGTTGGTTAGTAAACTTAATATGGCTTCGGGAATGTTAGTTATTTTAAAACGGGTCCCATGTCCCATCACGCCGTGGGAGAAAACTTCTGTGTTGGCTATATTGGGATTGCCATTGGTTTGCTTCGCTGTGCTTCGTTAACGAGAACACCATATAAATGGCAATACTTTTCAAAAGCTAAAGTAGAATGCCATGCTCAGAATATAATTAGAACTTGAAATGTGAATGAAAAAAACTGGTAATTTATCATAAAAGCACATAGCTGCACAGTGTAGTTATTTTTTTCCTTTCAAATACTATATCGTTTGTAAGCTTTATGTCAGGGGCACTCGGTAAACAATTTGCCCACAACAGTAATTTTAAAAATTATAGCACGAAACAAAACACTTGTGCCAAAGTTGCGTGATTAGTAGCCATATTTCTTTAAAAGAAAACATATCTTCGCGTTTTGTATTGTGGACAGCGAATAAGTACAAAAAGTACTATAAATGACACGGATATTGCTACTGCACTTGCGAAGTATCATTTTCAACCATAACAAATCTTTCAACTGAAATTATGAATTTTTTTTGGAAAGATCATTAATTTCTCTTAATTATTATCTTGGGTACATAAAAAACGTCCAAAAATCATCCAGAAGCACTCATACGTATAAATTAATCGTCAATTTAAATACAAAGACTAATTTAATAAGTGACCCGACTCCCAAATGTCAAAGCGCTAAAAAAAGAACGATGCAAGAAGGATGGCAGTAAAGGAGAACGCCCAAGTCGGTGTCAGGAGAGATGTGACTTTTTTATACTCTAAATAAATTGGGAGTCATTTTTTAAGTTTTTTTTTCTTTTTTGTTTGTTATAGAGTACAATGGGTGGACAAGATGGTCTGTTAGGTAACATTTTTAACATCATTATAAGTGGAAAGACGTGAGTGATGGTTGCAGGGCGCTTGTTACTGATGGACTGGTCTTCTAGGAAGTTTGTCTATTGTTTGTATGAGAAGTTATTTGCACTTGATAAATAGCTATAAACCTTATTCGTTTTATTTCATATAATGGAGATATCCCTTATTAATCCGTAATAAGGTTATTTCCGATACCGTGGCTCTTTGTAAGTTATCTCCTCTAGCTCAACTGGGGTTTGGAAAATCTTGTAACTTATTCAGGATTGTAATCTCTTCTGGAGCAATGAATCCACTTTTTTTAGTTTTTCAGTTTGCCCGATCTGTCCCATTCCTGGGCAACGGCCTCCCCCCTCCTTCCACTTTTGTCGATGTTGCGCCTAGAAAGCCATCCAAGGCGTCCCATCCACCTGAAACATTTTTTATTATCATAAACACTGAAAACGGGATATTTACTATGACTTCCCGATATTTCGGCGCTGTTGCAAGCACAATGATCACGGATAAACATGTATTTAATTAATATAATTAATGATAGTGTTAGTGATCATGTATTTTTTTATCACTCTAGGTTAGAAGTTTCCTCTAATATGTTCCCTCACATCATATCCCATCGTAGCCTACAGCTACTATGATTGTTCTTATTGACCTAAGCATACAGTCTCTTATACTAGCTTTTGCAACCTGCAGTTATTTTTTACAGTTCCCATCGTAGCTTTTGTTTTCAACAAATATACTTAATGAAAAAAAAAAACAACAATCGAACTATAAATACCATAATCAGATAAAAATCTTAGCCTCACTTCCGCTCGGAATTCGAAGCAAAAACCAACTTTTTATCAAACCTGACATTCTTGAATATGTTGGTACCGTGGGATTGTCTGGGTGCTCCCCTGGGGGCCGGGGACTTCGGTAGCGCCACCGGAGCACCCCGCCGCTTCGCCACTTACAAAACCAATATTTAATTATGATAAGTTATAATGATTATAAATTAATTTTAGGAGGCTGGGCTGGTTAGGATTATGGATTCATTAAACATAATGTCTGTTCACGCTTTTTAGTGGGTTTAGTTTATGGGCTAGTCGTAAATGTCAGAATGAGAAGGGGATCGATACCTGGGTTAATGGACACTGGTAGGATTTGTCAAGCCGGTTGTCACTAGAAGGGTCTACAGTATGACCACGTTAAGTGTGCAGTTCAAGGTGGCGCTGCTTTTCAAGAAAATTTTCATCGATATGTCAAACTTGGTACATTTATTTTAGTTCTGTGTTTTCCCGGCTGCATAGATAAGTTGGTTGAAGTGCATGGTGCTGCAAAGATATTTTGGCGCTTGTCTATAGTCGGAAATAAGGCCGCCATCTTGATTTTTCAATACAATTTCCACTGACAGGTTCACAAATGTTTACCAACAGCATGAATGACATTTCCAGGAAAGCCCTGACAATATCAAGCGCAAAAATAAACGTGCAACACTGTATTACAAAATCTTCTGATCTTACCTTGGAGAAAAGCTGCCTCTTTGGCTTGTGATATTAGAAAAGCCTCTAAAGACAACACTTCAAGTGCGTACATCCCGGGACACCTACACCTGCGTACACCTTTATTGTATTTTGCGCACAGTTCCTTCTATAATGTATGTCTAAAATAGACTGAATATATTATTTCAACATAACATAACAACATGTTTTTAATCCCTGAAGGGTTAGGCAGAGGTGTACGCATTAGTACCTACACCCACATTTCGCCAGTTATATTTAAGTCCCATGTAATTAGGGAGGAGCCTATTGCCATCAACCGGGCACGGATTCAGACTCAGTGGCTGCTACTGAGAACTTCCTGATGGAGGCGATCAAAATATTAATTCCTTTAAAAAAAGTACTCGGATACTCGGTCGGTCAGGTAATCGACTCTATTCGATAAGTCTGCACCTATTAGCTGGATTGCATTGCATCAATTTTTAACAATTAAGCTTAGGCAGATTCTAAAGATCTGAAAGTTGTCAAAAAGTTTTAGACCGGACCGGACTGACAAATTAATTAGAAAGCCAATAAGTTACATACAACATTTCAAAACTTTACCTTACTTAGATATATATACAGTGTAGTTTCGGTTACCCAATATCTACCTACACATACACAGATAGAATATAAGGCTTTATAGAAGCGACTGGAAACATACCTATAATGCTATTACAATAATGGTAAAAAAATCAACAACAATACCATTTAGTTATAGTGGACAACAAAATGAATCAAAAGTATCCAAAAACATTAATGATACGACAGAAAATAAATCATTTGAATAAACAATGTTTAACAGGTCAATGTTAGAGATTGTAATAAAATATTATTGAAAATTCAGAACGATCCCAAACTATCGCAAAATAGACTCTATTGCAAAGCCATTGAGAGGACATTGAAAAACGTAACTCGTCCAAAAGAGTTGGTGTTCATATCTCAAACAAAACATGCAAAGTATTTCTTTAACGATCTCTTATTTTTTATACGGAATCTTTGAATTCTTACCTCTAGTTACTGACTCAAACAGATCATGAGATAGGCGATGTTTAACTTTTTTTGGTCACATAAAACTAACATAACCCTCTATGATATTTAAGTATCGACAGATACATCTGGGACGTTCGGCTCGGAACACAGCCGCTGCGCGATAAGAGATGATAAAGTAATGGCCGAGATAGCAGCCCCGCTACCGAATCTGATACGACACGGTAGCGCGCGCAACACTCACTCATGCCATACGCCATTTAGTTTATTGAATTCCATTCTAATGACCGATCGACATCTCCAGCGACGTATTTAATAACTCACATATAAAAAGTATACGACCGTTCGCGACAAAGCTAACACTACACGCTAATTTTATTACACGAGCCTTCAGACGTTCCGCTGAAGGGCTAATCCGAAAGCCATCAATACACCGTTATCTAGAACGGCGTCTGTAAACCAAGTATACGATCCATAAATGAGTCGACAAGTGCCGGCGCTCAAACTCTAATCGCGCATACAGATACCCACAAGGAAGAAACTTCCAATATTTATAATACTAAACATAAAATACCACAATAAAACGAAATGCGTCGACGCGCAAAACTTTATGCTAATCGCCACTAAAAATATAATAAAACTGTGACCTTGTGGACGCGCCGCGTTCCCGACGTGCCGTTATTATCCCGAGGTGCTGTTCTTAACCACATAATACTCGTATATGCCTACAGAACTCCTAAAATCTGTCATCGTGAGTTAAACGACACATAAATCGTGGAGAATTTGACACCGTATGAGCGAGTCCTATTGATTTATCGCTTTCCTTAAACATGAAACATGATACGCGAATAGAATCCATTAAACGCTTAGATGTCTACCTCCAGAGGAGATTTGGTAACAAGCTTACTTGAAATTAATATTGTAATGTATGATGCATTTGTTAGATGGTGAGGGGCGCAGTGGCGGCCATCGGCGGCTAATCACGAACACAGGTAGCGTATCACCATCATCTCGCTCGCGACTTACGATCCATTCCGGTTATTAATGAACCCGAACCATTTTCGAATTTCGCCGCCGCCCGGACAGACTATTGACAGCTGTTTATTTATCAATGTCTACTTGACTGGGGCCGAGGCATCATCCGTTGCAAATATTTGAATTAGTATTCAATGAGCACTCGCTTCGCTTTCACAACTTTGACTTGGAGCAGCGTAGCGACCTATTATTGTTCATAGAAGTGTACAATAAGAAAATCAAACAGATTCCCGCTGGTTTCTTTGCTCGTATCGGTCGCAGCTAGTTTTTCCTCGAGGAGCAGCCGATAGCATTAACATTTCATAACAAACCTGTCGGCAACTGCGGGAATCCGCGTTTATTATTACGTAGACATCATGCTAATTGTCTTCTAAAAACTAAGCTTCGCCGGAAAAGCTATCCGGCCGTGTCCAGGGGTTCGCAGTGCCGCCGTATTACGATTAATTGATGCTAATTAATAAATTAATTAACCATGTTAATACTACGCTTGAGAGATTCCAGTTTTTCATGTGCCACGTTCGTATTTGTCCGAGCTGCATTTGTATTGCCAACCGCAGCATTCTGTCTTTTTGTTAGACGTTCTCGATACGGCCATGTTCGTTATATGTGACCATGTTCATATTTCGATATTAATTTATTGAAATTAATTATGTGCTTCGAGATGAACCACACTCCTAATTAGGACTCTGTTATGACAGTCATTCATATAATAATGATTGAATCGGGGCGGCATTTGATCATAATTTATGTCATATTTTCTCATTTGTTTTCGTAGTAATTAGAGGAGATCCGACTCGTGCGATGTTTTGTATCGAGTTCCTGCGAGTTAGCGACGTTAAGATAAGCAGAAATGATCTGCGGAACGTCGTCTTGTTGCGATTCCTACGCCCGGAAAAATATCATTACGTGTCTTAATAGCGTTTCAAGTTTTTTATTTGTCGTACGCGTGGATATGTAGGTATAATATCATATAATACGGCGGCTATAGTGGCCGGTGGAAAAACTGGAAAAACGTAGTGGCACGCGCGTGGCCCCATTGAAGTCTTGCCGCCGCTGAGTATGTTGTCACGTATAGGACACTTGACTGAGATTTCTTCTTCGAAATGCATTCAGTTTCAAGAACACGACACAGCCCGTTCCTTCCTAAATCTAGATTTGGAAATTGCAGTACGTGATTCAGCGAGCGCGAGTGTCGCCGCCGCGTGGGCGTACCACTATTTTGATACCGTCTTTGTCTTCTCGGAATTTTAGTTTGAATCTAATATGATAAGCAAATTGTACAAAGAAAAGTTAACAATACCTCCATGTATTCTCGTTACGACCGACAAAGATACAGCTTGTGTGCCATCGTAAAAAATGCTCGAAGCTCGCGATATTAGAACAAATCATAATAAAAGTGCAGCGAAAACAAATTTTGTTGGCTCGCAAGAATTTACAAGAGTCGGGCTCGCAAGCGGCGAGCACGCGTCCGAAGCGAACATAAATACGAAGTCTTCGGCCACATAATATAACGAGTATAGGAGGCCAATTTAACAGACTTATTGTCTCCGTGCGGGTACAATGCGAGACATGGAGGGAGACGCAAAAGGAGCACGACGCCGGGGACCCCGAGCCTGCCGATACAAAACAATGGTATTTAATCAACGATGATAAATGCTGTATTCAAGCACGTTTTTTAACGATACTGCCGTATTGTTTTGGCGGGAGCTTACCGTTGAATACGGAGATAAGTCGCCGCTGAGAGTGGCTTAGCTGACAAATTGGAATAAAAGGAATATTTATTCGTGTTGGAAATCGTGGGGCCTTGACGTGGGGAGCTTGCGATTCCTTGATATATTCACGTATTCTGCAGACACAAGGCAGACACGACACTGACCTCTTATAAGATGTTCACCATAATACAGTTTAACATAAATATTACACTGATATATTATGGAAGGTTAAGAACAACAAGCTGTTGTCATAACACTTACAATTGTCATATTACATTTCAGACCTACCTTATCAACTCTTTCAGTTTCGATCTCTGCTCACATCATCTCATCAGTTTTCATAGACACTAAACTACTGAAGCTAAGTCAAAGGACGACAGTATCCACCTGTTTGGTAATACCACGGAGTAAATACAATTACTCCGTGGCTAATACCGACATTGGTGACCATGCCGTTTACAACGCGAAGTGATTGCTCCTGTCACTATTTGCTATAGCGTTCAATTGAAGTGATCCAATATTTAACAAAGCTTTGAAAACGTACTCGACTAGAATATAGTGACACCTACAATGTGTACACGATGCACAACTAGTTTTGAAAAAAATCCACGCAACTGGTGTGTCCAAAGCATGAGCTGAATAGTTCCTTGTATCAGTTTGGTACTGTTCTAGTCTATATATACCATAAAAAATATCAGCCCATAAAAAAATCCTCATTGCAAGATATATTTCGCAATTCCTGCAACACAAACTGCACTTTCAACACTCCCCCAATCCAAATATTACGTCATAAAAGATATATTAGCATTGCGTACGATGAGTTTTGTATAAATCACGTGCATTTTGTTGAAATAACGCAGGGAATACGATTGGCATCTGGTCTGCGAGAGGCATCGTAAATTTGTGAGGTTTAACAGCATGACGCCGTATTGAGTTTGAAGGACGAAGCATAGAGCAATGATTTATAAGCACTGGGAACTGGGAACTGGGCACTGGGCAAGCATGACGCACCTGATGTATTTGTTCGAATGTCGACACATGACAATGACGATTGTTCTTTATGAGTTATGAAAGCGCTACAGATATTGGAAATTGAAATGTTGTTGTTATTTGCAATGTTGGGGTGGGTTTATCAATATTAATACTCGTAGGCTTTATTTGTATGCATAAAGCCTTGTTATGATCCGTCAAAATTATTTCTAAGCACATGTTGTATCTAAGTAATAATAGTTGACCATGAGACCCAAGCCATGTGAATTATTGTCGTTCGCTCTCTGCCTTTTTCTATTTTCTTTTCCAATTTCACTCAAAAACGCACAGTGCAATACAATCAATTCTTCGATTTGCTCAGATTTCATGACGAAAACGATTTCCCCATGTTAGGATGGGTGAATTCATCAAGCGGTTGCCTAGGCAATTAAAAAAGTTCAACATCCTTGGAAGAATATTTATGAGCAAATTGAGCAATCGGGGGCTTCTATAAAGTCCTCCTCGGTAAATTCAAGAATCGCAGCAACTGATTTATACTTCCTACTTATTAAAATCATACTTCATCAGCAAACCCAGCAACAAGAGGACTAAAACAAAACACGGATCCTGGTCCAAACAAGATACGGAACTAAACGTCTCAAAAATGGCACTAACGGTGTTCGCAAACCTGATAACATTCCGTAACAATCAACAAAAACAATTATGTTATAGACATCGTTTTGTGTTGTGTGTGTCCCAGAGGAACGGACCCGTGGACAAATATTTATGCAATTTATTCATATTGTGCTCTTGTGGACTGGGCTTTAGTTGGTGGGCTTGTGTTTGATAGGAATTATGAACTTAGATGATTGTATTTATGAGCATTTTCTTCAGTGTTTTACATGGCATAGCCTAAGATATTCCCACTGTTGGGAAACAGGCCTTCTCTCTGGGTATACCATAATTCACCACGCGGGCCCAGCGCGGTTTTCTGATCACATACATAAATCCGATTTTCTTTGGTGTCCTAATGCCGGTCTCCTCATGAGGCTTAACTTCACCGTTCTTAGAGTTATATTTATTGCAAACCAAACAATAAGTGTATGCATGACCGCCACCGTGACAATCCCATAGATCAGCGTGTACAGTAGCCAACCTGTACCCCTTGAATGTTATCATAATTATAGGCTTTTTGCAGACTTAACGGCACGTATCATAACCACGGCGTTTTTGTAAGAATCTTATGATATTCTATTGTTCCAACAGAGAAGCTCCCGTGTATGAATTGTAGCGCGAACGAATATGAAAAAAGGGAGAAAAGAAAACAAAACCTGATACAATAGGCTTCAGTATCGGAGCTGAGAGAATCGTTGTCAAATTTTTATATGCTTTGTGTTGCAATGTGTTGCCATTGTTGAGAAATGGAGTTTGATTATAGAATTGTAGCTAATTTATATATTACTTTCAATCTAGGTAAGTTTAGCTCGTGAAAACCTTATTTTTGTCCTCTCCGGAAAATTTTCCTCGGTTATAACCAAAGAATTTTCTTTGATTTTGATGATTATCCTACCCGTGCTCTCTAAAATTCATTATCAGAACGTCGAACAGGTGAGTTTTCAATATCTTGGTAATAATTGTTTTGCTTTGGTAACGATTTTCATTACGTACGCCAATTTTAAGTCTTTCTAAATGGCAAAATTCTTTATGATCAAATTTGGATCCCCAAAAATAAATGTCCTATTCTTAGGAGTATCGACAATGGCAACACTAACAGCCATCAGTGTTGCAATAAATACGTCTGGCGGTGACAGGCAAAAAGGCGGGAATGCGCGGGCGGCAAGCGCGCCCGGCGGTCTCCGCGCATAACGTATGCCGTGACGCTTTTTGGCCAAATTCATATTTAGAAGCACGAGTTTTGTTTCTATTTTGTGTATTAGCAAATCGTTTTGGTGCCATTGTGTTGGCAATATTAGTATGATTTAAGACGGTTATTAACATTTTGACATATCCAAAAACTGTTTTCCACTGTTCCTTTAACTTCCAAAGCAGGATATCCAAAGGAAGGAAGCAAGGAAGCCAGTATCAAAAACAGTTTTTCTGAAAAATGTATGAGGATCCGTCAGAACCGATCAATAAGAACGTAGGGACAAGTTTTTCTCTTTAAAAAATATTTCAGGTGCGTTGCGATAGTATAGCTGAAAATAGTAGCATGTCTCATTTCAATGAAACCACATTCACGGAAAATGCCGTTCTTGCTAACTGTCTCAGGTGACATGAACTGGTACCTAGACTCATGTTGTCTAGATCTAGAAGTGGCTACAATTTCGCAACTCGCAGATCGCAAGTCGGCACAGCATTTGCGTGCTGGGCTTGCCCGAACGTGCAACATTCTCGCGGCGGCCGCTATCAGATGTGCGGGCGCACGTGACGGAATCCCACCCCCCACCACCCTCCCCCTCCTCGTCTTCCCAGAAACAGAGCATCTGAAAGCATTCGAGAGCAGCCGACGTGTCCCCACGTCTATGTACAAGTCTAACGCTACTCCGGAATGGGGCGTGCGTGAGTCGTTTCGAGTCCAGCTTTATCTCGCCTAGATGACTGTGCTCTGGCATTTTTACGACCCGTTCCGTGAATAAGCTAATAAGGATATCAAATGTACCTGTTGGATTACATGTCTGACCATGTAGGGTTAAGAATTTCAAGTAAATACTATAAGCACGAAGATAAACAAAGACGACATTTTGTTCAAGTCGTGAGCATGGGTCTTGTTTGAAAGCTCTAAGTGCATGCAACGAGTCAAACGCATCGGAGAAATGAGCGCTAAAATTACACGTTCTTAGAAATCGGTATGTCAACAATGGCAGCATGGCGCAGGGCGCGGGGCGGTCAGTCGGCGGCACAGACCACAGACACACGCTGGATGCCTCTCTTTGAATAATTCGCGTTGTTGTTCGGCGCCGGTGTTAGCAATTGTCGCGCGGTTGTTTTACGATAGCATCGCGCCGCCGCGAGTCGGCGCCGCTGATCTAGATCGCGGCGTCCGCTCACCAAAGACGTGCACTCGACGGATAAAGTCGTCACACACGACGTTCGCACCCGCGCCAGGTATGCCTTTGAAAAACGCAGCGCAATCGCAAAGTATTCAGCGTGCGCTCGTGATGGCATCCTAGCAACACTGTCGATGGCTTAATTTACTGCGAACCGCACTTGTTTTAAGCTTTGAGAGCTGTAAAGTATGTTAGATTTATAATCACTGGCGCTGTCTAGTGAGAGCGCGCTTGAACTTCGCGCTTCAGTAGACGTGTGCTATCTGGTATCGCGTTTTGGAGCGAAAGCAGGTGCAATCCCCAACTAGCAAAAGCGCTATATAACGAATGATTTATAAGGTTATTACTCTTGTACATGTTTTATAACAGCATCAGTTTTACAACTGTCTTTATAAAGGCATGTTTTAAGTGTTTTTTGCTAATATGGTATATTGGTCTTATCACCTTATCTTACATACGTTTATATAACCAATGTAAATGTCCCTTATAAAGCATTGGACATATAGAAGCATATAATATGGCTTTTCAGACATATAATAATTTAGCCTTGTAGTCGCATTGCCCTCATACTATTTGTAAAATTAATAGGGCTATTATAAAACCTATTTCCTTATAATGTTTATTTGAATGCAGCTTAAAAGCTAATGCAAAAAGGCAAGTTACATAGCTTCTATAAATAAATAAAGTGTTGACTGCACCTCTATGTAACAGGTACAAGAACTTTATTCTTATATGTGTGCTTGAGTTTGCCTTTACATAACTTTATCGTCAGCCATGACATTTTAGAATCGGTAATATAATAGTGACTCGGTATTGTGAAAATGGATTTAAATGACTGGAAAAAACTAAAGCGAAGTGGTTCTTATAGAAGAAAGGTGAAAAAACGGTACGAGGCTATGATGTCACCAAATATGTTATCCTCAGTAGTCCAGGGTAGAGATGAATGAAAATGTTATGGGTTCCGTAGAATTATTTTCACAAAATTTGAACAATGACACTTTCGCTGAAGATTTCTTAAAAGGATACCTTACTCAAAGTGATAATGAATCATCTGATGATCGTGACAGTGGCATAAAGAGAGACATAGAAAATGATGGGTTCAGAGATGATATAGCTACTTGGGCTATGGAGTATAACATTACGCATTGTTCTTAAAATAAACTTTTTAAAATTGGGAACCAATTAGTACCCCATTCATTACCAACAGATGCACGCACAATTCCTAATAGTACCACAGTTAAAATAAAAATAATTAAAATGGGCACTGGACATTATTGGCACAACGGACTAACGGAACAATTAATCCAAATTTTAAAACGTCATTCTGACATACCCAACAAGTTATCACTTAATATAAATACTGACGGACTAGCTGTTGCCCGCGACTTCGTTCGCGTGGAAATTTTGATGTATATATGAGACTGCCCCGTTGGCCGAGTGGTCGCTGCCGACCATTGTTCGCTCTATGGTCGGCAGCACAGAGTCCTAGATTGCGGTGATGTGCTTTTGCGAAACAGTCACAGAAGGAAGCTGTGAAAAGGGTGCGGGAGATGACGAGATCCCACCCATCCCGCAGCAGACGCACTGAGCGTCGGCAGGTCCAGGGGTGACGGATTTGGGACAACCATCGCCTCTCATAACACTGGACACACTAATAACACAGCGCAGCGCTTCGTAGCCACCGAGCGGCCGCGGAGCGGGCGGTTAGCGCGGTGCGATATCCCCTCTAAATACTTTAGTAAGCCTATAACCGCCGCCTCTCGCGCCGAGTGCGCCGACTTATTGATTGATATTGTGTGTTATGATAAGTCTGTATATCCACAATTTTATATTTAAGAGATATTAATGTTAAAAAGATACGTACTATTTGTGACAGATAAAAAACGAAATAAGGATTAGGTGCAGCAAATTTCGCACTCGTCACTTAAATAATGGTCGTAAATTGCAAATCTACAATGCTGATATGTACCAAAAAATGTTTATATAGAATAAATATTTTATTTTTCTTTTGTGATAATGGGATGGAAGATTCGAATTAGTCTGATTGTGACATCCAAAGCATTCTTCTCTTATTATAAAATGTTTGATTTGCCAAGGCCATATCACGTCCGTAAACAATTTGTGGAAATCTTCCTTTGTCAAGAAACGTTCCACATCCATATTAGGTACTGTCTGGGTTCTGTAAAATAAAAAAGAGTGCAAAGTAGCAGGTATTCACAAAATTTTATTATAAAATGGAGACTGAACCCTAAAATCTTTCAATATGGTTGAGTCTATGTGTACTAAGTCTGCTACAATAAGGGTACATGACTTATAAGTGATTTATAAAAACATTTGATTTGCTAATCCTTCTTATAGTAGCAATTAACAGGAAATCACAAAAGTAAAATAGTTTTTAAAATTATAAAAAGATAAAATTAATGAGGCGCATTAAAAATTTGCCATAAAACTTACCCACAATTCACACAAATCTGCTTTTCCACATAAACTTCCAGTACAAAATACGAAAAAAGTGCGAAGTGGTTAATGTCTAGCTGTAATATCTTTTATAAATCACGTACCGTATTGAGGCAAATGACGCGTGAATAAATCATGAACTTCTCATATTCGTATTGCGTTTGCTACAATACGAGAAATTGCCCTTATAGCCGTATTTTGTTAGCGGTTATAAGTGTAATTTGTTACATAAAAGCAAATGTCTTGCCTATTTACAGTTAATCAGCCATACAATATGCCTTTACATAGCCAGTTTAAGGGGGATAAGCTTATTATATGGTAACTATAAAATCACTACAAGGTTTTATTCCTTATAATTTGTGCCCAAACGCAATCTTATTAGCGTTAATATGGCCTTTATAAAACATATTTTTTTGGCTTTAATGACATTTATAGAGCATATTTTTGCTACTTGGGTCCTATCTCCTGCTTAAGCAAAAAGTTAATCGTGGAGCTATACGGAGTTCTGATATTACAAAGAATTCTATGGAAAGGTATTGTGACGGGAAAAACTTGCCTTATTTCAAACTAAGTACATGGTGAAGCAGAAATGATCGACACTTAACGTAGAAAATACAAAATACCGTGAGCACCCCTCGTAAACGTACATCGTAGAGCGCTACGCCAGGCGTAGCACTGCTGCACTGGTACAATTTAATCAAGAATGTATCAATAAACCGTTGTTAAAACGCCTCAACGTATGCGAACACCAACCAAGTGAGATTCAAAGAATCAACCGCGCAAACATGACCGCACCACCAGTTTTTTCACTCCCAAATATTAATAACCACTAAACAGATTATCGGCATAGCATCGACACCGCTATAAAGTTTTTCTCACGCGGTTGACATCACTAATTCATACCATCCTCTCACGTACGGTCTACAACATTTTATCTGTGTAACGACAGCATTCAAACCTTTCTGTTGTCCTAAAATTATTCACAAATGGCACGACGAGGCGTAAGAAGTCCAATTGTTTTCACCGGAATGCTTTAACATTGTTTCTTTTGGCCCAGGGTTCGTCACCAGCCGTGTCGAATATGGCACAGCATGGGCCATGTTGGCGCATTCCTGCTTTTTCTACAATATTAAGCCGAGTGGCCGATATGGGCTGGCACACATAACCGAGGTGTGTATTGTAATTTTATCGCCGCACGTATTCGTTGATAGGTAATTTGTCGAATCGCTTCGATATTAATGTTTTTGGTTCACGTTTTGGTGTTCTCGTTATGAAGTTGTTCTGAATAAAGTATTTTAAAAGATGCTGCACTTGTCGACGTACTCTGTTTGTGGTTGAAAAGAGGTTCATGGAGTATTTCAAGAACGGTACCCTTGCTCGTAGATCAGATTCATAATGAAAGTGGAAACGTGGTGAAAAACAAGAGTCGTGCATTATTTGTCACAAATGTTTTTAGTTGCAAATGTTATATTTTCACTGATTCAAGTTAACTTTTTGTTCATGGAATGTGGATGACAGTAAATAAACACTGGAACATACCACACAGTACATACTACATATTTACTCAGCTCAGTACGTCTCGCCTGCTATCGATCAGAACCGTCTCTAAACTCCCCAAATATTTGACTCCTCTAAAAAAAGTTGTTAAGCTCTTATACCCAAATTATAGTGTTCAAACATTTTAATACAACGCTAAGAAATGTGCGTAAAAGTTTATAAAATGGTGGGCCATAATATATGTACCGGTGCCTTCTGGCGGCCATTACTTAGGTCCGGGCTTGTTATTAAATTCGGCCTTATTTATTTATTTATGAGCATGTTTATTGTATGCGACGTGGCCTGTGGATGTGGCCCACCATTCCTGACCAGACAGTGTAGTCTCGAATTGGAGGTTCTTGAAAATTTCTTTTCTGGGGAATGAGATACCACCATGAAAGCCTAAAGGTAGTATTGTTGATGTTTTCAGACAGTTCTACAGATTAAGAAGAGAAAATGTATAGGTATCTAAGGAAATTAAAGAAAAGGAAATAAATACCATTATTTGCTGAGAATTATTAAAGGAGCTTCTTTCAGAAAGCTTCAGCTATGTTATTTGGCCAAGATAGCATAATTCAAGTGGGAAGGTTAAATTTCTGTTCATTGCACCATACGGACTCTGAACTGTAACCAAAACGCTCAATATTACTGAAGATTAACTAGTAGATTGACACCGCCACCCAAAAGTAAGTCCATTGTCGTAGCCCCAAAACAAATAACACGCACGACCAACAAAAGTGACGATTATAGCGCCTAGCGACCGAGAACTTTAATCCAAACTTAATTACAGATGAGCGGCGATCACATGAAATATCGATTTGGGAGGAATATTCAAATGATCGGTACAGGTGCCGCGTCACGCCCCCCCCTCGGGCTCACACACTTACGTGTCGGGACCAAAGATACCTTCAATACTCTTCCATTAATTTATTAACACGAAAAAGCATTTCGCATAGAAACAGCCAAGATTTTAAAATTCAAATAAATATCTCCGCAAACTTCCTAACTATATGCAACGGACGTAGAAATAAGAAAGTATTTTCCCTATCTCCCAGATTTATCTCTAAAACCTACTCGGCTTTCTCGGATCGTTTGCAAGGAACATTAGCGAGGCTCGCGCGTCGTCGGCAGATGCATCGGGCACGAATCGAGTTTCCCAATAATTTCATAGTGAACGAGCTTCGATCGAAGAGCCTCAGTATCTGTGGATCCATCTCTCGCCGACGGCCTCGAGGCCAGCTATGTACGGCCCTTATTAAATGCAAAATATTGCAGCTTTTACATAACCGAGATCTCGTTAATATTGCATTAACGATATTTTATAAGACGCCATGTTTTCGCCCCGGCTCTGTACGTGATATGTTAGTAACGATGTGTAGAACATGAGGGTTCAATGATTTTGTGTTCGTTTTGTTCGATAGGCTTGGTTCTTGGGTCAAAGCTTTGTCGTTGCTGAACGTTAACTTGGAAATGTATGTTACGCATTGAACTTACATGAGAATAGATACGGTATTCGTCATACAAGACTTTAACACGTGCAGACCGGCACCTCTTGAGTAGGTACTTGGTATCCTACGGCGCAAATTTTTATATGGCCACCGGTGGTACATCACCGCCCCATGAACCAAAATACAATTTTTCAACATGGATTATTGCTTACTTTTCGAAATAATATCCACCTCCTGAGCTGCTCTATGAAAATTTGACAATTTTACTAGGCGGGGACGGTAAATACAACACTTTCTCTCAAAGCGGCGCGAATTTCTTAGTATATTGAAAGTATAGTGTGACGTGGCCACCGGTGTGGTACACCTCGCCGTGTCAGCAAATACTCCGTGCTCCACCGCTGGTACACGCCGGTCTGAACGTGTTAAGAATATTGTAGACTAAAGATATCTGGTATTACCTACCCTATCAATGTCAAAAGGATAAACATGAGTACGTTATTAAGACCACTGAGTTTTTGTTTGTGTGTTTGACCAAAAGTTTTCTTCTTCAACATTGATTAAAGACTGGAGAATAGAGCGCTAAAATTGATCTATGGATCATTTAAACTATTTTTATGATTTAATTCGCCGACCTCAAATAAACTGGGATTATTGAGGAGAATGATATGAGGGTGATGATGGTATAGTCCAAACATTGAATATGTAAAACAGTAACTAACTTTGTTAAGCAACGGTCACGAAAATGTAGAAATCTATGTAGATGTGTATCGGGCGGGTATTCAAAAAATGTTGATATCCCGAATGCAAGGCAGTTGTTATCAGGAACAGTATCTGAACAACGGACATCAGTTACTTCCTCTGAAGCAGTAATGTAACTAGTTCAGCTATAGTTGTACTATGTGTACAGGTGACGTTGTTGGTTGGAAAATCGAGTTTATTAATTTTTAACTGTCTATGAAGATGTTTTGTCTAAAGTTCGTTGGTTCAGTGGTCCTGGGTTCGATTCCCGGGTCGGGAAGTGTTTTGGGTTTTCCGTCAGTGATTTCTCAGTAGCAGCCACGGAGCTGGATTTGTGCCCGGTTGATGGCAATAGGTTTACCCTCTATTACCTGGCGAAATGTGGGCGTACTATTAAGTACACCTCTCCAAGTTATGTTATGTTTTCATTATAAACAATAAAGTCAGGGAAATTAATTATTAAGGATATTGACTACCTACTTTGAAATAGTCTGTATACTCAAATCACAGCTTAACCCAGTTCAACAAAAGCGAAACTGTCAATACCTTATGAAGGATACCTCTAGTGACGTTTACAATTACTAATAAAAGCAGGTACTGTAGACCTACCAAATTAGTACTAATTCATAATAATTATCGTTGACCCAATTTTAATGCATCAGTCAAAACTTGTCCAACCAAAGATTTTTTGCAATTTAGGTGGAGTGATTCAAAAGTGCTTTAACTAAGAGCTCATTCACACGGCTTCCATCATTGGCGATCCGTCATAAAACACGATACGTCATGACGTACATCCGTCATGACGGATGGACATTCACATTGCATACGGAATCGTGTTTTATCACGATCTGGCAAAAAAAACGAATTAGTGTTCACATTAGTTCCGTGATTTTTCGGGAACGAGCGCATAAGCGAATCCGTCACAAATAAATCACGATTCATGTTTTATGACCTGATCCGTGATGCGTGTGAACACGGGCATTTAAAAAGCATTGCCGCCGTCAAAAAAAATTACGTAGTCAAAAGAACGACGTCGTCGTGTGGACGGGCTGTAATATAACGTTAAAAACTAAAGCAACTTAAATAATATTTTCGTTAGAACATTAATTTCAAGTTTCCTAAGAGCTTTACGGAATCAAAAGGTTTTTTCCGCATCCTGGAAAATTATGACTTACGACATATTAGAATTAATTCTACGATAATGCTGATTTCAGGAATCAATATTTCGGTCTGAAATACCTTTTTTGCACTCATGTTGTGTTGTCACTAGTCAGTTATCATAGCAACAATAAAAAGGCTTTGCTGAATTTCATGTATTTATTTTCAACAAGACGTGTATCCCGCGCGAACAAAACAAATCTGTAACAAATCAATGTTCTAAGTAATTCCAAATTCGCTTGAGTGATCGAATCTACCCCGGATCACTGTTCTGCTAGCCTGCAAGATGTAAGGTTGCCTTTGGCAGACCACCTTTACAGTCATGTAATCAAAAGTATACTATGCTGGTAGTACAACCGTTACAGTTTATGCATGACCTAAGGGGAGTTATCTGGTGACCATTTTATACAGGGGAAATCAACGGGTCGATGACGTTAATAACATAACATCACGCCTGTTACCTCCGAAGGGGTAGGTAGAGGTGTACCTAATAGTACACCCACATTTCGCCAGTTACGTTTTAAATCCCATGCAATAAGGCGAGACTATTGCCATCAACTGGGCACAAATCCAGACCTCAAATGCGTGGCTGCTACTGAGAGATTCCTAATGGAAAAACCCAATAACACTTTGCCCGACCTGGGTCGAACCCAGGACCTCAGCTCAGCAGTCGACCTCTAGACCAACTACCACTAGACAAACGATGTTGATGACGTTATGATTAATATTATTTTCTACTAAACATGCGTTAAAAATATTCCAACAACAAACTCTCATGTTTTTAGATTAAACCAAGATACCTAACATAAGTACAAGCTACGCATGCACACATAGTCCGTTATCAGATAATAATTAACTAATTAAAACAGCTACTTACCCAGTTTTAAGGAAATACCATTTACACAAGCTGTACAATTACACGGTTCGCGCTTGTTGCTAAAATGGTAGGTTTATCGTTAAAATAATTAGGTTTATCTATACTTGTAATAATAGCGTTTAAAGATGCATTGTAATTGCGTTTTATTATAATCCTTTCTTCGTCTGCGTAACATTTTTGATTGATGCTCCGCTCCTTTTGGTCGCAGCGTGATGTTATACATATATTATAGCCTATAGCCTTGCTCGATAAATGGGCTAGCCTACACTGAAATAATTTTTCAATTCGAACCAGTAGTTCCTGAGATTAGCGCGTTCAACCAAACGAACCCTTCAGCTTTATAATATTAGTATAGATAATAACAATAAAATTTTATTCAAAAATATAAGGTTAAATACAGTTTTTCGTAAATCTATGTCAAATTCGCCCATGATCTGTGCCTGAACTAGGTAATCCTGTGTTTCAGGCGATTGGAGGTAACATTAATTGATGAAATAATCACATAATTATAATAATAATCTTATTGATATCTATGTAAAAAGTTGTATAAAATTATAGTATCTTAACCTAGCTTAACTAATAAAAAATAACAAAATAACAATAACACGAACAATATTTCCTTTAGCACAAGTAATAATTTCTCTGTATCTTCATAGGACAAAGTTTGAAGAGCTTCCTTAAGGGTTTCCTTTTTTCTTGCAGTTACTGTGATTTAAGGAGTTGATGATTCCTTATCATTTAGCCTATTAAAATTAACATTAGCTTAATCATTTAGTAGCGGTCCGAGGTACATATAAAATTTGGCTGCGAAAGCATGTTTTGTACTTTTTTGAGGGCAAACTATATCTTTCCGTATCCTTTTAGATAGTTCAGTGCTACAAGGAAGTGCTGCGTGTTGTTTTAGTACAGTGCTCATTATAAATAATCGTCGAACTGTTAGCACTTCACAAGATTTATACAGGAGGTTAGTAGGGAAAATGAAAGGAACGACTTTGTCGACGGTCGGGTTAAAGTTTCTACAGAAAATACTTAGGTGTCTTAGGTAGTGGTGACTACCACATCAAACTGATTGTGCTAGTACGCAATCAGTACCTATGTACATGCATAGTTAAAAATATGAAACACATTTAAGGGAGATTGGAGATGAAATAAAAGTAACTTTAATTTTAGGAGAACTTTCTGTAACCAAAAAGACAGGTGTACCTACCAGAGATCAAAAACTTATGTTCAGGTGTAAGTATTAACTATTATTATGCAATCTTTCAAAAGTACTAAAATAATTTTCATTTGCAATTGGAGGTAACGACCTCACATACAATTAACTTGGGTGGCCAAATAGTAGCCAAGCCGCGCGACATAAAAATATTAATACAATAATAATATCAATCTAAACGCGCATCAAGTTGAACCACTCTAACTAAACGGAGCTTAATCACAACTTAAGAATAAATTAAGCATCACTAGTATGTCAGTCACGTCTATTTAAAATATTTTAATCTTATAAAAAAGTAATTACAGAACTTGATATACACGACACCGCAGTTGGTAGCGGTTGCTTGTTAGTTTTGAATTCTAATTAGTGACTCATGCGCATATGCTCGTACACTCAGTATACACTGTTCCTTTTTCACTTGCCGACATTGTAAATAAATATCAGATGAATTTTATGCTTTCTTATGAGGGTAGTATCAAGCAGCTAAGGTGGAAACGCCAAGGTAGCTCGCGAAATTCAAATATTCTTACGATTTTTGTAATTTGCAGGTCAGTGGTCAGGTTGTGTTGAATAAAATATGATTTTCGACCGTAACACGTATGGGCTACAGAATTATAAATCATTATAATTATCTATACAACCCTCTAAGTTCATTTAATGCCATTTAATTACATGAAAACCATTATTTCATGAAAACCCATTTTTATTTCACATATAGTCTGAAACTGACCTGCAAATTGCAAGAAAACCTAAGAGTTAGAAGATAGAGTAACCTAAGGGTTAAGTTTCATAAAAACATATTTTCAAAATTCCTATGTTAAGTGGTTCAGGCAGTGGGTTGACTAAGACAATCAGCTCCAAAATCATTACAAGATGTAAAGAGTAAGTCATAAGACCATTGTCTCGTAACTAAAAATTCAGTCCAAATTTCAAAAATATATTTCAAAATAAATAGCATCCGATTCTTTGGGTGTATACCAATACTTAATAGTGAGGTGCCTAATCGGCCAGGTGCGACTCTATCTATGTAATCTGAAGAAAAAACTTACTGAATACATTTGTGTGATACTGACAAGAAGGTTGAAGCATATTATCATATTTTGTAGTGATTTGGTCTTGATTGGATGTTTGTTTGGTTCGGAAAGATATGTAACAACTAGGAGCATCACTTTTCTGTTATCTCGTTAAAGATCGTATCAAGAGTCAGTTGGATTTATAGGCATTTATATCAGGAGAATGACTTTTTCACTCTTCTAATAAAATGTAGACGATTAATTAAAGTTTTCTTCTCATTAACTTGCAGCTGTCTCAGTGTTTCAGTTACGAATTGTTTACGCCAGCAACATTAGCCCCACTCAAATTATACTGGATTTAACTTTTGAATATAATTATGATTTTTATTCCTGAAAATTGCTTTTAACTTTACAACGGATAATTGTGGGGATCCAGTGCCTAATTATTGGAGCAGTTTAGTACTACTTCGTGCCTAAACATTGGTTATAGTAAGTAAAGTATCGGTTAGGCGAGTTCGTTACATCTGTCACAATTACAGGCCGCACCTGCGCGGCAAGCGGCGCGGGCGCACTCCAACATCACATTTACATAAAATGAAATCGCCCCGTGGACGATACGCCACGGAATTCTGAATATCCATAAATGTAGCTGCCAGCATACCGAGGGCCATACTTAAAAACAAAATTAAAGGGGATAGCCGTACGATAATATGAATTAAAAATAATAAAACAAAAAAATAGGAGTCACGGATCGCCTCGAGTAAGTTTTTTTCGAGTTTTTTAAGCGATGCCTGCGAACAGAGTTCGGCCGGTATCTCCTGACAATATCTTTGACGAGTTTTTTATGCGGCATTATTTTTAAATGAACAGATTATAAATGGTTGTTTGGCGATTTAACGCCCAATCTAATTAGGCAAATGATATGTGTTTTCTGGTAAAGATCAACGCGTGATGGCCTGCACTATTGTTGATTGATTTATATTCGTGTTGTGATTCATATCGACTGATAACTTTCAGTTACGCTGATAATAGAGATTACTTTGTTTTAGATTGTTTTGTAATTATAGTTGAGCTTTATTTTATAGCGCATTACTATAATGTTTGTGTATAACTTTGCTGACGATGTTGTTGTGATATATTATTTGTTTAGAGAATGGTTAGTTATGATGACTTATGAGTGTCTAGTATTATTATTTTTAATAAGTTGGCATCCGTTACAAACTTTATAAATGACTATGCCTGCTTCACAAGTGACAACACTAACTAAAAACATCTGGCCTGGCAGCAGACAAGCTTTTCTACTAAAATTACTGGTTGTGACTAGTCTTAAATTTTTAACCAAATGAGTTTTTCTCACATATATCATTGAGCACTATTCTCCCAGCCAATGTCGCCACTTAATGTTGATTTTAAAATTGAACGGAATGTTGTGACATTTTTATAATTTAATTTTCAGTTTTAATTTATTGATTTTATTGTTTTATATCTGTTTTTATATACTTATGTCTAAAGAATTTATTGCTACTACTGTTAATTAATGTTATTGATTTTTATGTCACTTAATCTTATTAATTTATTTTAAATGTAATTTTAATTTTAAGAAATTGAATTATCAACTTTATTTAGATTTTATCTAAATAATAATATTATGTCAAACCATAACTTGTGCATGTGGTGCTGGCCTGTAAGTGATTGTTGCACTTATAAAAGTATTATTAAGGAATTGATTGTAAATGTTTTGTGCAAACAATTGTTGACTAACCGAAATAAATATCGAGAAGACGAGACAGCATAAGTTGAAATTTAGGAAACGTGGAGACTGCAGATTGTTTGCATTGCATTGAACTTCGTTTTTTCTTTCACATGCAAAATTTAATGTAATAGAATTAAATAAAATCCAATAGAAGACAGTGATAATGTTCCGTGGTTTTGTTATTTAATGTTATAAGCGACTTTAAAATTATGATGTATTCCTTAAACTTCACTTGTGAGTATTCAAGGATTGAAAGGACCTTGGGCATTGTTCTGTGAACTCTGGACCAATAGACTTGAATTTTATTTAAATAGCTTATAATTAAGACGTCACTTTAATCTATTAGAACAAGTAACTAAATCGCCGGAGAACAGCAATAGATGCACTTGAAATATGTTACTTTGACCTATTATTCAAACTATTGATAAACCTAGTTTTACAAGGGGGTTTCGTAAAACAGCCTCTACAATCTTTAGTCGATTTTAGAACCTCGCCGGCGTAGCTTGGTTTAATAAATGTAGGTATGCCTAGCTTTAGCACAATGTTATCAACATGATTTACTATAAAACTAAGATTTAATATATTGTCATATGTTTGACTTGTCGTCCAATATGACAAAATATGGGAAATTGCAACATTTTCAATTGGCCGTAGCTCTGGTCTTCGGCGACTTTGGTACTTGTCGCGATAGTATGAATTGGGGAACTTATTGTGAGATATGATTTGGGACATATTTAAATTCTGATGGACCCTTTCTTTTACACATATTTTGTTCTTTTTCAAGTGTAAATTTGATCTTGGGGATCTTATTCCAAAATCAAAAGTCATCTATTAAATTATTTAATTAATTCAGCACTTTTTGAACGTGAATAGGCAGTCCCTCAAAAGCTAAAAAAAAACCGCGAAAACCATAGCTCTGCGTCACTTCATAGGATTCTGTTTCAATACACAATAGACTACTTAGATTTCCACTTATTTAGTAGAGGTGGTCTTATGCTGCATGTACAGTCCACACTAAGAAACACGTACTTTTGAAATTCGTGATAAAATTTGGTCTCTTAGAGTTGCCTTTAAATCAGGATCTATATATAGGAATATTTGAAACACAGGCATCTTTGAAAACTTTTTAGCAAAATAGCTTGAAGACCGTACACTTCTGTTACCTATGATGCATATGATGAACCTAGGACGCGCATTGGCATCTTTGTGTACAATTTTTTAAAACAAAAACAGTGGAACTTTTCGAATTGCACAGTTATTTCAAGAAGCTTCTGAGTTTATTTCTATGTTTCTACTACTCAACCATAGGAAAGCTTATAGCGAACTAACATTTTTTTTTTAGTCGAGTAGGGTTGAAACAAAATTAATTTTATCAAAATACTAATCAACTCTCCAGTTTTCCTTCTCAAAAAGATTTCTTCACCGCTCTTGGTAGACCGGTAGAGAATGCCCAAGTCATTAAATCTGCATTTGTACCTTTTTGTGTGAGACAACTTTAAATAAATACATAAATAAATTTATATCAATCCTTTCCACTGCTGACTTCACACAAATTATAGATTGTTAGGTAAAACAAAATACCTACCACTGAAATGAATAATTACCAGTTACATTTGCGATAAACTTCATTTACACAGAGGCGGACGCTGCTTCCTATTCGTTTTACTTTTCATGTGACTTTTTACTTGATAAGTAGGTATTTTAGTTAATAACAGAAAACTTCTATAGTTACTGAAAACCATGAAAAACGCCTCTATACTATTTATTCGTATGCGTAATGTTGAAGCTTTTATTCCTGGACAAATTGTTACTACCTGTTTCAAGTGTCACCTTTGAGGGTGGGTACTTTGGTAGGTACCTACATAAGTTTACGCAATAGCCTAGCACCTTCTAAAGTGCCAATACCATTAGCTATACAAGTGAGCTGAAAAATGGTGTCTTCTCTGCATTTTCCCGAGTGATACTGATAACATTATCTATACGTCTCAAGTTCATAAATATAATTATTTCACTGTTTAATTTACTGTTGCTACATAATGTCAGTTGATTATTTCTGTAGCAGTGTTAAATAATTTAAATTAAAGTCAACGATTTCGTTATCTTTATATCTAAACGGATTTCCAATTGCTTCTTCTTTAATCTAATAAACAAACGGACTTCTTTAAGTTTTTCAATTAACAGGTGCGTGTTAATGTATTTTATGTTGAGAAATATAGAGGTGTAGTTAAGAAATAAATCAACGGTGTATAACTTGACCGCAAGCTGAATCAATGTGTTTAGCCTATCGATGAGTGTAATGTGAGAATGAAACGAAGTGAGTGGCGAGTAACTTAGATGTATCTTGACACTTAGCTCATTGCGAGCACGTTTCATACAATAAAAATCCAATGAAATTAAAATATATGGGAGTCGCGGGCGCACCCGGGCTCTCCGTAAAAACTGTGAACCATTCAGCAATGCTGGGAGCTGCTTCAGCCAACATCATAATTTAACATCGCAAAAACTCGCGTCTTAATAAATAAATCAACGTATTTTTTCACCGTCCATAACTTAAGGAGCCGAGGCGGGAAATCGGATGGAAGTCGAGGGCGAAACTTTTAAAAAAGGAAACTGCTCTTGCGGCGTTCGCGCGCGCCGCCATTGGCCCGAGCGGCGGGGGCGGGAAGCGGCCTGCGCGCGATTGGTCGCCCGCCGACGCACCGTAGGCGCGTTCATCTCGAGACACGAACAAATAGATTTTTTTAAACAAAAGCAATTTTCCTATTCTTCTTGTTGTGGCTCCGTTTCTATAGTTTGTTTTTGCTCGGCGACGTTTTGTATTGTTTACAGTGGTCGAGTGCGCGACAATCCGCTGCCGGTTAATTCTCGTTGATATTAACAAGTCGACTCCTCCGCGTATTGTTTGCTGGCGCATGCAAATTTTGTAAAAACAAGCGATTGTTATGAAAAACAAGCACGCAGCTTGTTGCAACTCCTCGGCAATAGGAAGGTTTGGCGTGAATGTAATTAACGCGATACGGACGCATTGTGCGATGACAATAGGCGTCACAGCTCACAATACACCTGAACATTTCTTGCTGCTTCGAGATAACATTTACATTAACTAAGTCCTCATTATTATACTTATCTATAGGTATTCAATAAAACTTTAATGCTAATTGTCTGCAGATGATGAAACAACGAAACAATCCTGTGACAAACATTTCCACATTTTCTTTTAATTTAAGTACTGTGGGAATGCGTGTTCAGCAATTGGTATATTTTTTTGTAAGTAAAAGGAAATTTCAGGGAAACTCAATATTGATTACCTTATTACCTATATTCTTCTTCCCTAAGAACTGAAAAAAAGACTCACTCAAGCATAGGAAGGTTTTTTTATTCCAAGATAAACCTATCTCTTGATGACTGTCTGCACTTTCTATCAACCCTATCTAATATTTATGACCTAACTGTTGAAAATTGTGCAAATGACACAATGTTTAACAGTAGGTAAGCTGAGTGTTATGGAAGACAACCTGGCCTTCTCGGATTCCAATAACTTCCGTAATACCTATTTACAGTTCTCTTATATGAAGTATCCATGGGTCTCTCGATCTCATTTATTAGACACAGATTGAGAGCTGACCCCAAAGCACGAACGGCCTCATCAGTAAAGAATGATCAGCTGTCCAAGACATGACATTGTCAAATGCTAACGTCGTAGATAGATCGATCTATGCGTAAGTTACTTTGTTAGTAGCTTGTACTTAATTAACATGAGTTATTTTCGACCTTGGGTCTGCTTGATCATTCTGGTTCAATAAAATTTATTGACATTGTCAGGACGACTAATAATTTTATTGAAATTAAGTAAAGGTGCACAAAGCACATGCTTATATACCTGTCGGTTACAAAATTGAACTTCACCAGAGTCTTAAAGAGGTTTCAGGTCGCAAACCTCTATATTTCTGTAATTTTGTATCTGCCAATTGTACTACCGATATCTCTCATCGTCCAATTCCATATATGCCTCCACTAATTCCACCAGCATTTATCAATTAGTCTGCTAGTGAAAGTATCTCACTCTAGCCGAATTCGAGCGAAATTATTTGGATATCTGAATGCGGGTGAACGACCAAGTGTTAGTGTGCCAGTAGTTCCATAGTCTACACTTTATTTTCCATTTCAGAAATTGTTCCAAATACCTCTAGATCTTTCACCATATTTGTAACCATTACGCCCATGCAAGGACATTTCCATCTCAACCATAGATATCACAAAAGTCGTGTTTCATATTTATACAGAAACTTTGTAAAATATTCATTAGGTGAAATGCAAGTCGTGCAGCGCAAGAGATGAATAATAAATATCTAGATTGATATCGTCATATTTTAATCTATATCAGTTCAAACGTGCTTAGAATTATACCGAAAATAGGATCTGAAATCTGACCTGGGCGTCACGAAGTGTGGTCACTTCAAAATTGTAATTTTGACTCCAAATAAGTACTTCTTAAAACATGGTGGTCATTTAGGTCAAGATAATTTAATGTTTTTAGAAGAATAAAACGTTATGTCGTAGGTATGCTTGGTACCTACCTACTTACTTATGTAAATTATTCAGTTATTTCTATTTCAAGTTAGTTTATGTATAAGCTAGCAAAAGATTTTACTGCTTTTCTTAATAGATTTTAAATAAAAGGCAGACACATAAAAGTTGGCATTAATTATGGTTTGTAGCAGAATCACAAAAAAACACTATATGAAAGCTCTTCATTTAAAACTTTTAAATGTCGTGAGAACGCCATAAGCACTCTGAACTTCCAGCCAATAGACACGAGCACATCCGAACTAACCCGAATTAGTCCGAGATGTCCCGAGCGAGATCGTAGCCATTTTTCCTCCAAATTGCGCCCTTTGTTATGCAAAGCGCAGGCGCCGTGTGCGGGCGCACAATCGCTCGTTTGTGCCCCGCGCCCGTGTGACACGGCCTTATCGTGCATCGCACGGCGAACCACCACACTTTTTACAATGACTAGTGACTGATTAGAATATTTCATCAGTCTGTCTAGGCTAGGGCTGGGCAAACTACATGCTTTGCTTTCATTCAAATACAAAATACCAGGGTTCGAAGTGATAATTATCTTGATCCTATAATTAACAAAAAAAAAAAAAAACTGGTAAATTTCGAACCCTGGAAAATACTGTGTATTTAAAATACGATTTACTAATCGAAAATATTTTCAAGTCAAGTATTTAAAATACAAAATACATTCACAACCTTTGCTTGAAATACTATTACAAAATAAGTACAGCATCAGGTATTTGAACTACCAATTACATGTTACATTATAATAAAGTAATTGAAATACCATATACGTACTTACTTATTTGTATTTCAAATTTCAATATGAACCCACAAATAATGTGCAGTGTGTGTACCATTATGTCGTACTTATTTGTATTTCAAATTTCAATAACCCACAAATAATTCAAATACCGCCCAGCCCTGTCTAGGCCTAACTCATTCTATTTTTAATTACGCATTTAAATTCCAGCAGGGAGGTCGGGTGACAAATCTGTTTGGTGGATGTTTATGTGCTTGCTTTGAGGATATGGTCGTGATGAAATTAGATTACGATCTTAATGTTATTGTATTATTTAATTTGACTCCATTATGTCTCCGATTTGTGAGTTACGGTATTGTTATTCCTTATCTAGAAGATGAACTACTTAAGCCATAAGCAAAACCCAATCTACACTTATGAGTTATTGTTCTAAAAAACTCATTGATCTATTGGTCACAAGTGTGACTGTTGAGCATGGGGTTCGATTCCCAGGTCGGGCAAAGTGTTCTTGGATTTTTCCATCAGGAATTTCTCAGTAGCAGCCACGGAGTCTGGATCGGGCCCCTTTAGGTTCACCCCCTTTTACGTGGTACTTTAACCTGGCGAAATGTGTGTCTATAATTAGGTACACCTCTTTAGGTATTATTATTGATGTTTTGTTGTTTAAAAAACCTACCTACATGATTGCAAGTGACATTCAACCGCATTGCTAGATAACTTTTGCGTAAAAACTTTTGAAAAAGAGAGTCGTACATCAACACAAAGGTCCGATCACTCATTTCGTGCAGCTGAGTAATCTACAAAATGAGACCTCATTGATTTTCCTACATTACTAATTGCGATAGCGAAACAACAACCAACTTATACATACACATACCAAACCTCCCTTGTTACTTTTAACCTCCTTATTGAAGAAGTCATAAGGTTGACAATCGCCCGTTTATCAGTTTAACTGTCTCCAACAGGTATACTTTAAACGGTTTGACTGTTATCGTAGATCGTGCCAATGCATCATATTTGCCGAGTGTTTCGTCACAGATCGCCATCATATCGATAATGAAGCGAATACATTAAAAATATTAGCTGCAGACTGAACTGGCCATGTATTCGTCATTGTAGGAATAAATTATAGGCACCTACATAGATAGGGCTCAATTAATTTCTCTTTGGAATACGATGAATCAATTTCTTTCATAATATTGTTTATTTATGTTATTTGTGTTGTGTGTCTGTCTAGTTACAATTTATATTCGAATTGCGTAGATTGATTAATTTGTGTGTAGCTAATGAAAAGAAAAGGTCACAGATATATTTAATCATTTGTTTTATTGAAAACATTCATTAAACCTAGGTATACAGTCTACCTAAATATGTTATAAAACTAAAATTGCGTTTCGTGTCTGTCTGTATGACTATTTAAAAACTTCCATACTTTACAAAGGATTTTAATGAGGTTTTTCCACAATGTGTAGAATTGATTCTGGAATTTTAGTTGCAGATATTATACATACATTTTTAATGGTAGGTATAGCACAAAATGTATGTGGTCGACAAACATTGCCTTTTTTATTAAATGGGCCTACTCTAGCTTGACCTCAATCTTGTCCTGAGGACAGGCTAGATGAAGTCGACGATGGAACGAGCGAACCCAAAAGAAGCTATATCGCTACTTAAATAGATTCGGGTTATATGAACTCGGGAACATCGACGCAGGCAGGGTATTACACTCGTCCATACTTATTTTGATAGCACAAAAATCTTGATGTTTTGACTTGTCGCTATGTCAGTACATCGTTGCATCCGGAAAGTTGTGGCTACTAGCAGAACAGATTCAAGATTGAACTTTCACAGTTCGTTAAACTTCAGGTCTCCTACACAACTAACCTTAATACATTTCTAAATCTTGTAGGTACCTACGCTATCTAAAGTCCTATTCTGAAATAGAAAAATGGCGGCACTGACTTATTAAAGATATCTAGATAAGCAGAAGGATATACTGAATACAGACCAAGATCACGTGAGATTGGAAGCTGCAGTGTTTATCGAAATCATTAAACATACATGCGTAGTGCTAACTGACATTATACAGGATGTAAAGGACATCGACGCACAAACTGTAATCATTAGTTCAACTCATATATATTTAGTTCGAGTCCCCAGGATTAGAAAAAAAATTGCCTATCATACAAAAATTCTGTACCTACATGGTAGAACTGTATAATGTAAAAATGAATGATTTTCAACTCTGGTGTTTACTCGTCGTTTACCCTTGAACCGTGTAGATACTACACCTAAATATTATTTTTAGAAAACGAAAAAAAACATAACATAACATCACACCTGTAATCCCTGAAGGGTTAGGCACAGGTGTACCCATTAATACCCCAACATTTCGCCAGATATTTTTAAGTCCCATGTAATAACTACACTAACCTAGACTCCGTGACTGCTACTGAAAAATTCCTGATGGAAAAATACCAATAACACTTTGCCCGACCGGGGTATTGAACCCAGGACCTCGTGCTCAGCAGTCGCAATTACAACCACTAGACCATAGCGAAAAGAAAAAAGTTCAACTAAATCCCTCCCACTATCACACGCATTATACAAACGCGATCGATACAGAAATAAAACTCGCACAATCCAATCAACGGTAAAAAGTGGTTGTCTAAGGAAGACCAAACAAGAATAAGATGTCGTGAGATTATGCCTGTTGCCATGTTTTTACTCGAAGCCCGCCTTTATACGTATACTTGGCATAAATTTAAATTTGCCGTGTTATCGAAATAGTTGGGTAATTTATGAGCGACGGGAAACTGCATGAGTTATGCGATCGTTTGTCGTAATGTAATGTTTGGTTGGATACACGCATGTTCTGTCTAATTGCATTCCTTGATAGTTGATCGTATTACAACATTGTGCTTTTGTGTTCCTGGATTTGTTGGCTGATGAATTGCTTGGTGGAAAGGTTCTTTTGCTTGGTTGTGCATGATTAAGTCTGCATTTGTTTTTGGACTCGTCATTTCTGTTAAAATGGCAATAAAGTTGAAAATTGTTTGATATTTTATGTCTCTGCTTTTGTAAAGATAACTTTGTGATTACCATTTTTACCCTAGCATTCTGAAAAACAGCTGCACTATTTAGTTTTTCGTCTAGGCGTTGATATCGATTTCGAAAAAATCAAATATGTTTGGCCCAAAATTCAGGTTCGCACTTCACTCGCATCATAACTGTATGCCATCAATCAGTCATCAACATCGCAATTAATAGGAATTAAGTTTAATTAAGTCCTCTTCAGTGCCTTGATCTTAAATTACTTGCCATCTTAATCAATCCCCACAAGCGCACCACAGTCTTTCATCCACAGTACGCACAACAGCACAAAAAATACAAATATCAACCAATAATTTAATAAATTCAACATAATTGATTCACCAACAGGTCTGATCTGAACTACCCTTGCGGTCAGGGCCCGTGTTGATGGTCCTGATCATGTTGATCACGCGAGCCGTCATCAAGTCGTCACTGCGGTCGAAACAACTGGTGTTCGATGTAGTGGCTAATCTACTGCTGATCGATCATTTCCTATCTGTGTTCTTGCTTTAATGACAAGGTTGTTTAAAGAATTTGTTAGAACTGTTAGATCTGTTTTATTTTGGTGTACATAAAACAGGAATCGTTTCAGGAATATAGTAAGTGGGTATAGATCAGAGTGATGCTCTTTCTCTCTGTCTGTTTTTCAGTAATCTGGTAAAGACGGAAACAGGATTTTGGAATTATTAGTATCATGTTAATTATCTTGATATATTTTAAACCTTGATAATAAAAAAAATCTGAACACAAAACATTTACATTTCACGTGTATCCGAACGCGATTTTCCGTTTTCGTGCGTATCCAAACACGTTAAATGCCAATTAAAAAAAACGTCACAAACATTGTTTAATCAACAAACAGAATAGATACATAAAGAACCAACAAAAAAAAGATTATTTTTAATGCTAGAAGAATAAAGTTTTTCAAAGAAAATAATTATCTTGATAATTTCGAACCATGGAATTAATGATACGAAACCCGCAATGCTTTCAAGAATATTTGAATAATAAAAGTATTCGATTCTAGCAAATATTAGGTACTACATTATAGAGATAGTACATTTCTAGTCAGTTAATAATCTTTACTTGTCTATATCAAGCACACATAATTGCTTACATAAATTTATTATGAAACAACTGTGAGGGTAAATGTTGGGTTGCGGATTTGTTCGAAAGAGTTACCGTGGCCCTTGGCACCTTGGCACAGGCAAGTGAAGGAACACGGGTGGGTTTTAGTCAGTAAGAGTCATCAAATGACCTCTCCCGCTCCACCCAGAGCGGGAGAGGTCATTTGATGATTTCCCACCCAAAAAAAAAGGGTAAATGCAATTTTACTAGATAAACACCCTAGCATTATCAACTTATTACTGTCTTCATAGCCTAATGAACCGCAAAAATTCTAAACAAAAAGAATAAGGTACCGTCAATAACCCAATAAATTAACTCATATCTACCTTGAGTGCAAATAATACGAAGATTATGTCATAAACGTTGCACGTTGTAAATCGATTAATCTTAAAATGACAGTCGGATATGCAATTATAATGCACAATTTATATTGATAATATCCTTGAAGAATTGAAGGTGCCGACACCTGCATGTCTGCTTATGACGTAGCCACTAATTATATATTTACAAAATTGCACATTCTACTGACAGAGTTCATCCCAATCTATTTTGTATCTAACCCCCTTCATTTTAAGGTGGAAAACCAGTTGCGTGGGTGATCAATGTATGTTGGTAATGAATTTTTCACACCTGAATAGGCCCTAGCTTATGACGTACTCACTAATTATTTATCGATATAAAAATTGCAAAGAATGTTCTTTTACCAAACTTCATACCAATCAATTTTATATCTTACTGTCCCAATTTTAAAGTGTAAAACCAAGTGGATGGTCGATAAATGTATGGTGGTAGGGAATTTTTCACACTTGAATCGGCTCTATTAAGAGATATAGAGCAAAGTGGAGTGGTCGACGTTGGCTGATTAAAATTATTATTGTGTTTAATTAATCATACGTAGTTACGTGTGCTGTTTATAGTATCGGAACTTGCCAAGCTTTTTGCACGAGCAGGGTTAGCAATGCAGGTAGAACAAAATAATGTATTGAGGTACTGTTTACTTTATAAGTAACACTAGTGACCCGCCCCGGCTTCGCACGGGTGCAATGCTGATACTAAAATATACAATCTTTAAATCACTCACACAAAAAAACCGCATATAAATCCGTTGTGTGGTTTTAAAGATCTAAGCATACATAGGGACAGACATACAGCGGGAAGCGATTTTGTTTTATTCTATGTAATGATTTAGCCTTTTCTTAACTTTGTTGTGTTCACCAGTCACCATCATTTTTAATATCAGCACGTTTTTTTCGTCCACATGTCACTAATTTATTCTATTACGATGTTATCTATACAAATAAATTAAATTGAAGTGTCTGATTGTAATTTCAAACTAACAGCTTTATACTGAATACATATGAAAGTACATAAATACGACACTTATTACAAAAAATATTTTATTTTTGTCTGTCTGTCTGTTTGTTGTTCCGGCTAAACTCCGAAAAGATTGGACCGATTTCGGCGGATATCTAATGTTACAATGAGTAACTTAGGCTACCTTTATTTTAGAAAAAGGATAAAGGACAGATAGGGCTCTTGCAAAAATTAAAACCCATGCAGTTGTTAACTAAATCCGAATCAAATAGGGAAGTAATATTTTTATAATAATAATTTCACGCAGATGAAGCTTGCGGGCAATAGCTAGTGTTAAATAAAACCGTTTAATTAAACGATTTTTCTTTCTTGAAATTATTGTCCAACCTTACACTGCTGTCGGTACCCGTTGAGCGATTGCATCGTCTGCCTTGCGCCCCTGCGCGACGCCAGGCGACGTTCCAACTGAACTGCTACGCTCGCACAATTCACACGCAACATACATGCGACACACACATTAACAACACATATAGTAACAACTAGCATGTGCCCGCGGCTTCGGCGCGTGGAGGTCAGAAATTATATAAAAAGTATTCTATGTCGTAACCCAGGTCATGGTTTTGCATCATTCCCTCCCAATATCCTAATTTATTTGGGGTCATCTTATGAGTCACTCCCTTTTTAGTTATATCTTTTATTGAAATCTATGGTTAAAAAGGAGCCTGCGGCTTCGCTCACATAGAGTACGGAAGTTATCCCACATGCACGTCCTATCGGAATCTAAAATAACCTAGGCCATGGCCTATCCGTACGCCAAATGTTAGCTATATCCGATCAGCTGTTAAGGCGTGAAGGTGACAAACAGACAAACAAACTTTTACATTTGCAATATTAGTTAGGATACACTTACGTACACAAGTGTGTTCGTAACGCAATAATTATGATATTAATAACTAATGCTATGTAATTGACTCATAATTAAAGTGTAGACACGTTCTTATTGGTTGTTATTGATACTAGCAGGTACCTACGTGTTCGTGTATCTGTTTTATGTTTAAAACACACGCTTTAATTACTGAGCAACATGCAGGTACCTATTTTGGTCTAGTTTGCAATTCGTTGCGAGTGCGACCGACTCAAGTGACATTATATTGTTTTACGCAATCAAAATTTCACAAAAATACCCAGTAACCTAAGCTTAGCTTGTAACATAAGCGCTATTTATTACTCATCGACAAGGCAGTATTATCAGCCTATATTAAAAAGAGAGGTTCGACAAGTTGAAGGATGGTTTTTTCCATATTCCTTTCTGGTATCAAAGAAACATACACATGACAACTATTTGAAATATTTGTATTTCATTCAGTAGGTATCTTCAATTTTCTCTGTCCACCATCAAAGGAGATCGGGTCTAAGATACAAAGCATTAATTCATATATTAAACGTCTTTCATTCCTTTAACAGACTTCATGTAAAGATCATTAATATATTTCCTAAATTTACATCTAGATTTTGCTTAACTTTCTTTACCTAGGTCTATCGGCTAGCCAGTCTATCTACCACACCATCTGAGGGGTATCAAAGCCTAACCTTTGACTAATTAGACAACGAAACTTCTAAATCTTGATTGTCAATTTGTATAATTTAGAGCTAGAAAATTAGAGACATTTAATGTGCAAACCTATGTATGTATAGCGTATAAATACATTCTTGGATACATTGTGTTGAAGACTTAAAATTGTAGCAAGATCAATCTGTTGATCATTAGGTAATACATGTTACGTCGTAATACTCAATTGTGTTTCAATTTTGGTGTATCTACAATAAAGTATATTCTATTACATGTATTATGTACATTCTATTATGTATCAAATATATTATGATTTGTATGTATTATTTTTCTATTGTGCTTATTCTATTCAAAAATATGCCAGCCACCACTTTTGTTTTAAGGATGGACGGCCGGATTGGTCACCGTTGTGCGCTCGTTAGTACTAGATAATATTGTGCATATACCCGTTGTAATTTTATTTTTTGATATTACATTTTACCTAGTAACTGCTCAAGTAGTTTTATTTTTTTTTAATTATGTAGTCGATGGTGTGGGTGCACGGTAAAACTCTAATGAGTTTAATTCGACACCTGCAAGGAATAACATCGTAACTAATATTTAGCAACTTTAGAGGAGAGCGCGTTAAAGATTTCAAAAACCCTTTTATTAACTACAGTTGACTCTCACTTACAATGTTTTGACACTATAAAAATCTTTACGTAAAGGAATTTAGCCGCAGGGGTGAGTGCAAAATAAATCTGCATTTTTTGTAGGTACAGCATGAATATGATTGTATGTAACTCACAATTGCCTAAAACTGAGTTATGCATTGCAGGTGTCGTTATGTCGGCAGCAACTTGTATACCATGTATGAGTGTATTACTGAATAAATAAATATATAATAAAATATAAATTCTGTTCTACTCGTTATCATCTACTGCTTGGACATATGCTTCCAAATCACTCAATGTCGGTTAAAGTAAGCGGACAGAGACACAGCATACTGTTATGTAATGGTTTTTACAGTATCCCAAATACCTACCTACAATAACTTGCATCTCACATAAAAGAGAGCTTTTTCTAATCCTCACATAATGTGTGAAGCTCTATGGTAGGTAGGTAGATCATGTATACTTAGGTAATGTAACTCCAGCAAATTTTGTGACATGACACTTTTGTTCATTCAGATTGCTCTAAGTGAATGATTTAACACTAAACATGAGATACGTATTCCCAGATTTACAGTTAAAATACTTCCCCCACACTTGCAGGCTTGTTAGTTCTAAGAAGGAAGTTGGTTATAATTTATCGCAAGTAATATCAAAGAGCCCGCACGTAGGGATGCTCCGTTACGTTTTTACAAACACCGATACACAGATACACGACAATTAACCGATGGAATCGCGAATTCGAAAGCGAAAATGTTCATTTTAAAGTAATTTTCGTAGTTATTTGCATTGAAATTGAATTTTTTTAACGGCTGCGTCGCGTCCGCTCGCGTTGTGCGTACACGCATGTTCAATGCGCATGTCCAATTAAAATGCGCAATAGTACTTCATTATGTTAAAATATTTTTATTCGCCGCTCGATATGTAAAAGTTTTCGCGTGAGAATATAAAAAAATGTTTTATTTTCGATACTTACATTTTAAAACGTCGTAACCTTCGGCGTTCAACTTGTAAGTCGTTACTTTGACGAGCATTAAAGAAAGTGCGTGGCGATAAACATCTATACGATAACCCATTTTGGGTAAACAAATGCTCAAATTAGCTTTTTCTAGAATACTTATTTATAGTGAAATATCGTGGAACTATATTATAGTGGAATTCAAAACAATTGCCTTTTACGCAGACAAAGAAACCTATGTCATTAGTTTCACTTAAAACCTCTATTTCACCATAATTTTTATTTTATTTAGCTCTAAAAATCTAATACGTAGGTACAAGTTAATTCTAGAACACAAAAGGAGCAAAAACATCCACTATTGTTTGTGAGGCAGAGCCCACCTCTATTTGTAGCCTATAGAAAACGTTTATATTGATTAAACCATTTTTCAAACAACCAACAAGGCAATTAAACAACAGCAATGGGATTTTATTCAGATTCATCAAACCAATTCGAAATCATAATTGATCTGCCATGTAAAAAAATATAGAGGGCTGTTAGGAATGAAATAGGCGCCAAAAATACAAAACTAGAGCGATGACTGGCCGAAACACTTGGAGCCAAAAGTCAATTAACGATCGGCCGGAGCACGTGGAACAGAACCGACTGATAACGCAGTATATGGGAAATGTTCAGAGTAATGTGCCCAAAAAGTGTATATTTTTTCAAGTTTTCTATGGAAGCAAATGTTGGGAAATTACCTATGTTGACGTTAACCCGTAAGAAATTATGTTTACAGATCACGGATTTCTTAATGGATTCTAGGATTGAATAGGAAGAATCTGATAGGATCACTAATAGGAGATAATTTTGTGCATCCAAAGGAATTAAATCTTAGTTTGAAACCTCCTAACGCCTTAAAAGCTGAACCGATCTTGATGAAATTCAGGCAGACCACCACCTGGGTTGGGACATAGATTTACAACATTACATAGAAGTTACTACATTTTTTCCTGGTAGTGCACTTCCGTGATAATTCCCCACCTTCATAATATTCCTTCCTTTCATGGGGCGAAACCGCGAGCAAAAGCTAGTCCAGTGATAGTCATTTGAAAAACATTATTCTTTCTCGTTATTTACGTGTTAAAAATATTAATTAAAAGTTTGATTATTTTTTTCTTTAAACTTTCATTTCAGAAAAATTTAAAACTTATTTAAGGTCTCCCCAATATGCATAACATTCATTTAAAGAATCAGCATTGCCATCCAACGTGGCAACGCTGCCAGCCTTCTGGGCACTTTTCCTATTGACAACGATGTGGACGAATTTTTAGACGCCCTGTAATTCTTTTCCCGTTTTCATACTTGTACATATTTTTATTATAATTTTAGATCTTTTTTTGGGGGTCTCGATACTTAAATCGGTAACCATTTCAAGTTTTATTGGTTTCTCTAGCATATACTGTGTAGAATTTTGTAGTGTATTCGAGGTCCCAGTTGGCGGCTCGTGTCCGCTACCCGATATCGTTCATCCGAATTTCTGCAATTCTGTTTAGAGCTCACGCACCCAATCTATGCTGGATTCAGATTAAATATTCTAAATATTTTTATTTTCAGGACAAGTTTACTTTGAGATTTAAATGTGTTGCCTACTAAATAATTTTGGCTTAATAAGAGACAATTCAGAATTAATTTAAAGTCCTTCTTCTCATTACCTTCTTGTAAATCAAAGAAATAATAATAATACCAGCCTGCAACTGTCCCACTGCTGGGCAAAGGCCTCTTCCCGTACAGAGTAGGCACGAGCACTGATCACCACTAGGTTCCATAGAAAAATCGGGTCTTACTATGGGACCGAAACCGGGTTTTAATGCCTTAATCACCACGCTTGCTCAATGCGGGTTGGCGAGTTCAGACTTTTACTTCGCCATAATAAAAAAATACCTACCTAACGCTTCGAATGACACTTTTTTCAATTCTATTGGAGGGTGGGGGGGGGACGTTTCTTACCAATGTCTTTTCATAAGTTCAGGGTTCCTCACACACAGACAATGACACAGTCAGAAGCATAAGAAAGTATCTTTGCGTTTGCAAATTTATTTGAAACACTAAAGCTTTTTAATGTATCAAATAAAATTGCGAATTAAACAAAATTTTAGGCAAATTTTGTATTCACTGAGCTGCTCAATTATTTTATATGAAGTTGAAGTCCGCAACTTGCGCAGGCACACAACCAACCAGCCCCACCTTATTTATCCATACCAAGGTAACAACAATAATCCGTCCAGAGCCATCATATCACACAAGTACATAACAACCAATATTTACGTACACAAGCCACTTTTCCAGCCATAATAATTTCACGATCCGTCGACACGAGTGGTAACCGGCATCGCATCGTTGAATTTCGTTATCGCTACAACAATGAGTTTCTGACTCGCTGGCCATCTTCAAAAGTAATTCGCATTTTTCACGTAGAGAGGCGGGACCGACCCGTACCGTACTAGTGTACGTAGGTATGGACTTATGTAGTACTGTGTATTGGTGATGTATGGCTGTCCGTGATTGTGATTTTTGGGGGGGATTTGAATTTTTTGCTTTGGAAATTCCAAGTTTTTCTTTTTATTTATTAAATGTCTAGGTTTTTCAGTTATTTTGATGATAAAAGGGGACATGATATAAGGTTTCCAGGTTACAACATGTTTTTTTTTCTTTTAATTCTGTTTGGTGTATCTAGGTAAGGATCGTAGCAGATGGCGTTCTGTTTTGTTTCTACCTTATTTTATTTTATAATTTCTTTGTTATTTCAAGGTATGTTTTGTTTTTTCAAATTTATTCTACGCCGATCTTTTTCTAACCGTGTCGTTGGCAATCTTAAAAAAAATTGATAAAACTGACCAGTAAACGTGTAAGACACGTTCTTAATATCGTTGAAGATCTAAAAGAGCTAATGACGCTTCCTCACCGCGAGCAATCGCCTGAAATGTAACAATTCAGATTCATTTGTTTCTGTACAAAATCAAATCTTACATTGTTACATTACAGGCGAAAGCTTACTTAGAGAAATAAAAATCATTTAATTTCATCTGAATTCCATCGCCTAAAATTTGACTATCTGTGTTTATTTCGATGATAGAGACATAATTGATTGACAGATGATAGATGTATTTTATTGTGACAAGCCCGCCACACTATTCCCAAACCACTGCTACTCTTGACTGAAGCTCGACGAAGTCCCAGAGAAACAATTTAACCGTCTTGGATCCCGCAACGAAATTAATCAGAACAGAATAACGGAGGAGTAAGAACAATATAATTTCCATGGTAGATGTTCATGAAGTATCCTTAAATACATCTATTCAGATTCAGCATCAAAATATCAACATAAATAAGTACAAACATTGCCACGTTGTTATCGTCAGTTCACACTGTGATGGTCACAGGCTTTGTAAATCACCGTCCAGTGTCGAAAGGGCCTCGTCGTGTTTGTGACTGATACACTTATTATAACTTATTAATAAAATCATTATTAATTTAAATTAATTTTACGCTTCGAAAAGCTTCATTGATTGCTGTATATTATATGCCTTTATTATATGGTACTTATCGCAATTGGACTGGGTTATTTCAAGGAAGTCATTCGTTTATGTTTATTTAATTAAGTTCATTTATTTCGAATGGGTTCGAAAAGGTGTTTATAGTTTTATGATAAAATAGTTAACACACAACACTTTTCAATATTTTTCTACCCGTGTCTAAGATACTGAAAGAACATTTTTGGCGTTATGTATTTATTACTTGAATTTTAATAATTTAATTTTATCCTTGTGGCACAGTCACATAAAGTCACAAGAAAAATCGATGACCAAGGCCCAGTTTGACGTAGTCCTACGCCCATTTAAACATGAACCATGCCTAATAAAAACAGCTAGCTAACAACAAAATTCAGAACATTAAACCACACAATCCATAGCACCAAACATACGTCACTGGGGAATTCTAAGAGCTAGTATTTCACCACCTTATGACATTGAGTCGGCTTGCTCCAAGTGCCCATAAGGCGACCATACATTGTTTTAATTAATTGTTATTGCCTCTGCCATGTACCTCAATGGGCAGCTAGCATGAAAGCCTTAAACTCACCTACTTACAGTAGGCATTGTCACGAATGTACTGAAGATAAATTTTCGGTTTAATCACTTTAAAGCTATCGTTAGAAAAGGCTTTGTATTTCTTGTGAGGTTAAAGGTTTTTTTTTTATTCGTTGGGTATTTTGGATGGGGAGGGGGTGGGTTGGAATGTTATGTTAAGTATTTGTTAATGGTCGTTTTTATTGCTTACGATGTGGAAACATACATAGAACACAAAACTGTAGTACCAATTTCTGACTTTTGCCATGAATTGTCTGCTAAAAACTGTGTGCCTTATGGGATCTTCATAGGTAAAAATGACGAAAACCAAATCATTAAGAAACCTCTTTAAATTTATAAATTAATTTTCAAAAATAAATCCGTCAAATAAGTTACGCGAGGTCTGCTTTCAGAACGGGCGGTTTGACTCGCGTTGCCTGTAAGTGAGTGAATTTAAGATTTCTTTTAAGTTGGAGATAATGTAAAGCATATCGTTGCATGATTCAGGTTAGTGATGTCCAAATCCCACTTGTTAACTGACGGAGGAAATTGGCTGTCAACTAGACGATTCTGTGCTACAAGACTGCAAATGCTGCAAAAAATGTAAATCTCTCTGACGGCTAAGTTTTTATATCCTCGTGTAATTGGCAGATCACGACGCCCTAGACAACAAACCTACTTAATTACTCCTCAAACAATAAATAAAAAAACAACACGCAACCGAAATAATTATCCACCAATTACAGCAACGTATTAAAACTTTATTTTATGTCTAGGAAAACAATAAAACTACTTATACGACTAGAAACGAAGCCCGGCTTGTATTGGGTCCGAACGGTAACTCACAAACGAGACAGGTTGACGGACAAAAGGTTCGTTACTTGTCTTGTCTGTTTCTGTGATTGGACACAAGCAAAGCCCCAAAAGAATCAAAAAATCTTTCACGGAAAGATGTATAATTATAATAGTTATTTTTTGTTTTTTATTTATTATTTATTTTTAGCCAATTTATTTCCTCCACTTTATGGTTTTGCAACTTGAAGACTTTAAGACACAATAGATAATTCCGATATAAACTCCACATTCCAAGTTTTCGAAATAAAAATTCACCATGACATAATCAGAAAACTTGTGAACTACTACGAATCAAACCTTGACATTGTTTTCTATTGAAACAGTTTATTCTTACATACACATACAGACTTCTTAACAGTATTTGTTACAAGTAAACCTTTTTAAATTATCTTCGACATATAGCTATCTTCTACCCTGCATAATTAAAAGCTAGCCGAACGATTACTATGCAAATACGTGAAGGTAATGTCGTAGCGACACGACTGCTGTACCCCCGAGTTTAGTGGTCGTGATAGTTATGTGTGTCTACACGATGTATAGATAAGGTTTCGGTGATCGACGGTGTTGGCTTTCCACTCCGTCTCTTTGGTTTTTCGTAGGTGGAATGAGAGGTAGTGTCGTTTTATATTATTGGGTTGTAATAATATCGGTAATTGGAAGGTCATAAGTTAGTGTGGAATGTGTGTCTATGACCAGAGGGCCGGGACAGAACGGCAATCGCTTTCAAGCGATCTGTATTTCTTTAACTAATATACTTTCAACGGGACTGATATATAAATAACTGACTACGTCATCGGTCTAGTGGTCGTGGACTGCTGAAGCATGAGAATAAGAATAAGAATAAGAAATTTTATTTGCTCAAACATGTGTATACATACAGAATTAAAATAATACATGCATGCAAGATCTTAAATAAGATTGGCTCACGACATGCCAGCCATTTCTCATGGCATCTTTAAGGTACAAACATTATTTAATTAATTAAATCAATGATTTTGAAATTTTACACTTATACATTAAATAACAGTCACAGTTACACAAATTTCAAATTTTCAGTCATTTACATCATCCAATTATTTATTTTCCTTGTTTATTATACAATTATCACAATGAAAATTACATCACTTTAATAGACATTCAATTATAATTACATCTACAATATAGCTGAGCACATCTCAGTTTAATATTTCGGAGATTACGGGTATGATTTATCATAGTTGTCGCCCACAGGACTGTGTAAGGCTTATGTTTAGAGCTACAAAATGACCTTTATACAGTCAAATCACCATTTTTTCATATTTCTATGACTGTATGACTGACTGTATGACTGTATCTCTGAAAAAGATAGAGAGAGAGCAGTGATTAATCTGGTAGTCTTACCCTAGTGTCTATAGTCAAGTTAAAGTAATTATTTGAAGTTAAGTAATTACTTGCGCAATTTTTTTATGCAATAGACATGAATTTAAACTAAGTAAGAACCGTCAAGGAAAGCAGAGCTAAGAATTCTAACTTTTTACAGTTCCAACATCAAGCAATTAATAAACTACATAATAAAAATCGCTATCTTATATAATGACATTTACTCAAGTAAAAACTTTGACTTGTTAAAAGATACGGGTGTTAGATAAAAAAGAAAACAGCATTTTGATGTTGTTGAATGGTTGGCTGTGCCAAACAACGTATTAATTCAGTTTGGTACTAACATGTAAAATGTTAATTAGCTACCAACATTAATTTCATAACGTTGGTGAAACCAAAAATGGATAGAGCAATTAAACATTTCGCCCATAGCGATGTAATGCACCAATTTAACATTAACACTATCGGTTACACTAAGCAGATGAACAACAGAAATATATTTGTTTTGATAAGGATATTATGAACATGAACACACTTTTGTTTAGCTAACCATTATGTCCCACTGGTGGGCAAGGTCTCCACAATATTTTTCCAACTACCAACTTTGTGTTGTTTGTATAGTTTCGTTTTCAGAAACGAATCCAAAGCCAAGTCATCATTTCATATAACCTATGTGAAAAGAGTTTTATTAACCAGACACTCTAAAGGAGACTGACCAAGTACCTATATAATGTTTAGTCGTCTATTTTTGAATTCTGTAATAGTATTTTCAATATTTATTCAAAAGTTATACATGTGTATAACTTTTGAATATAGAAAGATAGTTAGATTAAGAATTCCGGCTAGTTTTACCATTTAAACGAAACGCATTTATAATACCTAAATCCGCCGATCACGCAAAGTTCAATATTATCAAGTTAAATTTTTAGTGATAATCTCATAACTCGATTTCTTTAATTTATGTACGCAAGGCACTTTTTCGTTTTAACGCATTCGAATTGAGACCAAACAAGGTCATTATTTTTCGGGGCCTAAATAGAGAAATAGTAACAAACAAAACTAAACACAAATGTACTAACAATTCCATTTCCAAATCTTTAAGTTGACAGATAAAACGTTTGGATACAGGTCAAGTGACGTTGATAACGTTACCGATGTTTTATTAATAATTGTTTTATGATTTTAGTATTATCAAGATATAAGTATCAAAATAATTATCATGATAATTGTAATTATCACTACGAACCCTGCGATTACGTCACACCAAGTCTAACCCAGAACCTCGCCAAACACACCTTCTGCGACACAACTTCACAATACCAATCATTGATGACTTTGTAATACAACGATGTTTCCCTTTCACTAATGATTACCTTCAACCCATGACTCCAAGGTGGTGCACAGAGGTGAATATCAAATCAGCAGGGGTACTGCTGACCTGGCTGACCGATGATTGGTTATTAAAAGAGACCTGATTAGGAAAGGCTGGCGATTTCTATTGTTCATTTGTAAATAATTTGTGTAATAAAGACAATTTTTATTGCAAATGCAATTACGAAATTGTTAAGGATAATAATTTTGCAATTACAATGTTAAAGTAATTTTTGTTCGTGGATCGTATAAAAAATGAAACATCCATTTTTGTATTTATGTAAGTACCATTGCTAGATATTTTTTCAATTTGTTAAATTATGATACTTAAATTCATATATTTAATAACATTTGACTTTGAATGTTTTAACTAGTATAAGCAATGTGTAGTATAAACTAACATTAATTTTGTATCAGCATACAAACTACGCCGAACTTAGCAAAGATGCCAATTTTTACCCTAAAGAACAAATTACCTAATGCTGGAAATCAATAAATCGATCTAGTGACTACATGACATTCCAAACAAATATGTACAAAGGCATGTCTTGAGAATATTGGAAACTATACGTACCAAAAAAATATACAGCGTGTATCAGAAATAGCTCCCCAATGTCAAGACGATTTCACAACGCAATCCACCAAAACATTAAGCTTATTGTCTAATGAAAAGTAATTAACTATGTTCCATAGTGCGGGGTGAGGGGAGGGAGGTATATTGACAGACAATGCCGAATGGAACAATCAGTGGGATGAGCTACAGAGAAGATGCTGAGTCAGCAAGTACCGGAGTCCGTAACTAGACGCGTGCGCCGACGAACTAAGAAATTAGTTAGTTTGTTTGAGCGTTGATTTGTGTGTGTTTCTCCGAAATGTGGAACAGGAAAATGGTTTGATGATGCTTAGCTGCTGCCGCTGTGCCGTGGAGTACCAATTTATTTGGTACTGATAAAATGCTTTTGTTATCACTGTCTATTAGGTCTAATCGAAATTATGTCTTTTCGTCTTGAATAGGTACTTGTAGCACAGCCTCATTTTGTTTATTAGGTACCTAGGCATCTATTTATTAGTACGTCATAGGGGCCATAAATACAAGAAGAAAAAAAGCTTAGATAGGAGGTATATTTGTGATGATTAAATCGATTTTGACTAATTATAAATAAATAAATTAAACATTATTTCAGACTACAGTAGATATTTTTGTTAGTATTTAAGTGTTAACAATATTACTTAAGTAATTAGGTTAGTATTGCAAATAACTAACAAAAAGTTCCATAATTACTACCTCTTTTTAATTTCCATTTAAATTAATTTATCGTTACTAAAAAATCACCCAAACAATTTTTCAGTTCCATGCAGACCGAAAGTTTTAAATTAGTTTCGGGAGAAAACTTGAAAAAAAGTTTCTAAATTAGCTAACTTCAAATACAGTCTCTTTTATAACAAAGATAAGAGAATATACATTTTCGAGAACTACATAGGAAGGACTAAAACACTTAAGTGCCTAACTTGAAGCCGTAATTTTATTTAAATGTTTCTTTTTTAGGAAAACTTAGGCATGTTTCTAACCTCTGGCTTTTTCAGTGACCACCTACTCCACCTACCTACCTGCCTGCCTGTGTTACCTTCGTATTGTCTACTATGTTCAGGCTTGCATTAAAGGCGTTGCACTTTCTTGGAGTATCGTAGAGTATCGGTAGTTAAAGACACTGTATTATTTTGAGCATTTTAAATAGTATTTTTTTTAATATCTGATGTGAAGAGATGATGCGGCCTAGGGTGGAGAACTATAAGAAATCGATTCACTAGAAATTTTGATTTTAACTGTGAAAATAGGGTATTCCTTTGGTGGGTGAGAATTGTCACATTTTCACCACTATATTTGACGGTAAGAGTGGCAGCTTTGATTCAACAAATCCTGCCACACTTACATATATCGATGAACATTATATTAACAAACCTGTAGTATTGGTTTTCGTTCGAAATAAATTGTATAGTAATATCTGATAATCTTTTTGCAATTCAATAGTCTACAACCTCAAAGATTTTCCTTGAAAAATCCGAACAAGATACCATATTCCAAAACAGGCATTCTCCACAAAATACAGAACACTACAAATCTTAGTCTTCCTACAAACAATTTAAACCTACAATAACTCTCGCACAGCCTCACCGGTCCATACCACATCCATTCTCCATAGGTACCTCTCAATGTGTTCGCTTAGTTAAACCGTAAAGACGCCGACATAACTTCATTGATTAAAGTTCATGTTAAGCGCACGTTCTCTCTGATTTGTGAATCTGTTCCGAGGAAGAAACTCGGTTTGTTTGTTAGTTTGTGGGGAACTGTGCAGCATCGTCTGTTGTATCTATTTGTTGTCTCAGAGTATGTTCTGTATAGAGTCTTCAAAAAAATAAAATCAGTATGAACTGGTTTGGAGTGTCTCGTAAGTTTTTGGATTTATGACGCAGACTTGACATTGCTTTGACCAATTCTGTCATCATTTTTCTTGACACAGATTACAATGTCCTGAAACTATTGGATTCTTGCTTGCGACGTGGAAAGCTGCGTGTTTCAAAGTACCTACATGCTGAAATTAAACAGTCTGTTTGATTTGTCTTTTACTGAGGCACTTACAGTATTAAGAGTACTGAACGGTTCGACTCAAAACAGGACTTTATAAATCATTAAAAATAATGACTTAACCTTAACAAATTAATTCCATCAAATACTTTTTAATTAATTTCACCACACCACTGGCCAATTCCTTCCCCTAACAATTGGTTATTAAACAGAGTCCTAACTAATCAACTTAGAGGAAGGGGTCCGCGGTCCGCACGCATGCGCACGCCGCGTGAAGATGCCGCGATACCAACTGCCGAGCTGGCCGTGGACACAGAGTAAGCAGGAGCAGAAGGAACACTTTCTCGTGACGATGGCTTGATCTTTGGTCTACTGTGTGTATTGCTGGGCAGTTGATTCCAGAACCACTTGTCTTTTTTTATATTAAATGGCCTACTCTTGACCTCAATCTTGTCCTGAGAACAGAGATGAAGACGTCGACGTTGGAACGAGCTAACCCAAAAGAAGCCTATTAACGCGCGACCTAAATAGATTGGTCTCAAAACTATTGTCGAGTAAACGTCGCATATTTTGTTGTGTACAAAACGACGTATAAAACATGACGTAATAGTCACACGACTAAAACGTAGTATTATCGTCACATTACAACCAAATCGTCGTATACGTGTTTCAAATTAATCTACTATTTAAAACAAATAATATTTGAAATGTAAATGTTATATAATGGTTTTTCATACTACGATATTGTCGTCCAAAAACCTCCTATGCGACTAAAACGTGACGAAGAACAAAAGTGATGTCGAATAAACGTTGTGGCTGAAACCATTTAAAAACGTCGCATAATTTTGTTGTGTAGACGTTTATTCGACGTTTACAATATGACTTATTAGTCACACGACTAAACTGACCCAAGTAGTTAGCTCAGTACCACTATAAAACTTTTAGTTATTTATAACTAAAAGTCGTATAGATTTCGGACTATATGACGTTTATGCTTGTTGGGAACTGGCCTATCCTAAAATCAAACATTCGAAGACCTGATGGGTAAGGCCCCATACCCTGCAGAGAGGAGGCCTGTGTCCCAGCAGTCACATTGCAGGCTGATTATGATATTTTTTAAGATGTAGGTGGCGGTCTCACTGACTTACGTCCCATCGTTGGGCAAAAGCCTCTTCTCATACAGTATGATCACCACGCTTGCTCAAGACGGATTGGCGATTTCAGACTGAATTATGTGATTTAAAAATTTGAATCATTCACCTTTTCGTCAACTAACTTCTGAGCAACCGTGGAGCTTCTTGCCGGTTCTTCTTCTTCGGTTCTCACCCAACTTTAGGCGTTTCTTAACTCAATGCGCTTTGGCGTGCCCATGTAGGTTTGTGTGAAATAAAATAACTTGAATATGAAGTTAAGCAGTTGAGCTGGTTATCGTACAGTGTAGACAGTAACCCTTCTGCACTTTTCTGCTCAGGTGTCAACAACGGCCGGCCACATGACGCTGCGCCTGAGCCGCGCGGTCGCACCTCGCCGCGCTTGCGTGTCACACTTGCGAAATTACTACAAACTTTCTGGGGAACTATTTAATTTTTCTTTTTATTTGGTTTTCTGGAGTTTTCATTTGTTTATTAGGCACTGCTAGTACCTAGTCCTGTAGTAAATAAAGTTTACTTTGATTAATTTAAATAGAATTTATTAAATCGTTTTTAATTTAGTAAAAACTTTTTGTGTTGTTTTTATTTTTTACCCTGACTGCGTGACAACAAACACAGGGTTATTAGTGAAATATTTTACTTGAAAATCAGTGGGTATTTCACAAGGTTTTTGAATTGTTGTCACCTTGAAGCATGAGTTGGTTACCCCTGAGTGTGATTTTACGTGAATAACACGTAAAATAACTGTACCAAACTTATTTAAAGTAAGTTACTATTATTACGATAAAACCCTTCTTACCCTTCATAAAACTTTTTCTGACTTAATATTTTTATTAGATCAGGGAATCCTTTAGGCTGACATATCATAATATCCGTCCTGTCAGTTCTTGCTCATTGTTAGTAGATTTCAAACATATTTTAGAGTTACCTCTTTTAAGTGGAGTCCATATTCCAGAAACAAATCACGCACGTTCGGTTCGTTACGTTCGTACTTACGCAGTAAGACAGAATTAGCATAATATTTAGTCTGTCTAGTCGACGCCTTGTTTGAAACTGTGACTTCTACCTACGTGATTTTAATTCTTATTGGATCCTACAAGGTCTACCTCTCTAGCTTCACGATAGGTTTCTTGCAGAACCCTTAAGCCCACACAGTAAAGTATCTTGAACATGTTTAAGATATTATTCTGTCATATCCAAATAATTGACAGAAATGGAACGATGTTTTAAATTCGTTCAGCGCTAAACGTATTTAGTGATTTATGGTGCATATGATCCTTAATCTACGTCCACGCTAAGTTTTTCCAACAGCCCAGTCTTGTCTAGGGTACAATATGATTCTATGTCTAGTTTACTGCCCATACTTGAGGCTTGGCGATAAATCAATCCATCAGAGCTCAAATCTTCCTTCTCATCATTTCACTACATGATTCTCAAACTTAATAATTTCCAACAACACGGTCATATCAGCACTTCTCCGTAACAATGATGGGAGGTGCTGTTTTACATCACATAATGAATCTGAGAACAAGGGAGCAATCAAACATCGAGGAGTGTTACACACGAGGCGTACGGACTCAAATTAAATTAATATTGTAACAAACGGTCAGTCCGTACGTAGGCGGACTTGAAGCGCAGAATCCGATGATTGCTTTCTGATACCGTCTTACGAAATACACCGTTAGTAGACAAACTAAAAATTAAAATAGCTAAACGGCCGGTGGTGAGGCGGCTAAGCAGGGCAATTGTAGATCCCAGCGGGCGGTTCGCCTTTCATTATTTTATAATAACTCGTATAGAGGGCGAGCGAAACCACCGTGTCATGCTGCCGGCCCACGGCAAATAAGCAACTCTTACCGAATTAATTGCCCCATTCTGGGCGGTAACGTCAATCTGGATCGAGTCAATCGGGTGATTGTCGCTTCGCAGAAACGATAGATCCGCTACTTATTGTTAGAAGACCTGGTTTTATCTGAAGCCTGGCTTGTTTGTTACAGTATCAATCTAATAAAAATCTCTCTTATCTTCTTCATGGCCATCTTTAACCGATCTTATAATAGGGTCGTTCTCAGTTACACTCTCGTTTAAAACATTTTTCAATCATACGTTTCCTTTTGCCATTCTTGATCTTATTAATATTGTAATTATTAGATCCTTCCCTGTAGGATTCCAGCATGATCTGCGGTCACAGTGAACAATTATTTTTCACAGAATTCACCATACACTTCATGTCATACAGAAAGTACCTGGGGATTTCCATCAACATGACGCATTTTTATTTAAATTCAATTTCAATTGCAATTCAATTACATGCAAACGAATAACACTACATTTTCCTGTTTTACTTTATGAAAGTGGATCAACGAATATTTGTTGTTTTTGCGGACTCGTTTAATAAAGTGACAACAAAGACTGGCAACGATGTGAATGTAACCTAATGCCTCTACATATAACCATCGATCTTATAATTTTCAAAACAACGCAGCCAATCGTAGTCTACTGCTGAAAATAGGCCTCTCACAAACTACGCCACAACACCCTGATCTCCGCCTATCCTGAACAAAAAGTGATGATAGACTCTCAAACCACAATTTACCCCAAGCACAATCTAGTTACCATTGTAACGAAACCAATCCTACACCACTACCACACACCAAAAAGCAACACCACTACTCACAAGGATATCAGCCACAGCCCACAAGATCCCATCCCTAGTTCACACCGATACACGGGAACTCATAACCAGGCGCCGCAAACATCTGTAGCGATGGATATAGCACTCGATCGAACCACAGATTATGCTAAGGCGATGTCGAGACGTGTCGAACGCCTATCTCAGATCGATATAAATCATCTTATTAACTATTGTTTTGGGAGGTGTGGTGTGAACGAGCCGATCTTATCGACACTCTGATGTGTTTTAAATTAACATAATAGGTTTTGTGAATGGATATTGCGTTTGTGTTTGTTGTGACTGTAGGCCTATGGGAACGTTTAAGGGTTTCGTTGCGTTTGGCAGATGTTCTCTTGTTTTGATCGAGTCTTGACGGCCCGATCAATTGGTAGTAAGCCCAACAGCTAGTAATAACTTGGGCCTGCAAATCTAAATAGGCAAATCATACATTCGTCTAGTCTACCAAAGGATTTTCTACCAAATAACATTTTTATCCTGGTTAAAACAATTAATTTAAGATAAATTGGCAAAAAATCGTGCATACTTCACTAGTTTTGACAACGGATTGTTTAGCTTTGTTTAACTCAAAATAAAGGACTGGGACAATAATTTATCAATTACTACTAGTTCAGAAATAACACTAAAGGGAAGGACAAATATAACCCTATGATTAATCGTAAAACATTATAAACGGTCACTTCTATTTTTGAACTGGACATTTACAAGCAAATGCCCCTAGCAATATGCTGACATAAACGTTAGGTGTAAACTGACGTATGGAGTAGGCGGAGGTTACGTTTCTACACCCACATTTGTAGATGAAAGTGTTAACTCCTAATATGATAAGAGTAAAGTTATCGCTTTCATCTAGCACGATGTGTCGATTTGTTTGTGATATTTAGAAGTTTGACGAAGGGCCAACATAAAATTGAGCAGTACAACCAAATGTGTTACAACTAAAGTTAATTATATTTTAGATTTTTCGCAAGGCTGAGCAACTTGCCCTGTTCTGTATCTTGAACGAATTTTAAGAGGTGATTGCAAACAGCAATTCAGAAAGCAAACAGCCAGAGAGCTGAATAACGCGAAATGTCTATAGTCATTTTGGAATTGTATTTTCCAAATACAAACAAAACAAGTCATACAAACAAAATTGTAAAACTTTTTAAGTGTTTTTTTCTCACTAATTCTTCTCCAATTTTCTTCAGCTTTGATTTGTAATTTCGGACTCATACTTTTATGAAATAGGCCTTATCTTAACGTTGAAATCGATAAATTTACAAGAACATCCCTTGTGAATTTTGGTAAGTGTATATTATTAACTTATTACTTATTAACGCTCGTGCCTGTACCTCCGTAACACTAAAAAACCAATCAAGAAGGCAAAATTATCTGCAGATTCTGTTGCCTTGCCAAAAACGTGACGTGGTAGGCCTATTCGATTACACATAATACACTGCAAAAAATCAAAGCATCGTTACCTAATGCGGTGTACATCCGTTTTCTGTCTCTTTGTACCCACATATAGCCTACTTACAAGATTCTGATAGTAATGTGTCATCGGCAAAAAAAACAAAGAGTTGAATGCCCGGCGAGGTACAACGAAACATCGAATTAGTATGTATGGAGCGAGGGTCTAGCGGCGAACATGAGAAACGTATGCCTGCTGACTCATTGGATGGTCTATCATCTCTGTACCACTGCTGTGAACTTTCGGGGATTTATTAAAGCTCTTGAATATATTTCGGACACGTATGTTGCTTGGAAGCTGTACATCTGTGGTTCGTAGAATCTTTTTGAGGTGCATTTTGTTAGTTTCACTTTAACAAATAGATCCATTTGATATCCGTGTTAATTAGAAGAATGATGATGGCATGACATTGAAAATGTATACTATTCTACTAACCTAACCTAACATTTCTTTCTACATTTTTGAAGATATTTTCTGTGACCGTTCTAATTTTTACACCCTGCATGGAACTGCAAACATTGTAATTAAAAATCATATGACATCATTAGGCTGACTTTTTCAAAGTTCATAATTATAATCTTTAGATCCTCTACCTCCCTAGCCAGAACAAATTCTGTACTTAAGAACATAAAAACCAAAAAAAATTCCTCACTAAATTAAATCATCATTAATTAAACACAATTTCCGATTCCTCGATACATTTTTTCCTCACATCCTGTATGGTAACGTAACAATGCAGCTTGCTAAACAGTTCTTCGGATCACTTATAATTAGCTCCATTTAATTCTTCTGTAATTCTTCGTACTTTTTGTTGGTCGTAGTGATGTGGCCGAATTGTTTCGTCGCGGTCATAGAGTTTGTGGAAGAGCCAGATCTTGGAATAGCCACAAGAATTGGTTTTACTTGTAACTGTCAAGTTGCGGTTTTGATTGCAGTTTAATGATTTTTGTTTCTGTTTATGAACGTTTTAAAGGACATTGTGATACAAACTTGTGCCAAGGAATCAGTACTTACATGATTCTTGATGACCCAGCTGTGTAGGGTCGCGTTGGTTTTATTAAGAATATTTAAATGGAACACGCTGGCATTCTAGAATGATGTTATTTTTCTTAAGTTATTTGAATAGGTTTACCTTATATAATTACAGAATCTTTTACATTATCGTTTGTTATAACATAACATCACGCCTTTAATTCCCGAAGCGTTAGGCAGAGGTGTACCTACCCCATTAATACAACCACATTTCGCTAGTTATGTTTGAGTGCCATGTAATTGGGTGTGAACCTATTGCCATCAACCGGACACAAATCCAGAGTCCGTGGCTGCTACTGAGAAATTCCTGATGGAAAAACCCAATAACACTGCCCGACCTGGGACTTAAAACCAGGCCCTCTTGCTCAGCAGTCACGCTTGCAACCACTCGACTTCAATCGCAGTGGCACTTGCAATCGTTTGTTATAAATGTGGTCATAATTCTTTAATTCTAACTGACCAGCTGGACCGATTTTTTCAAAGTAGCCAATCATTTTCAGAACGTAATTAAATATTGTTTCTACCAAATAAAACTAAAAATACTGCGTCAATGCTATCTCGATCTTAAGCCTAGATCTCTAAACAATAAAAGGCGTCTCTTCTAGGAAAACGCTACATCCGTGTGGCTGACCTTATTAGGAGCCGCGGAATGACGGGAAGTGATTGTCGTAAATATGATTAAGCTGAGCGCAGTTACTTCACAGAATTTGTTATTGTTATGATTTTAGATGGATATGTTGGGTAATCGCCTTTGAAGCCGTCCTTCTGTAGAACTATGACCGGATTACATGAGGCTGAAGGTGAACGCATTCAAACTGCGTTCAAGAGCTACCAGTGTCAATATACCTTAGCAATGGTGACACTTATAGCTCTTGAACGCAGTTTAAATGTGTTAATTGCGTTCAGTTTTGTCGGGTAAATTCGCTACGCAGGACTAGATGAACGTATGTTCGGGGATGCGTAACTACTATACATATCATATTCTTATATAAATAATAATATATTTAAAGCTTTTGATACCATATTCATTGTACACACCGCTCAGGAGTGGGAGTCCTTGTTAGAGTATGATGTGTTTGTCTGATAGCTTGTACCTAGGTGTAATTCAAGTCTCGAGTGAATGGGTCACTTATATGCTAGCGTGTACCATATTCGACTGCATCATGGCTGATCAGGTGAGACAGTGGTCAAAAGCGAGCCTTTAGAAAAGACAGACAATGGAAACTGTTCTTCTAAGGTATCAGACAGATGTGTTGCTGAGGAGTTTGTTCCGCCACTTCTTTTTCCTAGCTAAAACACTAGGAAGTGACGAAGGGAGGGCGTTTTGGGAGACTGTCTCGTGAAGCTAAAAAGTGCTAACTTTCAGCCTGATATGAATAAATAAATTACTTGAATTGATGTTTTACATACGTGTTTGAATAACTCCGGTGTGACCTCTTTCACCCAACTATACTGAGAAATCATGGTGCCCTAAGGTTCAGAGAATAGCGGGACTGGTGACAAATACGTATGTTGTGTGTAAACGTGACGAGAATCAGGATTATGTAGGATTGCGGAAACCAGAGGACAATGTCTTATAGGTTTGAAGGTTTACGGGAAATAATTTCAAACACGAGGTCACGCATGATTTGGAAAGATTTCAAATGATGACGAAACTCTCCTACATCTACTATTTTTGATGTTTTTACAGACCGAACTTTTTGTCAAAAAAAAAAAAAAAAAACATAAGTACAACCGAATTGAGAACCTCCTCCTTTTTTTTAAGTCGGTTAAAAATAGTGACGAGCTCAAAAATTAAAACACGTTGCCTAAAATACTTTACATCACTTGATAAACTTAGGTATTAACTTATCGATAAGCTCGTTTAAACCATATACTAACTAAACCTTCTTTACTCCATGTACATTTTTCATATCTATACAGCATCAATTAGACACTACCCACACTCTATATACTAAAAGTAATTACCGGCTAGACTGGAAACCGACCCCAACATAGTTGGGAAAAGGCTAGGCAGATGATGAATGACCAAAAGAAAACGTGAGCGATACGAAAATAATGTACATCTAAGTAAGGTAGGTCAGACTAGCAATTTTATCATTATTCATTTAAAGATTAATTTTCTTAAGCAGCTGTCAGTCGAAGCTGTGATGTTAATAAGTCATAAACTCGTAATGGTTCACAGTTAATGGTTGAGTGTGATCATCGATAGCGGGGCTTGTTACTGTTATCTGTATCGGTGTTACGGGCTTCGGTATAATTTGTTGCGTAGGTTTAAAAAGGCAGACCTAGGCAGGCAAAAAGATGAAACAAAAAAATAAAACTTCATCTCTATCAATTCAGAAACTGGAAGATATTTAAAGATTTTTAAAAAGAAAAAGGGATGAAAGTTCCCGCAAACTAACAGGCCAACTTTCTTCACCTCCAAAATTTTTAAAAGAATATATACGATGGTCTGAATCTCAAACGCGATCGTTTCAACAATTTTTTTGCCCATATTGGAAATCACTTAAATTCTTCATATCTTCAAAACTAATACCTATTCCAAATATAAATATTTGTATGAATACCTTGTATAGATGTTAATCTACGAGTATTGTTGTAGTAAAAACGCTGAGCCTTTTTAAGTGCATGAAAGCCTTAACACCAGTTATGTGTTCATAATTGTATTTACATTATCGATATAAATATTTTATTTTCGTTACATATTGTTTTAAATGTAGGCACCTTTAAAACTTAAGGGGTATAAAATTTAAGTAAGTATTGATAATTATGTTTTAACTTAATTCCTAAGTGTCAAAATTATGATATTTTTGACTTGTAAAGTGCAGTTTTCTGATGGTATTTTTACCGTTTAACCTTTATTTAATGTTATTTAATAAAACGTTATACTTTATACTTTAGGAATTAAATCTTATCTTATTTAGAGATGGGAGGATTTTGGGTTTTGCTTAGATTTACATTGTTGGCCTTTTAAAATTCTTAAATAAGTAAATTGAAGAAAACAACTGAGGGAAACCTTATGAAGTCACGAAAACGCAAACGCGATTTTGGTTATCAATGCTTTTTCGTATTCAATCTTATTATAGAAAAAGGATATTTGCTCTACTGTGGGTCCATGGAAATTTCAAAAACTAGCTTGAGCCAGCGGCTTCACCCGCGTGGTGTTCGATAATTGATCCACGGGATCGTCTTACCGGGATAAAAAGTAGGCTATGTGCTATTCCAAACTATAATCCATCTCTGTGCCAAAGGACCATGGGCAAAAATGTATGAAGTCTGGGCTCACCCACCAACAGAGATGAGATCACTTAAACTATATTTGTACAACACTAAATATAAATATATTAACTCATTTTAGTGAAGAATCCATGGGGTTATTTTGCTATAAATATTTTTCTCCTACCATAAATAAGCTTTATTTCTGCAAAGTAATGCTGTTTTGGCATTGTAGTTTTTGTTAGTTGACATCTTATACTAGTTTTAATTCCGTGTGCAAAAACTACATTAAAAAAATAAAACAGCTTTTATCAGTTAAAAATATTTTTACTAACATTTAAATTTTATGACTACCGATTGTCTTTTTCTACAAAACATAGGTGCATATCTTTTTTCTGCAATGGAATTGAAGGTGGTGCCGATAGTAACAATTTAAGTACGTACAAAATCCTTTACAATGGCATAATTATGCCATAACTCTGTTGGACACTGAGCCCAATCTGACGCATGGTCCTTTCTTCCAGATCCGTTCAGCTGTTCTGGCGCGATTGAGTAACAAACATCCATCAATCCAAACTTTAGCATTAATAATATTAGGTAGTATAGAAGTGTAGATTATAGTTTAGCTCCTTGAGTGGTATACGATCAACTGGCTCGAGGTTGTTAAACTTTTAAAACATGTAAAGATATTGGTGCGTCTGAAGCGATACAAAGTTACACTTACCGACCCACCTTAGCTGTTTCCACCCATTACCAGCGCACATTTCATAATATAATACTTATGAATACAGCTTGTCCGAGGTGATTAGTAGTGGGATTGTCCAATAAATAACGTCTCATTATAATGGCGGCTCCACTACAGATCGGTCGGTATTTCGCGCGCCCTCGCGCTTTGGGGCGCAAGCGCAGGGCCGCAGTTGGATCTTGCGCTGAAGTCGAAAATGAAATTATATTGCTCATAATTGAGCGTCTTACAACGCAAAAAACTGTTGCAGCTTTAAAAAGCCCTTGAAAACAAAGCTAAATGTCTAGTTATTGGCTTCTGGTTAAAATGAATGACTGGCAGACTTTTCAGGAGCTTCGTCAACAAATGGTTTCTTAAGCACGTGAGATTGAAATTCTACGGAACGATGTGAAAAATGGATAAAAAAATGTAGGAATAGAAGAGCATAAATAGTCTTCGTTGAGTAGATATAGCCATACTTCATGTGCATGTAAAAGCCGTTGCAGTTCGAGTTTTTTTTTAAGTTTGGGGCACTTACCCTGAACGCATCTTTTCTCGCCTTAGAACTTCCCATCTTTTTAGCAGCAGGTACTCCTGTACAGGGCGTGGTCTTATCGTGCCGGCGAAACTTAGGACTGTAAAGGTCAAAAGATAGAAATTAGAGGTGGTTTTTCTTCCTCGTGCATTTTCCTCGAACATAAAACTATAATCTCTTAATATTTTTACTCTATAACCTCCCATCTTTTTAGCAGCAGGTCAGTGGAAACTTTACTTTGTTTTAAGAATATCATCACCACTGCTCCCAAAAAACTGTAAGAAAACTTGAGGAAACCGGCATGTACAAGAACCAAAATTTCAAAGACTTGTGACATCCACCAACATGCACCAGCTCGCGTGGTGGCTTAAGGCTTGCACCCTCTCAAAAAGCTAAGGCCTGTGTGCCAGCAGTGGAACATTGCAGCCAGATTATGTACGCACTCCAGGTCCGCTCCTGCTTGGGGCGTGGTGGTCGTGCAGGCGCCGCGGGCGGGAGGCGGGCGCGGGGCGAGCGCGTGCGATAAATGGCCCGTCCGAGTGCGCCGCCGGCGCATGCTCTGCTTTGCGCACTTTTGTTATGAGTGCTGAGGCTGTTCTGCTGGCCGAGCGGGTTTCTTGAAGGGATGAGTTTTTTTTTGGAAATTTTCAGTATGGGAAGCTACAAACACACCTGCGTTACGGCAATATACCACTATAGAAGGTATTTTTTTTAACCGACTTCAAAAAGGGAGGAGGTTCTCAACTCGGTTGTATTTTTTATTTTGTGTTTGTTACTTCATATCTTCGTCATTTATGAACCGATTTGAAAAATTCGTCTTATATCTGAAAGGATATATGTACTTTCAGATGGGTTCCATAGAAATTTTATAAAAATCGGTTTAGTAGTTTGGTTTTTAAATCAAAATAGCCGGAAAAATATGTCATCCAAGTAAAATAAATTGCAACACAAGGATTTGTGTGTGATACGATAACTAAAAAGGGTAAAATAAAAAACAATAGTCACCAAATTTCGAAAGTAAAGTTATTTTCCACTTTTTTGTGTTTTTTTTTTTGGAAGTCGGTTATTTTTTTGTGTCCAGTGGTTTATTTGATGATCAAGTTACGTCAAAAATCTTTAATTGTATGTATCGAACGCTTGCTTGTAATTGAAGAATATTAAAGAAATATGAAAAAGGTCAAAAAGTCAAAACATCAGAGATGCGTCAATACACGTATATAATTCTGTGATATTGGTTTCTTACTTTAATACCCCATCAGAAATAACGTTGCTGTTGGTATTGATAATGTGTGCCTACAAATGAAATGAAATGATTTTTTTGTATTTGCTGGAATAGGTCGAGTTTTATATACAGTGGCTCAAATAATTCGCTAGATCTAGAATGCAAAATTATAAAAAAAAAATAGAATTAGTATGTTATAATAATGAGAATAAGAAAAGTTTCGTTACTATTAGTTGGGTCTGTGCTTCAAAAGCTCGTTTAGTAAAAACGACCCTTAACTAAAAGTCGATACCTGATTTGCTTTTTATCACAAGCGTTTGAGCAATGGCGGATATTTGTCTCGAAATAGCTCGATATGGATACATGCTTATTACTTACAGCATAAATATCAAAGTTTTACATATATAACCTTGGTCATAAATATAGGGGGCGGGTGAACAATAGAAAGCTTGTTAAATTACATCTACAACTTACAAGACTGTTGGAAGATCGTAAATCAGAATAAACTTTGCACTTCTAATATATTTGCGAGGAGTAATATCCGTGTGCGGCGGCGATTGGATTCATCTTTCAGTGTTGTGTAGTTGGGGGGGATTCTAGCAATGTACTTACATGGCGTAGTAGGATATGTAGGTAATATTTAATAACAAGCCATGTCGATTTCCTAAAAAGTCGCGTCAATTAAAGTATTGAACAATACGAGTTACTGAGCAACAGTCTGTTGTTGCTGTATCCTCACTGGTACATCTGCGAGGTTAAGCAACACTTGCTGAGTCCGTGGATGGGTGACCATCGTTATATACCGTGACCCTTCTGTGCCGCTATTGGTCCGAGCTATTAATCCCGCTAAGCTAAGCTATTGGTCCCGGCTGCCATAAATGTAGACCTTTCACTGTCGTTACGGATTGTCTGGAGTGTGAAAGTTGGACAAATAGTCTTACCTACATGTATCGTATTACGCAGTAACTGAGTTGTGCAGTTACATGTAAAATGTTAGTGTTCCAGCCGGGTAAACTAGAAGCCAACCCCAACGTGGTTTGATAATGGCTAAGCAGGTGATGTTGATTGTGTTGTGGGATAAAATAACTTCGTCGATTTCGTCGAACGTTCGCAAATCTAATAATGGTTAAGGTAAAGTCGGTACCTATTTGACTACTGTCGTCTACAACTATTTCACAATTTTCAGAACCTACTTAGATGTTTTGTCATGAATTTACTTATCAACCTAACTGTTTGGACTTGGTGACTTAACCAAGAGGCTTGCTGGTTTAACAAATGAGCTAACAAGCATTTTCCTTACTAACCGTCTACATGCGTAACGAGATGCGACGCGACAAGCGACATGCGCGTACATATATTATGTCTTTTTTTCCTTCGCGTGAGTACCAATCGCGTTTAGTGGTATTTATTAGTGTCTTTGCAATATTTTTTTTTGTTTTCTTAGTACAATCATTTGAATTCAATTTCATAGATTTCGATGTGCTCTTTCCGAATTTCAACTTTCCCTCCTCGTATCTTTGCCACTCGCGCCGCCATATTGGAAAATTGGCGCCTAAAAGCAGTATTAGACAATATCTCCTTTCCAATTCATTTTACTATATTGTTTAAAAACTCATTTCCGATGTGGCAAAGTTGAAATTTGGAAAGAGCACATTGTAATCTATATTATTACCCCTTTTCCAAAACTCCTGGAATACTTTCTAGGTAACCTCTTTTTTTATCAAATGACTGTAATACCTCCTCAGTCATTGAAAGTCAGTTGCCAAGCGGTTAGTACCTCCTTGGACCCATGTTGTGCACGATGCAACGAAACAACAAAATTGACCACGATTTTGGCACACCATTCTACACAGCCCCAAACCCAAATCGTGTCCCAAGACCCACCATCCAATCTCCAGTAGGTGTGAATGATAATTTCTTTCATCCTCACCAGTGTTATCATTTAACAGTGATTCATATCTCGCGAGGTGAGCCTGGTTTAATAAACAGCGATAATTAAATGTTGTAACTTGAGTTGTTTATGCCGCATGCTTCGGGACGCCGGTGGAGGCCGGGGCTCCGCCCTCTAGCGCCCGCCTCGTTATGACCGTAAGGGATTAACGAGGATCTTGTATTGTTGTATGTTACACTTGTAAAGGAGTTTTGTTGTGTTGGATTCGGTATTGATGGGAGATTCTGTACAAGTTGTTAATGTTTTTAATCTTTATTTACGTGTTATCAGCGTCACAGCATTCATTCTTTGTTTAAATCTCATTCTTTTGCGATATTGCAGCCTATATTCTGTGTCCATGTGAACGGGAAATTCAGTTTACAATAACCTGTGGATTTGCAATAATGATTAATAATTGTGAACATGTTTAAACAATGTTTTAAAGTGAGAGGTACCTACTATAATTATTGGAATTTTCCATCCTTATTGCTTTAGTCTTAAACTGGAGTTCTTGGATGCAATGATATAGAATCTACAAAGGTAAAACGATCATCCTGTTGATAGAATATTTATGTTGAAAACAGAGCTATGTTTCATGTCGCCATCATGTCAAAATTAAAACACTGGTGTTATTTAAAATACAGGTTTTCAGATCACTATAATTTATGAAGTGCATGAGTGATGACGCACTATTAGCCCATAAATAAACGACCTAGGGTCCCTGTTAAAAGCCTTTGCCCGCCTTGCCTTGCGAGTTTTCACATAAAAAATAAGATGATAAGGTTTATAAATGACCATATCATGTAGGCACAAAGGTATATATATTGAGGTTTTTGATATAAGAAGATCATAGAATTTTTCAAAACTTACATCAAGATTTCAATCTAGTCCTGTTTACAATGATGAGTTTAAATGCGATCATCAATTTGTATGGTGTACATAATAAATAATATTCTATCTATCTATCAGAGTCTGTTTTCCAGGTACATTTTTCCTAGATATTCAACTAAGTAAATTCATGACACCGGAAGACAGATGGCACGATATCCCATCAACTTGACCCGAAACGCTGCAGATCCAATCTGTCTAGATGGGGTGTAATCGACCTATGTCGGACACAATGCTCGTGTGGAGCCTCAACACATGATATGCCACACTTTCTCTATTTGCACCTTCCAATACTTGAATAAGGCAAACGACAGAGCTGTCCGGGTTGCTAAGTACTGGTCGAGAAGAACATGACCCATAAGCATTGCAGACATTTTTATTTTGGTTTCTAGCTGCCGTTGCTGCCTAGCAAACAACTTATATTCTTCCCTAATTTGATGTTAGGTGTATGGATCGGTTGACTTAAAATCAAAACTCAAGAGACAACTGAAACATTACTTACCTAAGATACAGTACGTACTAAAACTAATCTAGGCTTCAAACAGTACCATTATAACAACACAAAGAATCCATCCCATATAACAATCTAAATGACACCCACGCTACGCCACTGGAGCCAGCAAAACCATGTAACACAGTACGCAAAACGAATTTTAAACTCATTTCTGTTCCAAATCTCAAGCATATTGCTAACAAATCACAGGCGAATGGGTCGTTTAGCCACCATTTGTTGCCCTGGGAGCGACGCGGGGAGGTAATTGTGTTTACAATACACCCCCCCTTGCTTACCACCCCCCTTCCGCTCATTTCTCATCCTCAAACATCAGGGCAACGCTTAGCGATTTCACCTCGGGAAATCTGGGGAAAAGTGGAAAATGCGGTGTTATGAGAGAGGCGCCGATAGCTAAATGTTCGCCGTGTTCGGGTTCGCTTTTGTGTTCCAACGAGCTGGCTAAGTTGGGTTTAGAATTGAGAAGTACCTACAGGTAGGAGGTTGAATTTTTGTTGTGCGTTTATTGGTAGTACCTAGATGTCATACTCTTGAACGAAAGGTGGTGGATGGATTTTGTTTGTCAACGGCCATTTCGTAACAGCTCATTCACACGGCTTCCGTCATTGACGACCCGTCATAAAACACGATACGTCGTAACGGATGGACGTCGCCATTGCATACGGAATCGTGTTTTATTACGATCCGGCAAAAAAAAAAACAAATTGGTGTTCACATTAGTTCCGTGATTTTTCGGGAGCGAGCGCATCACCGAATCCGTCACAAAAAAATCACGATCCGTGTTTTTGACGTACCTGATTTTTAAAAGAAATTACGTGATTCAAGACGTGTCTGTGATTTTTCACGATTCGTGATGCGTGTGAAAACGGGCATGTAAAAAGCATTGCCGCCGTCAAAAATATTGACGGATCGTGAAAGAAGACGTTACGTCAAAAAACACGGATCGTCGTCGTATGAAGGGGCTGTAAGTCATGCATTCAACTGTTTATGGTTGCAGCACTGGAAGCTATAAAATTTACTGACAGGCCTCATTCTCGATGGGGTTTCAAAGTGGCAAATTTACAGGAACCTCAGGTAATTAATGAAAACGAAGAGACTTACTTAAAAATAGTTGGCTAAATGTAAACTTTCTCGTTTTCTTCTTCAAATTGACGTACCTCACGGACTTTCATCAACTTTAACTCCTTTTAGGGGAAAAAAACTCCAATGGTGCTCTTTTCTTACTTCCTCGAACAAATCTACCTATTGTCGCTATATTTATCTTCTTTCTTTCTTTCTTCATCATGTATATATTTTACGTGATTGTTATTTGTTGAGTAGATTTTATAGAGAGAAGCAGCTTTAGCGTTAAAAGTAGCTTTTCAAGGGACACTTTAAAGTAAATAAAATTTACTTGCAAGTAAATTTTATTTAACATAGGTTCATAAAGCAAAGAATACTGTAGGTATAATGTAAGATGCATACCAACACTTTTTCAGATGGCGTGTTATTAGTCACGCTTCTCAAATAAAACTAACAAAATACGTATGTACTTACACTTTACGGAGTAAATTATCTGAGCTGTGAGGTATTAGTTAAAAAATGCCAAAAAAACTTAAACAAAGGCTAAAAATTCCAGCTACACAATAACCTTGGTGGCTGCCATGGATTATAAACGGATGGAGCGCTAAGTTGAAAATTTTAGTTACCGAACCTGTTAGTAACTCTTTTAAGTTTTCATTGTGCAGGAAAATAGTTTTGAACTTGAATTCAACATCACTATAAATTAGGTTCTTTGTAAGTTAGTATTTAAATTGCAAATAGAATAAAAATGTGCGGCGTGCGTGTATTAACAGATTTATTTGTACATGCACAAGGCGAAACTAGTATCATCATCTGCCTAGCGTTTTCCCAGCTATGGAGTTGGGATCGGCTTCTAGTCAAGCCGGATACAGCTGTATACCAGTATTTTCCATGGAGCGACTGCCTATCTGACCTCCACAACCCAGTTAGGACTGGGTAATACGGTACCCCTTGGTAAGACTGGTTGTCAGACTTTCGGGCCACTGACTACCTGTAACGACTGTCAAAGAACTACAAATGACAGCCGGGACCAACGGCTTAACGTGTTTCCCAAGGCACGGAGGAAACCCGATAGGTAACAGGTGGTCACCCATCCACAAACCAACGTAGGCAAGCGCGGCTTAACCTAAATATTGATCCGAGTGGTTGTTATTATTTAGCCACGAGCTTCTGGCGAAACCATGCGAATCTAGTACGTAAGGATCTATTGGTGCAATGGCGCTTTTGTCATTACTGCCAACCCCTATAGGAAAACAGTGTATATTTAATTATCAAAAAAAAACAGATCTAATTAATGAACGCTGACAATTTTCTACAAAACAAAAATTCGACGAAGTAAGACGATGACCTTGTGACAGACATAACACGTACTTAACTAAAAAAAATTAAAGAAACATAATATTTTCTTCAAGAAAATCTTCTAAATTAACACTCCATTCGCTCCAACCTCATTCCGTCATAACCACCTTTAACGAGTCCGGGACGATCGTCCTCATGAAAATCCCATAAAAAATAATAAACAATTTACGTTCACCGACACGCTCCAAGTCTGTCGCCTCACCTTTCGTATTAGCCGAGAAGTTTACAACGCTATTTTTTTAAAAGAAATCTGCTTCCCCTTCTAGATAATGCGGGAGGGATATAAAAAAATAATTGCGATGGGTAACTCTTTTTACTTGCGGTTGGTTGAAGAAAATGATGTTTATGGTGAAAATCTATTAGACGAATCTGTGACGGATTTTCCTTCAGACGTGATATTATGGGTGTATCCAGAGTATGCACTACCGAGTTCACTGACGGTCAACCACTTTTCAAGCTTATTACTTAGGGAATAAGGTTGAAAAGTGGCAGACTTTCAATGATCTCGGTAGTAGGTACATCCAGCAAATGAACTTAAGTTAACCGTATTATCATGACTATTGTAAGACATCATCATCAGACTCGAGGCAAAGACTGGGTATTGCTATTCTCCTGAGCTCTTGGTTTACTATATTCCAACCCAGGTGGTCTAGTAGCCGTTCAGCCGTTAACGTGCAAAGGTACCTACACACGGACAGATATACTTTTGCAGTTACAATTTATGTGAGTTGTAAGTTAAGAATGGATTGTTACAAGTTGTTACTTATGCCATATTTGTTGTTCATCTAGAGCACTAGTTTTTACAAATTAATTTGTCCGCGCATTGAGCGGCGCTCGATGGGACCAAGTCCGCGTGTAATCCCGGGATTATGCGACAGTCGCCAGCGGTCATTAGTAATGCAGTTGGACTGTGCCGCGTCCATGTGTGATGTTCCGTGGGCATGTTTTTACTAGTAGTTTTTGTAATAAGAAATATGAAATTAATAATGTAAAGTTGAAGGTGTTTTGGGTTTGGTGGGTTTTTTCTGAAAGGTCAAAGTTTTCTAAACTAATTAAGTACGTAGAACTAGGAATTAAAGCAATTACGAAAAGTGTAGATACTCATTTAAAACAATAAGCGTGTTTCCCCGGATGGTAACAGAGATGTACGAGTACATTGTACCTACACAAAAACAAAAAGGAGGAACAAAATTGTATTTTAATTAATAGATAATTACGGACCAGGACTCTTGGACGCAAGTTACATACTTACCTAAGTACATACATAATAACGAAGCTTAACTCATAAACAAAAAAAGTACATAAAACTAATAAGGCCAGGCCTACATTTTTCATGACTATTTATCGAAACTAAACGCCAACGAAATACTGAGAAGTAATACGATAATCATCTATCTATCTCGTTAGACCATTCATTACGGGACACTGAAAATAAACCGGCTGGCCCCGTCCAGAGACCAACAAGTGTATAATTCCTGGAATACCTAACAAATGTTACGTTTTTCCGTCGGTCTGTACATGGCCCAATTAAGGGCTCGACAACGACCAACCGACTCTCTATATAATTTATTCGCTGAGGATTTTGTCTTGTGCCACGTTTTTCGAGATCGATATCGGAATCGTAAACACCTTGTTTAGCTCTTTTGTTATCGATAAAGTTTTGTAATGCCATATCGATTGTAATCGATATTGGATTTCATTAGGTTTCGGTTATGATGATTTTTATGTGGGCGTTTTTGAGATAAATGTTGGAAATTAGATGTGATCTTTATTGTATTTTTTTATAGGGTTTGTTATCTTTTATAAAATTATAATGCAATGATCAATACAAAGAATGTCGTAAGTTCCATGTTATTGACATTATACAATCTTTATTTTAATCGGTCTCATTTATTGATACACAAAGTTGAAATCGATTATTATCGTCCACTCTTGAACTTGAGCTTCGGCAACCGCTACAACAAGCGCTCTTACGTCATCACTGTACCTTTTACACATTTTGTGCACCAATAGATTTTTGGATATACCTACCCGATGACTATCGACGTGCAAACTCGTCCCATGAATTCAGTTCCTGATTTCAGTCAGGATAACGCGAGTTGATATTTTCGTCAAGTATTAAAAATAAATGAGACTTTTTCCATACATTTTGACCGTTACACTTATGTATGCAACAGATTTTTTTTAATAACCAACGACAAATTGAAGTCTAGAATCGTGTGATATGTGTGTGATGTGTCTATCCTTGAAATATTTTAGAAATAAAAATTCTCTGAAAATAAAAATATTAATTCTTCAACACATCACGATCGAAGCATATAATGTGCATTACGTTACATATAGATACAATTATTTTTATCCCCTGTTCATACGAATGGCGTAACTATATTCGTGCAGGCTCCGTGCAGTCCCGGAGCATCGATTCTCGGAACCCTTTAATTGCACCCACTCCGACGCAGATCGAACGTTTAAAATCGATTTTTTTATTCGATTTATTTCATGTGAGCCTCGAGTTCAAAATCGTGTTTTTGTTTTGCGATAGCGAACGCTGTGTATATGCAAATTTTACACGCATCTACTGAAACTTCTCAATTAATTAAATTGTGTGACAGTTAGTTTTTTCATAATGTTTAAGTTAATTAAGTTATATATGATAATTCGTCGCTGGCACGAAATTATGACAACCTGTTCCTAACTAGGTAGGTCAGATATCAAGATGTTTTAATAAAAACACAGACAGACTGAATTCTGAATTCAGATCTGATGTCTCAAAATTCAATTTAAAAAAAAATGCAAAATATATTGATAGCATATTTTTAACCATTAAAAATCCAAACCTGGTCTAGTTCGATAACTGGAAACGATTTAATTGGTAACATAAAAATAGCGAACCATTAGTCCCACTTCTGTATTCGAATGAGCAAAATTGTCGCATTCACCCTACGTCCGAACAAACGGCCAGCTTGTGTTTTCACACCTAAGAAATTCTATAGCCTCCAAACCATTTTCATCTTTATTTCTTCTTGTTCAAACTACAAATTCGTTTGCAATATTCCTCATAATCAGGGCAGATATAAAATCAGGCAATTCAGAGATTTCTAGCCCGAACTGTTGAGTCGAATTTTGTGTAGTTACCGTCTTCGACGGAAGCCAGTATGCATGATTAGGGTTTGAAAAGTAAACTCTATTTTCAGCACTATATAGTTGGAATTTGGTTGATAAATAAGCATATAATCCAAGAAATGTCGGTGATATTCGTGCACGTAATGAGGTGAAACAATTCAAAGTACGAATGGACAAAGACTTATGGAGTTTTATTTTTTAAATAAATGAAATTAAATTCGCCACATTCCCGAAGCTTGTTACTGTGTAACTTTTTCAATTTCTTTTCTCAAATTATTCCAATAAGAGGGTAGGTTTCAGTGTATCAGAAAAAGTTGGATTGTGGTATGTGGACTGTTATCGACCCCGACACCTAATTAAACAAGTTTCATTCGTATTCATTAACACCAAAATATCGCCTAGCATTTTTTTATCAGCTAATCACTGGCTAGCTAATACATATTGACCTCAAATCTCAATTTACATAAATGTTCTAGAAATAGACAATTTTTCGGTTCTCTTGGGTAAGACCAACCATTTTTTGGCTTTCAAAATTGTTGATCCTATTAGACCATTTTTAGAAAAAAAACTGGTTGGTATCGTTCGATGGGTAAGTCCATGGATCAAATTTAAGGGTATGTAGGTAGAAGCCATTCTACATAGACACTAGCTAGAGGTTTCAATAGTGTTACCATTTTTCAATGTTTACAAGACACAGTAGGACTAAAGTTAGAAAGAGATAGTAATAGCTATACAATCATGTGAATGAGTGAAACAGATGTATCTTTCATATCGCAAGCCGAATGCAGAAGTGTAAATAAAGACCGAGCCATATATTTTCTATGTATTTAGAAGTTTTACATTATTATTGGAAAAAATATTTAGTGAATTACGCGCTTTGGACGTGGACTTGAAGATACCAGCTCGATTTATAAAACTATACGAACGAACTCGGGAAATAATTTTTGTTTGTTTTTACTCATGTTTTTTCCTACTTTCATAGTAGGTATTAAAAGTTATTGGGACGAAACTCGCCCGTCAACTTCAGTGATAATATCACTCAATTTCCAAATACACCCCGAACGAACCTTCTGGTATATATTTCTTCACGTTGCAACAGTTAAAATTTGGAGCAAGGTGTATCGAACACCATCGATCAGGTGTATTTGTTTAAACAAGGTGCATCCAGACCCAATGAAATTAATCCATAAAATAGTCCGTTCCAACATTCGTGGAATTTGACTATTAATTGTGTAATAATATCATTTATTGCAATCGTAGATGTAAGTATCGAATTAAATAACATAGAATCGCAAAACGCAAAATAAAAAGTATTTTTTATTAACTAATTCAGTCTGTAAAGTCCCTAACAACAATACTTACCTAAGTAACAAAACGAATTAGTTAAATGATAAATGATTTTTATTTTGCAAATAGGTTTTTACAAACACTTTTACACGTCTTCTTTTTTAAAACTAGATGAGGCCGGTGTCGGAGCTTTCTTGCTTCGTGATTTATAATAAGTTGGTTCAGCTTACACTAGTTAGATAGTTGGTTAGACTGGAAGCCGACCCCAACATAGTTGGGAAAAGGCTAGGCAGATGGTGATGGGTTCAAATTATAATATAGTGGTAGTTAAAGTATGATAGTCACAAGTATAAGTCCTGAGAACCCTGCAACATTTGACATTCACTTTTTAGATTTTTCAGAAGTCTTTTTACTAACATTATGAATTGAACCTGCCCCTGCAACATTACGCCTGTAATTCCCGAAGGGTTGGGCAGCTATGTTTAAGTCATAGCGAGTAAGACTTATTTATTTTATTGTTCTCTGAGTGAATTCACAAGGAACGCATTGTTTTTCATTAGATATAGATGTTAGTTATAAGTGTAAATTAAGTTTTGTTTAATTAAGGCGCAGTTATCGCATTGGGGTAGCCTGTAATGATAGATGTAAGCAGATCAAAAAATATAAATAAATAAAAGTCCCATGTAATCCGTGAAGAGCCTATTGCCAACAACCGGGAATAAATCCAGACTCCGTGGCTACAACTGAGATATTCCTGATGGAAAAACCCAAGAACACTTTGCCCGAACCCAGAACCCAGAACCTCATGGTCAGCAGTCGCGTTTGCGGCCATTAGACCAACGTGGTAGTCTACGTAGGTAAAGAAGTTATACATCTAGGACTTCTTCTTAGAACAAAACAATATTTATCTCAGTTTAGTTTATTTTATGGTTACAATCACAAGCTCATCCCAAACTCCTATCGTAACTCGAGCAGGTGCGTCGCACGCGTCCCGAGTGCGTCGATCCGTATGTAATCTCACCGGGTGACGACGCGGGCGCAGCTTGTATCGCGTTACCTTGCATTATACTCACTAATTTGCGGTGAAAGAGGGGTAGTTCAGTTGTTAGTCAATAATCATATTATATTTTAAAGACACCAAGCTAATATGTATATTAGAAAGAGTTTTATGAATTTCAACCGAAATGTTCCTCGCTTTTGTCCGTTGTTAAGTTGTAAGTTTAAAAACCAATAGCACGCTTTTATTTCGGTATTCATTTAAGTGTTACCTAGTATTAGTGAACACTGGCATTATGCTTAAGCATCTTAATAATTTTATCATATATAATATATATATTTACTAAGTATTATAAATGCGAAAGTTTGGATGGATGGATTTTTGTTACTCACTCAATCACCCTAGAACTGCTGAACGTATCTGGATGAAATTTTGCACAATGGTAGATTATAGTCTGGTGTAGCACATAGGTTACTTTTTCTCTCACATATACACATCAAAATTTCCACGCGAACGAAGTCGCGGACAACAGCTAGTATGAAATAATTTGAGTTGTTTTCAGGTTAAATTGCTTTGCATCACTAAAATCTTAGTTTTCCAACAAAGCATGTTGGTTGAATATAACTTTTTCTCATTGAACAAAACAAAAATTTCGTATCTACAGCCTAGGGCTCGGAAAGGTAAGGCTGAAATTTTGAAACATATTTATAGTATTTTATATATCATATAGTCTATCTTAGTTTTTTTTTAGATATACTCCTACCACTTTTTGCCTCTGATTCATTCAAAGTTTAACTGGTAGAAAATGCCTATAAGTCCCCATCTGTACTTTGTGCTTGAAGTGTTAAATAAATAAACTGACTCATGCATGCAATTTTCACAACAACAAAAAAACTGTAATTTAACCAGGCTTTTAAAGTGAAAGCTGAACTGCTACATTAACCTAATTATAACCAATAGATCCAACATAGATATAAAGGTGTCAAAGGGCAGATGCACGCGTTGTCACCGAGCTAGCGACGAAGATTACACGTTATTAATTACTGCTGATTATAATAGCATTAGTTGTACGAACACGCAATTAAAATACTAGGCTGACAGCGAAAAGTAGAGGTTTTATTTTATTTTTATGCTAAATTATTAAAATGGAATCTTTTTTTTTGTATCGAAGTTATGTACGAAAATATGTGGTTTTATGCCATCATTTATTGAAGCTTATCTACATGTCCTTAAAATATCTTTAAATCACAAAGGTTCTTTTGTAATAAATAAAATAGACTCTATGTAATCTAAGTGTGAGTGCAAATTTTGCTTTGACACAGCATTTTAAGAAACTTACTTTGCACTGGGCCCTGTTTTCAGTCTACTCAATTCAAAATGTTACTAGACTTAATTGTCTTTTTGGAAAACAGAGAAAATGGGAAAAGTATTCGTCACGTATAAGTAATTCCCCCTCTCCTATATTGGAATAAAGACGGCTAGTTATCACTTCAAAATAATAATAATACGTTTACACCAGTCGTTACAGGTAACCAGTGACCCGAAAGTCCAAAAACCTGGCTTACCAAGGTGTATCGTATTACCCAGTACTAACTGGGTTGTGGACGTCAGATAGGCAGTCACTCCTTGTAAAATACTGGTTAGACTGGAAGCCGACCCCAAAATAGTTGAGAAAAGGCTAGGCAGATGTTGAATTGGTATACACCTATAACTATTTCTACTCGTCCATCATTGGCATCCAATTCCAATTGGATTTCTGAAATCGAATTCATATTAACATAAATATTAAATAAAAATATAACCAACCATTAAACATATCTCGTTTTTTTTTCCGATGGTGTTAAAACTTCGAAGATATTGGCTGTTATCTTGTGGGTGCTTATCACATCGCCTGCAATCGCTTATTTGTATGGTGTACATAATAAATAATATTCTGTCTATCTATTACCATGAAGTATTAAGTTTCTTGTACTACTGTTGCATTTTGTATAATTATTTGGCTTTCTGAAAGATTATACGTCTGTGGTATATTGTGTATTAAATTATACATATTTTATAGTATCTCGAATGCAACTCTCGACTATGTGGTATCTTATGTAATAGGGAACATGACTTAAGCTTACCAATTATTAATAACTTGTATGCCCTCCCTAAAGGTAAGTTGATTCATATTAAAAAAAAATGTTTTCGTTATACCATCCTATGTAACCATGCGCAACAGCTAATATACCTATACGCGTTACGACAATACATTGTATCTTTAAATACCGTGTGCGGTAATTAACAGGTGACTGTCCTGTAATAACATGTTAATGAAAATACACTATATCTTCACATAGTTACAGTCGATTACAAAAAAAAAAAGTAAGGAAATAACCCTTAAATTCACCGAAAGACAGCTTAAACCTTTAGGTCTAGCCTAGAAGTATGGAATTTTGCAGTAGCGTTCCCTAAACAATGAAAGTGAGCAATAAACAAGGAAGTTCTTGGGTTAAATGAGGAATGAAAGTTTGCTTTATTTAAATAATATTCTTGACGAGGCCGAACAGAACCACATAGCATGTCCGAATACAAATGAAAATTTTACTCTGTTCTATTAATCCATTTCACTTATAAGTAAATCCTTATTTAACAAGAAAGAAACGAAAAAAAGGCTTTAAACACCTTACGATGGAAACACAACGCTGTAATGTAACTAGGTCAAAACTGTATAGAAGGCACTAAAAGGTGCGTAGGTACTTCCGCTAGAGGGTCGGAAGTGAGGGTGCTTTCGATCGGCACATAAACCGACCAGCAAAATACCTGGCACAGGTGCTAACATAACCTGCGCCTCATTCTAACAAGGTTTTTTTTTCTTTTTTGGGATTTAAATAAAAAAAAAATAGATTAATGTTTTTTTTTTCTTTTGAGAAAGTGATGAGGCAGTTACCCAGCTAGACCTTAATTGCTATTCTTTAATTAAACTTCATGTACAGTAGTGGTACGTATGTACATATGCGGACATAATCCCACAAGGTATTCTCTACCAGTCAACATTTGGGTTAAATAGGACAACATTTACATTGTACTATTTCATTTCATTTCGAAGGTTATACAAAAAAAAACTCGTTTTATGAAAATTTATATACTTATATTACGAGTATCTTAGAACAAGGTTCCTTGTGCGTGTATTTCACAGTTCTTGGGCCCGCTTACACTGCAAATCATTAAATGCATCTAGAACTAAACGGCTTTAAAATATATTTCCGTTTCTGTCAATCATTTAAAATAAGACAGAGACGGAATTGTTTTAAATGCGTCCAGTGCTAAACAAATTTAGTGATTAGTGGTGAATGTGGCCCTAAAAGTCCTAATTGCCGGTTTCGAAAGCTTTTGTACCATAGAAATATAATATGTTAATGCTTTCTACCCTAGTTTGACATGGATTTCAAAAAAATAATTTATACCAACAGTTGAAAGATGCATTTCTTTTGTTTTAATTTCATTTCGAAACAAATGTAAATCGGAATGTTTCCAGTTTCAGCTGCTTGTCATTTGTTAGTCATAAAAATCGAAGGGGAGAAATTTGCTTTTGCAGGGCATTTACCGAAAAAAAAAAAACTAAAACTCTACATAAGGATTTGCATACAGAAATAAAAATAAAAATCTATGCGAATCTACTTGTGAAATTTCAGTTCGACTTTTCAGTTTGGTTTCAGACACAATCTGCTTATTGGAAAAAAAAAATGTTTTCACTGCACCTACATATTATGTAATTAGAAGATCTGAAACACAAAGAAGTTCACATATTCATCATCTGCCTATCCCATCCCAACTATGTCGGCCTCATCCCACCCAGATACAGCTGAACACCAGTATGTTACGTGGACCGACAGCTTCTTATCTTCACAACCAAAGCACGAAGAGGTCTCGGTATATTATGGATCCCATCCACGGATCGACCTCGGTAACCGTTGCTTAACCCAGAAGATCGACCCATACAACTGATATTATTTAGCCAATAACAAGAATAATATTAAAACGGTTTCTCATACAAAGGCTCAGTCTAACCTTTCAGTGCCCCGCTTGTACAAACATTGTGACATTCCTGTATGCAAGCCCGCATGGCATGGCTTGATGAAATTCTGACAACATACCTAATTAGAATATCAAATACGTACGTGACGTTCCCGAAAATACGCTGAAGGTAATTTTATGTAGGTTCTTTGCAATTTAATAGTAACCTCAATTTACAGTTGAAATGTTTCTGAAACATATTTAGTAGAATAGAATATACTTTATTGTACACCAAAATTGAAACAGAACGGTAACGAACGGGAACGGTTTAATATTTTTTTTTGCTAGTTATTTGATCGAGTTGGCTAAACATTGTGGTAATTTATTTTCATTATTTGATGACAGATTCTTCTTAGTCTGAATCTAGATAGGTACTGCATTAGTCAAATAAGGAAGGCGTTACTTATCAAGCTCTAAACTTTAGAAAAATATTGAATTGCCCGATAAGCCCTGACATTTGCACTTTTGTAAAGCCATATATTTTCCAGAAATCCACTTCTGTCGTCATTATACGTATTCATGAAACTTTCTTGCTTTGCTCCAAACAACGTAAAATTTGACATTACATTATTTCCAGCCTTGCAAAGCCTAGTCAGTTATTTTTTAAGTTATCTCTTCTATGAAAACATCTATGTTTATTAAATATTTGACTTTACATACAGCGTAATCCTATTGAAATAAAACTTTCAGCTCTAATCGGAGTCTACTTAATCTGAGAATGTGAATCTGATCTAATTGGGAGATACTTAATCATAAACAACATTCAGCTGTCACAAAAAAAATTGAGAATACTAGATACCGGCACATATTGCAACAAAAACTGCACGAAAATTGATTTCTACTACATTTCAAATTCCTACTTTATAACTCAAAGCAAAGACTTGAAAGTTACGGTTCACATTTTATTAGTTACAAAATTCGGTACCAACCGTTTTTGTTCATTCATATCGCAATAAACAGTTCAGAAATATGACTGCATCATTTCATCAAAATTCCGTCAGTTCTTGTCGCCCGTGTCACCTGTCTTAAGACCCTTGTACAACGTCCGTTACTACCGCTGCGATTACCATACTTTGGCCTCAAAAAAAGATTATTACTCGCCCCCAATACTGGAGTTAATATTCAATACGTTTACACCAAATAATAATTACAGCAGTTCGTCTGCCGAATGCATTAAAGGGTCGTTTTCCTTGTATATATTATAATATTAATGTGCCAGGGAGGGCGCGCGGGCAGGTGCGTCCAACGTTATTAAGTTACAGATACTCAATACCCACACACTTTGTTTATTATTATGAGCCGCGTACGTAAATAACATATTATAAGATGTAATAACTTACGTATGCTCTACGCTGCGTTCGCTTGTCGACGAGTCTTCACCGCTGCTTCATTTCAAATAGGTATTTTATTCGTAATGTCGCCTCAGCCTCAGAGTTGAATTCCGTCTGGGAGTTAATCGTTTCTGTTTAATTTAAATGATCTTTGATCTGTTATCTAATAGGAGTAGTTCCAGGAACTGAATGTTCTGATTCCAGCGTGTCGGGCAACTGGTTCCGTCATCATTTGTTACACAGTTTAATGATCGAGTTTACAATATTAAACAGTTTTATGTTTAGTATTTTTAACTAACTGTAAAATGATATCAAAAGTTACATCTCAAGTTTCTAGCATCAGTCGTGAAAATAAGTTTTTAAAGCTGTTGAAAACATTGGGCTTTAAGATTCTGCGGACGTCATAAAGAAGTGTGCACAGTGGAGTGGATCGGTATGCACTTACTTGTACGTTTTTTTTTTCGTGCGTTGTGTTTTCTAATTCTATCAAATAATGTTTTCCTTTTTTGCCGTTAATAAATTAATGTTTGTAGTCTAAGCAACAGATAAGCGAACACTTATTAGATTCATATCGTTTTATGAAAATGTTGCTTGAATAATTATATTATGCAGAAAATAGAAACGGCAGTTATGGCTCCGCTATAAAGATTAATAGCTCATTTAGCTACTGGGTACATTGCAAAGTGCTTGCGATAGTTAGGTGATTTTACCTACTAGTACTTTTAGCACTATAATAAATTTACCTAACTTTATCTGTGATGACATTAAATTGTCGATAGTTAATGTCAAGAAGAATTACAGTAAAATCTTCAGCATTTATTCCTTCCTCTCTTGTTATTTATGACATGCTTAATGAATTGCAATAGTATCTAGTAGACACCTATAGTAAATTTAACTCAGTACTAAGATCATTTTAATATAACATCACCCCTGTTATCCCCGAAGCGTTAGTCAGTGGTGTGCCTAACAGTACACCCACATTTCGCCACAAATTGGAGCATACATTCAGGCTCCGTGGCTGCTACTGAGAATTCCTGTTGGAAAAACCCAATAACACTTTACCCGACCTGGAAATCAAACCCTCATGCTCAGCAGTCGCGCTTAAGACGACTAGACCAACGAGACAGTCAGTCATCATTTTAATATACTTATTTCAAAATCTTAGATACTTCAGTACCCAAACAAACACCACCGGTCAACACCAACCCCTTAATTCCGGTCACCCCGATCATAAAAATCACTTTGCGTACCTCTCATTCATAGCCAATGAAGCGACAGAAAGAGTAGCCAGTACAAAATTGAAAAGCAAATCAAACGCGTCGTGACACAGCGCGGGGTCAGTGAGATAACGCCGTCTAAGTCCCGGATTGATTCCCGGATCAGGCGGATAGTCGCGGCCGCTCAAGTGTGTACGATCCCTTACTCACGACTCGGTGACTATGAGGCTCCCTAAGGATTTGTGGACGTTACGTTTACTTCTTTAAATTCAGAGTTTATGTTAGCCTTTTTGTTAGTTACAGTGTTTTGTCTTGATGGATGTTGAAATGATGTAGAACTTGCGTATATGAAGCTGGAACTCTTCACAGGTGGCAGATGATTATAGTGTAATATCTGCCTATAGCTCTAATGCCATCAGCCTCTATACAAGGTGTAAACGGACCCTGTCAACCGAACATTCTGTACATCAAACTAAGTATCCCTACGCAAAAATTATTGCTGGGAAACGACTTTTTTTGAGGTTAATAATCATGTTATGCGGTAAAACTCAATTTAAGACACTCAAAACATTGTGCTGATGGATACATTTTATATTAATCGGGTCATGGAGATATCTAAAGTAAAGTTATAACCTTAACAACTAGTATTTAAAAAAAAGGTGGGGAAAGGTGGGAACTTTGACTCCCAATTCGTCTATTTGTGACAGGGACTGGACCAATGTGGGTTGATGAATGGTGGGTGATGGTGTGGAGCACGATGTTTTTCTTCAAGAGTTTTAAAGAAATTTTGATAAAATAAGATGTACTATGGGCCTGCTTGGGTTGAGCCTAGCCATCACAGCTCAGTTCTTCCTCTATAAAGTAAGTCCAGTTGCGATACACAATCCTGCACCAATGAAAGAGTGGATAGCATTTCCATTATTTATTATAGTTTCTGAACCTAAAGCTAGAGTTATACCTACTGACCGTTTTATTTCATAGTCACATCCGGGTACACATGTTTTGTCGTCACACCACAAAAATAATTGGATTTCGTGGTAAGTTTCAATGATCTTTTTTACTTATCTAGGTACTTTGCACCCATAACCGTGTCGGGACCTAAGTGGGAATATGCAGACACAACCTCGCCGGGCTACCTCGATGTACCAGAAACTGGGAAACTATGCTACTAGTACTACCTCCACTCCTGCCTTCTGAGCCCCAAAATAACAGAAACAGTGACCTGCCACCGAAGACGACGTAGAGTTAGCTAAGTTTATTGAGAGCAAAATATGTATAAAATAGGTACTGTCATGCGACACGAAAAGAAAACGAAGACGTTTTATCCTTTCAGAAGCGAAAGTTTCACGACTTTAATTAAAGCCCAAATATTTTTCTTTGTCTAGATATACTTATCTTCTAATACTAATTAGATGTCTACATTTACGAATCCAAAGACGATACACATTTAATAAACAAACCAATTATTTCCATCACGATGGTTTGGGAGCTGCGTAGCTATTGTCAAAAGCTTTTTCAGACAGTTACCCCACTGTTGCCACTTGCCGTCTTCCTAGTGCTGTGGAAACCAGAAATGATACAATGGGCCATTCCAATTTTATCTCTCAGACTCTTGCAATTTGTCTAAAATGAATTGTGTTCGCGTTTGTAACCTATTTGGCTAATGTTGCTCCTTAGCCGTGTGAACGTGAGCCTGCTTTTCAGTTGCACAAATTACCTACTTTAAAGGCTTACGCATGTTTTGTTGCGTTTTATTGTTAGGAATTAACACGAGCTTCTCTGTGAATATGTTGGATGTGAAATGTTTTTCAGTATTTCTTATAGTGAATTTCACCAATGTAACTGAACGCTATCACCGAATCTAAACGGCGTTCAAAAACCGTCAATGTCTATATTTCACAATATTGATGACACTGATAGCTTTTGTTTCCTAATTGCGATTTGAATGTGCTAATCGCGTTTGGTTTCGTGAAATCGCCGATATTCAAAGCTTTTTTGACTGACAGATTCAGAATCAATCGAAGTCAATCTGATTGAAACGTTTATTTCACCGAATGATTTTTCAACTTTATTGACATGGACCGCTACGCGTGCCCATTCGACAATTACACGATATATTACGCGTCATTCAATAAAATTAAACAAATAAATCGTCTGGTGCGAACATACCGGCGTACGTTTACGCTCGTAATTTTGCCAAGTGCGAAGTTCCGTCACATCGGGGGGTAGTCGCATACCGCTTTAGGTGTAAGAATATTCGTCCAAGTGTCGGCTCTCGAATATTCCGCGGTGTTGCCGTGTGCAATAAATCGCAGGGAGTGATGCCGCGGTTTTTGCCTGGCGACATTTTTTCCCGCGCTAGCGGTGCATTTATCACCATGCTGGACTGGCCGCGCCGGCCGGTGACTTATGCCCGATCCACTCCCGAGCAAAATGCCGTTTCGTTTTTAAAACTACAAACAAGCCAGTTCGTGTTTTGTTTTTGGGAAAGGATATACCTAAGTAACTATAGGAGCAAAGGAAGATCTTTGTCTTGGTTTTGTTTGAATAACTCCTGTCTACTACGAGTTTTGTACGATTGTTTTTGTAATGATCTTATTGAGGTGTTTTCCTTCTTTCTTATCAGTCTCACCTTTTATTGATACCTAATTTATATTATCAACATTCAAACTTGTTCAGAAAAATCGTAAGTTCCCCGGGTATCCAATCATCTCATCCAATAAACTGAAATGCGTTCATATCATAGTAACAATATTGTTTACCTTGTGACATCAGGTAACAACATGGTCCCACATATAAACATCAACAAAGAATGTATCAAAATTCATAAGGAAGTGTGCAACAGAAATCTTTACAAATGTCAAGTCGTAGGATCACATCTCCACCGATGCATGAACGGTAAGCGGCCGCAGAATAACCGTGCAACTTAAAAAGATCAAAAGCAAACAATAATTGTTTACCAACAATGGCACCCTTAAAATCCGTCGGAATGAACCGCAAATAAAACCGACGTTATTAAGTAAGGCCTATCGTCGACCGGGAACCATTTTATACGTACTTTTATCCAATGTCCATTCTTCTGAAATGCGATTAAAATTGAATAGGTCCATATGTCGCCGGCATCGGAGCCGTTGCGTCACAATCTCACGGCCGGCTGCATTTTCAATTTGCCGCGAGATAAGCGCGACTTTGCGACGACTTTTTCTGCAGAATAGCGGAATTGATCCGGTGACTTATGGCGGACAACATATAAGACGACGTAATTGGATGGTCAATTGATCTGCTTTCCAATTTAAAAGGGACCTCCGCTCCTTTCGTAGGGACAGCGGGAATTACTCCCATGTTTATCAATTCAATGAGCTTAACTTCGCTTCGTGAGGGAGGGAAATTAAATAAACGTTTAATATCAATATTGATAATTTATTCACAATTTCATTTAAAATACACAACTTCACAATGTTTTGTTTTAAAAACTAAAAACTTTAGGTACGGGATATCGTTACAGGCTGTTTTGCAGTGATCTCTAATTTACATCTTTTTATTTAATCTGATAGTCTTATAATGATTTCATTTATTTTCTACATGTTTCATTTACATTTCATATTTACATATTTTGGGGTACAGGAATATGTTTGTGGTTGTAACGTGTAAGTAATTATATTCAATGATCATGACTCAGCAAATTAAGGTAGATTTGATTGGAGCGTAATAACCCATGGATTAAAAAAAAATAATGAGCAAGCACACCATGTTGATACAAGGTGCATGGTAATATTGAAACATTGTGGTACTACCACCTTGCACAAAATAATTTTCTTTTGTTCACGCTGTATGTTACAACCACATACGCGGTCCCGTAATTTTTTAATTTATGGCCACTCAATATTCTTAATTTTACAACGGTAATGTGATACAAAACTTTATAATACACCTTGTGACAAACAAATTTATTTGTATACATAAATATTCAATAGCTAATTCGATTTAGTGACCACCTGAATAATTTATTTAACGAAATCATGGTTAATGCGCTAACAAAGTCAGTTCTGCGAAATGTCACTATTCAAAACTGCTATTTATTTACAAATTGCATGTATAACTATTACATAAATTACTATTGCATTTCATTCATATAACATCTACACAAATAATAAAATGTACAAAAAAAATCTTCGCTTTATCTTTCTGAACACATCACAATTCCTTTAGCGAAACGAAACGTTCGAATTAAATATTAAAAAAAAAACAATGTACACAGGAACAGAATATAACTTATAGAGATATTATGTACAAATACACAAAATTATTTCTTCTTTTTTGAACTATACTTATACGATTAAGACTTCGCAACCGAACTTACCTAACATTATAATACTGTACAATTTCTCTAGTTACTTCATGTAAAACACTCTTAATTTAATACTTGTAGGAAACTGATCGTGGTACATCAAAGTCTTTCATTGGGGAACGATAAACTGGGACAAAGTTTAATTGTGTTCAAAATCAGGATATGTTCAGTTCAATTCAAACTGTAAGGCGAGGTGCTACAGCGAGCGTACGACGGCGTTGCCTCAAGTCTCAACAGGGGAGCCTCAAGGATCGATATAATCGCTGTTCTTTTCTTGAATTCAAAAGGCTCGTCAATTACAATGTGTCGCCGTCGCTTTCCGCTCTCGTTGTTACCTCAGCCTAGTTTGTTGTTGTAAACGTCAATTCTGTTCAACAGTCTTATTTATTAATGTGATGTGTCGAGTTTATACCTATGAGTGAATATACTCATAATTACGAAATCACAGCGTGTTTTGTTGCCTCTGATTTCTTTGTAAGGTCATATTTGTCCGTCCGTTGGGGACAGAACTCTTGTTTTCTAAAGACATTATATTAATAACTGCATTCTCCTGTGTTTGGTTGACTTATCACGTGTACTCACTCCTCCAGCCAGTCTGTAAACAAAAGAATATTGTTATTTTTTGTTATTTTCATAGTTATAACTTGCCTAATATGAGAAATTTTTACGATTCATTGAAAACGGGCCTTTGAATTCTCTGTCTGCAGCTGCAATTTATAAAAGCTGCACCATATATTTTACTTTTTATTCAAGTACTCCTATTAATGGGTGGTAATGTCAAATGGAAAGACTTGGAAGAGGCTTTTGGCCAGCAGTGGGACGGGCTAGAGAAAAATTAAAGTCAAATAAGGCACTTTAAAATCAGTTAGGTAACAGTAAAGCAAATTTATACACCCTACGTCAATTTGCCGTGTTGAAATGGCCATTTCAACTGTAAAAAAAAAACAACGGTTTTTGATGGGTACCTAAAGACATTTAAGTTGGAAGTCGAGTTGCTTAATTCTCTGGCTTTACAATTTTCGTCTTATTATTTGCACCCAACTAACGTGCTATTTTATAATAAAAAGATTATCCTACGCCAGACCATGTAACCTACGCTTCGATATTAGGAAAGATGAAAAAAAAGAAAAGAAAGAAAGAAAAGAAAAACGTTTTTGCAAAAAAAAAACCGACTTCCAAATAAAACACTTAAAAAAGTAGAAAATAACTTTACTTTCGGAAGTCGGTGACTATTGTTTGTTTCATTGACTTTTTTGCCACCGACTTCCGAAAGTAAAGTTATTTTCCCCTTTTTTAGTGTTTTTTTGGAAGTCGGTTTTTTTTTGCAAAATAGTTTTTATTTTACCCTTTTTAGTTATCGCATCACACACAAATCCTTGTCAAGTATCAATTTCGCAATTTCTTTTACTTGGATGACATATTTTTTCCAGCTATTTTGATTTCAAAACCAAACTGCTGAACCGATTTCGATGAAATTTCTATGGGACCAATCGGGAAGTAGATTCATTCATATAAAAGAAGAATTTTTCAAATCGGTTTATAAATGACGAAGATATGAGGTAACAAACACAAAAAAAAAACATACAACCGAATTGAGAACCTTCTCCTTTTTTTGAAGTCGGTTAATAAAAGGAAAAAAAGAAAGGAAGACAGGAAGAGAGGAAAGATGGAAGTGTTCGTTTCAGCCAATAACCGACGGTAAAACATAACGAATCAGGCATAACCAATAGCAATAATTATACCGGATCATTTTACATTATATACCTTACTTATTCTTACGAAACCGCATAATATGAATTTAACATTATTTACGAGGTTCTTTCACGTAAATATTTAAACGATTTAGTGACATTTTTAGTAAGTCGGCAGGTAATTGAAAGTTTTGCATATATAGTTAATTTAAACACTGATAGCAGATCTTTTTAACGTATGTTTTAGAGGTAAGCGAATAAATCAAAGTAGATAAAACTAATATAGTCCTAGCTGACGGTATTTACGTGCACGCATAAATTAATATGTTCCGCTATCTAAAAATCTTGGTGAGAAAATTGAGACAGTAACTGGCTGATATTTTAATTTAATTTAAATAATTCTAGTATCTACATAATCGGAATAATAAATATCCACTCTGTTTTTATTGGATGAAATAAAATGTTTTTTTTTTATTCTTATGCATCGAATTCTAGTAATACTTGTTTTAAAACCAGAAAAAAATCAAAAATATTATATAATATTAGTAGGCAATGTCTCATAAAACCTGATCTCATGACTAGTATATTACTTGACCAGGCGATAAGGTGCTATACAACCCAGGACTATTATTGTACAAACAGGTCTACTATGCTTGCACATGGATGTAATTCAGCCGCATAGTATGGAAAACTTCCGTAAAAATCAAGATTCGCTTTTGTACTTTTCATTTTATAAAAAAAAAAAAAAGACCATGCAAACATAAATACCTAACAATTAGGGCATGCACACGGGTCTACAAATAACTTCAAAGAACGGGTATACCCGTTTCTACGCGGTTCTTTTGAGGTATTCGAGAACCGGGAGCATGGCCCCCTAGTTTAGAATCTTACGATACCTATAGTGGGTACCTATTTGTAGCCCTATTTAAAACTAAGTATGTAAGTGTAGTGTGTTCTTATCCAAATTGACATCGTACTGAGCGAACAACGAATTGAGTCCGCATAATACTGGTCATTTTCTCTCACTCGTCACTTTAGTTAATTCGACAGTATCGGTGATTCGTCACTTTCGCTGATTGGACACTTGTGTGAATTCGACAGTTGCGTCAACTCGACACTTTACATAATTCTCCATTTTCGCCGATTCGTCAATTATGTACACTCGAGTAAAAAATATAATAAACAGTTAATGTGGATTATCTAACCTGCTGTTAAGAGATCCTAATTTAAATCAAACTTCAACATTTGTTTAAAAGTATAACAAGTGTTCAATCAGCGAAAGTAACGAATCAACGATACTGTCGAATTAACTAAAGTGACGAATGAGGGAAAATGACCAGTGTTACGCGGACTCAACGAATCATGGCCATGGTAAAAAATCAAGATTTTTACCCATTAATTTCTAACTTGAAAAGCTATATGCTATGCTTGTATGCTATTGAAACTTACCATAGAATTGAGCTGCGCGAGGTGATGATGATGGTAGGGGTTATGCGAGGCAGGTGGGGGGGCGAAGCCCTGGTGCGGCGCCCCGTACCAGTGCGACATGTGAGCCGCCGCCGGGTGCACTAGACCCACTTGGTGCTGACCTGGTGGACAAAGGAGACATTGATTAATATAAAGGTCTATTTAGCAGATTATAATCTCAACGGAGCACGAGCTAGGTTGCCACTGTTGCCAGTGTCTTGTAAATAAGCGACCAGAATCTTCCGATTCGACAGCGTTAACTGATTCGGGCAGGTTCCTCAAAGGCATCATCTACCTAGCCTTTTCCCAACTATGTTGGGGTCGGCTTCCAGTCTAACCGAATGCAGCTGAATACCAGTATTTTACATGGAGCGACTGCCTATCTGACCTCCACAACCCAGTTAGTACTGGGTAGGTAATACGATACCCCTTGGTAAGACTGGTGGTCAGACTTTCGGGCCACTGACTTCCTGTAACTACTGTTAAAAATCTACAAATGACAGCCGGGAGCAACGGGTTAACGTGCTTTCCGAGGCACGGAGAAAACTCTGTATGTAATGGGTGGTCACCCATCCACAGACCAACCTAGGCAAGCGCGGCTTAACCTGAAGATTGATCCGAGCGGCTATTATTATTTAGCCACGAGTTCCTCCTCCGACGGCTCCTCAAAGTGCAGGTTAGGAAGTCGTTTGTGATGTGACTCCGCTGTCATACTTGGCTAACATAAAATCTGTGTTGTTAATTGAAATTTTCAACTAGCAAATCCAATAGAGACTGCCAGAGAAAGACCTGAAGATCTATCAGGAATTTGTACACTTACTTTGAACGTACTCGAGGATTAAGACAGGCATGAATGTGTGAGAAACATTTCTACAAAGTCACCTATATACGAAAAAAAGGAAAACTACAACGTAAAATTTTCTTCTAACCCTTTGATTCGAATGGAACTTACAAAACCAAGGATAAACTTAATAATACTTAAGTTAATGCTCCTGATTTCCCTCCAGTATTTAATTCGCATAAATTATAAAGCCTCAGTAGAATTTATTCACAGATTACAAGTAATGGTCTGAAAACCAGTCTGCAATTTAGAACCTATTCATCTCCATGCGCTCTCAGATAACTTGCTGATACGCTTAATATTTTCCCTTCATTAACTCATTACTTAGTTAAGTCTTAATTAAGTTAATACTGGAAGGTTTTTTTTTTGTTATCTTAAGGCTTAAAGATCGAGAACTGTTAGGCTTTAACTTTGGAATGAATTGGCGGATTATAAAAGTAATTAGGAGGTTTCTTTAATGTGAAGTTGTTGAGTTATTTTTTAAAGTACTGGTAAATCCTTGACTGAGGAACGTGGAGAGTGGTAACAGAGGTGTTTTTCCAGGAATATGTGAAGCCGGGCTACGGACGATGATGTTGCTTTATTAACTGACTTCAAAAAAAGGATGAGGTTCTCAATTGGTTGTCTTTTTGTGTTTTTTACCTCATATCTTCGTCATTTATGAACCGATTTGAAAATTTCTTCTTTTGTCTGAAAGGATATACTTTTATGGGACCAATCCTCATAGAACTTTTATCAGAATCGGTTTAGTAGTTTGGTTTTTGAATCAAAATATCTGGTAAAAAAATGTGTTCCAAGTAAAAGAAATTGCGAAATTGATAATTGACAAGGCTTTGGGATAATATAAAAAGGGTTTTTTTTTTGCAAAATTAATAACCGACTTCCAAAAGAAACACAAAAAAAAGAGTAAAATAGCTTTACTTTCGGAAGTCGGTGGCAAAAAAGTAAGTGATACAAACAATAGTCACCGACTTCCGAAAGTAAAGTTATTTTCCACATTTTTTTTTTTGAAGTCGGTTATTTTTTTGCAAAAAAGTTTTTACTTCTTAGTCGAGAATTTCAGCAACCATCATGGCTTTCGGGGCCAATGGCTGCGTTGGTCAATCCTCTCCCTCTTTCTCACTAAAGTAGGAGGGGGCTTGTGTTTAATATGTAGATACCTACATTTTCTAATTATTATGCTCGAGCCAAACATAACTAGGTGTACAATTCCAACTGCTTTGCATCTCATTATGCACAGTTCCCAACATAATTAGACTTAAGTGAGGTGAGATATTCAGTTAAAATTAATTGGACTGCCAATCGAACGGCTCATGCAAATTGTAAAATTTTAAATCTGTTAATTGCATAGACAAACATAACAGACAGATTACCATCAATATTTTAATAAACACATAAATAATAGACCCAGTCGTAAACTCAAAATTGTCTGTCGACTTTGAAATTTTATATAAATTTATATAATGACGAATTTTATTGTAAAAATGTCATAAAACAGCGTGATTATGTTTTTGTTCCGACATCGAGAAAAAAAAACAATTTTGAATCTAATAAATATTGATATTATACGGCCATTAACTGAGACTAAACATTTTTTAACACGTCATGAATATGTATGTAGGCAATTTAGGGTTAAAAATAAATTCTTAAACTTATACGTTTGGCTATTGAAACATATCAATAAAATTACCCAAATGAACATGTTTGGTCCTTTGAAGATAGTGTCACTTAAGTACTTAATATTTATGTGACTTTGTGACGCTACTAGTATCAGATTGACTAGCTTGTCAGTCTCACGAGCTACTGCTGATTATGAAATCCTGGGATTTGAAGTCTTTTCGAGTTTTACATAAGGAAATCTTCAGTAGCAGCTCGGAGTTAATAGCTCGTCCTCTATTTGGTACACGGGATCACTAGTCTATTTAAATGTACGACGACCCGAATGGCGCAGCGGTAGTGAGGCTGCGTTACGTTCATAGGGTTCCGGGTTCGAATCCCGGTAAGAGCAAGTGTTTGTGTGATGAGATGGACATTTGTTTCCGAGTCATGGATGTTTATATCATGGATGTTTATGTCCAGCGATATTTATTTATTTATTTATTATTTATGTAGACTACATTTAGCAGGGTAAAGGGGTAAACACATGATGACATGATGTCATCTTCTACATATATTATCACTACTGGTTCACATAATAGAACTTACCGAAAACTAACTTACTTAACCTTTATTAACAACTTACAGTACTTACCGAAGTCCATAGCTGACGGGAAGGCGGACCCGCCAAAACCCTTGCTGCCGTCTCCTAGAGGCTTGATCATGTCTCCCATGACTCCTCCGAGGGCCAGGGCACAAGCACCACCTCCTCCCATGCCCATACCACCCTTCTTCTTCTTACTCTTACTACTTAGCTTGCGGTTTCTTGTTTGAATACCTTCTTTCTTCATTGTAAGGGGTCGGTTCACCTGTTGACAAAGAAATTTGAGGTTTAGTGTGATGGTTATAAAGGACAAGTTTGAGAACAGGTATAGTAAACATAGCATACGGTGAAGGTTTGAGCAAAATAAACAGTAAAGGGAAATCATAAGTATTACTATATTGGGAGTATTAACCCTTAGAGAATATTCAGTAGTGCAATCGTCGCAATACCTAAACTAACGTGGGCCCAGTTGCCTATTATCAAATTAGGAAAGGTGGCACTGGTCCCTGGTTCCAGTTTCAAGTTGGACGAGTCCCTAACCCAACAAAACAGAGCACAGATTTCAGCCGTAGTGATTGATGTTAAAAAGTACCACAACAGGGAAAAACATTATCAAAATAGCAAAACAAAAGACGCACGCCAACTATCATTGTCCTGAATAAGAATGACATTATGACGTGCAGCTGCCATTAGCATAAATAAAACAAAGCAACTAGGATTTACTTGAACAAGCAAAACACGTATCGACCAAATTATTCACTCTGAATATAATATTTCGCTTAATTGAACCATCAGTATATTCTGGGCGACCGCGACGCTAATAAGTCGTAATTGTCCCTTGTTGAATCACACAATTTCGTTAACCGTCAGTATTCCATTTTATGGCTCTGACACGACATTTAGCGGTATGAAAAAACGTCTGCGGTACCAATTTAGAATGCTAACTACGGAGTATAAAGGCAGGCCGAAACCATAAAATGGTATCACAATAGTTGTGTGCGAATATTCAGTTGTTTGGTGTCCGACGCCGCCGCCGTCGGCGTCACACTGTGCATCCTAATTAGTGCAGCGATGCACTGTGATGCCTGCCTGGGCTCGTACGCTTTGGTGGGAAACTGCCGTGACACGCGATTTGAGGTTAAGGTCCTCACACCATATCGATCGCGAATTTCCTGTATGGAAATGGCTAGAAAACGTGCCCTCTATAAAGAAAATTCTTGATACTCACAGGTTTTGTTCTAGATGAAGGGATAGACAACAAGGAGGCTGTTTATTTATATACATGCACTGAATATAAGGGACATCTCAGTGCGTGATTACGTAAAAATTAACTTTAATTTTTGAGATTATCTGATGGGGAAAGCACGCTGCGGACTTCCGCAGCGTGCTTTCCCCATCAGATAATCTCATATACATTTCCATAATTGTGCAATTTCTCTGCCAAATTCTCAGGTCAACTATGTCGGTCAGTTCTGCTTTGCATCGTGTGGTTCTTAGAACCGTGCGTCACGACGGACGGACGGACGGACAATGAGTTATTCATCGCCTTCCAGGGAACTTGGCGGCGGCATGTGGGCCCTAAACGCACGATTGCATTGCGCCTGCGCGAACGCAGCCCATGCGCATGACCTGCCCTTGTTTGTGTTTGTTTTTGGCGACGTGCAATTGAGTTTACTTGTGTCTTGGGCTTTTGGAGCTCAATTAATGGTGAATGGCGTTTGGAGTGTCTTACAATCTACATACGACAAATAAAAAAATCCTCAAACGCAGTATAAAGTGCAATTTCTCCAGACGGACAGTGATAAAGCTTCATTAATCTGTTGCTAAAGTACTGCGCAGTGCGTAGTTCAGTGCGTGCCAGATCCCGGCGTCCCTAATGCGTTCCCGCGAAGCGCCCACACAGCGCGCATACCGCGCCGTCGCGCGTCTCTCCTCCCAATTGAACCAATATAAAATGCATTAACATCACTGCATGCCGGCAGATTTAGACTGCAACCAAATTAGGTCATTGCAAAGCCTTTGCTAGCTATATTTTTTCTTAATTGCCCACTCGAGCGCGCACACGTAAAACGGTCTGGTAGCTTTTATTTTTCCGTATCAATTATTGCAAATTAGTTCCTTGTTAAAAAGTACATACCTACTTTTATTGCTAGTAATAAAAATGTGTGTAAAAGAAATAATATACGGCGGCAAACGCAAATAGTTGCGTAAACAAGATGACTTTGAGATAATCATCTCATAGTCTTGACGTGTTTTAGCTTTTTTTATCGGACATAATTTAAAGATGAATAAATATGAATGCCAAGCAATTTGTAACACGATCCACTAATTAATTCCATTTCAGGAATAAATTAATAACATTATAATGAATCAGCTTCAAATCGTTGAAATAATTCTCGAATCACTTTGACGTAGTTGAGTAGCGGCCATCCGTTAGTTAGTATGCGAAACAATAGACTATGGATTACGTTCGCCCATAGGTGGGTAGCGGAAGAGGGCAGAAGTAGTGGGGTATGTGGCTGACAAGACATCCGCCTCGTTCGCGCAGAAATTGCTTAATAACTGGCCTTTATGCCAGGTAATTACGTCTGCCTGTTCCCACTGTCCGTTCTGTTAGATGGGTGAGCGTTTGTACCTACGTGTATTTAGTGGATTATACGAGACGAGTATACACGTATAGTACCTCAGTCAATCACCTATGTGTTTGCGAATATTGCACCCTGATTTACGATCATCAGTTTTAGTTTCGGATCTAAACGGTTTCACACGCAGGTAAAACAGGTAATATTAGTGCCAAACGAAATTTACCTGTTCAAGAAAATCCAAAGCTATACATATGTAGCTCTTGTTTTTCCCATCCCCGAATAGGTCGTATCTTATGTGGTGATTCTGTATAAAGTCATAACCTTCCAATCATTGCAAAGGACTTTGAATCATTTGAAATGCGAATAGAGTCTGAAAATGCATGATAAGCATTTCTAGCAGGATGAGTACATAAGTACTTGATCATTGATCGTGTTATATATGTACACAATACACAAGTACTTTTTATGAAAGCGGACGTGTTCCAGCCGTTACGTAAACCCTTAGCACTCATTAGCATCAAAGCTTCCTCATCCAATTTTTGCGTTCCATATACCTCGGAGCTGCTTAGTATGCGCTTAACGTTATCAGCGCAAAGTTTCCACGGATTCATAATTACGGTCAGAAATACAGCGGTCATATGGCAATGAATCTGACCAAACATGGTCTTTGCATGCAACGATATCGGGTACAGACGTAATATAACTAAAGTGGGTCGGTTGTAAAAAGGATTTGGGTACCAATGGCTTTTGTTTAGTCAGAAATAATATGTAGCTGTTGTGATTAAATTAAGCACATTTATTGAATGTTTCTGCTTCAAGACTAGCTAGATACTCCATTGCAAAGAACTTAAAATATACTTTGCTCCCATAACAGCGTGGAGAAAGAATATCTGTAGAAGTCCAGTTCTGCTACGCACTAGCTGAATACTACAGACCGTTTCTGTCAGAAAGATTAAAAATTTAATCTCAAATAAATAAAGTTGTTGTTTAAATATTTGTAAGATAGCAATAATTATAAAGGTGAATTTACTCAAACTTGAATTCGAACTCTTTTTTGTAACTCTGCTACGTAGCTATGAATAGAGTTTAAACTCAATTTTAGGAATCTTAAGTTGGCACTTGTGTTTCCCCTATTAATGTAATTCTACTTAAATTATGTATTAACTATTAAGGATTATTCTAAAGCCTAAATAAGTATAAAAACCACAAGCAAAACCTTGTTTTCAAAATATTCAGCATAGTGAACAAATGGAAGCAATCTTCAAGTGAAGCTAGCTAGCGTGCGCCAAACTCATAACTGTATACTCACTGTATGCGCCCATACTTGTAAATTGTACCAAACATACATAGTTACAAGCTAATAGCTAACATGAATTTGATTTGTAGAAATCAAAATATTATGTAGTAGGTTCGAGTTGTGGAGGACATATTGTATTCAATTATGGTTACAAGTTACAATGTTTTCTTAGAAAACAGAGTTCAATTTCGAAAACAAAAACTTCGACTTCAACTTTATCGAAAAGAGTGAGTTTTCATGAAAATTTCCAGCTCTTCCTTCCACATCGAGATAGTTTGTTTTTCTTTTTAAAACATTATACAGATAATTTACTGTATAACTTCTTCATCATGAATCAATGTAAGTATTCTTTAAATCAAGAATACTAGAAGACTACTTGTATAAAGTGATTTATATGTATAATATAAGATTAGCAATCAATTTAGTTATTGTATTGTGTTTAACTCAAAGAGATCTAAAAGACTAATAGAGCGGACATTGGGAATATTTTCATGCAAAAATTTTGATCCCGAACATTTTCGATTTTGACACACGAATACTACCTGACAAGCCGGCGTAAGACACAAGACAGAACGATTTGTTACTAAGTGGTAAAAAGTTTTTGGATGACGATTTTCTTCGTCTTGTCCCGTCTATCGCTCGTAAATATTTGAATGTCTTTGGTTTAACCTAAGCAAATTGCAAAATATTACAAAATAATCTGATGAGACTAGTATGATTATATTTACAGCCACAAAGTTAAACAGAATACTAGAAGCGAAACTACAAAAGTTTAAATAAAAACGTAACTAGTAATTTCGATTTAAAATTCCACTTTTGTCATTCGATAGAATATCGTGCAGTACAGTTCAGGGTTAGTGAAACAACGGGTACAGTCGGCATGCACAACATGCATCTAGTTGTCAATGTAATATCGCCTGAACACGCCATGCTGAATAAACTATGAACTGTACCTACCTACACTTAATATGTCTACAGCATGAATATAGTAGCATGACTACCTATTCAGCCTGGGCTTATAAATGGTTTCTTTTTATTTTATTGATTTACTTCTTTGTTAGTTCCTTTTCCATATAGCACTAATTAAAAAACACTCATTATTTCATGAAATATATACATTATGGACGCATAAGTAAAATATAAGTAACATAAAACTATATGCGACTACTACCGTGCATTTAACGCATACGTGCACCAATTTACGCAATCAAAGTGTGAGACTCTACCGTTTTTGTGGTATTGCACGCATTACATCGACTGCTAACATAGGAGAGGGTGTAAAACATTGGAAAAAAACAGTGCAATGGTTGCGTGACAAAGCGAAATATTCGCGAAGAACAAACGCGTATTGCGTCTCGTTGTGCGTGCGAATAATTGCGTTATGTTTCTAGGACGGAGAGTGCGCTTATTACGCTATCTGCGCTCATCTGCACAAACACAGCCATAAAACCGCTCAAATGGGAAAATAACAGGCTCATACCACAATGCCATGGAAAATGTTGCTCACGGCCCCTCACTGTAATTTTTTCCAACCGCTAGAAAGCTTTATTATGTCGTTAATTGTTGGAAAACGGCGAACATGCCTTTTATTGGACATAAATATTGTAATGAAACGGAACAGGGACGTACGAACCAATCGCAGAGCAGTAAAATTGTGGCGTAATGTTCGATAAAACAAACTTGACACGTTATTTGTTGCGAAACAAAGCGTTGTAAACGAGATGTAGCCACCTTAACTCGATATCTAGATGGGGGTTAAGTAGCAGAGATACCGATTATATTGATATCAATCATGAAGGTAATATAAACGCAGGTAGCACTTAAACAAATGCATCTTTGAACGAGTTCTTTTATAATGCTTTTTAGGTTTACAATCTTGATTTAGTTTGACTGAAACTAAATTTGAAATCAGGAACCTTTCACGTTATGCATTATTCAAGCATTTAATCATTTTATTCCTCTACATACTGAGTTAAATCTCAGTATGTTACGGTGCAATGATCTTTTTCACTTCAGAATAGTAAATTGCATGTGTAAACACTAAACCTAGAGGTGAGCTAGATTGTCAACTTCACTTAAATCTCTCTTTCTGTCTCTTCTTTAATCTCTTCTTGTTTTTATTGTCAAGTTACCACTTTGTTTTGTCCAGTGCGAGACTAATAAATACTTTTTCTTTCTTTCTTTAAATCAATATAGATAAAGATGCAATATAAATTAAAGCAGCCAACACCACACACTTTAAGAATTATCACCAATTAAACAGCAAAAACACTATACACCTATTAGCGGGCAAAAACTACAAAATTGCTGTATTGAAACCGATGACGCTATTACCCTGTGGGACTTTAGTTTTTATCTCAAATACGCTTTGTCAATGTTTACCTAAATAACGACTAGTTGTTGGTAACAGTAACCTACTGTTATTCATAAGTAATTGTTCCCCGATTAACTTTTTTCATGTTCGGATAATAAGTTGCATGTTTTTTTCGTCTGTAATGCACCTATTAGTTACTTGACGAGTGATTTATAGCTTAAGGAGTGTGTCTAATGATAAATTGTTGTTAAAAACAAGTAAATATTATGGGTTTTGACAGCGGTACAATCTAATTAAACTTTTTCTTTCACTTGCACGAGTTATTGTGTCTAAGAATGTTGTGCAACTCAGCAAGTAGATTTGTTGGCTATTTGTACAGCTGAAAAAGTGAAAGAATTATATTTATTACCAACTGTTTCTAAAGATACTATCGCACTAAGCTACTTATTTATAAACTCTAGCAATGTTTTCAACAAAGGTAAAAGTAATTATACTAAACGCAGTAGGTACCTAACTTAAAGATTTATAACATGCGTTTCAAAAGTTCGCGGAGCAAGAAAGTTGGCAATTCATAATAACAAGACAGGTGTCAATCCAATATGAAAAAAGTAACAGTTTTCAGTAGTTATGCGCACCGTCTGTCCGTATCATTTAGCGGAGTTATTAGTGACACTTCACTTAAGATCGTTAAGACGACAACGTCTACAGCGGAATAAAGCACTTTATTTTTTACCTTTTAAATCACACCACTCACTCTTGCAGCTAAAATCGCTAAATTAAAAAGGGCTTTCAACTTCGAAGTTTAAAAAGCATTCTTAATTCGGATCACTCGCAAAACGTCAGGTATTTAGCGAGCGAATTTGATAAGTTCAGCAAAAAGTTCTTATGATATACTCGTAAGAGCTATTGTCACGTCGTACGTGAAACTATAAATAATTGTAAGCCATTCCGATGCATTGTCTTATTAATTTGCCGTGAGCTGGCGACACCTTAAGCATCGCGTGCGAGTTTTTCAAGCCCGTTTTAAATCTTAGCTCATTATAGTAAGAAATACAGTTCGGCCGTGCATTTTCGCGCGACGTGTGAATTGTGAGAGCAACGTTTGACAGCTCCAAAGTACGAGAGAAAGTGATTCGTACAACGATCAACAATGTGGCGGTAACTTTAAATAAATTGCGAGGAATATGAAATAGTGAGGAGATAACGATGAAAGAAGAGAGTAATAAATATGTTTTCGTCGGTAGAAAGAAATTGCGATTAGATTTTATTTGCTTTCATAGATTGTGGGGGAAGATTTCGCTGTCATGATTGAAACTATTTTTGAAGGGTCAATTAATTCAATTCATTTTAATTATACACTCAATATTTATGTATCGTGAATTTGTGACACCTAAATCAATAAGCACTGCAGTTGTGGGCCCATGACCACGACCACTCCGACAAGATTGAACGATTGAGAAGAAGAAAAAAACAATAAGACTTTTCGCAATTAGGACAAACCCCTTTTTTATTCATTCATAATTAAAACTTCATAGCATCTAACCTACTAAAAAATGCATGAAAGAATCCATTGAATATACGGTCTAAGTGGCAAGGATTTATTATAGTTAACCTGCGGTCAGGGATAATTTAATTGGTATCTTACAGTGTCGCGTGGCTTGCGTTTGATTTTTGCACTTTTCTTATGCATAAAACTGGCTGGTAACGAAATATTACTGCGTCTGCGCACCTAGTTTTACGAGGCCCAGTTGCTTCTGTAAATTTAGAGTTTGGTTACTTATCGACATTTAAATATTTCAGTATGGTTGCTTTGAACGAATCTTTTGAATTTATCTCTGAACTTAAGTGGTGTATATTTATTTGTTGCTGTTATCGTATTATCGAAAGATGACTTTGTGATCTCTAGGAATAGCGCTTTTTTACATAGCAATATTTTCTCGTAACTATAATCGTCGACGTTTTATCCATTAAATCATCAATTTTATCCTGAAATGAAAGAGACGGATGTATTCCAAGCGTAGTCAAAATGCTAGGCCCTCAAATTCTTCAACTTTGTCTTTTTATCACAGGCTCACAGGCTAGCTCAGCTTAGCTCTTCAACCATAGACTTGGTGCAAGAGATGAAATCAGCCCATTTCTCTACCGATTGACTCAAATCTCCAATCGTAACGTTCAAATCTCACCGATGCCATCACCCTAAACATATTCAGTAAGTTCTCGTTAAACTGATAATTTCTAGGAAGCCTCTATCTCGCAATAGGATATTAACAAGTTGGTCATAACTCGTTGCCTGAATCTTGATAATGTTTGTGTAATCGCTCGCTCAGCTTTGGAAATGGAAAGCAGTTTAAAATTTAGATAGATATTTTGAAAATAGTGATAGAATTCCTTAAATTGGAAAGCTTGGAACGAAGCTGATTAGATCAGGATATGTAAAAGACAATATGTTTGTGAAATAGAATTCACATTTATTACATATTTACATAAAATCAGGAGCAACTACATTCTTACTATGATTTATTATCATTAGTTCCCTACAAACCCAAAAGACAAACAGAGGTAAGTTTGTAACTATGTAACGAACATTTCAAGCGAAAACTCAATCAAACTACGCTGCAGTATGCTGCCGTTGGCATTTCTGCTAACATCAGTTTGGGTTTCAAAACACGTCCGACCAAAAAAACGTAACCCCGACCATCGTGTCGAAAGTTGCAATTAAGAGCAGTGCTGGAGATGTACCGTGGAGCACAAACAAACAAGCCGTTGTCAATTGGCCGCGGCGAACGCCAGCGGAGGCCACACAGATACTACGGGGAATCATGTGCTCTGGTGAAATGTTATTAAAAATAATCGTGGGCTTGTTTTTTTGGGCCGACACTGTACGTGATTTTCGCTAGTCATTAGTCGAGTCATTGAGAGCTGAAATATTGAAAGATAGAAAAAAAAGAAAGATAGTTAAAGAGATGAGTACTGTCATTTTCAGACTTGCACCTGTTTGGAGCGAATTTGATGCATACTTATTTCGATGGACGCCACTATAATTACTTTGTATAAAGTTATACTCCGTCTCATTTTAGTGCCTCTCCATTTACTGAAGGTTAGCTATCAGCTCTGAATAATTACTTATCCTTAGTCTATGCGAGATGGTACAGAACAGCTCAGCAGCACTCTTTACTATTTTTAGTTAGAATTCTTCAAAACTTTCGGTTATCGGTTCCTTTCATCTAAACGCTTATTCATCAAAACCCAACCTACTGTAACCTAAAGGGTTCGTGAACCTAGAAATAGATATTTTTTACCCAACAATAACTCAAAAAAGTATATTATTTTCGTTGACGTATGCAATGGACTAATAAGACAAAAAGCGTCTGCGGTAATGTCTCTGGTGAATTAGTTCCGCATAGTTAGTCCGCGCGGCAATCAACCGCGCCCGGCGCCTGCGCAGGCTACTGAAAACCCCACGGTATGGAGCCATAACGGTATAAATAAAAATGTTACTTTTTTTATTCGATTATAATGTCCGTAATGTGCCCAAAAGTCGTATCGTAACATTTGAGAAAAAGAAGAAATACCATAATATTATGTATGTATCTATCCACTTTAAAATTACAATCTTTGATCTTAATTACAAAAAGTAATCCAGATTATTATTCATCCACATTCTTTCGAAAATAACCGAGGTATCCATCACTTTTTACTCCCTCTCAACGCAAGAGTAAGTCATTAGAAAATACCAGCCTTTTTCTATTTGAATTCCACTTTTTAACCCGGATTCACGTACATGGTGCACTAAACGTTCTCAGCTCACTAAACGCCTTTTAAGTATACCTTGTAAAGGACAGAGTAGGTTCTAGTGCTTTATATGCGCGTGTGGCAATGAATCAAATAGGACGACTGCCTCTAATCAAGTGGCGCCTCAACTACTTAACACGGCCTAGCGCCTGGCGGATCACGCAACTAATTTAATTAGGAAAAATAACTGCCGTAACGTTACACTATAGCGATTACTGCTATTTATGCAATTTCTTCTTTTATAGCTCGACAATCAACATGCACTTTACTTGTATGCAATTTAAGTGAAATAGAAACTCAATCGTTAAAATAAGTAAATTTCATAATTAAGGATGTGTTGCAAGACATATCGATAAAACACGGTCGTGTTTGATATGTGCACGTGATTAAAATAAATACTCCGGGCAGTAGTCGGGAGTGCGCCGACAGCTGCTACTCCGGGGGATAATTGAAACGACGATTTATACACCCGCCAAATTTATCGACATCCACGATTTATAGTGTGAGCGAGGCCTTATGCATCGGTTATTATTGTTACGTTTCATTTTTGCCATGCTCTCGATCATTTCACGTATAACGCGATTCAAATAAAGATAAATCCGTGAAGTATACGGTTTCTCAATAACCTTATGTAATTAAACAACGCAATTAAAATGTCACTTAGTAATTATCATTTGAACAAGACAATCAGTGAAATGCAATTATTGTACTAGATTAGTTGCCTTTGATATCTAGTGAAATTAAATAGTTTCTTTACAAAAGTATCATTATGATTTATTCTTATCTTATTTAGTACTAGTGCCTATATTTTGCGGCACGGATTTAACAAATTATTATTAAGTCAATTATCAGGTATCGATAAAAATATCGACATTTCCAATTTGGTGAGTTGATAATGAAGTTGTTTGTCGTTTTATTAACACTCTAGATAAAGATTAAGAAATAAGTCTGACAGTTGTGCAAGACGTTAAGTACCGCATTGAATTGTCACGATCCCTTTCAAATGAGAATGTAGTTATTTTAATATCGTAATTGCATTTAACAATAGTCTATTTCTATTCGATTAAGGCGTGAACGTAACGGTGCTCTCTCTTAAAACCATATTTGCAATGAAGATAGTATATGTGGCAGGAGCCCCAACTTCACATCTCAAAAACAATTATGGAAACCAATAAATTTAAATGTTTCGCGCCTGTGGCAGTGAACCCGGTCCAATTAGAGTCTGGCGGCGTCCGCACTAAATCTCACGATGCTACCACGCTACACTAATTCATACGAGCCCGCAGCCCGCCAACGAGACCTCGTAACTGTCCACGTCGACACAAACTTTAACAGCTTCTCGATTATCGATAACTTCTGCTTCCCAACACTAATATTGCGTACAGCTGAATAAGTTGCTGTTGGACACGGAAGTTTTGAGTACAGTTATTTTGAACTTATTTGCGCTTTAATTACTTTTGATTATAAGTTATAAATTCTAACACTAGAGTAGTAATCCACATATTAAAGCGGCGAAAGCTGCCAGTCCTCTGTTTACAACTTAACAATACTTAATCCACCACATTTTATACAGCCATATAATAAACCGTCATATAACGAACTAAAGAACAAAAACCACTATCTTATATCATGTAATAGTCATTTGTCTTTCGTTCGGTCAGCAGTAAAAGCCGCCCGATCGACGCGTGCGCATGGCACCTGCTCCTAAACCCCCACTAATTATTCCACCACTTATTATATGATTACGAGACTTTTTTTGGTGCTTTCAATCAAATTACACCTTGGCCTGGCCACTTCGTACGAGTGAGATGTCATAAAAGTTTTTTTTAAACTCCAATTATATTACGACGGTTGCGTGCCGGTGTAAAACGAAGTATTATGCATTATTATTAATTTTAAAGTATTTGGGGTCAACTTTGGAGTAAGTGCTCCTCATAGCGACTTAATGCTTTCTACCATTTTTTTGACAACTTTTCGGCCCCGAAGAAGAGTAAAAATAAGCCCAAACAAAAACCGAAGTGAGCAAGTACTTAAGGATTAAGATAACGTATTGTCAAATACAGAATACTGACAAAGGCATTTCTTTGTATTTACATACGGAACAATAGAAACAGATTAACACAACGTTTGTCACAAACAGTAGCACTCAAGACTGGCACAAATCCCGGATTTACAAAACGACCCAAAAAAAACGAAGACATTGCGCTAATTTCAGTTTCAACTGTCACCGAGATTACCTACATGATAACGAAACGGAGTTCTAAATATGAATTCGTGTAATGCCCGCACAGTTTTGCACTCAAGCGCATCGATGGTGTGATACGAGGACATAAATAAATAATTAGACGGAGGAGAGGAAGTCGGGGGCGCGGCGGGCGGGGAGGGGGGGAGAGAGGGGGGAGGGTACGATAGTTTTGAGATAGTATCTCCCGCAACCGCGCTTTGTGTCAAACGTCAGATGTTTATCGGGAAGATGTTTACAGATGTACTGGAGGGGTAACGGCCCGAACATCTCATGGAAGCAATCAACCGTACAACACTAATACGCTTGATAGACTGTCCGTTAATTATGTGTTTTGTTTTACGTATCGCTGTCATAAACCACTCTTTTTTTTAGAGTACTTTAGAAACTACCGCTTTTAAAATAAAAAATCTAATGTCAAGCACCGTACGGATTATTCCTGTACTCGTAGATCACGCTAGATGTCGCTGATAGGGTGGCGCAGCGCCAGATCTGCGATCATCTCATTCCCGGCGTTTCATCGCCTAATTACAAGACGTTCACGTTACTAACCTCAGTTATCAGAAGATACATCTTTCCTCTAATAGTTTATTTTTATTTTCATGGAGTTTAGCAAGTGGTTGTTTTGTTATATGTCATTTAGGTCGCTGTGATTGCCATCTAATATAAAGAATTATGTCCTTCTGGCATTTTATATTATAGTTTTTCAAAATGAAATGTTTGATTTAAAAATTAAGTCAAGGTTTTGTTGAGTGTTTTTGAAATTTGACCATTTCCATAGTTAAGTATTAATAAAATAAACATGAAATGCAAATGATTTTGACCTTACTGAAATACATAAATGTGGAATAGAGTGGTAGATAGATATATGTAGATACTTAAATGAAAGTAGTAGGTAGACCAAAATATATAGGTACATATTCAAAATTAAAGATAGATTTCTTACCGGCCAAAAAAACAAGAAACAGTAAAGGTAATCGATACATACGATCAAATAAAAAGTGCGGTACCAAACGAGAATAGCACTCGAAATATCGATAGTTACAAATATAGCGACAAAAGCTTGCGTACAATGAGTATTGCGAAACTCTCGGTGCAAGCCCAAGTAATTGTTTTGTAGAAGGACACACCGAGTTATCGCGCGAACGATCAGCCAGTGACGTGCAGCTGCTATTTCGGTTCCTTTTTTAAATATACCCGTGGAACTAGTGGAAATGGAAATTGGTTTGACCGTTACGTTGGTACTTGTGATTTCTTATTTTGTGTGAGGAGTTGACGATGGCCAGCTTGTTTCACAAACTGACAATTTTTTTTTTTTTTTAATAAAGCCGGTTTGCATAGTGTAAGTAAGTAGTGCATACTGTATAAAGATGCCATTGCAAAAGCGGTGATCCAGGGTGTTAGGTTTATTGTTCACTCGATAATTAAAATAGGGATAAATGCTACCTAATTACTTTTCTAGATTTTTATACAACACTAAAGTTAAATTAAATTAAAAGCCTGGGAACAGCGGCCAGTTTCCAAAGCATATTCGTTTATTATGTACTTAAAATAGAATTTAATTGCTTTTGCGCAGTTTCGTGAATAATTCTCACATTTTCACAAAATTTATATCCAAGACAGTAAATCAGCTGGGCCCCGCTCACTAAACAAAATGGGAGCTTAAGGCTCATGAATAAAAACATCCTATTTAGCGCTACACTCACCACGTACTCAAGTGTACCGAAACATCTGACCAGAAGTCTGATACGCGATACGTTACCCTAAACATATCAGTAGCAAGAATCAAAATTGCTTATAAACTATATCGGACATAACGCTTTTCGGCAATGTAATGTAGTTCTACGCAAACGCATTTCCGGCCGAACGCTGCCGGGAAAAAGCCATTTAAAACAAAAAAAGAAAAAAAATAGTAACGCGCCGCGCGCCGCTCGGACACTTCCGGTGGGCGCCATTTTTTCTGTATTGCCAACAGATAAAATCTTTCCGGCCTACTGCGCGAACGCCCGCTTTTATTCCTTTTATTTTATGTGATCACTTTTTGGCAAAATTATACACATTTGTTAAAAAAAGAAACGTTTTGTTTTATTGAAAAAAATAACCGAGTTGGTGTTATTGATTTCAATTTGGCACGTCTAGAACTAAAACAATTAACTCTAAAGCCTTTTATGTTACGCTTTATTCGAGCTGAAACCTTTGGAACTACATGGTTTTACTCAGACGAGGGATATTGTGTAAGCACTTCATTAAAAGCACTAACATAAACAAAGATAGATAAGTAAAGAGTATCTATTATACAGCCGAAGCAATAAGCCAAAATCATCAAATTTAAAAATTAACCCATATAAGCCCTTAACAAGTTAAAAACAGTACCTAAGCATAATGAACTAACATTGAAAATGTTAACTGGAACAATGAACATCACAATTAGTGTAGCGAATAGCATTTGCATCGCCACAAAATTCAACGGTCGAACTTATGTAAATGGGATAGCTGTTCAATGTTGAATATTCAAATTGATGTCATTATAACATTCGGCCAAACGCGTCGGCCGTTTGGCCGCCCGCCAGCCGCACCGACGAATATGTAATGTAAAGTAATGAGTAAATTAAACGTACCTCGTTTTTTTATCTCACACGCGAGTTAAAGCCTTGCTGCCTGACTTCTACCACCAGTGGCCATGTTCCACAATGTTTGGCGGTTGCGAAGAGAATTTTAACAAGCCTAACTTTCGCATGTTCGCTGCGATTAACTTAAGTCAGCTCGGAAATGCAAACTTCATTTTGCGAGACTTGTAGCGCAGTAAGGAACTAAATCATAGATTACGCGTCTTAAATGCTAACTGCTTACTAAGATTTCTCTATGACTAGACAAGGATTGTGCTTTCGTGAGCTTTTTGCTACACAGTTTTACTGTATTGAGTCTAGACAAATAAACATCTCGCGAACAAAAATAGTAGCGGACAAATTCGTGAAGATATCCTTATCTCAAACACTTTGTATCCATAGCCTAGCATTAAATCTAATGTCAGAGAAAAACGGGTGAAAAAACAGTGACTGTCAAATTCCCTCGGATGTTGGCTGAACAAAACAGCACTTTAGACGATAAAAAAAAGAAAACTAGAAGAGCGTTCTCGATTCAAAAATTGAATTGATCGCCCCATTGTATTCCAAATGTATCATTTGAGCTGTTATTATGGTCCCTCTCTCTCTAGCTCCATACAAACTGGTAATCCAATACTTTTGTATGGCAGGCACTTAACGCACCGCTCTAGGAACGAAACGTCCGATGTGTAATAAGGTATTAATTTGTTTAGTGTTTTATTGGCTTGCGCTTAAGAAACTTATTGTATTAAGAATGTACTACACGTCGTTACAAATGTTTTAGAGTGTACAAGATGATAGTTATTAGCGATATTACAAGGCTCGTTCTTTATTAGCTCTATGAAGTATGACAAGCAATTCACATAGATAAAATATCTTTGATTATTGCCTAAAGGAAAAGGAAGTTTTGAATGGATTTTAACTTCCCTTTACGGCCCCGTCGGCTAACCAAGCAAGAAATCGAAAACAATCGAATGTTACCGCAAAAACTTAATACCAATTCATTGGGAGCAAAAGGTTGGTCGAAAAAAAAATTGAATACAAACCACAAAAAGCTAATCGGCTATAACACGAAGGAAGTAACGTATAAACGAGCGTGATAAATTAAATAAACAAATTTATAAAAAGTGAGGCGAACATACGGCTGTATCGTTTTGTTGCGGTGGGCAGGTACGGGACTCGAACCCACGCTCCGTACTGTAATCCTATTAACCGGCCATTGTGGATGGCCAAATAAATAATTTATTTTCAATCACGAAATTATTGGTACCCACTGAGTTAAGTTCCGAGCCCTTGGGAGCTGTAACAGTTTGTCAACTCATCCGTGTTGGCAAATATTGCAATTCATTGTCATATTTTTTGGGGTAAAAATGTAATTTAATCCTGAGTTTATTCATGTACCTATCAAAACAGAGTTTTCGCTCTATTATAAACACAATATTACCCAACTGAGACTTCACATCCTAAAGTGGCAAAATCTTTAAAAACTAAACATTTTTAAAACCATTCAATTAGTTTCCCACATCAATCAAACAAAACAGTATCACAATCCAATAAACGTTCTTATTAAAAACAATAACACAAAGCGTTATGGCCTCTCAGGCCAAAATAACAAGACCCTTGTCGGCTTCTCGGGTCTATATGGCCTGTATGAGGGCAATTTGAACGCTTATGGGCATTTATAGCTAACTTACACAACCAAATAGGCCCACTAAAGGATATATTTTGAGTAAACATACTTGAGCATTGTTTGAACTGTACGCCGACCGAACCATGTTGATATTTGACCCTTTTGGTAATTTCGACAAGAAAGAAACATATCTTCATATGCAAAGAGAAATAGAACAACTAGGTATATGGCATGATACTTATACAAAATTATATAAACAGAATAGTTACCTTTTACAGCTTTGCATAACCGGCTAATAAAATAAAAGAACATCAGATGTTTTTCTAAATCTGGTTGCTCATAATTTTTAAAGTCTGATCATGTTGAAAGAACTTAGCAACTGATCGAAGCTATATTTTGATGAAATGATTTTTTTTACATTGTTTTCATAGGTATCTAAAATTCTGATTAATATCACAGGTATCGAATTTCCAGCACCGTGAGAAAATCTACAAATGTTATACCTAACAAATTAAAAACATAAAATATCACACTTTGGATAATCCGCACAGATAATGCCGTTGTAACATAGTCTTGACTTTTTTCAAGTCTCTTTATTTACATAAAATACGATTATTATCGATAATGGCGCCAACGGTTTAGCTTTTTCATAAACCTATTTAAATATTTTGAGTGTAGTCAGACCATGAGGAAAATAAAATTAGAGACAATTTATAATACTCTAGAATTAGTTGCTTATTAATTCTACTAATAATTTGTACAGTAATTTAATTTAAACTTTTCTGTTTTTTTTTTAAAGCAACCACGCGACAAATCTTTTTGATGTATTCATAAGTATCAAGACTACCTAGTCCCATGTGGGAGGGTGACGTTGGCTCGAAATCACAATGCGCTCGTGCTTTGTTATATGAATTGCGTTTTTTGAGTGAAATCGATCACGACGTGTCCGCCTCGGGGGCTGGCTAATATCATACTGTATTTATTTACACATTGTTACTTTAAATTTGCTTTTGAAATCTCTATACATGAGCAATCGGCTTCCGAAACCGCTTTATACCTACGCAGAGAAAGAAAAAGCGATTTATGACCGATATTTGGCTTCACTGCAATTTTCTCACATAATTCGATCGTTACTAAAAAATAGGTGGAACAAAAAAATCGTTTCGATATTTACTTGAAGTAATTAAGTTTATTAGAACATGATTTAGTAATAAATCCACAAATGCAGATCATCTCTAAATTAAGACCAAACCATTTTTGAGCCTCGTTCACACGACATAACACCGAATTTATTATGCCATTAATTTATGTTATACACACATGAGATACATAAGTTTATGCATACGCATATAATATACAATAATTGCTAAATTATTCTATTTTGTTGAATAAACTGTAGTATTAAAACAGTGCGACTTTACAATCCGGGTATCAATTTTATGTGTTAACAACTAATGTCAAGATTTGAATATCTGAGCTCGTTACTATTCATGTATTCTCTAAAAACATGGTTTTGGCGAATGTATTAGGTTGATTATTTATTGCATTTGGTATCTGTGTCTTAAAGGGCATGGAATCTGTAGCGAATGTGTAAGTGAGCCGTGTATAAATATGTATGAAGAGGCGGGCACGGGGCCTTGACAATGCTACTGCTATTCCCGTATTGTGCCCCCGTCATTATGCCTTCAACGTCTGAAGTAGCAGGCACTCCCATTCGCTCCTTTGTCGCTCCTTCCGAATAATTAGAGCAAACAACATTGTTGCTCTCATACTTGTAGTCGGCAATAAAGTATACATTTCAATGTAAAAAATCTGAAGAGTCCTTAGCGAAGGGTCGCTTTGACAGTTAATTTTTGTCATTGTTGGTCCCGCGACCCGCGTGGTGTTTGTACTTTTTCCGTACGAATGTACAGCGAGCAGGGATCGCGTGAGGGCTTATGTTTATTGTTTCGACGGGCTGTGAGAGTCGTGAGAATTGTTACTTAGTACTGCTTGACATTTAAACTTACATCTTGTTAAATCTGCGATAAAACGGGTTCTATTTTTGCGGGGCGCAGCCGGATATTGGAATCGGTACCATTGTTCTGTGTTCGGTAACACTTTATCTATTAACTATCTTGGAACGAAATCTCGGTTCATTTAATTTTTGTGCCACTGTCTAACTCGGCTTATGTAATACGGCTAATTGAATAACCTTACCTACAATGTAACCAGTCTTTTGTTGTTTTATCTAATATCTTTCCAAATATATTTCTTTCAAAATACATTTAAAAATTAATTGACTAATCTTATATTCTACCTATCCAGTTTCCTTTGAAGGTTTCAGTAAAAACTCGTATTTCTTTAATTCTAAAAATTAAAGATAATTAGGTGCATCAACACCATCGGTGTTAATTCTTATTAGCAATGCACATCTTAGCTTCGACAAGTAGATCATCAGATAGCTATATAATGAGTTTATTTAATGGCTCTATTGCAAGACTAGATAAATAAACTAAACACAAAGATAATACAATGACAAAACGGTTGGTATTTTCACCAACTCGACACAAGATACTGACACATGTGCCCAGTTGGTGAAACTCAAAATTAGTATGACTTATTATTTCGTCATCTGGACACGCCAAGATTTTTACGCGTGTCCACAACTTAAATGAAATCACTTTATAGTAACATATTGTGGAAATTTAAAACGAAAAACTAGACTACTATAATATGCTATACTATGTTATTAGTTTTTTAGGGTTCCGTACCTCAAAAGGAAAAAACGGAACTCTTATAAGATCACTTTGTTGTCCGTCCGTCCGTCCGTCCGTCCGTCCGTCTGTCAAGACCGTTTTTCTCAGGAACGCGTGGAGGTATCAAACTGAAATTTCTATATGATACTTAGTTCTACTGTCCCTGGAAGCTGTAGAAAAATCAACCTTCTAAGTCAACGCAATCAAAAGATACAGCCACTTAGGCCGCAAATTTCCGCAAATTTTCGAAACTCGCACGGGAATCAAAACCTACAGGGTACTTCCCGTGAACTTAGAATCTTGAAATTTTGTACGAAGTCACGTCTTATAGTACAGATATAGGAATAATTACGAAAACCGTAAATTTTTAGTTTCGTCATATAAAAAAAAGTTATATACCCACAGGTTTGTACGGAACCCTCGGTGCGCGAGTCCAACTCGCACTTGACCGGTTTTTTTAAATAAAACTGTGAGAAACAACTTTAATTGGAAACAAATCAAAACACTCAGTGCTAAATATTTGCCTAAAAGCCAGACAGAAGATTTCAGTTACTGGATGTAGCTATCTCCATTAGTGATATTGTAACCCCCTTTGTATCTAGATCTTTCAATTGACTAACTACCAAAATATGAATCAACCTCAATCACTAATATCACATTATTCAACCGTTACGAGACGGTATCACAATCGTAATTCATCCGAGACAATCGTATTGCCTTTTATGACGCATTACAGGCCCAGCTTACCCCCAGTTATCTGTCACCAAGATACCGTCAACTGTCCCGGGGGGATCGCGGGATACCCCGGGACACCCCGGGATTAACCGGCGAGGGACCGATTTAGATTTGGGACGTTATTAGACTTATTTTATTCTGGTTTAGACGATTTGATTTTTAATTTGAATTTTGGGGTTGGGGTGTTATTTATACTTGAAGAAGTAGGGTTAGATATTTAGGGTTATTTAAGGGTATTTCCACCAGTGTGGGTGTCAAATAATTTAGCGTTATCTGTAAGTGGATCTTATCAAAACGTTGTAGAAGTTTTACTTTTTCTACAAAATTAGTAGTGGGTAAAAAGGGTTGCCTTTCCCAAAAATTAAAAGACTCGTGAAATCAACTTCACATAATCCATCACAGTAAATCTGGTATTTGATGAAATTGTATTAAATTACAATACTTGAATTTAATCACTTTCCTTCAACGGAATTTGATATATTTGCCATTTCAGAACCAGTCGATCATTCTAGCTTAGTCAGGCATGATCATTGTACGAATAGAAGTGAATTCTAGACTCGTGTGACCGAATTATAATTATCACGTGCATAAAATAAATCTCCATAAAATTTTACATATCCTTGGTTTAAAGTTATTTTTGTTTGCTGAGACAGTGCCACACTTTTCTTTACTTTAACAAAAGTCGACACAGTATGAACTATGTCAACTTTTGTTACTAGGTATGTGCCTGAGCACATCTAGACGGATGAGACAAAATTAAAATATTTCCGTGTTATTCGACACTAAAACTGTTCTATGTAAGATGTTATGTGCCTACCTACAGTTTTAAAGAAATTACAATTCCTTTGCTACGAAAATTGCTACGCTTTCCTTTAATTTGGCCAACGTTGTCATACTATGCTCATTGTGACTTAAGTGTCTTACCACATTTATGTAGATGCGATCGACCATATTAAATTACATAACGAATGTACCTATAGTAGTAAATATATTTTGAATAGATACTATAAGAAGAAGATAAAACGTTCAAAAACTTCACTCTTCCTTTGCTACGAAAAGTGCTACGATTTTCTTTCAATGTATTTTTATCTAACAAAAACATTTAAAAGCTCCATTTATTTAGTGTTTAATTCAATGTGATTGGTTTTTGGTACGTTATAAAGCTGTTTCTGGTTTAATTCTTACCCACAAAATATTATTTAAGCCCTAACATAGAAGTCGTTTCAAGAATATTGTGCGCAAAAATATGAAGTATAAGTTACTGCCGTGGTTAGAAAGAAGAAACGAATGGTCTTATTTGCCTTTCATATTGATACTGTCCAGGTAGGAATTTCTCTATGTAAAATGGCATACCAAGATCCAAAATATAGAATAGCTTTTCTTTGTAGGACGTATGTATCTGTGAGTGAAATTTCAAATTCAACGCACAGTCTAAAACGCTAAATGAAAAATTATACAAATTTGCACAAGAGTTTCTCATATTATGACATTCATAACTTAGGAAGGATACTGTATTCCCTAAAAGAGTATAGAGAATGAAAATTTACATAGAAGTGGACAATTTTGCTGATAGGAGATCCCATCGAATGTTCGGCTTGTTTCTTTGATCCGCCATATAGACTGCCTGTTACTATACATTCAGCAGTGTCGAATAGAGCTGTACTCACATTATGTAGCTTGTAGTAGAGGCCGCACGCGTTGCAGACAGGCTCGCCGTTCTGGTTGCGTCGCCACAGGGTCGTGGTTGTAGTCTTGCAGTTGGCACACGAGGTGCCTGCCCGCCGGGCTGCGCTTTGTAGCGACTGTAACAAAGATTGGTGATGTTAGATTTGATGCTTAAAGGACAAATAGTTAATTTACTTAATTAAAAAGGAGCAGTAATTGCCGAGTGTCGAGAGAGCCAGCTTAAGACCCGGACTCCACAAGCGGGACGGAGAGGAGATTCGACCAATCACAGAAGAGACGCGATGTAGATTTCTACCAATGTGATTGGTCGGTTTCCGCACGTCTCCTCTCCGTTCCGCTCGTCTCCTCTTTGCGGGAGTCCGGGCCAAAGGGTTGTAGACCGAACACAGTTTGGACATCTTTTGTTTAGTTGGCGAATCGGGGAAGTTACCAAACAGGATGTGGTCAGACAGGCGCGTTGCTTTGAGTAGCTTTTCGTTCTCACATATATGTATAATCTCGACATGAATGATGTAACCAAGATTTTGTAACAACATATTGATTTAAAAGAGTGTCCATGGAGTTTCTTGTCTATTCTTCTCCATAGAGCTACGCTTTCGAATGGGCAACTACAGTACTTTCACAAGTTATTATGCCCTGTGACTGGGATTGTAGTTTTTTTTTTTTTATAATTCATCAACACTGTTCTCAAAGCGGTGAAGGAAACTGGCATGTCTTAGAATGTGATGTCTACCGACCAGTTTTGGGATTGGGTGGTGGATTATAGCCTCTCACAGAGGGAGCACTGTGTTTCAACCGTTGAATTTTTATAGTCTCATAATAATAAGAAAACATAGCGGACGATCTTCAACAAGGCATTAAATGGACAAGGACCTAATGCAAAAGGATTCTTGTTACTAAAATCATAGCATAAATAGTCTACTTAGTTCCAGAAATTATGGGTCTCAAGTAGTTGATTGCTTCGTTTGGTAGCCCAGTCTAAGTTAAACGATAAAGTATCACATTGATGGGTATTATATAGTCTTGAGAACAATGGTGATGAATTTGACTTAGTAAACTTTTACGTGTGCGGTGTATGAAACAGCTGACCAATTCGAGCACGTACCCCACATGGAAATGAAATTGTATTTTAATTTTATTGTATTACAACAATTTTGTTATTAATTGTACCCATCGAAGAAGTTATTATGCAGTCAAGTGACAGTAATGCGTTTATTATTTTAAGTACAATTTTTTGAAAGGGCAATCGCGTAATAATGATAAAATAAGAATACGCGACTGAAATTGTTGAATACGTGAGTTTAAAGTTCCACAGATGCAGACAATTTATGATTATGTTGATTTCATAAAAGGTAATACGAAATGACAACTGAATGGCGATACTAAAACTTGAATGTAGCTCCACATAAAAAATAATGAATTAACGTCCCTGCAGAGTAATCAACTATCATTTTTGAAGACAAAAGCGATTAAAACAAAATGTGCGTCCAAATTATTGCCGAAAACATTATAGAGCCAAAATTTACCACCCTATTAATGTACGTTAAAACAATCAACATAAAATACTCGCTTGAGTCGCAAAACGACGCGACCGACAAAAAGTGAATATTCGAATATCGAAACGAAAAAGCGAGGTAGCTATCGGCGGGTTCTCTTACGCACCTGCCCATTACTACCCGTCAATCAGACAAAAAATATCCACGGCATGCGGTGGCCGTTTTATACAGTCCACAAAAGTGCCTCACTCAATTAAAAATGCATTCGTCCTAAACCGACACCAAAATAAAAAGAGCCGGCGCAATCCGACTCATAATAAATCCATTAATTTGTCATGTCATTTATCGAATAAAAAGTATTGAGGTCGTAAAACATTACGAGAGGAACTATTCGGGACGGGTGAGGTTCTCGGTAACTAGAATCGAATACTACCAAAGATTATCGTGACCGCACCGCGGCCGTATTGTCCGATTTAATATCGTAAGTGACTGTGTCGGCCTCAGCCAGCGGTACAATCGAGCACAGAAAGCTTTACAGACAGAATATTTCTATACAAACATGTAGGTATCGTACGTACTGCGCAATAGCAAATCAGTGTTGCTTTATAGTCCATTTTTAATCCACTATAAGCATTATCTTTCAGATAATGTGACATTCAATCATTTTATCAATTCCCAACACAATTTTGATTTTATGATAACACTATCTTTGTCTTGGCCTTCGCTGAACCGTTTATAATATTTTTAATCTTGTTAAATAAAAGAACTGATTTGTAAATCATGTACATGCAACTAATGTAATGTAATTGATTAATTTTGTTATCTTTCTAGATAGGTATCCATTAAAATAAAACATACATTGTCAGTTAACAGTTTTCGGAGAAAATTCCCCCTAATCTAAACGCCCTTGGTACTTTTATTGCAGTGATTTAGATAAGTTACTCGTCATAATCATTTAAATTATAACAATATTACAGACACTATTAAGGTATAATTTGGACCTCACAATAATCATGGGAAAAGGCTTTAGGATAACGATTCGATGAAAAAGTAAAGGACGTTTCCTTGTTTCACTTTTTATTATTAAAATTAAAAAATAATAATGTAAAAGAATAAAACAAAATATGTTTACAGTAAGCACCGTTCTATCCGCCAGTACTTGCATATTGGAATACCTAAATATTAAATGGTTTGCGTCAATATCTGCCGCGTCATGGCAGCTTCTTTTGTGCCTGTGTGAGATTAGAGCTGGCCATATTAGCCGAGCCTATAACACACACTTTTTCTTCTCATTCTCACTGTAAACTCGAATGAATGTTCCATTTGTGACATACGAGCTAAAGACTTGTTTTTTTTTTGCTGTGGTATATTGAGAGATGCTTTAAATAAATATAAATATGTTGCGATGTGACAGATGTGATGTTTAAAGATGGATGTTGGTCTTAATAAAAATAGGAGAAATAAGATCTAGTTTTGTCATTTCTCATGTATATCGGTTGTAGTATAAACTTCTTTTTAGAGATCCCTAAAATTTTTTATCACCTAGGTTCATTCCTTTCATGGATTTTTATTATTTTTATTAGCTATACACAACAGAATATAGTGCCTATGCCCGATCTAACCTTTGCAACTACAACTTCGTAACTCATATCAGCTTACCTAATATCAAAATTAACTGCACTAGTTTACAACTCAATTACCAGAATCCGATTATATTAAGCGAGATAAGAGTTCCCATCAAGTTATAACTGTTGGTGCATCACGCATGATCCCAGAGGAAAAGGGGGTCAAATCAGAGGGGTTCAATGGTAAGCCGATTACAGGAGTCAACCCATAACCGACCTCACCAGTCACCCCCCGGTTTTATTTCAGTGGAAAAACGGCTGTTTACTCGTAATTTTATGGACGAATTACTTTCTCTCCTCAAACGCTGAAATGGCTGGAAAAAGTCGTAAATTTTACGAGTCGGATTATTTTTTATTTGGGTCATTTTTTATTGCGCGGACCTTGCCAGTGAAAACGCTGTATTTGGATGACCCAGAATAAAATAAAGGTTTGTTTATTATCGGTGATACAATATATTGTTTTTCTGATAGAAAATCTTTATCTTTATTTGAATGCCTACACCGAAGTGATTAATCATAGCTACATCCCTGATTGCATTGCATACCTACTTAAAAAACGATACGGCTACATAAAATACAAAGAATCCCGAGTATTCGAACACTTGTCCTCTATATCAGAGAGGTTTATTAATTGTTAAACCCATTTCACTGTCAACGACATTCCTCTCGGATCGATAATATATCTTACATACACGCCAAAAAAATACCAAACAAACGCCGACAAAGATAAAAAGCATCACGAACAGACAGTACATATTGCTGGCCACTTTAATTTCCACTGTAGTGTAAACTGAAGAGCAGTGACAACAGAGGACTCTATTGTGATGCTATGTGACGCGAACAAAAACATCGCTTTTATGCTTTTACAAACGGAATTATAGCATAAAGATGTAAGCTGACCGTATTAAGTGGACACTGCACAATAGTACCCAATTTGAACAATTTTCGAGCTTCTAAACTTGAAAGCAGCTGCTTATTAAAACAACATTCGAAAACAAAATTCTTGTGGCTAAAAAGTGGGTAGGGCACTTATTAAATATCTAAATTATATAACCGAGCCATTGAACATCAAGTTAATTATCAACAGCGACACATCAAACGGATTAGTCTCGCGTCGCTTCACACTAACTCCCGCTAATTCAATAAACCACCCACATTAAAAACATATTTCCATAAAGCCGTGCCCCCCGAGCGATCCAATCAGCGTTATCTCCCCCGTCCCTAGCAAACACCTCCTAATCAAATCAAATCACAGCCTCCGTCTTGCCTAATCTATCTACCTATCTACGCTACAACGTAAAATTATATTGCAAAAAGGGATACCTACGTCCCCTCATATATTTGCTAACACAAGCGAAATTTATCCAGCCCGGAAGCAGCCCTCTTACAATACATACCTACACGATTTTGTAGCTGGAAAACACAAAGCTATGCTCTACACAGATACACACACACACACAGACACGTCGCAGTCACATCGCGCGCACACTCCGCCGCCTATCAGCATATCTACACCATCTAGATCCCACTACGAGAACCCCCAAGGGGGAGGCAATCCATTTACCAGGCCAGACACCGCACTGAAAATTTCCTCTTATCCATATAAAGTTAGAGATGACAATCGCGCGGCAAAAGCAATGTTTTTAAAGGTTTACACGGCCCCTAGCAGTGAAAGCGCGGAATCGATGTAGCCTTTACCCCTCGCCCCGCGCCAGTTTTTCCGGCGCTCCGTCCTTATCTGACCGGGGCGATTAGATAAAGAGAGATAGAGCGTGAAAATAAAGATTTTCATCGTGTTCACTCACACCACGATAGTTTCAGCCGTGTAGTAATGTAAATGTAATAGCGGTGTCGTTGTGTGTGTCGTTCACATAGGAACGGGGACGTATAGACGAAAGGGCTCTCCGAATAGAGCGGGGGTCGACAAAACTTTGATGTTGTGTAGGTTCTTTTGAGGCTGCTATCGTGCCTATTTATTCATAAAGTACATACATTCTTGGTGGCGTTGGGTGATTAAATATCTTTGGAGTAATACCCATAAAACGGCTAGACAGAACTTGTAGAATGTGACAATAATGTAAATATGTTTGTTGATGATTGATTCGTGTACAGTCTGTGGCTGAAATTGTTGGTTAAAGCTGATTGTACTTGAAAGTAATTTCAGTGTAAGTACTAATATTGTATGTACAGCTATAAAGTAATTTACAACTTGTCGATCGTGTCTCGCTGGAAGTTTATCACGTCGCTCGTCGGGCGCCTGCGAGCATCGTCGAAGCGGTCATAAAAATAAAAGCGGTGCTCGTAATTTTTTAAATTTTCACACGAAGATGCAGCGCCGCGCCGCCCCCGCCCCGCGCCGCCCCCTGCCTCCCATTGGCCGTATCCGCGGAAGCCATGTTGGGAAATTCGCTTAACGATTTATTTGTGTGCGGATCGTAGCGCCGGCCGGCCGCGTACTCGATTGCCGTGTTACAAGCAGAAATAGGACGCGTGAAACTTATTCACCTTTAATTGTCGCGGCCGGTTGTCTATGTAAATTGAGGCTTCACAGAAATATTTATTGGAAAGGCGGCCGGTATTGTCCGCCCGGTATCTGTTCATGGGCCGTCGAATTTTATAAGTCCGTTAGGATAACAAAGCGTGGCGGTTGCCCAATAGGAGCTATCGACCGATAGCGATCGACGCTCGCTCGGATTGACACATCAAACCGCCAGTCGCTCGTTGAGATTACCATCGAAATACATTCGCCTCGTAATCGACACGCCGACGTCACGCTCCGCCTCATTGATGCTGCCAAATATCTCTCCGTGCATCCTTATCCAAGCTCAATAATAGAAACATCCTAGTTAAGATTCCAAGATAAATAGCTATTTTATATGTCTGACACTTAGAACGGACGGTTTCATGAATATAATGATGGCGTAAAGTCGCAATGCGAAGATTATGTCATTTATAATTAGATGGGCAGTATAAAACGCAATAATTATCTCGTTCCGACGTTGATTGATACTTTACATTTTGCTACTGCTACTGAGTCACACCACTGTCTCATTAGCACAGCAGGTAAACAATTTATAGAATAAATTAGAGAAGAGATTTATAAATAATCACCTTTTTATAAAAACCTCAATAAAGCTGCAATTATGAATTCCAATCCATAATTTACTGTACTTCAAAGAGAAAAAGAAGGGGTAAGCAATAAGCCCAAGACCTAACAGCAACATTAAGCGTTGCCAAAGGATTCTCTGAAGGGCCTAAATCCACGAGAGTTATTTTCTAATACATAGAAAGCAGAGTGTAACTTATAAAAGATTTAAATACATTTGCATACCAACGACATTACGACATAGTTAGAGCTCCTTCAATACGCGAATAGAATTTACAAAGCCGATCCTTCATCCACAAACCCATCCATTCCTTTAAGCCACGATAATGACAAACGTCAAACAGAATAACCTATTCGCTATCTTCCACAGAACAAGAATGAAGGATGTGCGCAAGTGCATTCAAGATGGATGACAGTTGCGCAGGCGTCAGTGCATCATACAGTATAGTGTCACCAGGTGAAGGCCCAATCTTGATACTTGATAGATATGTATACATGTTCATGGTCGTTTAGATTTATAGCCTGAACTTAACAAAACAATATTGATAGGGATCTAACGTGAGTAATTTTCGTTGTGTTCTATTATACAAATTGTCTTAGCTGCCTACATGTTGCACTCATAATTATAATAAGCAGGTAGAAATGGGTGTGTGTGTGTTTGGATTCAGTAGATTATACACACACACAAAAACCTATAGGCACAATATTTGGCTATGTGAGTCTGTGTCTAAAACAAAGTTCATAAATTGAAACAGAATGTCAGTGATTCAGAGATATAATCGTATATCACTAACAATCAGCATATTTGGCTAAACATTGACGTGATAAATCGCACATTTTTGGCACATAACTATGATAATTTCGTGAAAAATATAAGAGTTTAAATCTTAATGAGTTTTTCTAGGAAAATATAGCTCTTTTAGTTTCGGGTGTTAATTTTAGTATTTAAATTCGTTGCATAAAATTAACATACTACCTACTTATACATACGTCAGTTTATATAGGTACCTATTTATCTAAAGCAACGTGATGCTAAAAGCCCAGCGGCAAGGTTTCGAACTCCTAATCGATAGGTCGTGAGCTTAGATCCGTTCCCAGTGAACTATTGTGATGAGCCTACTTGCAGCCTTGTTTCATAAATTAATAGTAGGCAGTACTGGAAGTGATAAATTAATAATTTCATATTAAAAGGAACATTAAATAGTAAAGTGTTTTTAGATCGTTTCACCACAACAGATAGCTCCCATTTGTTAACTGTGTTATTAACACGTTCAGTAGCCAACTAGCACACAGAAAACTTTCATACACGATCATCCTATTCATCATAAAATACTCATTTTAAAAAACCGCAAAAACACACCACATTCACATAATCTAATAATTCAGTTAGCAAGCCACAACTTAAACGTTACCTCATATAAAAAGACAGGTGTAACATTTAAAAAGAAATACAAGCAACTTCTAAATTACACAAACAAGGCGTCAGTCCTGCGAAATTACAAAGTAACTCGGGAATTATGTCCTGCAGGCGACTAAACGCTAGTAATTCTACCTCGAAACGCTTCTTATAACGTATGAATTTGCATTGAATGGCAAAGGACACTGCGGGCGTTTTCAGAACTGACACACACAAAATTCCGTGTACCGCCGCGCCGCGTATCTCACATCTCATCCTCGAACACCGTGTTTCTTATACGCTTAGCTGGAAAACTACTTGGGAATGTAATACCCGAATGTAGGCTTCACGACTACCTTTCGAGCTTTGATTTAGCTCAGCAAACACTTTATTCGAAATGACGTAATTCATAATATTTTGTTGAATATGAAATGAGATGAATATTTTAACAAAGTAATATGGCTTAGACGTGATATTACAATAGAAAAACAGTTGTCGGTAATGGCCCATTGTTGGCTGAAGAGTTGTTGCAGCCAAAGTCGTTGATATTGCTAGTCATTAGAACATTATTTACGAAACAGTGGTGGTAGAAGAATTTGAAATGGCTTCTATTTTTATAAAAATGAGTTTAAGGTCACCTGTTACCTAGGATTTGTAATAAACAGCTTTCAATAGCCTTTTGAATTATACCGAGAATAAATTCAACCTGTCATCGTAAAAAATAGTAATACAGCAGCGATGGTTCTTCAAAAAACCCATTTCACATCAAAGTGTTCTCTCTTAACGTGTATATAATGATACAATTATATGACAGGCCGATTGGTTGTAGCAATTAATCAAGTGAAACAGGTGCATAAAACAGTGCAAGTGAGCGAATGCCCCGGGTTGTGTTGTAAAGCTGCGCCCGCGCCTGTGGAAGTCGTAAATACGATGGCAGCTGCCCCTCGCCAATCCCCTTAATATACAGTTCTACCTTTCTGATGATTTGACATTTGTATTGAAATTGTACGCAGTATTTGAAAATGTGCAAATGAACATCCAATTCGAACAACGACTAAGTTCGTTAACATGCTGTAAAACAAAACTAAAAATAAACTAAACTGCAATGCTTAAAACAAAAGTCTGTAAAGGCGTTCTTAGATTGAATCGTCGGTTTATCTGATTTAACACTTTATGTTAAGGGTCGTTTTGATAAAACACACGCTAGATGTGGGTACGCACGACGCATTGCGCAGGAGTGCGAACGCCGCGCGTCGGTCCCTCCGGGTCGGCGGGTCAGTTCGCACAGTTTAGCACCGCGTCATATTTATAATTACGGCAGGCGGGCGCATGCGCGCTAGGCACTCTCCCGCGCAGCGCCCAAGCCGATAAATCAAAATTTTAAATCACCGGTGGGCGTACCGAACCGCTCGACCAGCGCCGAATAAAATGAATTAAAAATAAAATAACGCGAGGGGGCGAGCGCGTCCTGAGAAAATTTAAAGATATTTCGCTTTAGTTTTTTTAATTAATACCTTGTTAAAATTTAATATTGAGGGCGCATGCGTTATTACAATGGGTGTGCGAGAGATTTTAAACTCGCTTTCGGTAACTTATTGAAGCTGTGGGACCTTTTAATTGGATCATTTTTTAACGAGAAATGATAACATTCGATCACGGGTGAGACGAGATCATTACGTGGTTCAATCGATCTCGCAAATTTATTGCAGAATGTTGTTGAACCTGTATTTTTGATACAAAAGGTTTCTTATGGTGCGGTGCAAGGCTACCATAGTCTACGGGAGGCCTTCTGACTCTGTGTAATCGGTTCTCACAGCTGGAATGTGAACACGAACGTCACGGTAACATCTGAGGCGATCAAAGTAGACAACCATTAAACTCGGTCCCACACGTTAACGTCGTGTCAAATTTTAGTTCCACTCATGTTATCTAATAAAGTTATTGTAATTTTGTAAGAACGTTAATAATTTAATGTTTTTATTAACATAATTGAGGTTGGTTGACGTGGATCAGACGTGTTGACCACGTAGATAGTAAACTATTTTGAAAAAGGTAATAACTAGCTTCATTTCAAGAGCATAAGGTCTAGAATAGAGATAAAGAAGAAACAGCGTTGACACTTTTCTTATTGCCTTCTCTTTGTGCAGCTACATCCGGTTATACTGAAAACTGACCTCAAAATAGTTAAGAAATGACAAGGCAGACGAGAATGCTTTTCACTGCATCAATGTAGGGGTCGCCACAAGACGAATAAAGCTTCGTGAATGCTGTCATCAAGGCTACAATCATGATCTTTAACTAAAAAACTAGCAAGCCTTCCTAACTTATTTATCATAGTAACTTTTTCTTTAATTGTATGTTTCAAAATCAGCACCCACCACTAATTTACCCATATCAATAGTATCCCATCATTGCCCGGCAGCTTAACCCGAAGGTCAGGTGCCCACATGAGCAGCCGTCGGTTGGTAGCCTTCATTCCTGACAGCTCATCGGGTAGACATAATGTTGATGAGTGTACTTTTTTAATCATACTCTTTGCCGACGGTGCGTAGTGCGTAAGTGAGGTGCTTTTTTTCTTTTTTTCTTTGTTCTCCGTTTGATTTTTGTGGCTTGCGGTACTGGCCAGTGGTTTTTATTTAAGTTTATTTTTTAAATCTCGTTTTTTAACATAGAATAGCATCATGCCTGGCATCCTCGAAGGTTTAGGTAGAGGTGCATCCACATTTCGCCAGTTATGTTTAAATTACCCAGACCTCTTGCTCAGCTGTAGCTGACTCTGGGATCACTACATCAACGAGACAGTGCCTGATTTTATACTATTTCCTTTGGTAATAAAACTAAATCACCATAATGACTCAAAGCAACAAGGAAAACTGTGATTTGACAGTTATTGAATCTAATTCAATAAATCACATAACAACATATTGAAAAACGTTGACAAGTCTTTGCCAGACGTCCATCATCGGAGACATTCGCCATTTTAAAAGTCAAAGAAAAATCACTAGGAATTATGAAGACTGCCATATGTCTATTTAAATCTACAACATAAATCTTAGTAAACGAAATACACACATGTAATTTAGCATTCTTATCAACACGATAGGCTTTTATCTATTAATCGATTTATACTTAATCTATTAATCGATTAACTATCGAAACTGTGGTAGTGTTAATTGATAAATAATTCAATAAAACCGCTTTATTTGGCGAGTGCAACAAAACGGTTACATAAAGATAAAATATAGTAGTTAATAAACACATTTGTATTGAATTTATTGATCCGACCCGACGTTATGTTAATGGGCAAAGCTACTGCAGGTTTTGTTCAATATGATGAATGAACAGGATTTTGATGTCCTAGTATTTCTGTAGTACAAAGGATGTGAATTTTAATTTAAGTTGTAACCCGTAGCACCTGTTAGAACTACGGAGAATGCTCCAAAAGAAAATTCAACATTTAAACGATAGACATTTACTCCTATGGGCTGTACCCTGAATTGCAGTCACATATATCTAACTATGGTTAGAACGTATTTTTGTAGTAATTTCTAAAAGTAATATGTCAGCATTGCGGTAGGGAGGAAACCAGCCTGTTTTGGCCCAAAATTACGATTTTGCAAGTTCTAATGTTTGGAACGTCCAGTTAGTCTCTTAACCACTCATTTCTACCAATTTCATTAACTATCTTTTGCTTGCGGCTTCGCTCCCTTTATATACGGAAATTAACCCACGGGAACGTTTTAAATGTAGCCTATGATACTCGGAGATAATATAGCTTCAAGTTAGTGAAAGAACTTTCGGAATCGGATCAGTAGTTCCAAAGATTACCCGCTACATACAAACTTGCAAACAAATTTTGACTGTCTTTATAACATCAGTATAGATACTTCATTTCACTCGACACTGCCACATAAGGCCAAAAAGGTTCCACCGGTTACACGAACTGGCCAAGGAGCCCTAGTACTTCTATTGTCACTGGCCAAACAGACGAGAATTTATTTTCAAAACTATTCCAATTCGTTCGATATTCATTTGTTTTTTAAATGTCGTCACAATAGTACATAGGCAGTCCGGCTGATTTAGTACCGCCGTATATTGTAGAAAGGTACAAGGGCAGGTGGGTGCCGTAGGTCGTTCAAGGTGGATGGCATTTTGGTTTATCGCTCCCATTTAGTGCGCCTTACATCCAATAATGTTGGTAGCGGTGACGATCGACACGCGTATTTGTTTTAAAAACAGGTGCCTTTGAGTAATCTGCAGTCTAGAATAGTCAAAGACATATTCTTTGGTAATTTCAGGAATTTGGTGTAAATTACTCGTATTTTATTCATACAGACATGTGGGGTGCATAAACTTATTGGTTACTTTTACTAGAAAATCGGTTTTTCGTTTATTTTTCTACGTTTTTTTTTTACATCCATTAATTTCGGATAGGCAACGATCAACACGCGTATTTGTTTTAAACGTACCTTGAGTTAATCTGCAGTATTATAATGACAGGCATTGGTGACATTTCTTTGATAATTGAGTGATAATTAATTACGGGAATTTGGTTTAAATTGCTCGTGTTTTATTCATGCAGTCATGTGGGGCGCATAGATAATAAATAATTTATGTAGATATTGCTAGTAGAAAATTGCTTTTTTATTATTATTTTCTATGAAAAAGATCCTAAGATACCTAACAGGTTTTTAATTTGTGATCAACGCTGGCAGTAGCAGAATAATAAATTATACTTTAAATAAGTCGGTCAGTTGTTGACCAACTCGTAGCCTCAAGGATAAGGCCTATAAATAAATTACAACTGCTTTGTTACTATGGGAACTGTATGTTCTTTAAAATACTTGGTTTTTTGGAAGGCCAGTGTAAGGATTCAATTATTATTACGAAGCTAAAAAACGCATTATAAAATAAATCATTAATATTCAAAATATTCACTGCACGTAACACCTAATAGATAAACGTACATGGCCATTAAAATCAATTAAATAATTATCTTGTATACTTTTATCTAGCGAAACGAATGGTTTTCTTTATTAGGTACCTAAACATACATACATGCGAATATCGTTTCAATTACGTTAAGTACAATATAATTTAGAAAAACTTACTGTAATAATTGCAAAGTAACCTACGTGGTTGAACTTTAAAAAAAATTAAAATACAAATAAATAAGTGAAGAAGCAATGTCTCTTTAAAAGTTATCATATCCATCATATCTATCTACTCGTATACCTACATTATACAACATATTTTATAAAATTCCTGTTTACCAAATAAGAGTTTTCAATCAGTTTTCTCTTGATATTAGTATGTCCACATACCCAAAGAGAGAGTTTGAATAAAGTAAAATTATTTATTTAAAAAAATTAACTTAGAAAATACATAAAAAATTATACGACACTCGATATTCAAAGTTTATTAGTATATTTACTTCCCCGAGGCCAAACGTGCTCCCGTGAGTTAGTTAAGTCCCGATTAACATAATCGTAATTAGATAACAAATGTACCAGCAGACTTATTACAAAGGTCACTGTAAGTTACCCAATAAATATTACACTGTCTGAGACAACAATGTGAAGACAAATAGAGCAAATTAATACGTCCGCGCAACAATTACTCAACTACTTATTACTGAATTGCAAACCCTTCAAAACTTCATTAAAAAAGGATACTCGTGTTCGTTCGTTCACTAATACAATAATAATTAATTAAATCAACCTCCGCGTGCCCCAAATGACCGTGAAATGACATTCGAATAACATAATTTTTATTTGTTTCATAAAAAACGAACATATTTTCAGTTTTTGTGCCAACAACACGTGAGCCCGCGCAGCACATACCACACTATCCAATTAATGAGCGAAACATTAGACTTCGTTTATCCAACCACTTTTTCGCTAAGAACTTTAAAACATAGGGTGTTATTCGATTTATGTTGTAGTGTATGCCAATGCATACAGTGCGACTAGCGAAATATATCAGTTTTAATTAAACTCTAATTGCAATCGTATTCTTTATTTCACGTACGCCTATTGGCGTTTTATTGGCGTATTAAATTCCTGAGATTTTTAAAGAAACAGAACGTATTATGAATTCAAAAGGAAGAGCAAAAAGGATGCACAAATTAAAAGTATGGTAACAGGACAAAGGGTCGGGATGTTCGATTGGTAAACAAGGGTGGCCCGTTTCAGTTAACAATACGGATTAATTATCGGCCGAAATCGACGACTCAAATATACCTGTCACGAGTGTAGAACGTCGCGGTCCAATTTATATGGGCCCCGGGCCCCCGAACAATGGTAAAAGCGGTAAACACAATGGGAAACGGGTGCAAAATGAGCAAAAGTAGAGCGCCCGCGCCGCGAGATATGCTCGTACATTTATGCAGACTACAGCAGAAATGTACGAAACGATTAATTACTTTAATAGACTCTTATTACTACCAAACATAGCTTACAATCAAGCTTCAATTTTCCAACATGAACTTGAACCTAAGGGAAAGTTACTACAACATGATTTTTCCCTATTAAGGTACTTTCAGCTAATGACTACAGGTTTGAAAGTAATTGTCCCTACATGTGGGGCTCTGTATGTAAATGTTTAGGGTTGAAATACATGCGAACGCCGCCGAGCACGCGCGTGCACTGACGCGCGGACCACCAAGCTGCGGTGTCAGCCCTTGATTCACTGACGTATAACTTAGGGTTGCCAGAGCGAAAAATATAATATAGGAAAAAATACTGTTATTATACCGTCTGTTGTATGGTCATGTTGGTATCAATTAGAATTGGAAACTTGAAGTACTTACATTTTGATTTATGTATCAACTTATTAGAGTTACTGTAGCTAGTCACTTAGCAGGTAAGGTTGGGTCATTTATTTATGAACAAGGGAGATTTTGAAATCAGTACATGAGAACCATTTGATTGCAAGTAATGTATAGTAAACCCTTTTCCAGTCAGTTTTTTAGTACTTACTTATGCCCCATTATTCGCACATATTGTGAAACTTGTTGAGCCAACCCTGTGGCGTGGCGGCAGCGACAAGCGTAGCATTGTTAGGCGGAGGCCGCCCTCAGCCCTGAATAAATACATTCATATTGCCACTCTAAATATCTGCGATCGATGCTCCGTACGCCTCTCAAATGCCGACGCACCACAAAAAAACGATCATCCATTAAACAACACATTATTACGTTTTATTTGTTCCAGAATTCATTATGGCTCAGATCTTTAATTCTCATTCTCAGCAGTGACCAGTGACCAGTGTCTACGACAACTCCCATAAGAACTATCTATTCAAGTATTCATCCCTGCGACAGTAGAATGCCAGCCTGTAAGCACTATTATCCATATAAACTCACATCAACCGAGGTGTTTGCGAACGATTTAGATCGTTAACACTAACAACTTATTCTATCGACCTCCCGCGTTTAATCGCGCAAAATCTACCGCATCGCGTCGCATTCGGCGCGCCAAAATGTGCAGAAAATGGAAAAAACATGGCGCTAAACCGCGAATCCGTATGTATTTAAACGCCGAATTCGAGATTCCGATTCTCAAAAAAGCGGCCAGCGCTCGGTCATTTAAATTTTTCCAAAACGTGAACACAATGGAACAGATTCAGAAAGTTTGTTGATTTTCTTGTTTTCTTTTTAATTTTAAATATAAAAAAGGTATTCGGTTCGGCAAGGGCTGTCACATCATTCCAGCGCTGCTAAGTGACGCCGGACGCACGTCAGTCCCTGGATGTGTTTTATTTTCATACGAATCGGACTGACTCGACTTGTTTTTTGTTATCATAGTTGTTGTAACCGAGTCTCGTACCTAATACGGATATTTTTATAATTGTTTATCGTGTGATCCTTTGTTGGGCTTTTAATTTTATTGTGTGCTTTTGATTTAAAATTCATTCGTTCAACATTCCAATGACATTTCGAAATAATGTTTTTGGAATCACATCTTAAACTTTGTTTATTACTATAACCGATACATAATTTCGAGAAATATTTAGCAGATGGTTCTAGATAGCAAAATTAATATTCATAAGTTATTTCTATCCAGCGCAGCCTAGATTATGAAACGCAAGAAATGCGCAACGGAACGAGTTTAGAAACGTCTATAAGTTTTACATTCATGGCATAGGTCGGCTATTCGTCATTTTGTATCAGATCAGAAGAAATTTCACGAGACTTATTAAAAGTAACTGTAGCTGAGATAGAATATCGGGGTAAGACAATAAAGGCTCGCTGTGAGGCGACACGCCGCGTCTTGGCGCGATTGACGTCCGAGCACATGACGCTAAAAGGTCTATTGTATACGAAACGCTCGTTACGACGCCGTCCGACCGGTCTTTAACACGCTCGGACAATGATCACTCTATACATAGTAGCCGTTCATCTTGCACGCGGTGAAACATAGCTCGTATTAGAGATATTAGCTCACCGACCTGTTTTAATTGTGAAGCCTTTGCGTTTATTTTAATGTGTTTGGGGGCGTGGTTGAAAAGGAGTTCATTCTAATGTTGATAGGTGTGTTTTGCCGTTTAGATGGCTTTATGCTTAATTTAGAGAGTTCTATAGTTATATTTATGAATCAAATTCAAATGACGCCGACGTCAAAACATGTTATACGCACATCTGTGTCATGACATGACATCTGTGTTAACTGTTACCCCAAATACAGTAAAGCTAGTAATAAAAACAATTATGCTAATCCGAAGCTCATTAAACAATTCACGGGTAAATACTGTCACAGTCGATAAGGCTATCGCATCGCGATGCGTGATCTTACATCGCGGATAATATCGGATTGCGTCAATTACGCGATCCGCCTCGATCGCGCGATACATACAAATGTATTGTATGCAACGACCTTTATTTAGCGGACGAGTGGAAGCCTGTGTACAACCGCTTTACAATACGAATCATAAAATAAAAGGCAGAACCATCGCACTAATAGTAACAGTTGTTAGTGTTCTTCACAGAAACAAGAATCGTGGTTATAAGCCTGCTTCGAGGTAAATTATAGATTTATTGTATACTGTATGAATCATCACAGCACACCTACAGCTATTCCGTTAGGTTTTCTTACATAATAAAACCATCTAGACGCGCAGTGTTCTCCATAATAAATGCCAGTATTAACCCTGCCACTACCGAGTTGCTCTCATTTTATTAAGAGCAACCGTTAGAGTAGCGTTAACTTTTCATATCATCCTGATTGATGAGTCTTGTTCCATTAGAACATTCTACTTTTGTTTCAGAACAGGTACTGTCTGAAAATGGTAGGGACCTTATTATTTATTGGACACAATATAAGTGTCACCAATAAGAGAGCGGGAGAGAACTATCAGATTCTAATTTGACCGGCGGCGGGAGTGTCGTTTGTTCCATTTAGCGGAGCAGTAGCGAGACACGGAAGTGACCGGAGACCCCAAGTAGGTCCCGGAGGCTTGTACTCAGCCCGCGTGGGACGACATTACAACGTTGACAAAACACTCGCCTTTACCCAGTATTAACGTTCGCGAATACAGTTACATGGAATTATACGCGCTTCCACATACAACGCAAACTCGCATGCACACCAAGATTAATTTGTACCGATTTTTCACGTTGATAAATAACATTATAAAACATACAATTAAAGTGAATGAATAAAATCAAAACAGAGGTTTTCATGTCCCGCGGCATATGCTGCAGATATCAATAATTGAAAAGCGAACTTATTAAATATGCTTATAATACGGTGTTGGCATTGTTCGGGAGTCGCGTCATTAGTCAGGGAGACACCGCTCGCTCCACCCGCTCAACCCGACAATTTGAGCGGCGCGCACTCGCCGAACGCACCAGTAAATGGCGGGTTGCCACCTCGCACCAATACTTTTATTTATTTGTATTTATAAAGCATTCGGATCCTAATTATATTGGCGGTGATCGTAAACTGTGATTCGAGTAATGCTTTTTGGAACAGTTGGCGCGCTGACGGGTTAATGACAGCCCGAGCTTCCTGCCATGTTAATTGTGTAGAGGAAGTCAATAGGCGCGGGCGCATCGCATTATTTATTACATCGAGTTTTGGTTTTGTTTTCTTGCGTCACGTTCGGTAGCAGGCACAGGCACTTACCCGTCTGTCAGTCTCTCAGAGGCTTAGTCCAGATTATAACGTAATACGGTAGTTTGCTTGTCCGTTGTGCCATTCAAGCGATTGCTTAATGCATTTAATTGCTGGACAACTAACAAAAAGTTAGTGACGAATTTTTGACACTCACGGATAAGATTTTTTTCGTCGATTATCGCGAACGATTAGGCACTTGTTCACGGGCGTGTTTTTTATTATTAGAGTGTAAGATAAAAATCTAGATACATTTTTAGATTTTAATGTTCTAAGCGGATTGATTTGTTTAGTTTTTGTTATTGGAATGTAACTCTAAAATGTTTTTAATTAAAGTTGTGAATCATACAACTAACTGCATACTTGGAATATAAAAATGTATAGAAGTGTTGATTGCACATGATGTTAAATTGAGATGATTGGCCCGGTAATCCCGCGCCGTGCAATTTGAGGCTTTAAATCATTGGGGACGCTTCGCTCCTGCCAGCAGCTACTGATAAATAACAGCGGAGCCGCGAGACGATTAGTGTAACAAGAGAATCTTTCATTTTTAACTGCAATACAGCTTTTATTAAGCTATTATGCCACTGAACATTAATAATGCCGAATGTCAAGTTGGAGAACATTAAGAAAAGGTGCTGTTCTTTGTGCTTTTTAGATAGTTTTTGCTAAAAGCTTTAATGGCACACGAGAATTATCATTGTCGTTTGCCGATATATTCTACTCAGCCATCTTTATTAGACTGGCATTTGAATTCTCCACTCAATAAACATTAATTACGAGCATACGCGTTCTGTTTATAAATTCTGTCGTCTAATTAAAAAGGCAATAGGTATTACTGTGTATTCTATTAGCTTGACATATGCAGGCCTAGTTACAGGCTCCCAAGCTTGTGAATGGAGGCACGTTCAGACCGAGGAATCGATTCTCCCCGCTTCGCCGCGTGAAATCGGGCGCGCGCTCTCATTTACAATCGATCGCCATTTACTCGACCGCCTGATTCGATTACACAAACCCTTATTCGATGAATCGATAGTTCGATACCGACTAAACATGATATTGGTTACGCTAATGAAACTGTATCGTTGTCTTTTGTTACAGGTAAGGAGTTGAAATAATGTGCTTTAAAGGTGTTCACGGGGGAGTGACAACTCATGGTTTTCAGTAAGTTTTCTTCTAGAATGGATCAGGACAGATGGGCGAGAATATTCATACGTGGGGGCCTGAAGTCGGATGTCGCAACCAAAGCAGCCTAAGAAACGCTGAAGTAGCGAATTAGACTCGTTCCTAGCAGATTGGCCGGAGAAAGAAAGAAGATTTGAAAAGTATGAGGACGCTTTTGACAAGAAGTGGGACAGCACAGGCTAACAAAAAAAAAGTTTGGGCTAAACCCAAAGCCTGCCTAACGAAGATAAAAACAAACAAAAATAATAGCCAACAAAAAATGTCAAACGATATTTTGACAAGAAACGGGCATGTTTCCCCGATGCACTCCATCATCAAAATTTATGGCTCCCACAAAGTCTGTTTCCTCGTTATTAATATCAACATTAATTGTGTCCCAATATCCTGACCATAAATGTCATGGCCACTGGCGCCTAGCACAGGTACAAAAAAAAAACTATAAAAGTACGTACAAAAACGTTCAATTCCCCCACACAATGAACGGTGAGTCAGGTGAAAAAAAAACTCCAAAATTTATAACACCCAGGCCACCGGTATAAAAATCCTGAGAATAGTAATTTTTCTTACAAAATTTAGTGATATGTCAAACCTGTTCGACGTAGCAAATAAAAATGTACGAAGCGATGTTGAAAAAAAAAAACAAAACTAAAGACTCTGGGTTATTGCTAAAACAAGGGAGGGTTACCATATCAATCAAGGCGTTGACAAAAGTGTATTTTTTTCCTCGTACAGGCCGTGGGATGAAAAAAGGGTCCGTGTTTATGGAAATGCAATAAAAGAGAAGCGAGCGTTGCGCGGGCGCTGCCAGAGTGCCCCACTCTACCCCTCTGTAGCGTCACTTGCTTTAAGTGGGTATTTGTTTCATTTCTATAATGTTTTTGTATAGGTCACTTTTTTGTTAGTTTTTTTTTGATAGCTAGAGTCTATATATATAGATAATGTTTTATAGGGACGCCGGACGGATAGAGCAATAAAAATATTAGCAATAAACAACGTAAATAAACTTTCACAAACAAAGGTATGTAAACACAAGTTTCCTGTAGATACATCTACATACACGTTTGATACACGGGTATTGTCAAAATCCTACAAAGTTGATATAAGCCTTCCACTCAAAGACATTCAAATATTATCGAGCGATAGACGGTACAAGGCGTAGAAAATTGTAATCCAATACTTGATACAACTTGGTAACAAATTGTTCTGTCTAGTGTCATACGGCCGCTTGTCAGGTACCGTTCGTATGTCAAAATCGAAAAATGTTCGGGCAAAATTTTTGTATGAAAATATTCCCAAAGTCCGCTCTATAAGTCTTTTAAATATCTTTGCTTCCACTCAATATCCCAAAATTCAACCCAAGAATCGAACCTCATCCTTCCGTGCCTCTAACAATTCCACCTTCTTGACATACGGTCAGGTAGGTTGGATGGAGTGCGAGAACAGTAAAAATGTTAGTGCGATGCGACCCCCGCGGCGCGGATAGGCCCGTGTGTCACTCACAGTCTCACGGCACGGTACGTCGCCTTCGACCGGACATTTTTTGCCGGACTCACTCATGTTTTGGCGTTTATCGTGTCATTATTAAGGTATGTGATGGAGTTTTGTACCTTTAAAAGTATCACATTGAGGCTGAAGGAATTTAATATGCCACTTTAATTTTGCAGCAAAAATATTAAGTTAAACCTACCACTGAAATAATAAAAAATGAATAATAAGACAAAAATTCACCTACCACATTAAAATTGAGCAAATACTAACTATGAATCTACCAAAATTCGCTATCAGCTTATAATATGCACCACACCAAAACGGCCTAGGTAAGCTATCATTTTATTTTAGCATACTGCAACTTTCCATCGGCTACTATTTTAAATTGAGCATTACTTTCTAGATCAAATATCTATACTAGCATGCAAGTATGTATGTAATTAGGTTACACGAAACTTACGTAACTTATAAGCATGAACTTATTCTTTCTAACGTTCTAAAACAATTAGTGTACACTGTCAAAATCAATTTCAATTAAAGCTTGTAAGTTGGCATACAAACAAACATGCATACACGTCTGCAAGGATTACGATACGGATCTTAAACTGCAATATTAATTCAACAACCCGTTATAATTCCAATCATAAACAATAACACAAATCAACATATCATATAGAAACTATTACTTGACCAACATAACTTAAGATAGCAGGGTGGCGCTGCTTGCTAAGAAAAATGTCATCCACCTGTCAAATTCAGTACATTTCATAGGTAGTTCTACATTCTACCACGTGTCAAGATATTTTGGTCGAGTCATAGAGTAGGTAATCCGTGATAGCTGGTGACCGCAAACGTGAGCGACTGTAGACAATCAGTTGCCGGTGACATGATATGAGTCAGACGGTTGTCTAATAAACTGATATTGTTCATATACTTGTAGTTCTCGTGGTGAAATTCATTTAGGAACAGAAGTATAGTTCAATATTTGTTGTATTTTAGAGAGAGATGAAGAGTCACTCTAAGTATCTTTTTCGATCTAGGTAAGTGTGAAAGCGTTATTTCATGTAGTTTTCAAGTTACATTTAAGATAATTCATTCATTCATTCATGTAAGATTATTGTGGCTACAAGGAGGGCTTTAGGTTGTATAACTTAGATCGATTCTGTTTTTATATTATTTTAGCAAAACTAGGATATAGCAGATACATCGAAAATTATTTTAACTGTCATTGTGCACAGTGAACTTCATTCTTGCAGCAACAAGCTTGCTGTTGGGTTGCTGATGGCATAGATAAAATATATATAGAAGGACTGCACAGGTATAAATAATATGTGTAATAAACAAAAAAAAAAACACTTTAAAATATTTATCAATATATAAAAAAACACAAATCGCTTGTGCCCCCTAACTTGGACCACGCTCACGGCCACAATTTATTCGACGGCGCGCGGTGATCGATGACCGGCGAGACTTGTCCGGCCACCGAGACACGGACAACGGCCACTACCGTTCCTAATGTTACAAAAAATATTTTACCACGATCCAAATACGAAAATTTTAATTATTTCTTTATTTTATTTACACTGGCAGTCAATGTTTTGGAGGGACTTTTGTTTGTCTCAAGATTGAGAGGCCTAATTATTGTGTTTGTATATGGGATTTGACTTTAACAAATGACATATGTAGGAGCTTTAACTTCATAGTCTTTAGGCAAATAAGTTTGAGAAAGTATTTAGAAATGTTTAAGTAATGCTATACCTATTGTTTTTTGCAGAAATTGTCCCACAAGAATTTACTACCAGATGACAACCAGGATTTAAAGAATTCTATATTCCTGTATGTGTGAAAAGGTACCAATAAGACAGAGTTACTTTTGCATTTAAATTTTACAATAAATTCTGATGACATTAAGTTGGAAACCTATGGGCCTACGGGATGGTAAGTGTTCTCAAACACCTATGGTCATCTACATTACCCGAAGCATCACATGACTATATTTGCAGCTCCCCATTCACCACCCGGAATCATTGAAACAATCGGAAAACTTGGCACCTATCACAATAAATTGTCCGTAATTTATGACATCACGCCGATTAATAGATCAGGCACAGGCAGACAGTGTGGGACCGATTCCTGCCACAACTATTAAGGCACAGAATTCTTATTGTAATCGTTTATTTGGCAGAAGCTTCGCTCCTGAATGCCAAATAGGAAAGTTCTATGACCGCCGGTTTGGTTTATATTTAAATATGTTTGTACCACATGTACTGTTCATTGTGTATTCAAAGAACAGAATGTTGAGCAATAAAAATTAATTGAAGTTAGTTTTAAGTTTCATTTATTTTTAAAACAATGTGCTTAGGCAATTGGCAGCGTGTCGACTTTTCTGATAGCCTTTGGTCATACGACAAAATGTAATATCCATACAAGGACTCAGAAACCCAGCTTTCTGCTTGGGCATGACAAGAAATGGGCCACAATTTCTCTTGAATAGTACCACGACCAGAAACAAAAGTCGGTTAACACATAAATCCGTGTTTGTCATAGTATTTTTATAGAAAAGTATGAAAAAGAAAGTTGTTCGTCACGGCCTGTAAATGTAACATTATGTTATAAAATGTATGAAACTACCACCGACGGAAAACTACATAGTATATTAAAATTTACATAATCCCTGATATTTAGTTTATTGCCCGTGCATAATCCCTAGTGTATGTATTACCTATCATACGTTTTGTTGCAATGTAATTAAATGGTAAATAACTAGTCACAATATTTTAAATAGTTATAAAAAATTTGTAATAATATATCTAAAAATTCAAATATACATTCCTAATTTGTAGTAGATATTTATATATTGTGAACATTTAGAATTGTTCGTAGCAAGTAATATTTCGCAAGTCTCACTATAAAAATAAAACCTTTAAGTTTTAGTAATTTATTTAGGTATATGTTTTTGCGTATAATTTTACATAAAATGATCAGTAGTAATAAATACATTACGCGGCTTGTACTTTATATTGCTCTTAATAAATAAATAGTTAAGTAACAAATATAAATAAAGAAAACAAAGATAGAAACAACACGTGTAACATAATCGCATGGGATTCGTGTCCACACTACTGTACACTTATTTGTGTTTGCTCCTGCGCCTGCGCCTGCGATTTATCCCCTTTTCGTGGAAGCGCTCTTTATTCAACTCCTGCGCAATGCTAGAGAAATTGCTGTGTTTTGTTTGTTTCGTTGTGTAGTGGTCTCAAGAACTATATTATACTGCTGAGCATGAGGTGCCGGGTTGGATTTCCTTGTTGGGCTAAGTGTTATTGGGTTTTTACAACAAGATTTTTTCAATAGCAGCCCGGAGTTTGTATTTGTATACGGTTGATGGCAATAGGCTCGGTCTCTATTACATTGGACTTAAACATAATTGGCGAGGGTGTACTATGGTGTACATAAATGTTCCTAACCCTTCGAAGAAATGGCTGCGTATGTGGTGTGCTCCGTGTGTGTGGTGTGGCCAGACGTTAAAGAGGTTAAGATAAGGATTGGGCTGTAACAGCTGGATAAGTGGCCGGGGATGGAGTTAAATGGCGTTTAATGGAAGAGGCGAACAGTGTACGAATACAAGCTGACTATCATTATGGAGAATTACGTGACTCAGATACGGAAAATAGATGGTTGAGGAAATCTTAAAACCAACTAATAAGGAAGAGTGTGTCTTACTTTATTAAGACAGCCATAAATCATGACCATAGAGGCGCCAATATCAATTTAATCATTATTAAACAGCATCAACTGGACTTCACAGAGTCTTTTCTTAGAGGAAAATTCAATAAGACAATTTCCTGTCCATTCAGTTAATTGAAAAAATTAGCACTGTCATATTCTAGAGATTCCACTATAACCTTAGGACTAGGTGTACCTACGTGAGCTAAAAAAATATTAAGAAGAAAATAGACAAGGAGGTTTTATCACAGCAAAACCTAGGTTCCAAATGCAGTAACCACTGATTCAAGTGGTTGATCGATGACACTAACGGTTCAGATAGATCCAGTGTGGTGCATGGTAACCGGATCATATACATCAATCAATCATTCATTTTATGAGGCGAACAAATTCGACTAAAAGTTTATACCAAAATAAAGTTAAAATCTTGCCTACTCAAAAAAACATTACATTCGAATCGTAGTTACCATATAGCACATGCAAATAAAATCGCATAACGTTAACACTGGTGTCCACTTATATTTCTGTCGGCTCCCGGCCCGGTGACCGGCGATATATTGCGAGATACCCCTCGTAATGTATGAAGCTCTTTATAGTCGCCTGCGCAGCTTTATTGCTTTTGAACTTAAGGTGAAGGTACACTGGCTGGGATTTTCGAAAAGAATAGAAAAGTTCCAGCTTTTATAGTTTTGTTTTTAATCAGCTCTAAAATTAACCATGTGGACTGTAAAAATACATTTTTTTTTTTGTAAACTTTAACTAAAATATTGTGTTTTGCTACCACTTGGGAAGGCATTGTTAAAATAATGATGCTAAGCAAACAACACGACTGAAGTTTAAACGGTTTATAATACTTTTGAAATTAGAAAAGAAGAATGCTAGAAGTACATTAATTTACGTGACACAAAAACTACGAGTTCCAGCAAATAATTATACAATTTTTTCCATCAATAAGGACTTCATTACATGTCTGCTCGTGTATAATTATATGTGATAGATGGACATGTACAACTGTCCCTATAATTTATTGACATTGAATAATATACCAACAACACTACACATGTTGTAATTTTTTCATAGATCAAGAAAGTTATTTCCAGACTAACTTTATCTTAAAACGTGACATGACTGTCATTGATTACCATTTGAGAAGAAAATAAACATAATGTTACAAAAAAAAAAACATGTTGTCATACATTTGTATGCATGTATTTAACATGTTCCGAAAACACACTTGTCAAACGTCAATGTTGAAGTTCGAACACGTGTTTGCGTCAAGTGGGTATGGTTCCTTATGTCTTCAGAAATACAGGTGCACGCGCATACTCTTTTATTTTCCATAATTCTATTTTATACTTATACAATTTATAGTTCACGTTGTCAGTACTGACAAACAAAGCTTGCCGACATTGCGAGTTTGCGCAAAGTAAATATTTTTATGAATTATACTGCAAAGACATATCTTTAATTCTTTTCTTTTAAATGCCTGGGATTTTAAATGTGAATGTGAAAAATTGCTTTTAAATTCGTTTTATTTTTAAAGGAGTGAATTAATTGTGAGACTTTAAAAGAATATTGTATTCATTACCTACTTAAAAGTCAGATGTACTAAAAACAAACTTTACATAATTTATATATTTTATGCAAAGTGTATTTAGTCCTCTTAATGCAAAGTGCAAAAAAGAAAATAAAACCTTTTGGACCATGATGAAATGCGCAATTCTTTTAATTTTTCAAAAACAAAAAAGGATATAAAATATTATTCAGTAATTAACAAAATAGGACACGATATTAACCCTCTTTAAATTATTTAAACCTTTATTTTATGATAGACGATAGTTACCATAAATTCTTGCGTTTTTAATTAAAACATATATGTATGTAATATATAAAATTTCACAAAAAAAATCTTATTTTGGTAATAAAATCTTTATCGCAGACAATCTTACTTTTTAACATAAAAATGTGGTCGCTACAGCCGCAAATAGTGATACTTCTATTTGCATTTTTAATTTTGCACTGTGACACAAGTTGTGTAAGGAAATTAATCTTTGTCATTGGTTCTCGTAATTTAGTTTAATTTATTGTTACGAGATTAAAATGTTTAAATTTTTAGTTATAAATAAAAATATAGAGAAAGTGTGTCTTAAAAGGAACCATAATACATAGATATAGGATAAGTTTTACGTATTCATTTGAAATTTTTAGCTTAACCGTGAAAATCTTCTCTACATGAAATATAATGTCTTCCAAGCCATACCTCATGTTTAATCCCCCAATTCGCTGGCGGGGTTGATGAAAAATTTCGTTTTCCTTTTTACAGTTTCCAACAAAAGGAAGGGTCTTTAACTTCTTACCTTCCAAGGAAAAGGTGTAAGTGTTTTTTTATTATTCATGCGGATTTTAAATTCACTTAAAGAAACATTACTTTATCATTGTTCAAAGAATAATCCTATTTCACTAATTAATGTGTGCAATATTCCGCAGTGATTACGCAAAGGTTATAATTCTGTAACACTATTGTCTTTGCCCAAGGTTACCGCCATTATTTTATTAAGAAAAATAATTGTATTTAGTACACATTAGACTGCGTATTGTCCTAAGTTTCCCACTTCATTCTAATTCGTGTCAAGTGCAGGTTATAATTGGGCTAGTCCAATTATTATGAATAGAAATTATTGTTTTAATTCATTGTTGTGCTTGCATTAAATATTCAACGTATTGTCCAATTAGTTAGAACAAGGCCGTTGTTTCTTAATGCCTTAATTGCCGCCATTTTGCCGTGTAACAATTTAGTTTTAATTAATTCTAATAAGAACGTTTGCAGATTGATGTTTAAAATAGTAAACTCGGAATACTATTGTCTAGGACACGAAGTCAAAGGACTAGGTTGGGCCTTTGTTTTGCAATCGATAAGTTTGTATTGCCAATGAGGTACGCGACCTGATACATTCTCATTGCGATATCGTACTTCAAAAGTGAGCTTAGAGAAACAATAACAGCTGCTCTTGTATTTACGTGGCAGAGGAAACGTAGTGTACTTAGCAGCAGTTAGCACTATTGTATCGCCATAAAAATAAACGTTATCTTGATTTCCAAATAACGTTATTAGAGTCATTGTGGCACAAGCAGAGGCTCCTCAGGATTAGCCAAGAGCGCGGACAGCGGCGAGAGGCGTGCATTGTCTCACATTTCCCACAACGAAAATAAAAGTGAGTATTCAATCTTTCCCCGCAGCACATTAACGGTATCTCTCCACACTACAGTGAATCTTAATATTAAAACCGCGTTACGAACATCCGGGTTTAAAAACCATGACTTCGCTCTCGTATAAGTTGTTTTACAAAATCGCTCCTATTATACTATTGTAGAAACAAAAAAACGTTAGTTTAAGTTAGTTTATCAATTTAAGTAATCGTTAAACAGGAACGCTATTATACGCATGTGGCAGCCGCAGGCCCCAGCCATAACGCTGTACGTTGCAATGAAATCATAACGCTGGCATTACGTAATTTGGCCAACAAAAGGCAAATATTCCGAGCCATTCTGCTAGTTTATGTCTGCGAGACGGGTATTAAGGTAAATTGTAGGTACAATTGCGCGCACGGGCCACTCGTTAGCCGACATGGACTGACGTGACACCGAGCCCGCCGTATGTCGCATTGTTTCAGTTTTATGCGTACCCGACCTTAGATTAAATGTTAACTCCAAGATTTATGGCGGTCATGCGGAGGCTAGTTTAGTGGACGTTGAGGTCTTTCGTCGAAACGTTCAACTTTCATAAGAGCCCAATTTGTGGGAGCGCTTAATGCGGTGTCGTGCACGGGCGTGCATGCTCCGCCTTTTTATTGCTGCCCCTTTAACTGTACACAACACCCATTCTCTCCGAGATTGTCTCGCTATGCTATTTGTAGATGAAGGAATGTTATCTCGAATCGCTCGAACACGCGACTTAGAAAAGGTGCACTGTGGGTAACAATGCGCCCAAATGCTAATAAAACGGGTGTTTGATGTGATCTACAATCGTAAAATGAATCGCTTTCGTTACGACTGTGGAGTGTGTACTCGGAAACGAAGCATCGTGGTAAAAAGTGGTGTAGTGAGCCAATACATCATAGTTGCACGTTAATCTAATTATTATAATAGTCTGTTAATGAATGCACATACATTAGTACTAAGCGGGATTGATTGGGATTAACGAGTCGAATCGAATAACGTAACAAATGTCTGGAACTTAATTAACACATGATATACGAACGATAGCGGATAGTTCTGTGTTGTTGTAGTAAAACTATTAGTTTATTAGAATTCCAAAAAGTGTCTAAGAACTTGTCTAGATAAACCGATCTAACATGCCTTTATGAACATAACATGCTGAACGTCAGGATTCATATTATTTATTATACCGACGTTTGTGGTTTAGCGCACATCGAATTATTTGATTTTATTTATGTATTTATTTTCATAATTGAACAAAATTATAATTTTGAGTCCTGTAAAAGTTGATGAAGCCTCCTGAGTTTCTTCAGTGCGGTGCCCCAGTTTCCATTATCCAATCGGTTTACCCAGACAATCGAAAACAACAAAATTGGTCGGATTCTTACACTCACCAATCTTCGCTTGGGCTTGATCAGGGGTCGATTCTGTCCGTTCATCTTGTAATACAGGCCGCAGGCGTTGCAGAGGTAGTGGCCGGTGCCGTCGCGTCGCCATAGAGGTGTGCTGGTGGCCCCGCAGTTGACGCACTCTCGACCCTCTGTATTGTAGACAAGATAGTCAGATGGAGCGGAAAAAAGGGATAAGATTCGTGTGAGAGGCCTTTAGTTGAGACAGAATTTGAATTAGGAAAGTTAAAAATTTGAGGTTTCTTTTTTTTATTGACAAAGGTTTTAAAAGAAGTTTGATAATTGAAATGTGAGTGGTAAAATGTAAATAGCTTTTGTAATGAATTATTTCACAGTTGAAGACTTTTGATTTTATGCATGGCAAAAGTAAGGGATAAGCAAAACGGTAACACCAAAACCAAAGTCGACAAAACCGCCAAGTAAACCAAATGTAAGTACCAAACCATAGATAATATAGCATTTTATGGAAGGGTGGAAATTACCTGTCTCCTGGCAGGCTGGGAAAGATGAGAGAAAATCACATTCAGAAACATTACAAATAGAATTTCACTAACTAACAAAGCATGCTAACACCAAGCAATTACATAAATGTTTTACATCATCCTTCACAACGCTTTTATCTCAACATCAACATAATTGCAATTACTACGAAAAAATAGTAAAATATTCAATTAACTAGGGAAAGCGCGACGAGTTTCACTTTGAAGAAAAAATATCAAGATTTTTTACACGCGAAGGAAAACTAAGAGAAAGTAACGCTTGCATCGGTAGTTAAGTTTGACGGACAACTGAGAAACGCCCTTACATCCTCATTAGCATATATAAATAAATAAATAAATATCTCAATAAACATCATACTGTAGTTCAGACTTTAAAATATTCTTTAAAAAAATGAGCAAAAAACTTTTCTCCTAATTCACTTACAACAATGATTTATTGTAAAAAAAATACTATAGATCAATAACGCATAATAATTCGGACTGCAACAACAAAAGCGAGTTGCTACAAAAATAAATAGTTGTTGCAGAAACATTGGTGAGCGTCTAGTACTAAACAGAGCGGAACCAGAGCTATAAACTATTACCCACATGCTAATTTTCGCTGTGTGTAATTGTACACCTACGTCTAAAACAATTTCAAACGCAAGCCAGCGTCCCTCATCCATGAACCGACTAGAATTGCAAATCTTCGTAAACGAATCAAACAAAAAACGATCTTATAAATTCTACGTTTGACACCTAATTCATCAAACTAGCCAAGCGATGAAATACAGTATTAAATAAAACGCTAAGTCGATACTTTACTCATGCGTTAAGTTTATAAATACATGCAAAATCTGACCCCAGGATGAGCCGCCCTCCGGGAAACTTGTTAATACGATTTTTAAAGATCACAATAAGCAATTTTACCAAAGTGCTTACATGGTTAGTGAGAGGATGTGTTCACATATTGGATGCGCGTGCGCCGCCCACAATCTTTCTCTAAACTCGATTACACGATCGATGATTTACCGAGATCGAATTTAAAAGCTCGTTACACCTTCGCATCCTCCTCAGAGGCGTTCGATAACAAACTAACCACTATCAGTGTGGGAAATCAGACGACGCGTGACAAACACCCGCCGCACTTATCTATTAGTTTCTTTGTATAGAACTGGTTTGAGCCGAGCATATCGATCGGAACTGTATCAATAGGTATCGTAATAATTATGTATCTAGATCTGATTATCCGAGTCCCCAGACGCAGGGCGGTGCGCTGAATAAATAATAATACGCCGGAACGCAACGAAGGTGAAAGTGCTCAAATATATGATAGAAAAAATACGTTAAACGAACCGAAAATGTTTTACGAGCTTTAGGCAGTGCAGCCATTCATCTTTTTTATGTAAAACCAGATCAAAACCGGCAATTAAATCGCCCGGACCTTATCGAAAACTTATTGCGATCGGGCCAACGACTCACTTTTTGGACTAACCCTTCATGTTTTTTGTTACATCGATAAAACCTGTAATTTGTATCGAAGTTTGTAATAAATAAACACCAATAACGATTATTAGGAAAAAATAACAGGATATTACACGAGCCGCGATGTTTTATGATAGTGTCTCTAGCTTTAGAGACGGCTTCAGTTCATTAGTAACGTCTCTATTGGTAAAAACGTTTGTGAAAGCCCGAGAGCCGCGGGCGGCGACGTTTCACAAGATTTACAGCGGCCTGCCCCTCATACATCGACATTACACGTATTATTAAAGAGAACACTGTTCTGATTAATTACTATCCGATTTAATTGTTCGATCCGGTTCAATGGTAACGTTTTAATACATTCACACCGAAGAGTTATTTCTTAATTTCCCCTGACGGACGATCTCGGCTGCCCGAGCTGCTCCGCCCGGCACGTGATTTAGACTCGACATAAAGATATCATTTTATTTTATCCGTAACGGTACGAGTCTGCGGAGACTGCCTATCCTGATCTACTGCAAAACGTATGAGGCTCAGCGAAAAATTCCAGTGTTTATTCAAAATTAGAATGCGGCGCGCTCTTTATAGCCCGGAGTGACGTGCGCTCGTGACGCGGCGGCGCTACGTGACCGCGATAAAAGATTTTCATCTGCCATATTTACGTAGGCGAGTGGGCGGTTTTTATTTTTCGAGAGTCTCCAGGCACTCGGGGCCCGTCGAGAACTCGCAAAGTTTTCACACGCTCCCGCCGCGTAGGGAAAACAACACACGGCGCGTTTCGCTGAGCCTGCACCTCACGCCACTCCAGCGATGTTGACCTCAGAGCTATCGATGCGTTCGAAACAAACGAAGCCGGCCCGTTACTACTCGATGAAACCACAAAGTAAAAACTCGTACATAGTCACGTATAACGTTAATGTGCACCAGGGTAATGTAATTTAAATGAAGGACTAATTCGCTCTCGTGTACCGTGACGCGCTCTCTCGGCGCATCGGCCCATCAACACGTAACGGTGAGGCTATTTTGCATACAAACCATTAAATTATTGCTCAAAACTTATTCTTTGTTGCGCCACAGAGGCTGTTATTACGCTTTAATTATATGCCTGCATGCAAATAGAAAAATTTAATGGAAGCTGATGGTCTCGCTCGAGGTTTATTTTTATTGAGCATTGTGTTGCCAGGAAATATGTTAAAAGCAAAAAAAGGGATGTTACAAGTCATTGACTGGCTAATTCTATTTCACTTTTGTTTAGTCATTTAGTGTCGGTTGATAATTGTTAAATACAGTACGATGCAACGAGTGGTGATCAGGAATGAAGCCATTTTTCGCAGCGCTTGCAGTGCACCGATGCTGTGCCGGTCGGCGGTCGGCGGACGCTCGTATTTGCATTCGTTATTAGCATACTGCGAGATAATTACGTGTGACGAGCGATGTGATGCCGCTCAGTAGCAACTTGCACTGAACCCGATGTAATTATTATATACCGGTCATGTTGTGTCCGAGTATACCGCGCACTACTGTCGCAACCGGTCCACACTATGATTTTTTGCTATAACCAGACTTTAACTGTCCGATTTGCATGAAACCATGAACCGTTCTGATGCAGCGTGTATTACAAGCTGAGCAAGATAACGTAACATCTCTGTCCTTTAATTATATGTATAATTGAATTAATAGCTCCGCGGATGTCCAACGTAAAATGCAAATTTCATGTTCATGCAACACTGTGGGCAACAATACGCGTCGGCAGACCGTGACGAATTTACTATACCTAACAACACTAACTTTGTACAATAAACTTGGAAACATTCATATAAAGTACGTTCAGATTAAATGAATTGGTTGGTAAGTAGGTACTCGAAACGTGAGAGAAAGATTTATTATTTGTATTTAGTGTTGTCTGTTGGTATTATACTGGACATAACAAAACGTATTGCGTCGTCGGGCAAAAATAATAACATATTAAGAGTTGGCCGGAGCCTCATTCCTGCTGTGTGGCGGTCCGTGGCGCGGGCGCACGTCATCGCTAATTGGTTGCGCAACCGCGGCGCGCGCGCGTTGCAGCAGCACGCTGCGTGACTCGCATCCCAATGTTACATGCGAAATTTTCTCTACTACTGTCACCCCGTATCTTTCTATTAATTATTGATTTTCACACGGATTACTCGCCGTTTTCAAGTGAACGAACTTTTTCTTCGATTGCTGGTTTTCTATCATATTATTATGTCAAATTTACGAAGACTACGATACATTAACAGGCTCGCTTTGAATGTCTTACTCAACGTTCAATTATCGACTTTACCCAACGGCCGTAAGGAAATAATCGCAAGGTTCTCTATCAGACGAACAAAGCGGTTGCATTTGAATTGTTATTGAACACAAAATCATTGAATAATTTGAATACAGTCTAAGTGAACGCAACATTGTTTTAGAAAGTGTTGAATGGTACTGTTTAAGAAATAGCCTGTTTAATAACAGGTTACCATTGGAACTGACCGTTTATTATTCGAATTGCCCTTTCCATGACATTCTTCAAATACAAACTACGTTTTAGGTCACGATTTTTCGATTGTTCGATCTTAATGCTACGTTGTAGTTAAACTTGTATCATTAATTCGTAATGTACAAAGAATTGATACTATAACATTATCCGATGTTCAGGCCCGAAGGCCGAAGTACTTGAGTACCTTGGTTTACCTAACAATTGACTTTGATAACCTTTTGCATTCTGCCTTTGAATCACTGACTGTATTTAATTTAGTAAAATGCAGTTATCGATTGAAGTAGTTCCTATGTTTGTACCAGCAAAGTGTAGTCCTCATACATTGCTATGAAATGCTGCATTAATTTGTCCTAAAGTCCGCGTATATTGTAATAGGCAGGAGACTCGAGGTCAGGCGATCGCTGGCACAATGGAATGGTCCACATCCGGCCGCCGCGCATTATCATAATACCGCGTCCACCAAGGAACTGCCACCTACTGCCCGAGATATACACACCATAGTGTGTATTACTGCGGCTCAAATACATTCGATGTCCCTACAACCATCTGAACCATAAAATACTCAACACTTAATGCCACCATCCGTGTGTTTAGACTCTATTTTGTTAGTCCAATTGGCTCACCGAATAGCGAGACAGGAACATTTCCCCTTGGTCTTTCATTTATATCCTCACAACTATACGCAATAAAAATAATTAGTAATTGTTAATACCAATTATAAAACCATCACAAGCCGTGGTTTAGTGATGATTAATTATTATGAAAAAAAAAACATTATATTAAAAACAAATGAATCGGGCAGCGCGTACGACGGACTATCAATTAAATATGTGAGCTAATAAACTATTTCCAATTACAAACACACATTATATAGCGGGCGTGTATTGAGTTTTTTACGACAATTATCAAGAACACGTCGGTTTAACAAAAACTTAACGACGCGTGACATTGTGTAAATTGGATTAGAACCTGAGGAATCTTTTTTTCAATTGACATACTTTTGCCTAATCTGCATTATTTGAAAATGGAACGCTAATTTTGTCCGTGGGAGAGTTTTTAATCTGTGGGCGAGGCCTAAATGTCACATGACATTTTTAATCAGCTCTCTCCCATTGCAATGCCAATGATTGTATTCAATCTACGATGAATATTTAATTTAAAATGAATTGTTAGAACAGACAATAGACATAATGACTGTCGACATCTTAAATCACAACAAATTAGCTTTGTTTTACAACACTTGAAAGAATTTGCGAAACGAATTCTTTGGAGAGATCTACATTTTTATAATACACGGAAGTGTAAAAGTATAAATAAGTGAGTACTTGGTTAATGGCTTTATCCGGCGCAATTAACGCAGCGCCTACTTTTTTTCAATACGTGTCTAATTATATCATGAGAAATCCATTATAATCATCTAGATGCGACCGCGTTCGTGAGCCAGCATGCTAATCCATTTGAAATTTCACAAAATATTGAACAAACATAATTGTAACGGGAACTATTTAATTGTCTGTCTATATTAACAGTCATTGTACATAATTCTGCACATTCATTATTCTAATATGAGACAATAAGCCGCCATTTTAGTTCCCGGCCATTGTCAAAGTTTAACAAGTACGGGAGATATAATTACATTTTCAAATATAAAATAAAGCTGCATTATGTGGTGTTAATACAATTAGTGTTGTGTAATTCTTTATGTTATGTTGGCAATGACGTGTCTGATGGCTAAGAGTGCTCTCGTTACGAAAATGCATCTAACAATTAAAGGTCATCATTGAGTGTGACTATAATTATGCGGGTAGCTCTTTTTTGCAAGCCTAGACAATAAATTAGTTACATAAACATAAAACTTTTTCCTACATAATGAAGAAAGAGAAGAAGCGCTTGTTAATTTAGTGTGAAAGTAAACAAGAGCCGTCTCTCCTAATTTAGAGGACTGTCACGACACTTAATAGAAATCTACTTAAGAGAATTTATTTAATTATCTAGTTAGAAAACAATGGCAGGTCGCAATTAAATAATGAGAAACGTCTAGTTTGTTTGGTCAACATCAGTGGAGCCCGCGTCAGTTCACATGTACCGCGTAACAATGAGGTGCACACGCCGGCCGCGGCTTACACACTAATATATTAGACAAGTTAATTGGGGAATTCCTGCTCTCATGTACCGACAGAAGATTGATTACATTCGCTTTGAAACTATACGCTTTCCAACGAAAAACTAACCACGATTCCCGGTAGCAGAGAATTTATCTCGTTCCGTAACTGCAAAGAGCCAATATTATAAATTATTAGTACAACACCTCCACCGTTGAGCGGTTAGTAAGAGAAGCGTTAGGACCCGACATGAACCCAAGCCCTAGTACCGTGTCACAGACTCGTGAGGCGCCACAACCCCCGGTGCAAGAGCCGCGCTTATCCGAACACATCGCGATATCACTCGACAATGCCATTTCGAAACCAAATGAAATATTAATCTTGCTACGTTTATCGAATTAATATATCTCAATTGTCGATGAGACAATCTGTAGAGATTCTAATTACGCGGGATATCTGCGCTGCCATTCTGTACAGCCTTCTATTAGGCCTTGGATGGGCGCGTATTTGATTTATTAACTGATTAGAGACCATTTAAATGAAAGCTTTTCTAGGCGTAATGTAAGTGGGTATCGTGAGCGAGAGATGTGGATCATCTGAACGCTTACTGTGATATCTCGAGCAAGTGATGCTGTTATTAGTGATCGGATAAGCGCGTGTCGTGGTGTGTGTGGTGAGTGCAGCGGGAGCGGTGCGGGCGGTGCGGACCGCGGACTCACCGGCGCTCGTCCGCGTCTTGTTCGGGCGCGGCTTGCTCTGCTGCTGCCCACTATACCCCTTGCCCTGGTAGTTGTAGTAGTCGCCGCCGGCGGCGTTGTACTGCGCGTTGTATTCCCCGGAAGGCTGGCTCGACTCCTGGGGGCACGAGTCCGGCTGCGCACCTTCGCGCTGCTTGGACGGCGGCGCGCCCATCATGGGCTTGACGTCGCCGCACAGCGGCAGCTCCTGCTGCTGCTGCATGAAGGCGACGCTCATGGCGGTGGCGTGCGCGACGGCGGCCTGGTAGTCCTGCTGGCCGAGCGCAGCCGCCGCCACGGAGTCCGGCGTCGAGTCCTTGGGCGGCGTGGGGGGAAACGAGAACAGCGGATGCGGGTGGTGGTGCTGCGCGGGTGACAGGGGCTTGTCCGCCTGCGCCGCGTCCTGCTGGAAGCCGCTGCCCCACGCGCCACCGCTCAGCGCCTTGGACTCCAGCCAGGGGTGTAGCGGCGTGTGGAAGTGCGGCCGGCACACCTGCCCGCTGCCGCCGCTCAGCGTCCGACCTGCACGCAAAAAAAAAAACGAAACTCAATATCATAATATCAACCATAATAGTGGGGAAAGGCATTTGCCCAACAGTGGAATGATACAGGCTGACAGTAACAGTAATAGTGATGATCCCTCCGCAATTTGATTCCTAAACCTCTCATGTTTACGAGCGTTTAAGTAACCATTACCGTAGCTGAGATCCAACGATAGACAGTCATCGTAACACGAGTCCGAAACATCTAAACTTGTTGTCATTAAAGCGGTCAATTTGGAGGCGTTTTGTTACCCCAGTGAGCTCACCTAAATTAATATCATTTGTATCTAACAACTGGTCTTTCACACGACATCTTCATTCTCAAATATTGTAATTGTAATCATGAATATTCCGGGTTCTAATGGCTATTTGATAAACAAATAATGGACGCATTACGCGGGTCTCGATGGCTGCGTCCGTGAACAAAAGGCCTTACTTTCCGAAACGTTTCAAAAGCGGCGTATCACAACAGTAACAATTAAAATTGTAGGCCAGCTGGAAATTTCATTAATTATGTACCTACGTAGTAGTTTTAGTTTTGATTATACACTGTGTTCATTAGTTTGCATACGCGCTTCGTAAATGTTTTGATCATTATATTTACGTTTGGATTTAGACGCAGTTGAAGTTTTCGAATAAAAATAAAACATGGGGATTTAAAACGCTCATGTAGAGTTCACTCCCCATTTTAATATCCGAAGCAACATTCGTCAATTATTATTTATAGAAGTGAAAGCAAACATATGTACGTACGGGTGCATTTGTTAGCCGAGGGTGGCGGCGGTAATGATATCTGTGTTGGTGAACTGTTCAGCGATTGGTTGATTTCAGTTAGGGGCGCATCCCTTCACGCTATTCCCTACGGTAATGCGGCAGGGAGCTCAGACACCGAGCATCCCCGCGGCGCACTGCGGGTACTTAACAACTAGTTTCACTCAACTTACTGCCGAACATATGTTCAATACTATGTGATTTCAACCAGATACGATTGATTTACGAGCCAATGCGTTTACAATAACTATGCAGATGCTTTAACGAGATAAAACAATACAAATTAATACCTTGACCTTCCGAAACAAAGCTGGCCGATTATAAAATGGTATCGTTGCGTCAATGAATTCGTCGCAAACAATGTTGTAGATATATCTACACAAGCCCGCATCGTGTCGATCCAGGTGTCGATCGCAGTTTGAGATTATCAACGATTGTTATCACAAGGGCACCCGTACATTGCGGCCTAGTCACGGCTAGACCAGCTGGGGGAATGAACCTTACCGACGGTGAATGTTGCTGAATGTTGAAAGTACCTATATATTTAATTAGTAACATCAGATAAGTCAACAGCACCTGAAACCTTCAATCAGACCGCTGTCCCCAAATCATTTGACAGATTGTAACGACTGTAAATCTGATAAAAGTTTAAAAAATAAAGTCACAAAAGAGTCACTCGTGACATATTCATGAGACAATTGAAACATATAGATTTCAATCAGTATACTTGCAGCTATCATAATTATTTTAGAGGGCCAGTTTGTCTGAACTAAATTGCGTTGGACGAGTTAAATGGTCGATAACATCGCGGTGGGCTTCAGTGAAATAATCGAACATCGGGCTGGAGTCATTACGGTAAACAACACGGAATAAAACAATAATCAATCCGTACGGCGTCACATTAGGCCGAATACACACAACAACGTTGTGACAGCGTCCGCGACAACCGGGAGCCACCCCTCGCGCGTTAGGCCGGGTTCACAATAGCCCCAACGATGGCGGACCGATAACGCGCGTATGAATAATTCCTGTTATCGCACCATCTCGCCACATGCCCTACCTGGCCGCTACCAAGCTCCTCCAAAACAGCCGGTCCGATGCGACGGTTTAATCCGTTCCCCTACAATAATACAACAAAGCTGATTTTCCGGCGATACCGTGGTACCGGGTGGCCACCGGCGCTTTTTATTCATTAAAGGGCTGCAAGTTTCGGCCATTGTACTAGATACGCATTTTGTATACCACTAAGCCTTGATTGTTATGGGATTTCGTGTTTTACAAGCATGCGGGGCTAATAGAAAACAAAAACTATAAACATAATAATAATAAAATAGGTGGATATTGAATTAGGAAATCCTCTTTTGTCGTTATCTCTGAATCACTGTGCGAATGTGAAGTTGTACCAGCATGATTATCTTGGTGATTTTAGTTTTTTTTTTGCGATAGAAAATACTTCTTATTCCAATTGAAATACTGAACAACGTTTATTGAACGAAGTCCTACCATCTATCTCCTATCCCCCAAATTTTATCTCTTTCGTAATGAATTCAATGAAACAGCTTTTCAATATTAATTGTACATCCATTTTTCAGCAAATAAAGCCCAACACAGTCACCAGACCAATCAATCACCAACACTCATGGTGGTCAATAAATCATTATTAGGTAAAAACCCCCATTTCTCACAAAGTAATTAAAGCCAAGTAAATACGAAAATCAAATCATAAACCAATCATAGCTAAGCCGTTAGTTCCCACAGACGGCGCCGAAACAAAACACCGGAATTGAACCCCGGCCCTTGCCATGTGCCTACCCTCGGCAGATGCAGCAAGAGATCTTATCACCGCGCCACAGGGCACTAACACTGGTGTTCAAATTGACGATGTACACCCGCCTTATGCATTTACTGTAACGGTTTTGTGACCCTTCGAATTTTTTCGGGTTGCGAATTTTCACATACTCATCGGGTGGGTTAAGAATAATTAAAGTACTGGCTGGCCCGCACTTTCAAGCGAGGTGACTTTTTTTGAAGGCATGGGAACTCTTTGTTTTGTTGACACATAAACTTCCTGTCTACGTCAGTTTAATTGATTCTGTATTTGAAAAGTTTCGCCTAATTCGTTGTGACAGTGGATTCGTGAAAATTCCGTAGGAAAACTCGTTCGATATGACGTTATGATGAGTAAAAATAAAATAGGCAAATAAGTAAGACTGGGTGCGAATATGGAAATACATTTGGTTGTGAACTGACTGATTGTTAAGAAAAGTGCTTGTTTATTCCGTCTATTTAAAAAAATGCTGCTTTCTTACAATAAGGGTTTTTAGAGCCAAGGAGGAGTCAGGCTACAAATTTAAAAATCTATGAACTTTATACGGAGTTTCAGTCTCAGACTTTTTCATGGGTGGATGTCTAGTTTTTCTCTTTTTATCCGACTAACTCGAGAGCATACGCCAAATTTATCGCGTTCATATTGGATATCCGTAAAAATTCATTGAGTCCATTAACCCGCCCCTTGGTCTTGCATCCACACAAGCGTTAAGGCGTGGTTACACTGAAACCGAGCTCCCTCCTTTATGCTCCTCGCTTGCGGCGAAAATTGCCCCTTACGGCCCAAAGTGCCTCGTAACTGGTAGCTGGTGCATTTATGTATGTACGTAATAAACTATAGTGTGTTGTGCCAGCGTGACGTCTTCCGGTGACAGTTACAACTTGTAATAATTACAGCCCTAGACTTAGGTGATTTTATTGCGCTCGTCGACATGCGTTTTAATGAAACAAAATATGTTTTCTGCGAAATTGAAAGAATAAATGAATTATAAATATAATAAAGTTAATTGAATTTATTTCAATTAAAAAAGGCATGATGCTAATGTTGGCGCAATAGTTAACGATCTATTTTATTTGTTTTTTTTCTGAATAAATACACTTGGTATAAGTTGTGCATGTAGGCGTTGATTGGGATTGACTCATGTACGAGAAGTGACAGGCCTCGTGAGAACTTTCCCGGGGCGCGTCAAGGTCAGCCGGCCAGCGTCGTCCAGTCTGCCGCGGTTTATTTGCACGCCGTGACATCAGCCGCATCCGCATGCGAGCTGCGTGCCCGCGCGTGTGTTCACGCCTTTACAACCGCCAATACGCACGCCATCTTATCCCTTCCACTTATTGTATTTAGACGTGTTATCCTTTGTTCCCGCGGTGGATCATTACGTGCCCGATCATCGCGACATCGGTAATCCCTATGTACGTTGTCATAAAGGACACATTCCCTCGACGAACGCGCCCTGTGAAATGTCCGACGTGTTAGCGAATGATAAATGTAGGCGTCGGTATCGCGTATCGGATCTCACCGTTCGCACGCCGAATTAATTTTAATTTATTGATCGTCGTATCGACGACGAGTATTTTAGGTGCCTACTAACGTCGCAACGCTGCTTTGCTTTTAAAGTATTTATTTACAACATTGTCTTTTCACTGGTTTAATATATTGCCGGTGAACTTGAGCTACTTCTCATGATTCCTTTGTTGTGTTCTCACCTTATTATCGGCCAAATTGTAACATTTAACAGACTATTTGCATTAATATGTTTAGTATACGCGTACTTTCTTATGCATTCAACACATAAATGTGATGCATAACATGTTATTTCCGATTTAGGTTAACATTATTTAAATGGATTCCCCGTTAACGCGGGAATTATGCAATTCAAAATATAGACTTTTTATGATTGCATACGGCAGTTAACTTTATAATTGTCAGTAAAAATATAAAATCGTTTATTGTGAAGGAGTGAGGAACGTTTGCGAGCCAGCCATGACGGTTAGATGGAAAATATTCGCACGCTAATTAGCCGGATTTCCCTTATTATGAAAGTATGTAAATTATGTTTGGGGCAATAAAATACCTACCTTTATATCTGAACTTGGTCGATGTTTGTATTTTACGATGCACGGTAACTTTATACTTAAAAAGTGAAACCCAAACAAAACCAGTTGCGAAGTGTCGTTGCTTTATGCTTGTTTGTTTCTGTATATTATGCAGTGGTTCCTCCCTGCGAAGGAAGCTATGGGAATATTGAATAGAGCTCACATAGACATACATTAGCCTTACTGCTCTAGGTTGAGACGTTATTGATCAAACGGCCCGACTATAAAATGTCGCCCGCTTGCAATAATGATCGAATTCGCGTTCGAAAACGTCAATGAACTTAGTCGAGAATTCGGGGAACGCGATCCGCAGGTGAAGTCGAAAGTGATCGAATGGGACTGCATGCGGACGAATACTCCCACAGTCGCACAACACCGTGTGTGTCTTGTACTGACAACTACTGACCATTTACTTCTAATTCTCCGTCCAAAATTATTTTTATGATCGACATGGCCGCGTCCCGAATGGTAATCGTGCTCATGGGCGGTCACACCTCACCTTACCTCCTGATTGGATTATAATGCTTTTATATTACAATTCTTATTATTACGGATGGGTGCTACCGAGTGGCGTGTGACAAGTGACGTAGGGAATAACAACTAGTGTCGAAGGCGGACGGAAAAGCTGTCTTGTCGAACGTTGTCGAACGCCGGGCGACACAACTTCGACAGATTCGAAACAATCGTGCTTTTAATTCTGTCTCGACATTTTGCTTATTAAAATCTAGGATCGTAAAGATTTTTAGGAGATTTTTATAAATTATATTTGTGATGTAGTAGTTTTAGTCACATTTATAAGAAGTTGTTTATGACTGAACACAGAATTGATATTATTTTATATGTTGAATCTTTAACAAAACATTAATGTCAATAAAATTAATTCAAAACATTATCATCTAAAATATAAATTACAGCAATTACTTCACATATTTTCGAATTGTCACAATCACTGTTCACCTATCGCCTACAGCGAACTCGATTTTCGACACGACACGATCGGTTAAGCCCACTCGGATTGGAGTACGACTAGTCGAACGTCGTCTCATCGTGGGTGTCTCTTTGATTTACGACAACTCACATCGAGACGGTTATACACTTTCTATATAATAAATACCACTAAAATCCTGTTGTCTCGTGGTAAACATAACTAATTAACGAACGAACGACAGGTTAGTAACTGCCGTAAACTTTAACTCACCAAATACAGATTTACGCAAGAAATTCCATAGCGTTTATGCTTATATTGCCCACTACTTTAAGTAGGTATGTCTTATCTGGTTATGCCAAATAACTATCTTAAATTTCGTAGTATCAGACTAACAAATGAATAGAAGAACATCATTTAGGAATCTAAAATATAATACTCAGCAAACATCTCGGCATTTAGACGTTATCTTTTCAGATATAATCTACGTCCACGAATAATTGTTGGTCAAAGCTACTTTAACGCTTCGGTTAGGTATTGCATCAATCGATTCTTGATCTTGTTAATCGATTAGCAGGCGTTGAATTGTTTGATTCCCGCCCTTAGACGGTTGAGTTAAGGTTTAATTTTGATTCAGTGGTTGAGTAAGGAGGTACTTTCAAATTAATCATACGTAAATACAGCAATAGGTTTATCATAATGCGGTAGTTTCGTACTCGAGATGAGAGGGCAATTTCTTCTCGGTTGCAGTGACACGGAGGAAGGAATGTCTTGCATACAGGACATGTAATTTCAAGCGTATGCGCGCCGCATACCGAATGCGCCCGCCTCGTTGGAACCCGGGGTGGGTACGTTGTATTTTTATTTTATTTTCTGACGAACCCATCACTTCTCATTAAGTGGCGTTTGGAGAATAACTTAACATCACTAATGTCCGGACACGAATTTTATTGTTATTGCATTTTAATAAATTTTCATTGTTCCAACTTGTCAATGGCCCTCTCGATACATTTCCGAGTATTTAGGAAGGAACCTACCTTTGTTATTGTTTCTTGGTGAGATTTAAAGGCGTTTATCGAATGTGAATATATTATGAGACACACGCGTCAATAGAACCAACACCATCGATATAAATCTCGGGAACCCACGACACATATCAAATTTCTTCTATTCGACTAAACAATATTTATCGAGAGCTAATTCTACATCAAAATCAGCGCAAAACGGAAGTTACAGTCAATCGCATTACGCCGAGACATTGCAATAACCAAACCCAATCTATCACGAGTTAGAAACCCGAATCCGATTCGACTCGATTCTTAACCGACAGATATCGATATGCCAGTAGTGAGACATCGGTACTCTTGAAAGCGTTCATGGATCCGTAAGAAATCGACTGACTGCAGGCTTTCCGTGTAACAAAGAAACTACAGAAGTAAAACTGTTCATAAACATTGAAGCTACGCAATACGCAAAAATCGTGCGTCGATGCTACGCCTCTGTGGGCGTAGTAGGTCAGGAGCTACGATTGGCGTAGCAATGCTACACCACGCCGGTAGAGTTACCACGCCACCCTGCCGTTTTGGTACTTGATAAAGAGTTACGATTATCGTAGAGCATAACAATAGCAAAGCGCTTCAATCGGCGTAGACGACACGTCTGCGTACGCAGACCAGTACGTAGTCAATCATTCGGTATTAAAGTAGAGTTATTAACTACAGTCTCCGGAAATAGATTAAACAGCTTACCCAAATATCAACATTTCATCATGCACCAATGACTTTACCAAATCACCAATAAAGTATAATCTACTGATAGCCTGAATTTGGAAAATGAATTGAAAGTTTACTATTACTGTAACAATCTTTCTCAAGAGACCAAAACATCCACACAACGACAATCAACATCATTCAAACTGAACCTTCTGCCTCTAACTTCACAGTCGGTATTCTTAAAAGCGCTCATAGATCCGTAAGAAGCCGGCTGACCGCAGGGCCACCGTCGACCGTCGGCCAGTATGTCACGGCATACCTACAGCATCAGATGATCAAACGTGCCGAGCGGATAGTACTGACCAGTTTCCGCTACATTTCACTTGGGAGACTGCTTAGCAGGTGGAGTTATGAGTGCTTATGAGTTTCTTGGTTATGCTTGTTGGTAAAAAAGAAAGGGAATAAGTTTATTTGCTCCTAATACACTGACCTTATTGAGGTTTTTCGGGAAGGTCAGGTGCGCAGTACTCGCGACCAGATGTGTGAACGTGGACGCAGAAAGCAGTCAATGTTAAGGGTTTAGACTTTGTGTTTGTTTGTGAAGCAGTGATAGCCTAGTGGTGTGACCGTTGGACTGCCAAATCATAGGTCTCGAGTTCGAAGCCAGGACACGCACCTCTGATTTTTCGGAATCATGTGCGTTTTGAATAATTGTCACTTGCTTCGGTGAAGGAAAACATCGTGAGGAAACCAGCATACCTGAGAGATATTTCTCGACGGTATGTAAAGCCAAGTCAGAGGCCCATGGGCGGCATAAAAACTCTGACACCAGGTTAGGCACTAACCGCACGATAAAGAAGAAGACTTTGTGTTTTGCTAGATTGTTGAGTAGGTACTGTTTACAAAAGTTCAGCCAAATAGGTAACTGATTTTTTATTATATTTAACCGAAAAAAAAAAAACACTATAATACCCTTTGTCTACACATATGCAGTAATGTCAACAGTCAAATCACATCTTGAACCCTAGTAAGCAAGTCTTAGCTAAGTATACATGTGAGTACTTACTTAAGTTAGATTTACCGAGCCTGAGGCTATGAATTAAATATGAAGCTACTTAATGACACGTTTACAACATAAAGCGATTTATCATGTATAGGTTTACTACTTTATTTTATACTAGCCTTCCCTGCCTACTAGCGTGCTCGTGTGGTACTTAGAAAAAAATATCGTTTCTGTGGTAAAATGTAGCCTATATTTTAAGTTATGCATCTAGCAGTAGAGCGGTGAAAACTGCGTTCAAATCCATGCAGTAGTTTTTGCGTGATGCGCGTACAAACATACAGACAGAAAGACAGACAGACAAAAATTCTTAAAACTGTTGTTTTGGCTTCTGTTGCTCTAAAAAAGACCCCCTTATATATACTTTTTTCAATATCTTCAACGTACAGACATCGGCCTGTCACAAGTTTATTATATATACATATGTATAAATAATTTTATATAAATACAATAGGTATCTAAGTATATAAATGGTCACCGTTGGACATGGTAACTAATTAAGTCAATAACTTCAAAACATTTTACATTAACATCAAGTTTGTTCACAAATGGTTTATGAATGCCCCTATCTGCATACTACGAGAACTTTCTTACTATTAATTATTATAAACGCGAAAGTATGGATGAACGTTTGTTACTGAATCACTCCAGAACGGCTGAACGGATCTGGATGAAATTTGGCACAGAGATAGATTATAAGTCCCGAATAGCACATAGGCATTTTTTTCTCACACATACACACCACGCGAAGTCGCGAGCACAGAACAGCTAGTTAAGAATAATTATAAAGTACCTACGCTCCCTACAAACCTGCTCATCACTCCAGACAAGGCATTGTTATAAAAGTACCAATTAACACAAGCATATCATAATCAGCCCATAATGTTCCCACCGCTGGGACACAGACCTCCTCCCTATGGAAGGGAATGGGCTGTACCTAATCCAACACGCGGGCCCAGTGCGGTTTGGTAGATGTCACATGTCTTTGAATTTTTGGTTCTAAGACATACCGGTCCCCTCACTGTGTTTTCATTCACCGTTTTGAAAGCAGTGGAATATGTGATCCTGGTACTTAGCTGCATCCGGCTAGACTGGAAGCCGCTCCAACATAGTTGGGAAAAACCTAGGCAGATGTTGGAATATGAGAATACAATACTAATTTCCAATACAAATAACAAACCTATGATTAAAGTAACTATACTAACATAAATCTGTGTGAAACGATCAAACCATTCAAAAACATAAGCTGATAATCCATGTCTTAAGAAAATGATAGGTTATCTCAAGAGCATCTAACTCTATCGGTGCCGATCTGAACACATGGTCTGGTACAGGTAAGGACAAAAATATGTAAAAACTTAGCTTAATTCAAACGTGATTTGTTTGTAATATTATTACCGCTACTATAGTGTGTTGACAGCTATTGTTTATTCGTTTTAAATCTATCACAACTTCAATAGACAGATAAGCAAAAAAGGCTTTCCAATTTGACCATTCGTGTACATATTGTTGCTCACGACTGTACATCAGTCTCTAATAATAAACGCCCTTCGACGTCTTTGTGATAACAATTGCCGGTAGCAATCACTGCTACTACGCATCCGTGATAGACATGTACCTAAGTACGTAAATCAGAACAAATGTACGTAAGAACTGATTAGATTAGTGCTTAGGAACAATATGTACGTCCATCAAATAAAGTGTCAAAGCAATGGACGTAGAAAATGACATGTCATGTGATGAAACCTGAAGGTTGTGAAAACTGTACTTGAACCATGTAAGTAGCACAATATGTATAATAAAAGTAAAATAGAAATCGTGTACCAAACTCATGCATCCTCAATAAAAGAGGAAAATAAACACAGAGAACATCCTAAAACACGTATAAAATAAATTAAGTTAGCAACATAACCACTCAAATAAGGCTCATAACTCGTATAAAATATAGCAAATAATGACAATAACGTAGTACAATCACGACATGAGAACAATATGAGTCGTCATAATCATTTTCATAATTAATAACCGTGTATCAGTCACGATGCCTATCATAGAGCGTGATCTAAGAAGCAACAGTTTGAGTTTTCATCAGCGAACACGAACAAATTGTTTTACAAGCTACGATTTATTGGGTTATAGGAATTGCGAAATTACAAGTTGGCTAACATCGTCCGGGGTCTGTCTGACCCCACAATCTTGACAATGGCGAGCGAGAGGCCGAGTGTTCCTGTAATAATGCCTATAATGACGGCGCCCGCGCCGGCCAGCAGCATGCTTACATAACAGTTCGTGACTTGCGCATTACGGTATCGGGAGAAAAATACGAGTCCACAACATACAGGCACGCATCTAACGTCAGTTTCATATCGATATTCCATCATTTATTCGTACAGTTCTACTGTTCAAAGTCATATTGTACAACGAGTCTACACTTACGACCATTTTGCAGAAGAAATTTAACGTGGGAAATGAAGTAGCTTGTTTGTACGCCAGTGAAAAGTAATGAACCAAAACAACTAATTAATTAGCGATAAGTTAAATTATAACCGTCGCAACTGTACTCTTTAAAGCCAGAGGCGTACTTCCGAACATCCACAGTTCAATAGCGATATAAGATCTTTAACGATATGTTCAGTAAAACTTTTTATATTTTATTTAACATATTAAATTACGCCTGAACTTTTATATTAAAACCGTACAACACATAATAAATTACTAAAATAATTATACACCCATAAATTGCAATAGAATAATATTAGATTCAGCTGTATGTAAAAAGGCATTTCTAACACGCGATCGGGTTAATACTTTGATCATTGGAAAGAAAACGTTAAAACCGTTCTTAATTTATTGGTTGGTGTATTAATGAGTCGATATCTTTCTATATTAATTTAAATTTATCGACGTTTGCAGTCCGCCCCTGTGGTCACAGGAACTCGTTCACAGGTCGTCAACTATAACTTAATCTTACTAGATAGGTAAGTTCGATCGACCTTTCGTATGATTCATGATCACGCTTTTACTGTTTATGGTTTAAGTCATCAACAAAATAATTTACTTATTACATAAGTACCGCATACGTAAAAGTTCTGTAAAGAGAAATCTAATAAAAAAGTTCTAACCTTCCGAGTGCGTAACGGGTACAGTAATGGGATTATGGAACTGCAATCAAATGCATGGCTTTAATGACTGATAACTAGAAACTGCAGGGCGTAGACTTTATAATGGATATTGTTGATTAATATTTGTACTACGACCCGTCAGCACCTCCTCTTGTCTGGCTAGATTATATTAATTTGTCTTTAGACTTGAACAAGACGAGGTAAAGACGACTTCCTTGATCCTTGACCCCGAGGTCAAGTATCAAAAATTTCTTCAGCATTCATTTTAAATAATTATGAGTCCTCTTTTAACAAACTTTTGACTCAAAACTTTGGTCTTTCAAAAATAAAAGATTGACTAGTTATTTAACAAACTGTGCAGGCGACGAGCCTAGCCAAGGCGACTAACCTAGCAAATCGATCATGCAGATAACTTTTAATGTACTGAGAAAACTGTCACATTTATTGTTTTGACGAAGAGACACGCTCCTCTTAGAATATTCTTAGAACATACAACATCACGCCTTATCATGGTTAGGCAGCGGTGTATCGACAGTACACCCACGTTTCGCCAATATATTTAAGTCCCTGGTAATAGAGGTTGATCCTAAGGCCATCAAACGGGCACCAATTCATCAGACTCCGGCTCCAATCGGGTTCGGAAATAGTCCCTTATCCTGCTAAAAGTGTCGGACTGATCTCAAAGTCATGCAATCCCGAAACACTAATTTATTATCATCAAGTCGCCATAGACAACTTCGGTGTTACATTGCAATCAAATATAATAAATCAATAGCAACATTATTACTTACTTAGTGAACATTTTAATCAATGTTATTCCGATGACAGATCGCTGCGATCGGCCATAGACTGTGATCAATATATAGCCTTTACAACTTCTACGAGTCACGAATACTGGCCATAGTTACTTATAGACAATATTAATTCGTGGCCCGTTATACGCAATAATTCGTCACCGTTGGTGACGTCATCAATGTTAGTACTTATAGGTAGGTTCTGTGAACTAAAATGCGTGGTTGGATGTTTGAGACGAACTGCCCTAAGAACGTTTTACTTTGTATGAACTTGTGTTGAAACCTGTTTGTGATCTACATTGCACCCTGACTTCTTATTGTTTACGTGTAACAAGAAGCGGTTTTCGGTAACGAATGAATTTTTGACATTCCCTTCATCGTTTTCGCTGGTGGAATAGCTTGGCCTTCTGGTACATGGAGGGATAATAAGGACCTAAAACTGGTGAACAAATTGAAAATAAGAACCGAATAGTGTTCAAAAAAAACAGCGGGATTTTGCTTTACATCCGCGTTAAGACGATATTCTTACTCTGCAATGTGCCTTGTTAGAAACTACAACTTTCCTATCCAAGCCCTATTAAATACTTCCGTCCTCGTTAAAGATCCAAACAAAAATGTGCAAAATCCCGTCTGAACAACAACACTACAAGTAAACAAGTCGCCATAAGCACGTAACAGCACACCTGCGGCCGCGCCACTGATGACGGTTATTGCGCGCGCGCACCCGCCAACCGTGCTCTTATTACCAGAGTACACAGTACACAGACTGGGCGAATTGTTGCCTTGTCAGGTGCCGTATGGATGGGGTCAATGGTTTGATGACCACAGTGTTATTGGCTAGGCATTTCAGTAGGACAACTGTTTTTGAAAGGACCTGCATAACTTGACCCTTCATTTTTTCTTAGACGACTTAAGTAATGCAGAGCACTGACTGTATACTAATTCGATAACTTGTAGGTAAATCTATCAATACATTAAATACCTACATGCAGGAATAATCAGTAGGTTTAACTGTCCTTATGTTTAGCTGCTCTTTAACATTAGTCAATCCGTAGCTATTATAGAACTTATTATTTTTATTTGTTAGAACCAGAGTATAATCAAAATGGCAAAATGTGAATACTACCTACCTACCCTACGAAGAATAAAGGGATGATGCAATAAAATATGTTTGCAATGGGAGTTAGACGAGTAGCACTATCGTTAAAAAAGGTAAGTTACAGCCAGCCTCGCCAGTCAACACAAGTCGTTACCTATTAATTAAACAAACCGCTTCAATTAATTTAATCACAATAAGTGAACGAACATTAATTAATAGTAAATACATATGTAATGAGCTGTAAATTAATGAAAAACATTCACTTCCTCACACATAAATATACGACGCTTTTATTTAATTATCGAGCATAACCGATAGAAATGTAGATTTACAATTAAGGCTACTCTCTGAGAAAATTATAAATGCTTTTGTATAAAACTTAGATTTTTTGCTAAACTGATCAATAAACAGTTAATTTATTCATGAACTTAAACACGTTTTAAATTGGGTTCTAAGTCTATTGACTGCCTCGCTGTTCTACTTAATGGTCGCACAACTGCTGAGGTCCTGGGTTTGATTCCTGGGCAGACATGGTGTTGTTGGGTTTTTCCATCAAGAATTTCTCAGTAACATCTACGGAGTTCGGATTTGAGCCTGGGTGATGGCAATAGTATCGCCCCTTATTACATGCCACTTTAACATAACTGGCAAAATGTGGGTGTATCAACTATTAGGTGGGTACACCTCTACCGACCCTTCGGGGATTGCAGGCGTGATGTTATGTAAAGTCCATTTGAATTTAAGCCTCTGTTGCTAAGAATCTGTGGTAAGCGACCGGTACTTGCGTCCGCGACAAAGATTAACGACCGAAAAATAAAGACGCGTCATTACGACTACATTATAAAATTACAAGATTAAAATAACTGTTTGTTTAATTAAACATTATTATATTTTAGCATTTTTTTTTTCAAAATTTATTCTTGATAGCATCAACATGGTGATAGTCGTATATCTAATCAAACCAACCAACTTTCAGTAGCAGATTGAAATCAGTAAATAGAGCTCGAGTAACCAAGACGATGGGTATCTATATTCAAAGGTAACAAAGAAAGACAAATGCCACACTTGCCTTACACAAAGGAGTGTCCATTCTTTACTGGGGTCGCGGTAATGAGTCTTTGTCGCTGGGACTTGGTAGCCAGTACAGAACAGTGGGGCATAAATCATGGCTGGCCAGGAAATCATTCATCCTCAGTAATGTGCTGCGAAAATAGGCTTCCACTCGCCACGGCCGGCGCCGAGACGCTCACGCCCCGCGCCCTAAATGTATTAAAAAGTAAAAAAAACGTACGACGTTAATGAAAATATAAATCTGAAATTCTTGGCAATTTACACTACAACGGTTCTTTAACGTGTATTACCTTCACGGGGCCAATGCTCCAATTATTAACTACGTTTTTTTTTTTAACAGGAGATCTAGATAACGGCTTAGGTTGCTATAAAAATAAAGCTATCCTATATTGTTAAAGGAACAATAGTAAATTAAGTGAACCAAAATGATCAACAGTATCTGAAGTATATTTCTTACGAGGGTTAATGTAATGTTTAATGGCAGGCTAAAAATCGGTTACTATTTATACTCGGTCGCGAACCTGATACACTTGTAATTCTCTTCACCCAAAACAAAAAAACAAGAGCGGACACACAGCTAACTGTGTTCAAAACATATTTGAGAGCAGAAAAACAACGAGCTCCTGAGGTAACTGCTTTATACTTTATTTATATTTGTTATCTCATCAGTTTAACTAACGATCCTCTTATCTTTTATTGTTAGATACACTGTCTATAAAACACAGTATATATAAATCGTGAATTAATAATTAAGTCTCAGTTTATTGTAGTCGCTCTGTTAACAAGTTATTTTGTTGTGGCACGATCGCCATTAGTCGGACATTCGAGCCCAATCAATTAAAAAGAGTACAGGCCACAGTTCGTTGGCCGTTCCCACGACATTTTTGTCATAACTTCTGCTTAAATTTTGAGCTGTAACCATTCTTAGGGACGTCCGTAACCGCATATCGATGTATGACAAATCGTGACAAAACCACCGACTCATCTACACTAGTTAGAAGATCAAAGTTGTCCAAAACTAGGTGCAGTCAATTCTGAACCTTATTTGATTGAGGTAAGAGAGTGGTGAGCTAGAAGTGTATCGTTGTGGGCAGAAAAATGAAGTTGGCATTTGTGTAAACGAATTCATGTGGCTGAGCCGCATGCCTGCGCCTGCGCTGACTTCATCCATCAAGCTCGGCGCGCATCACCTTCAGCGCAGCAATCGACCGGAAACATACCCTGCCTGCCTCTGACTTGGACAGACCACGTAATTAAACAGCTTTTATACCTAATGCGGACACATGCAGTGAAGAAACAAACATGACGGCACAAGAAGGATTACTTCTTGAAAATCGTTTTTCCTCAATGCAACATTGTATGGCCCAGCATGTTCTTTTTTGCTACATGCCCAGTGTATCGCAACTTGATGAGATAAGGTAAATATGACATTTAGATATTAACTTTGAGAAGTTAGCGCTATCATAATTTTATTTGCACGCGCACATTAAGCGTCAAGCAGATAATAACTTCATTGCGGATAGTAAGAAACGTAAAGTTTAATACAACATTAAGTTTTATAGCAGTTCACAATTCACAAAAAAACTGCAATTACTTTTAATTTCAAATGGTACATATCATTTTCATCACGGGGATTTTTTAGCCGCTTCAGAAAAACACTTCCTAACATGTCCCATACGCGATTATTATTCATTATCAAGCGAACGACATGGAAAATATAGTGCTGTCCTTCTTTGTCCCATGTCACTGTGTATTTCCGTCCCTGTCGCGGGCCGGTCGCCAGAATTTAATATCAAATATCAATATTTGGATGCAATCAATCAAAGTTAATCACGCGAAAGATATAAAAGCAAAATGAATACATTAAGTTCTTTAGTGAGCGGCGTCGGGTGCATTCGAGCGAGCTGTACCGGCATTATTTTTTGTACGGGGCCTAATAATGACCGATTAGGAAAAAAATACGCTGGGAACTCTGTTGCCCATTGTATTAAATACATTGTCATGACGTAAGCACATTTAAATATTAATTAGCTTAGATTAGAATGGTAAGCTAGAGGTAATCAAATGGAGCCAATGGTTCTCAAACGGACCCGTCTGGCCGTCTCCTTTATATGTAAATTAGTTGGGTAGCTAAGTACAAATTAAAATAATGTTTATTGGTTGTTTGGACGTTTTCTAGTTACTAAGATTTGTGATTTAATTGCTTTGGTGTTAGCTATACCATTAAGACTACATAGTTTTAGAAACTATGCTAATTTACTTAGTTGAAACCAAAGGAGTATGTATCTAAGGATCATAAAAATGACCACTGTAGTTTCTGCCGAACTCGATGAAAAAAAAGTGTTAAAAATTCTAAGTTACAGTCCAGTAAAAGAGTCTATTATAACTCAACTCCAAAGCATAAGTTCAAACCCACAAAACCACATTATAATTTCCTCTACCAATTTCTGTAACACATTAAACTTCATCCAAGTGCACTATTTGTTTTGAAACAAGCTTAAAATAAAACGAGCATTAAGAAACTAAAGTTCTAGACAAAGAACAAATGTGTGGTAATTTAAAAACTTAAGTAATTAGGTCAACTGTTCCCCGCTCGATCGATGGTATGGAAGCACGCCAAACTTTTAACTACGGCAAACGTCAATAAAACTGTGTTTTCTAGTTGTTTGTTTGAAGCCAGCAATCGATATTTGTAAGCGTTGTTGTTAGATTGTTGCCGTATTTTGTTTGTTAATTGTTTTGTTTTACACTTTGTTTGTTTAAGTTTTCAGTATGTTATTGTTTAAGGGTTGAAAATTGGAGGTAAGTGAGGTGGAAAAGTTATTTTCGTTTTGAGAGTTTTCGTAATTATTTGAGCATGAAAAATTGATGTGTCAGCGGTATTGTAAATAGTTGAGTATAATGATCACCACGCTTCTTGTGAATAGAAGGGTAAGAAAGAATTGAACATAATTTTATTCGATTCTACTTAATAAAAAATACACAGAGACTGAAATCTTACTTTGGTTAAGTATTGATTAGTGGTTTGTCAGCCTCTTACTTATCTAGAAAATAACTGATACTAACACCCGTATCTATAGTCAAGTTAAAGTAATTACTTGAGCTTAAGTAATTAAATAAATTTTACTCAAGTAAACACTTTGACTTGTTTATATATACGGGTGTAAGAGGTACAGTAACGGCATTAACCTCATTTACACAAAGATTAGCTTAATTGGTTCTGCCAATAAATACAGGCACTACTAAGTAGGTAACTGTAACTATCTATGCACAATCAATAAAAACCAAATACTTCTACATATGGTCTCCAATAGACCAGAGTACATTGCAGTGGTAAGTACTAAGTACTTTTTGTTCGCGTTTACTTTTTCTATGGTAAGTACGGTTTAATCAAAGCTTCAAGAAAAACTGGCTTGCTTCAAGAAAAACTGCGTGTACTTAAGCAAATGGCCTGTAGCCATGTGCGCAGTTGCTCTTTTGATTTATATTTTGTTAAAGAATTTAAAAGAAAGAAAAGTTACAATAGAGTGAATGATTTTTTTGTCACATTTTGTTGTCACCAAACATTTGGATGCAAAGTAATGATCTAAAAAAAGTATTTACATGTAGTTCTTTCTTATGTGGCATATTTTCATTTTATGGAATAATGGGCTTCAGTCTGCAATCTAGCATCCTGGTGAAAAATGGATTTTCTTTAATTTTTGATAATGTTTAAGGGGTAAAAATTATGATGTTAGGTGATTTTTCGCACAAATGTAATGTCAATCATCTTCACTGTCTACTTTGAAACTATCCACATCGGAGACTGTTTGGCTTGCTTTGCACACAGTTGGGATTGCGCCACGCTTCTTAATTCAAACGTAAGTCAAAATGGCCGCCGGTAAATGTATTGTGACGGCTAATAATATAAGTAGCCAGTATAACAGACAGTTTGACTTAATTAATGTTGAAGTGCTTCTGGGCCGGGTACGTCTACTTTCGATTTTTATTTAGTTATTACTTACTATCTTTACATCTGAACTCTTAGAATATTTTTGGTTAAATTCAGCGGTGCGTTTCAAACAATGTGGTTATCCTACGCTACAATGAGTAGTTAAGTACCTATAGTCTAGTGGAATAAATACTACCTACTCTTTTTTTTTGTCTTTAGTTTCATTAGCCTGAAAAACTTAAGGAATGATTTTCGTAATACAATCACGTAAATTAGTATTCTTCACTTATATAGGTACTGTCAATAGGTATTATAATGTACCTAACTATACAAGGCGTTGCTTTGCATCCTCGTCAAATTCAAGGAGGTAACTATGCTAATGATTCTTGACCCGAATCAATTATAAAATGGGTAGGTAATTTTTTATATATTTTTCTTAATATCGGAAATCGATAAGAGTACACCACCCGTATTAAAACGCAGGTCCATCTAAAACTAGCCCTATAACCGCGCTTTCATACACACACCAACAAACGCAGACGTTTATTCGATGAACGGGTGATTCTCCTCTTTCGAAAAGGGCTTCATTCTGAAATAGTGTCAAATCATAACAACTAAAAAATGCAGAGTTTATTATTATTGACCAGGTACCGTAATTTATATTGATTATTTACGTCTTCTATGACAACCTCCTGAATTTTGACGAGGTTGCAAAACTACACCTTGTATAATAATAAGCCGGATAAACTAGACTACCTAGTAATAAAAATCCTCAATTTTTCAATGTCTGAACAGTAAATAGATAAAGGCTAAGCTGCAGTCAGTTTGTTATGTTATCAGAATACTACCTACTCCAGTGTTTTACATTCTCTATAGGTAGATGCAGTTACAAGAGAAGACATTTTTTTAGATTAAAGGCAATTGAAGAATAAACTCTGACCCTATGACGTTACAAATCCAGGAAATATGGCCACATTTATTTGAACCTACAAATAGTAGTAGCACAAGTCTAGGCTGTGTCCATATACCTAATACAGTGGCAATGTTTCTAACTGATGGGCGGTGGCTATTCCATTCTCTGGCGATCGTTGTCGACTGTCCTGCTCGTATCAATTGTGTAGTATCCCTGAACGTATAGACAAGTAACTGGTAGGCTAGGTACAACCGCATACAAAGAGGCATAGAGAAAAAAAAATCATATTCACGCATTATCGATATTCCAGTAATCTAAACGTTTTATAAAATTAAAAGAGGCTTTCTTTTTTCAACGGTTTTATTTTAGTTTCTAAATGCAGAGTTATTTAAAATAAATCACTAATCTCCAGCCTAATATAAGGCTTGAATAAAATAACGCTTTTACTGATACTTTCTATATAGATTTAACTGCTTCTATAATATTATTCTGCTAATTTTTTAACCGAAAAGAGATATAAAATTAAAATAATTTTTAAATTTAAAAGATAGTTTTCGAAGAAAAACATCTTCCAGCGCATGCCTACAAAGTTGAACTATCAAGGCTAATGGCATAATAGGTAAACAAACCTTTTATGTTAAAAAGAATGCTAATTTAGACGCCTGTGTAGCAACAACTTTGTCGTTTTTTCTAGCAAATATTTAATTCATGCGGTCTAACTATGCATGTCGCCAGTCCACGGCCAGACTCTGGTTGCAAAGTGCAAGGGGAAAATAATTAACCGTTGATGGCAGCATTATTTCGTGGCATGATTACGTGTAACGCAGCAGTGTGCGTCTGGGAGGAGATGTCGCGGCGTGCGCGGGCGCAAGCCCCACCCCGCGCGCTAATTGCGCCAATCTGCGGGGCGCGACGCACGCACACACGCACAACTCACGCACACACCTCCCCCCGCGGTGACAAACGCTGCATTCGCCAAATGTATGTAGTACCTCCGTTACTAGTGTATGTAAATGAAAATGTACAGAAGAGCACGAGGAAACAACAACAGTCATTATACGGGAGCTCTCACAATAGTGGGATCATCATTTTAGTGGGAATTGTTCATGTTTTATTTTTTTATGTCGCAGGCATTCAATTATTTTTAATTGTGCCATGTTGCGCACAATTACTTGCCGTAATAAGGGTTTGTTGTACGTAAAAGTATAAGGATTGAAGTCACTGAAAAATGACACTTCAGTTGAGATGAGTAGGCAACTCGAATTTGCAAAAGGAATAATTAATCAATCGAAAGGTGGGTGGATGAGGCGGTCAGACGACAGACAGGCGGCCGACGCTGACGCACTCGCTACTACATTCATTTGTTTAACCAACAGAACGCGGTAATTGAAAAAATCTCATTTTCTCCCGTCTAGTGATGTAAACTTGTGTTAAAGGAATAATAAAAAACAAATGAACGTCTGGCGGTCGGTCCTGCTGCCATGCCGGCCGGCTACTTGTTTGCTCATGTTTTACTATACCTACGTAGGTTACCTTCAGTTTTACTCAACCACATTATTCAGCCAAGCGAAACTGTAAGTGTTAGGTCCTGCTACATGGGATTTTTATGGCTTACATTTGCATAAACATTCCAGTCTATAGATTTGTGGCAAAAAAACGATACAGGAATAGAAACGACCACAGACTATTGAAGGCTGTCTTTTTTTTAAAGGAACATCACATCGTAGGTAACTAACTACGTACAATTTGTTGTCTATAACAGTTGAGTTCAGTAGTCATTTCAATCCACTTATCTACATGTGGAATTGCCTAAGTGCACACAAGCCAATAATTTAAAACAACGTATCATAACAATTACTATTTTTTATAGTCAAATATGACATTGGATAGTTAACTCTATGCTTCTGTGATAAGGCTGTGTTTCAGTTATCTTGGTAGAGATTACGAGTGGCCCGATGGTTGTCATTGCTCAATAGGTGTGAAATTGGCGATGAGTCGATACAGAACGGTGGATTGAATAATGTGTGTGGTTTTGTTTGTCTGTTTGTTTGCATTCTTGCCTTTCATAGGTATTGTACTTGGCCGGTTAGGGTAAGGGGACTTTGAGAAAAATAATTGTATGGAGATTGTATGTTGAAAGGAAAAATTGCTGAATTTTTATTTCGTATTTAGCTTGGTAGGAGTTAATGCCTAAGCGGTTGGTATAGGTTTATTTAAGTATTTTTAATAAATAATTAGTAAAAAACTAGTCATAACAAAGCACAATGTATAATAATAAATTAATAACTTAACTACGTATTTGATTTAACAACACTGCTAAAATTAAATCATAAGAAAAATAAATTCAGGTACAAATAAAAAGTGTTTAGGTGCAAACTCTTGACGTCTGAACCATTCAATTCAACAACAAAAACCCCTGAGAACCGAACATTTTTATTTTCATTTACCGTCAGTCCACAAATCAAATGAAACATAAGCCGTCCTCCATTAAGTAGGTATCGCGCAATAGGTGTAACATTTCAGAAGTTACACCGAATAAAAACAACAATAAAAGTGAAACTCTCTCAGTGGAATAAATAATTTCCACTATGTCATCAATCGCTTCACTAAACCATAAATTGTGAGTGCGCGTTTGACGCGGGGTATCGCATTACAGGGACACCCGTCACCATAGCAACCGAGCCGTCATTAAAAAAAACGTTTCATTAGCTCGCCATCACGTCCCAACGAATTCCACCCAAATTAACATAAACTGTTCTCCTTGACTCTAAATAACTTCTTGTTCTTAGATACTTAACGATCACAACCACACGTTTATGTAAACGCGACACATCCACGCAGTTTAATTCGTACATAAAATATCTATAATAATACCAGATATTATGCCGGTGACGCGGAGAGGCATAAACCCGGTAATAAAGTTAGTGACCAAAGTGAAAACGATCTGTGTTGTCATCGTAGTAAGTTTATGTCTGTCTCAACACGGTTAAATACAATTTTATAACTCCATGAACCAAGCTCCGTGATGAAGCACCGATTCTACAAAGAGAAACATTACCAAAACCGCCTATTTATGGCAATTTAAAAATATAAACATTAAAGTAACCCGTGATACTTTAATATGAGAGATAACAAAAGTGAGCAGCGACCGAAGCTCATATTATTTAATTTACTTATCTGTCCGCGGGAATCAATGTTTCACATAATTTTATATGTAAGTAACCTGATCGAAACGACGACGGACGAATTTACCAGATTCAGATATAATCAGAGCGACAAGAAGCCGCATCGGACCTCGACACTAACACGATAACAGAGCGGGCTTACAGGACCAGGCGCGGGTGGATGCCGGCTCCGAGCTCCGACAGCGAAACACATAAACTAACACACATAACTGCTGTGAACGCGACGAAATCAATTCCCAGTTCCGATTCCGAGAAGTGACACAGTTTCTTAAGTGTCGCATCACTACCGACCGACCGCTAAATAAATTCTAATCGTCCCATACCGTCCACATGCCAATCTAGTCCCTAACACCATCGTATAGACAAACTTTTGTACAACCGCCCGAGTAGTTGGAATATAAAGAAGAGCCACCTGTCCCCACGAAAATCTTTATAGCCGCCATAAAATTTAAACCTCAAAAGAAAAAACAAAAAGTACGGATTCATTTTTTTCCTTTACGAGCGGGGCCCATTTTAGATCGTGTTTACCTAAGCTGTCACCTTACAGAATAGCGATTTTGACTGGTCGGGTCCGTTGAATTAATTGTGGAGTTTTGGAGAGATATCGTCTGATGTGCGATAACGTCGGACGGACGAGCTGCCTACCGTCCGTGGGAGCAATTTGCTTAATTCTGACAGTTTCACTCGCGGAATTAGAGGGTCTGCTTAACGTGCTTAATTGTTACGACGTCCAGTTCTGAGAGCCAATGTTCGTAAATTGTACGTAATGTGAGTGATTTAGACATCAGGCGGTGGTATCAATTAAACGGGTGCTGTGAACTTCAGACCGACAGAAGCCATCCAACTTGCTATTCCACATACATATTTCATGCACACTGGCAATGAGTAGGTAACATCACCGTTGAGAAAGGCCTGTCAATACAACATTGACAGCTCTATGCAGAACTAAACAGCAACATGTCGAACGGATCAATAAACGTGTACTTACCGTGCGAGCCGACAGCGGCGGAGTAGGGGGCGTGCATCTGTTGATGGTAGTAGCGGGCGCGGCTGTGATGGCCGCCTTCCAGCGGGGAGTGGAAGAAGCCGTCGCCATTGGCGTCGGCGTTGACGTCGCCGGCGGCCGGGCTGCCGTTGACGCGGCCCTCGTACCACCGCTGCTGCAGCGCGCTCGCCCCCGCCCCCGCGCCCTCTCCACTCATGTCCATGGCCGATCCGACCTCACACACCATGCATCGCTTTTATACACACACACTATAAGTCCACTCCCCTATCAACATTCCTAAAGTCAACTCGGTTTGGTGTATGAGAACCCGAACTAAAGAGCAGTCGGGCTCAGTGTTTGCATTAGTAGGCCTCAACTTGACGCGGTGGTTGACGACCAGTTCATATTGCACGTATCTGTGGAAGATAAAATATTATTAGTATTGTTTCAATACGATTCAAAACAACAACTACAAAAAGAAATTACACAAATAACTCCAAGGAAAAACAAAAAACAAGACACAGGATATCATGAGGTCGATTTTGGTCAACATCAAAGAAATACGTACGATAAATCTGAGCCGGTATTTTGTCAAAAAATAGACAATCAATTAAGATAATAGTGGTGTGCTATCAAATACGTCTGCGATATCGATACGCTCCCAATTTGATTAAGTGATAAGGAGCGAACAACACTCGAACCGCCGCGATAAGCGATAACCGGGTATTAAGCGTTGTTAGCCAACCGAGCAGTGATTTTTATTACTACTGAAAAGCTGCCAGAGATATCTGTATCTGTTTAGACGCGTTTGTTTAACACTCATGAAGCACCAGCACCTTCTAAACAAGATGATAATAGATGGGTGATAGTACCATCTGGTAAATTATGACTGAAGTCTGCAACATGAAGGAAATGTGGTGGTAGGTACTGTACCATAGGTGCACCTCTCCTCAACCTTTCGTGATATTATGTTATGTGTAAGTTTAAAAATGTGTATGGATTCATTAGGTATGAGCTTAGCAAGTAACGTATTCCACAGGTACTAAACTGATTTCATAACAAGATCTATCCTTTCACGTTGCATTTGACATTACACAAGCTCATAAAGTTTTGCAATTGTTGACATTTCATTCTAGGTGTACAAATAAATGATACTTGATAGCCCATGGCCACACCCATAAAGTATTATATTAGTTAACTCCGAGCTGTATGTTAACAATATAAAAACTTCATAGGCATGCCAAAATATATGCGCTATCATAAACATAATAGTGGTATTTTAATGTCATTGTGTGTACACAATAAAATTTAAAAAAATTACATATCATTTTGGCGCTTTGTGTTATATGAGTAGGCTGATAACGAAATTGAATAATATATTTAAGTCTTATTTTGTAGGTCATCTCTACTATGATGTTTATGAATCATGTTGCTGACGACCCGAATGGCGCAGCGGTAGTGAGGCTGCCTTACGTTCATAGGGTTCCGGGTTCGAATCCCGGTAGGAGCAAGTGTTTGTGTAATTAAGCATGGACATTTGTTACCGAGTCATGGATGTTTATATGTATAATAAGTATGTATTTACAAACAAAAAGTATCTATGTAGTATATCAACTATCTAGTGTCCACGACACAAGCCTCGTTGCTTAATGTGGCACTAGATGGCGCTGTGTGTAATGTCTAGCGATATTTATTTATTTATTTTATTTATTTATTTATGTTAAAAATATTTTCTCAATGTTAATGTAACCTTTAACTTAATGCACATAACACAGTATGAAAATTCCATACTACTTAGGATTAAATATTAATAAAAAAGTCAATGTCAAAATCGTCAAAGATATTCATAGTGATTGAGTAAGAAACGTCTATAATAGTTACAAAGCTTATACATCCAAACTCAAAGACATTTTGTAAACGCGTGCGGAATGAAATAATTGCAAAAGAAATATTTCACGCATTTAGAAATTATCATGCCTTCATGAAAATGTTTTAAGTGTTGGGTACACTTAAAACTTTTTCAGTTCTGTGGGCGTATCAATATTTGTTTGTGCTTGTTTCTGATGTTTGCATTCCTTATTGTAAATAATTATGTTTCTTTCGACCATGCAGTCGCTTTTTCAAGAATAAATAAATTATAACAAGCTTTGAATTTGATATAAGTGTATAACTATTATGATTAAGAACATAATATTGCATTTTGATCAGTTTTTTTAAAGATATTAATCATGACCTAACTTTACCAGTTCATTTAAAAACATTTAAAAAAAATTGTATGGCTTCAATAAGTTACTAAAGTCCATATTGGTTCGTTCCAGACAAATTAAGGTTTTTGACTTCCCCTTGGTCCCGCAAAAGGCTATTCTGGAATAATGGCAAAATATCAAGAATTAAGGAGACCAGTCATTTCTCTTACGCATTATCACCTGCTTAGCCTTTTCGTAACTATGTATGTAGTGGTCGGCTTCCAGTCTCACCGGATGCAGCTGAATACCAGAATTTTACATGGAGCGACTGCCTATCTGACCTGCACAACCCAGTTAGTACTGGGTAATACGACACCTCTTGACATGACTGGTTGTCTCTTACGCAATTATACAAATTAAATATTTCTAATAATAGAGCTAGGAAGGCAGACCATGTCCAGTGCATTTCGGTTTATAGCTGAAAGGCCAATTCCCAGTTATTGATCAATACTATAATGATGATTCAACATTGCTAGAAATTTTGACTTGCTGTGGAGGTCCGACACGACGGTATATCTACTCCGATACTCTCCAAGGTAAGGCAGATTTTATGAGGAGTTTAACAACCTGTTTAATTTTATAAAATAGTTCCAAAAGCAGAAGATAATTTTGGTTGGTCAAATAAATTGAAGAAGACATTGGCACTAACTCTTTATCTTTTAAAGTATGTGTAGTCATTTTCAAATAACTTGAGGATACTTTCAACAAGGACTAAGTACTTATTTATTTTAGTACTTAAAAAAATATTTTTAAGCAATTAATTATCGTTACGATAAGAACGTCAGATCCAATCGCGATAATATCGATTTATTTTATCGCTAAAATAACTATTTTATTAAAAGCAAATTCGAACACTTGGCTTTACTTATCAAGCTTATTATTTGATAAAATAATTTTTATGTTTACCTAATTTCCTGCCCCTTAGATAGCGATAAGATCTAAGCATTAAATTTTATATTTATATGTATATACACTTACTTATACACCTAATCAATATTAGATATTTGTATAAGGTTTTTAAAATTCAATTAATAATGCTGCATTGCTTAAAAAAATTACTTGTGAAAGTTTAAACATTTGTGTGTTTGTTGTTTTGTATGAAACGTTTGGGACTCATTAGCGCTTAAAAGAAAGACGGATTCGGATAAATTTAGAACTAACGTAGATTAAATAAATGGGTTCTTTTGATCTAGTACTGGATGCATCTAAAACCGTGGATGACAAATAAGTAATTTTCAAACAAATAGGCGAGTAATTGGACTCTGAAAATCTGTACCGACATAGCAAGGTATTTGGCCACGCAAAAATGTCGGAAAATCTTACAACTGTCAAAGATTTAAAGCACGAGATAAATGAGGAATCGCTTTGTTATTTATTGCTTATGATAAAAAAAAACGTTGCTATGTGCACTAAAAAAAATGTTTGTCTGTTTTTCTGACCGCTTAGATCTTTTAAACTGCACAATGTATTTTGAAGTGGTTTTTATCATGATTTATTCTGGAATGTTCGTATTTGTAATACAGTAACGTTTAACTTATAATATAGCACAGATATTTCGATGTTTGCGAAGACGGGTCTAGCTATAGTCGGTAGTTTATTTACTAATATATTTACTTACCTAATAATAACTTTAGCATAGCTCACTTTAACAGAGCTTGTCTTAGGGCGTTAATAACGCAAGAAGCCCATCATAAATAGTAAATACTAACCAACGGATAATACATAAAAAGTGCTTTATGCATTGGATGTCCATAAAATTATTTATCTCTACCATTTTTCTCAACTTTTTAACTTTTTAATTTATAAAGAGACAAAATATAAATGGCGGTAAATGTTACTCAAGAGTTAGCAGATTATTAATTTACTCAGCCTTAAGTTTTAAGCCACAGAAATAAATCACTTGTTTGTGTCCAACAGAGGTTAAGACAAGAAGGCTATTAGACCTAAAATTACTTGAATAAATGGTAAAAAAACGTATCTTTGTAGGGACCCATAGATATGATAAACCCTCATATTATGTCAAACCTGGCATGACTGAAAAGATATTTTCAATGAAATCATAATTTTTATATTCCGACAACGGGTTAAAATAATTATCTCAACGACTATTGATGGTAATTTATTTAGATCTAGAAAGGGGATTTTTAAAGGGACATAAAAGTCCTACGTAGTCTATCTAGATTATTAACAAACTTGAGCGCTATGACAAAAAATTACTTGCCGAACTGAGAACCTATTAATTTTTTTTTCGTAGGTTAAAAAATACAATAAAAATGCAAGTCAATCTACAAGGTGTTGTTACAATGTAAAACAAAATTCTAAGTTATCTAAGTATTCAAATGAGCTAACTTTTATGTCTTTGACATGTCTCGCATAGGCACAAACGAGCGAACCATATGTAGAACATAAAAACTATAACGGTCAACACGATCAGTTTAAAATACCTTCACATTTACGACATTGTAAAATACCTATTTAATTGTAAATACATTTTGTCCATTATCAAGAAAAAATAAAATACAAGGCATTTCAAAGCTCATATACAAACACAAAAAAAAAGCAAATATTCAAGTAGCTGTTGTATCTCTTACCACTGATAAGATGAAAATCTCCAGTTTGGTCGATAATTCCCAAAGAATAAGTTAAAAGATATAGTATAAGTAGTGATCAACAACCAACACACCCGCTATCTAGCCATCGACTGAAAAATGGATTTGCCGATAAAAAAAAGAAATCTCACGTTTTTATCGCAAATTACGTCGATTTTATGTGATTTCCTAGTAATATCAGGCGATAAGGTAACTTATCGGGCGGCACCATTGCTCTGTAATCACTATTTTTCACTAAATCAACGATTTTAAAACTTTATCAACAATATAGCAATTGATTTAACGCACACTTATTATTAGTATATTTTTGATATTTTGGATGTTGAAAATAACAGTAATTAAATTCACAGGTATGTGTAACCTATCCAAGAGTGCATTAATTATGCGTAGGTATTTCTTAAAGTTAAAAGTTTCAGCGGTTTTTTTGAGGATAGTCTTTCATCATCTTTCTGCCCTTGTCCCATGCTATCTGAGGTCGGCGCCGGCGCAACACGTCTTTGAGAAAATACCATATTTTCGTCTTAAAATGACATTGACGTTATTAAAAATTGCCAAATTACACAAAATTTGAATAAACATAGCCCACTCCTAAAGCATGTCAGAAGTAGGCAATTCTCAATTCAGATGCATAAATTCACACCCAATACTGTCGAATCATTATTCATATAGATGTCATAATAATAGATTATCATAATTTTGTATTAGACCATATTTTCACAAATGGCTCTAAATCGCCTATTGAACTCCTGCTGTGAAATTGCCTATCATACATTTTAAGCGACATTTGTCAAAAAAAACATCGAACATAATCATAATTTCTATACTTCGGCTAAAAATATAATAGTTAAAATTACAGAGGACTATTACTATTATATTAAAGTCATAAAACCAAACTTTTATAACTGTAATTTAATATGCAATTACTTACCATACATACTAAAATATTATAATGATGTGGCCAAAACTAGTATGTTTATTAATTAAATATGTCGAATGGTTGGTTTTGTTGTTGTTTTATTTGCTGGGGCCCTGCATAAACTGGTCTTACAATTGATCTGCGCAAGCGCAAGTGATCGATGCGCCCGCGCCTGTTACTTATCTATACGGTACGTAGGCCTATCGCGGCTGGGATCGAGCGATCGCGAGCGGTAGCACATTCGAGTTATAAATCATCGCTGATTGCCTATAACTCGGTACCAATGATAAACATTGTGATTTTACACCCGTCCAACGGTTTAAATTATAACTTCATGAATATTATTAGGGTCCCGTGGGATGTTGCTGAAAGTTCTTCTGTGTGCATGTGATTGTGCAGTCTAATTATTCTAAATTTAAAAACTGGCTATGGCTGTTTTTTTTTAATCACTATCACTACATAGTATAAAACAAAGTCGCTTCCCGCTGTCTGTCTGTCCCTATGTATGCTAAGATCTTTAAAACTACGCAACGGATTTTGATGCGGTTTTTTATAATAGATAGAGTGATTCAAGACTAAGGTTTATATGTATAATACATGCATATTATAGGTAGTAGAGAAAACATTAGTATCTACATTACACCCGTGCGAAGCCGGGGCGGGTCGCTAGTATAGAATAATGGTTAAAAGTCATCTTGTATTGTGCCGACCCAATATTCTAAATTTAAAATCTGGCGATGGCTGTCTTTAAATTCAGTTGACCGAGACGGTTAAAAATAGAACTTAAATTAATATTTATAAATAGCTATATATCCTATACCAACTTTTTTTTTAAATTTAACCTTGTGGCTGTCACTGTGGTTTGTTAAATACGTATCGCGGTTAGATCTACCACAGACATCAGATACCAGGAACACGGCGTCGCCTGTCAACTTTAACTTTATCACTTTTCACCATAATCTTAAACCTTTCACGACTTTAAAGCCACTCTATTCAACATCATAACAAAAATCGTACATACCTATCTAATTAAACAATCAGTAAAACATAAAACAACAGCGAGAACCCCTGAATATAACTACGATTGGCGATTGACCGTTTCGCAATGAGTTTCCCTATTTGCATCAAACAGTGTTGTTGTATGTATTCGGTACATAGTGACACTCTCAATTGACGCCCTCTGCATTCAACTATGGCAATGTAGTCGGGAGTAAACGTTCCTGAATATAAAATACGGAACCCCGCATTTTTATCCTTGAATTACTAAGAAAATAGTTCATAGGCTTAAAATCCTTATAATTTGCGAAATGACTGAAAAACCAGCCTCCAAAATCGTACTTTACTACTTACCATTCACTTTTAGTTAACAAACTTGAATTTCATTTTAAAATAGGCCTCCTTTTATGAAATGTAGATAATATAGTAGTTGATAAATGTATTGAAGCATTGCCTTAGTAGTAGGTAAACCAAATTAACTCAAATGTAAAAAAAATTAAAACTAAACATTTTGCAAACATGCGGTAGTTAAACATTGCCAAACTTCGCCTTAATCAAACTATATGACACGAAACAAACCGGATCTAATGAACATAAAATAGACAAACAAATTAATAAAATAAATCTAAAAATCATCGTCTAACCTTACACACGCGTTTACACTTCCCTATCGCTCTTATTAAGATTAGGCAAGGCCCAATTAAGATAATTGATTTCCCTCGGACCTCCCGGCTGAACGAGCGAGGCCTAAAATCTTAAACAAAAAAGAAAAAAAAATCTTGTACTATCTTCCACGTTAATCGCCTCGTTTCGATACTAAATCGATCAAGAACTTTTACTATAAAAATATTTGTGTAAAACCTTTTTGTTAATAGTTATTTTATTATTGTTATTATGATCAGAGAGATTTCGATGAAAATGGCGATGTATCGGAGTTTCTTCCCACGTGTGTTTGGTTGCTTTAGGCTTTAGATTGCGGATAAGGCTTCAAACATGTACTACTTTTTTTAACACTCATTTAATGATCATATTTATAAGCCTTTGTTAGTTTTGTTTATTGTAAATTGATTTATAAGTTTTTAAATAAGCTCTTCCTCTATTTAAATTAATATTTTAGCCTAAAACCCCGTATTACATGGGACTAGTTATATTGTGACTTGACGAAATGTGGGTGAACTGGTAGGTGTACATTTCTGCCCAATCCTTCGGAAATACAGGCGTGATATTACGCTAGTTTTAATCTAAAACTGTCCAAATAGGGTTCACAGAATCAAAAGTTACTTTAAACTAGAAACCAAACACTAAAAGCCGCCGTTTTAAGCAACTACTGCTCCGTGCACAGTGAGCTAGCTAACAAAATGACTCCACTTAAAGTTAAAACAAACAAAAATGTTAAACATTAACCGGTACAAGTCACAACGAATCTAGTAGCTTCATACAAAAGGCGTCGAAGCAAATAAGGTTATGTATACCAGCATTAAGAATGGGCTCAATATACCTACTAGAGAAAAAAGATAATTCGTCCCAGACTTAAGAATCAACCTTTATTATAAAGTGCTGTCGCTGCCCTATTTTAAAAGGACTTCGAATGAAATAAGATTGTTGGGTGAATGTTTAAAAAGCCTAAAGCAGCCAGTCCTATGCAAACTAAATAGCCGTTTTGCCCTTAAATTGCAGGTGCCGTACCTATAATTTGTAGGCAATACTACAGTCACTGTCCCTTTAATTTGTGGCTAAAACCAAGATTTATTGTACCAACAATTTGTGACTAAAACGAAGCTATACAACAGTCAAACCGATTACCTGCGCTGATCACTCAGATTGATCGATGCCTTTTAAAATAACAGCATCGAATAATTTATCGATTCTACCAATTTTTCATCGAAAACTTATAATCGAATGCCGATAGGTGTTTATTCAACCGTTTGAATTTATTAACTGAACAATTTGTAGACGATTGTGTTAATTGAATGATTAACTAATAGCTGTATCGTTTAATATTATTGAACGTTGAATGCTACGTTTGCATATTTACACCTTGTTGACATCAAATAATATATATTTAATGTTAGATGTACATAAATGTAAATAAATTATGTAAAATTTCAACACTAACTAAATTATAATGTTCAAAGTTAGTATCTGATTTTTAATAAATTACTAATGATACATATCTTCCCAAGTTGTTCGTTGATCTCTGTAAATAATTTAGTATTCAAAATGAATAATTAAAAAAAACGTATCTTCTACTACCCTTATATTCTACCTACAATTCTTAGTATCTATGGAATATTTAAGTATTTAATAAAGGGATTTGTAGAAGAGTATCACGAGCCTATGTCTTATTTATGATAAGGGCAGGCAAAACATTACTTAAGTATTTAGATTAGCAAAACAGAAATCTAGGCTATAGATTTCTAATATGTATTGCGGTACCTACTTTAAATTTTATAGCTATATTGATCACTATCTACTAATTATCTCATGAATTTAAATATACTCAAATACAAAATAGTATACTATTCGGTAAAAGCAACGTTTCAAATAGAAAAAATAATCGCATTGACTATGTATTAATGCCATGATATTTTTCACGTAATAGACACACGTGGAAAAAAATATGTTTTACCATATTTATGTCATGTATATTTAAATGTTATAATTTATCACCACATATTTGTAAATCAAAATCAAAAACCTTGTTAACATGTAATACAATCCGCGAATATCAATAAACCGTATTTACTTGGATTTATTCAGAGATATAATCTACAGCCTCTACCCATCTATCTACTTAGGTAATCTAGGCTTTATTTGGCTGCCTATTTATGCTAATTCTCATGTAGGTATTCAATATATTTTTAGACTATATTCTTTTAAAAAGAATGTTAAATCATTTTCGAATAATTATTTATTTAATAAATTATAGCTCGACTAGGCAGGATGTAACATTACATAGAACGTCGAACGGAAATGTTGACTTCATTCAAACTCACACACACACAAAAACTATGAAGGCTTATCGCTAATCGATTTGCGTTTGCGCATCTCGGAGCGCATTCAAATTTCGATCGCGGACTGTCATGGCGGCACAATTGGCCGAAAACAGCCGAACGGCCGATATGAAACCCAAACGAAGTGACATTGACATTGATTGGTTGTTGAGAAACTTCAAACAAAAGGTACGTAGATTCTATTCGATTATTCACTGGCATTAGTATAAATATATTCAGATTATAATCCACACACACACATATTTAAATCTGTTATCTTTGCATGTGAGTGTTATAGGTTATAGGTATCTACATAGCACCTACTTATTTGTGCTATGTATAAATTTTTCCTTTGAAAATCGTTTCACAATTTATAGATAGATGATTATATTTTCAATTCATAATAGAACACATCTTTGAAAGTCGTTTAACTGTTTATTCTGTTTAAAAGGAAATAGAAATGAGACCTTGATCATAAATAAAAGATAAAATAAACCATAGATTTGGTGTACAAATAGGAATAAAAATAAGACAAGTAGGTACCTAGCTATATGTGTAAAACCTCAGGGTTAACTTTAATGTATTCAGAAATAAGATAAAAGAAATTAGATGCTTGCATACCTAACTAGAACTATAGGTACAGTTTTCTTAGATTAATTTGATGTCTTCGATTAATGAATTAATGCAATTATTGCAATAAAATTATCTTTCATAGTGGTCTTAAATCCTAATGTTTGCATTTGTTATTTTTTTTTAAAGCTTGTTACAAATAAAAAGAAATACATTACAATTAGTAACTGGGTGTAATAAACATAACACACAAGATAATTAAAATTTGCAAATCATTTGGCAACTTTTATTTGATTAATTATATTTTAAAAATTTGAGAAAACCCGTTTATGTCTTTTATTAGAACAAAAAAGATTTCATAAAATTATTTGACCCCAAGATTAATATAAATTGAATATAAATTACACATTAAATAGGTAATTTGTAATTTGAGTCGTTTTAAATGATAATTGTTATTTACCTTATACTATATAAATAATCATTTAGGAACATTTATGATAAAAAGTAATAAATATTAAATGCTGCTCAGTAAAACTGAAAGATGAGCCTTAAGTATATGATTACTAGGTTCTTTTTATTTTTTTAACAAGTATTTAATAAGAAATAAATATTTTTAATTTTCGCGCTCTTTCCGTCGGACGTGGAGTCGAGTCTACATTTTATGAAGCGAAAAACAACGGCTTAGAAACAAAGTTATACAGCTTTGTGGATATTTAGCAACTAATTTATACAATCATTGTGTGTGTACTGAGTATTTAAATTCATATTGTAACGCTTTCATTATATTTTTTTGCAAACTTTGCGTCATTTGTTTTTAATCAAAACATAGAGCGGAATGATGATGTTGTTTTAAATAAACTACATTTAAAATAGACTATTCCGTATGAAGGCACTTAGGAAAGCATGATCACTCCATATTGGAAAAGACAAAATGAAAATATTTTGGAAAAGTTTGAAGAAAATTTGACCAAACATGTTTGTAACGCCAGTAAAATAATAAAAGTGATTAAATACCTCGAATGTCCTTATCAGATGCTTATCACAATGAAGTTCACTATCACTATTTATCACTGTAAATACTGTGCAGATGCAAAAACACACTGAAATCATGAGCTCCATTCCGTTTGCATGTTCATTTTCGACGGAAAATTCTTTAATATCACAGGTCACAACTGGTCCTATATTCTACGATGGTTATGTATGTGGAGGATAGTACTAAAGCGCGTTAATATTGTTTGAAATTACAAAAACAGTCCATGTTAAGAGCGCAAGCGCAAGTGCGGCGACGTTGAGGCGTGCGGCACGTGATGCGGCGTCGATGGGACGCAACCCGACACTAAACCAGTCGTGTGACTTTTTGTTGTGAACGCGCGCAATCGGACGCCCTCGGGTGCGCTCGCCGACGACGACTGCCGTTCGGCTGGCGCGCGAAGCTGATTGGACGACGCGGGAATCAGAGGGAGGAGCCTACACCGCGATGGGAGTGTTCTTCTTTTAAAATTTTCTTTTTCTCTTTTTGGGCGGTAGTGCGGTGGTGTGCGTCAGTCGAGGCGCGCGCGCCGCGGGTGATGGATGGCTCCGCGGTCGCCCGCACTGTATTCTGTTATGCCGGATGATGGCGGCCCGACGGCTCCTAACAAGATTAATTGCTTGAAATTAGTGGTACTTTCACAATCAAAACGACACCCCATTAAACAATAGCGGTCACTTTATTTAGAACCGGTCTATTTTAACTCTTATTTGTGAGTTTGTTGATAAAAACATTCTATATTTTAACTAGATAATAAGTAATTCAAGCATTATCCATTGGTAGCTTTACGGCTTATTTGATTAAACCATAGGGATATAGCAGCCATAGACACTGCATACAATTTCAGTTTATTTTCATAAAATGATGGAAATTGTTGCTTAGATTTTGAGTAACTATTTCCTGCGATATGACACTAGGAAATAGGCTAGTAAAAATAATCTGTTTTGATAGTTAAGTTTTTCTTTAATTAGGAAGATACATTAATCAACGTTTTTCATACATACAAAGCTATATCTAACATTTGTATGAATATTAGCATTTTTAGTAGCTGTCGATGTTGATTTAAGTCGTAACAAAGGTTTTATTTAGATACCGATGCCGATATAGCTGTATAAGTGTTTACATAACGCTGTAGGTATACATACTTGTATAGATAATATTTTTACCCAATAGTATTTAATTAGGAGATAGGTAAGCATATGATTAAAAAAAGTCGTAAGTATATAATTGCTTTATTTTAATTAGAAGCTTATGAGTAGGTACCTAGTTAAGTTACTTAGTTGTTATGAAAGGGGAAATATTATGAATTTCTACTCACTACCGGTAGCATTAAAAAATTAAGCAGTGATAGCCTAGTGGTGTGACCGTTGGACTGCCAAGTCATAGGTCTCGAGTTCGAACCCAGGACACGCACCTCTGATTTTTCGGAATCATGTGCGTATTGAATAATTATCACTTGCTTCGGTGAAGGAAAACATTGTGAGGAAACCAGCATACCTGAGAGATATTCCTCGACGGTATGTAAAGCCAAGTCAGAGGCCCATGGGCGGCATAAAACCTCTGACACCAGGTTAGGCACTAACCACATGATAAAGAAGAAGATATGTAAATAAGCTGGTAGTTGTTTCAGTTCGTAGTAATTTGTGCGAGGATAGAAAAATTTATCAACTGTTCATTTTGGAATTGTGTTTCAAATCTCAAACCGTTTATTTTCATTATAGCACGATTGAACATAGGTTCTGCTTCAATTTAATTCAATACATTTTTGATTGACTCTACATTACAATTTTGCCACGTGTCTGATCTGTCTCTCGATTTTTGCATAGAATATCTAATGGCAGTCATAAATATGATGAGATAATTATGAGTCATAAACAACAAATACCGGAATTTGGAGTCACTAAAAATATGAGCAATTTACCTATTTCAGTGCTGCTTTTCTTTAACTATCTCAATATGTTAACAGTAGGTAGGTACTAAGATTTCGTTGCCCTACATTTTCCAGAATAAAACATTTGTTTTGTTTATTTACTAGGTACCTTATTAAGTCTACTAAACTTACCAAACAACTTATACCTAGATTGAAACCACTATATGCGTTGGCAAAAAAAAAACAAATTTTCTCATCCTGCCTGCTCCTGTTCATTTCTTTTTACAGAAATTACAGAAGAGAAGGACTAACCCAGACCAACCCTTATCTGTGACTATAAATGTTCTCATGATTTTAGCACCCAGCCAATACTAAATTAAAGGTTGTCTGCCAAAGACTACCATATGTTTTTCAGGCTGCCGCAAAAATAATTTTGATTGAAATACGATCTTTGAAAAACAAAAAATATTATACAACAAAAATTATTGATTATGTCGTGTAGTTTGATGTGTTTTTAAATTTTGTCGGCCTGTAAGCACGTGTTCTTGAAAAAAGATAGATTATTTTCGCAAGACCTTTTTTTGCGGTTGGTCTCAATTGTCTTAACAATACAGTGAGACAGTAACCGTAGGGACGTTACAGTATCTTCATGTTAAGCAAAGACTAAGCATGTAAGTCCATTTAGCTGGGGGGTGCACAGTCACCAGGACTTTTACCTAATATGTGTAAACTTAGCCAAACGAAAAGCGATTTTCTCGTGAAATTACGGTTTCCCCTTTGAGTTTCCCTATTTTGTAATAGTACGGTTTACAAAATACTATATTCGAAAAAACGTAAAACAGAACAATTTAGCCTTACACTACCTCTCACATAGAAAAGGCCAATGTGCTAGCAGTGAACTGCGTTATATGCTGATTATACTTGCACTGTCACTTACGGTATATCATTATAGAAGCAATTCACTTATAAAAGTGACTGTACCACGCTACTCTTACAGGATACCTATATTTTATGAAAAATTATACACACACGTAAAAGTACACACCAAAGCGTCTATCAAAACTAAACCCCAAAAGAAAAAAAAAGACAATAGCTCCCCAGAATGTCTAAGACTACCCTCCCTTTCAGCGTGATTTATTCTATATACCCGCGCTATAAATCTGTCGGGCACAACACTATCGCTAGTGCTGCGCGGTAATGGCTAATGACATAACACCCCGCTGCCAGAGTTCGGGCTAAAAATGGCTTCTTAATCGGCTTGTATGGATAAATGTGTAAGGTGAAGGAGATATCTTGTCTATGCTTTGAGCGTGCTGATTTAAGGAGGTGCTGTTGTCTGATGGATTTCTTAGTTAAATAACATAACATCAAGCCTGTAATGTCCGTATAGGGTTAGGCAGAGGTGTACCTAATAGTACACACACATTTCGCCAGTTTTGTTTAAGTCTCATGTAATGATTGACGACCCGAATGGCGCAGCGGTAGTGAGGCTGCCTTACGTTCATAGTGTTCCGGGTTCGAATCCCGGTAAGAGCAAGTGTTTGTGTGATAAGCATGGACATTTGTTTCCGAGTCATGGATGTTTATATGTATAATAAGTATGTATTTACAAACAAAAAAGTATCTATGTAGTATATCAACTATCTGGTGTCCACGACACAAGCCTCGTTGCTTAGTGTGGCACTAGATGGCGCTGTGTGTATTGTCCAGCATATTTATTTATTTATTAATGGTGGACGAGCCTACTGCTATCAACCGGGCACGAATCCAGACTCCGTGGCTGTTACTGGGAAATTCCTGATGGACAAAACCGAATAGCACTATGCCCGACCCGGGAGTCGAACCCCGGACCTCATTCTCAGCAGTCGCACTTGCTACCACATGACCAACTAGGCAATCCTTCTTAGTTAAATATCTTCTGTCAAAACAAAGGTTGAAAAAAACCATGTATTTCACTTGACGTGTTTTCTGTTTTCGTTTATCATTAAGGTAAACCTATTGATTAAGCTGCTCGAAGAAAACTTATCAAAAATATAATAAAAGCTAAACAAAGTAATTGCCAGTAACGATGGTCTTCAGCAAGACTTATCGGAATAGTTTTAATTGTGTTTTATCGTGATTTTACACACCAGCAGAAGATATGTGTAGTTTTGTAAGCTAATTTCTTTTGATCCTGTGTAATAAATAATAATAACATAAAAAGCCTTTTATTTCCTATAACATGCTAAAATTTTTGGAGTATATAAAAAATTAACTAAAAAAAAATGAAAAATATAAATATGACTAAAGCACAATATTGCTTGTTTATGTATAATGTAGTTTAGTTTTTTTTCCAATTTTATGGCGACATTGTTGTTGAATTTTTATTGTTTTGTTTGCTGTTTAATTACGAGCCCCTCTCAGATGAAGGCCTTTTCGAAGGATTGCCATTTTTCACGGTCTCGGGCTATCTGCTTCCATTGCAGCCCAGTTATTTTCCTAATAAAAACTTCATAATCCAAGCCAAGTCAGAGGCCCATTGGCGGCATAAAAACTCTGACACCAGGTTAGGCACTAACCACACGATAAAGAAGAAGATCCTCGTGATCCATCCTGTGTAATACGAAACTATAATTATTATTTCCTTTATTTATTTTTCTTACTTATTTTTACGTTTTTAAATATTCCTATACAAAATTAGTATAAAAAAAAATATATAAAATAGTAGCCCACCAGCACCGGGAACAGGGTCCGAGCTACCGGTGGTCAGGGCTCTTGAGAGAGGAACCTCCTAACAATACGCGCCGTGTCCAGAAGTACTGCTTTCTGAATCAAGCCCTTGATCCAGCCGCCAAGCGAGAGCCTCTTCAGATGTTGGTTGAAGCTCTTGGCTATTAAACCATTGGCCGACACGACTGTCGGCACAATGACTGCTGTACTCACGCCCCACATGTCGACAACTTCGCGAGCAAGATCTAGATACTCGAATTGCTTATTATTAATATTATTATTATAGCTAGCCCATACTGTCCCACTGCTGGGCAAAGGCCTCCCTCCATTCCTTCCAACGGTCACGATTCTGGGCTACTTCTTTCCAAACCTCAAGGAAGACATCCAGTTCGTCCCGCCATATAACTATAATTAACAGTAGGATTTAATTTAAATGATGCTAAGTACTACTACATCCTTCTCATTATCTAGTTATCTAGTCCATGCCTTATCTCGTAAATTGTAAGTTATAACAATAAGTGATTATAAGTGTGAATTTCACACGTATTCTTATGAAACGTTACTAGTTTTAGTTAGTAGACAAAACGGTGAGTAACTATAGATAATACACCCACGTTCGGTCTGTCTGTGATTGCGGGTGGACCATATTTTTACCTACGCCTCTGCCTAACCCTTACGGAATTACAGGCGAGATGTTATGTTTTTCAGAAGTTGACGGTCTGGTTAGTGTAGTGGTGACAAGCTCTACCATTAAGCACGAGGACTTATGTTCGATTCCTAGGTCGGGCCAAGTGTAGAATTATCAATTTATCACAGACCAAAATTGTTAGATGATTTTACAAACCTCTTTTAATGGTGTTAAAACTTCATGGCGAGATTGAAGATCACATTGTTACATTGGTATATTTAAGGTCCATTTAAAATATTGTTACCAATTGGTGTTATTTCCGCTACTTTAGTTTTTTTTTGTAAAATCTTTTTATTTCAAAAATTTTAATGAAAGTAATTTTGAAGAAAGAATAAAGAAATGTTGAAGTTATAGCGGGAACTGAACTTTACGTGAAGGCAAATTTTTAAGTAAGTTTTCCAAACACTCGTATTTGTTAACGTTTTTTGTAAACTTAATTGCGAATATAGGTTACCCAAGAAATCTTACACCTTCTTAAGCAAACGCTTCATCCAGGTAATCAGCTCTTATTCCTCACACAAATAATCTACATGCTCGTAGATACATGATCCTAATACATAAGCTCTTCATCATCAATAGACATTAAATACCCAACCACGTATATGTACGCTACACACATAGGTATGTACGTATGTGATGTCTCGGCAACGGTTAATCAGTGCGAGGTCGTGTGTCTCGGAATTACTGAGCGAATACTACTACGTCATAGGGTGAATTTCACCAACAAAACTGAACATGATCAGCACAACTAAACTGCGTTCAAGAGTTGTCAGTGTCAATATTCCATAGACATTAGACATGATGACACAGTCTGCTCTTGAACGCAGTTTAAATGTGCTAATCGCGTTCTATCTCATTACTGCAATTAGCCATTAGTAGATTGCACAATCTATACTAGACAAGATAAAGAAGAACAAGAGCTGGAGAGGTTTCTCAAGATACCTTACATCTATAGTATTTATCGAATTAATAATGACAAAATGAATAGGGATTTTTATGTATTCCAGACAGTTAAGCAGTGTACCAGCAAGCAGCTTTAGTATATTTTGATAAAAGTGTGCCAATATTTGATTGCAGCTTTCGCTTTTGACTTAAACTTACCACTGTGAATGAATAGAGCCTAGAATGCACTGACAAATTCCCTTGCTTGCTTAACGACGCTTCAAAATACTTGCAGGTTTAATAATACCACCAAATTGTCCCATAGGAAAATGAGGTAGTTTTTTTAAACCTGGATACCTTGAGGTATGCCTCCTGAGATATTCAGGTTTTACGATATAGGATATCCTACTTGAATAACTCCACTCAGTGTCAATCCAGTTCAAAGCAGTAAATCTTGCCTAAGTAAATCTTTCAAAAATATTTTCCGATTTCCAAAGTCGAAGTTGATGGCAATTGCGTTTTCCGATTTTCACACGAGCAAGCCAAGGCCGATGTATAGATAGATCTAAATACAGCAACATCATAATACGGCATCTTATATTAACAATAATGACGTAGCTTGGCCGATCGTACACTAACCTACAAAGGTTATTTGGCCTCGCAAGTCCTTTTCACTTTTGACAAGAACTGTCAGTAAATTGAACTCACAAGTACCTAAGTTAAAAAATTAAAATAGAAAATTGTTTATTATTCTGGTAATACATAAAGCAGGTACAATTATACACAAGAGATGTTACAAGTAACTTAAAACATTACCTAAACTAGTTAACATAGATGAGCCCCAAACTAGACAGTCTGTATCTTGAGGCTCGGTACTTGATTTTCAGAGTAGAGACTAGAGAGCTGATAAGGAATGTGCTGGAGCCGAAATGTGTGTGCGTGGAGCGGTGTGTGTTTGTGTCTACGTGTGTGGTGTGTGTGATGTATGTATGTATATTTGTGTATTTGTTCCCTGTTAACGTGATCAAACTTTTAAATAGATAAATACTAGCTGAAATACATGGACCTTTTGGATTTTGGCAAATTTTGAGAATCATTTCAACACATTTCCTATTGCACAAATGTTCACCCTGTCAACATCATTCGAGTGTTAAAGAAGCCTTATTTCACTGTAGACTTTGTCGTTTCATGAAAAAGTCTACATGTCTGTATAGCAGTCGCTCCATGTAAAATACTGGTATTCAGCTGCATTCGGTGAGACTGGAAGCCGACTCCAACATAGTTGGAAAACGGCTAGGCAGATGTTGATGATGATGATTTGACGTTTCATGACATTCAGTTTTAGGGTGGTAAAGCAATTACGAGGTCGACAACGCCCATACATTATCCACGTAGTATCTGTCTATGTACCTACATGATGTGGCTACATGTAGGTTATTATTTAGACATGTCTAGTTAACGCAGGATTGAGGCTCCGCCTGAGGTGGTTAATCAATATCTGAAGGAGAATTCGACCTTAGTAGGCTTAGTATTATAGTTAGTATAGAATGTAGTGCTATCAATACGTTCGTATATACATATGTACATTGTACATACATATATGTAGGGTTAAAATAGCCACGACGTGCAGGTATAGTAATGTGTATACATGCTGTAACATAATAAACGCAAGACCTCCCGTGTGGTCTCTCGGGTCATAAAATTGAACCACTTTTAATCTATGAGTTTTTGAAATTTGCAAAAAAAATTGAACTTGCTATGGAATCATCTATGGAATCATGGTTGATCAACTTAATATAGTAAAACAAAAAAAAAACTATGAATTTCCAAAAGTCGTAGAAAAAAATAGTTCACTTTCTTGGTTTGAGACACTGCGCGAGAGATCTTGCCTTTAATTATGTTACACCATGTATACAGCCAGAGAAAATATTTTTTAAGCAAATTTGCACCCTACTGTCAAAGAACGGCAGTTGTGATTTGTACGGACGGACTATCTAAGTTGATTGTCAACTTGCTATCAATAATTTCCATGTCAAGCAGCTCGACCTTCCTGATTGTTGTATATTTTAACCACGACAAGAACTTTTAACACGTAGAAAGTGCTGATTCGAGACAAAAAAAAAATATAGATTTGTATTTCTGATCTAGACTCTTCACTCTTTGTCTTTCAAATCAAATCAAATCAAAGCATTTATTTCAAGTAAGCCAATTACAGGCACTTTTGAATTGTCGAAACAAAGACAGCAATAAAAAATGAAGCTACAGTCCCAGTCACAAGACATAATAACTGTGAAAGTACTGTAGTTGCCCATTCCAAAGCGTAGATCTCTATGGAGAAAAATGGGCAAGAAGAAATGAAGAAGAATGGCTTTATACTTGGACTGCTCCTCCATCTACTACTAGGTACGACTACGACGACAGAGGGCATCCTAGTGTGGAGGCTAGTGATATTAGCTTGTGTAATGCTCTCTAGAACAATAAAGCTTTTATTACTTTTTTTTATTTTATCTTTCGCTAACGAACTTCTAATTCTTACAAAGACCACGCTGGTAATCCCCGAAGGGTTGGGCATAGATGTAACCAATAGTATACTTCTATACCGGCATTTCGCAAGTTATGTTTAAATCCCATGTAATAAGGGGCAAACCTATTGCCATCGAACGGGCACGAAGGCGAAATTCCTGATGGGTAAACGCAAAAACACTTTGCCCGACCTGGGAATCGAACCCGGAACCTCGTGCTCAGCAGTCGTTCTAATTTATTTTAACCGACTTCAAAAAAAGGAGGAGGTTCTCAATTCGGTTGTATTTTTTTTTTGTGTTTGTTACCTCATATCTTCGTCATTTATGAACCGATTTGAAAAATTCTTCTTTTATCCGATTGGTTTCATAGAAATTTCATCAAAATCGGTTCAGCAGTTTCGTTTTTAAATCAAAATAAGTAGCTGAAAAAAATATGTCATCCAAGTAAAAATAATTGCGAAATTGATACTTGACAAGGATTTGTGTGTGATGCGATAACTAAAAAGGGTAAAATAAAAACGTTTTTGCAACAAACATAACAGACTTCCAAAAAAAACACTAAAAAAAGTGGAAAAACTTTACTTTCGGAAGTCGGTGCCAAAAAAGTCAATGAAACAAACCATTTTTTTTTTTCACCCAGTGACCTGCAGTGGTCCACAATAGCCCTGGATCGTAATACCATCATTATAGTCATCGGAACAGATCTTTACCCGGCCATGGAATGATGCAGGTTAACAGTAGCAGTAAATAATCTACGTATTTGGCTTTCATCTTCGATCGTGCTTTTATTTAGGCATTCAATTAGGTCCCGCTTATTGTTAGTGTAAACGTGCATAAGGACTGAATTTCTCCATTTTCAGGGAAGAAACTAGGGGAGACTCGCCTATTTTATTTTATTGTGCAAGTCAAATCGAATAAGGTAGGTAACTTACTAGGCTAGGGAACTTGGGATATATTAGGCCTTCACCTCAATATTCTAATAGTTAAAAAATTAACACTATTTTCATTTACCTTAGTAAACATTGAGAACGAGTTATGTTTCATAACTTTTAATACGTTAAACGGGATGCACATCATTAACATTGATACTGATATCTAGATCAAAATAATGAGAATCTAAATACTTCTGTCGCTTGATGCCTTACACAGATGATAGGATGCGACCACCGACGTAGAAGCTCTTAATCTTATTGACAATAAAATGTTATTTCCACAAGATGTGATCAGCGAATTGCGTTAGTTTCGTAATTAACATATTCATTGGATTCTATTAGAACTTACATTACATTTGTCAAGAAAACGCCCCTGTATAAAAAGGATCGTACGTGTTTATATAATATTTTAATTGTTTATGTAAGAATAAAACAAATACCTACTTATGTACACCAAAAACAGTACGGTGCGGGTTCCAAGGCCCCGCGACACCCACACATTTTCTAAGCGGGCAGCCAGTCTGAATAACATTTAACCCCTTTGAAATGTAAAAGCATTACGGAATGAAAAAACAGCACTTATGTACCCTGCGACTCAGATAAACCATCTCCCGTACAAAGAGCACAAAGATACAATGCCTCTGAAAGGGTTCAAGAACGCACTTTTAAATTAACCGCTATGAATTCCAGAACGACTTACATCATACACAAACTTCAAGCCACTTTCAACCTTACTAATAGCATCTAGCAAATATTAGACGTCATAATCGTATGAACCAAAAGTACGATATAAAATATTAGTCGTCGCAATACGCCTATTTAAAATAGGTCCGTTTACATTTTTCCTTTTCATGTCATTGTCTCTGGCCGAGAGCGCTTGCAACCGTCACGTTCCAATTTTGAAAAGTGTCGGAACAAAATGGTAGTCGCTTTGTGTAGTGCCCCCGCTCCTGACTCGAGTTTGGTAATTTAGCAGATGTTCAGAGAGCCCCGACTACCTTTGAAGTCGACTGCAGCTTCCAACTAAAGAAAATGGACTTTCAATATTTGTTTATTTGACTGCGCAGTTAGGAAACACGACGCGATTTCTGAGAAATGTGTTCGGTAAGTTGTCGGTACGTTTGGAATCGTTCGGAACATGATTCGTAATTATTCAAACCGCATACCGACGTCAAAAACATCATCCGACATACACGAGGAGTCATAGATCCAACCACCCATCAGTGGAGGCTGGTAACCAAATTGGAACATCACTGTGCCGTGTTTACAACTCGACAAAAAAAATAATAACAAAGGAGCCGAATTTAAATTCCAATCGAACTTTGACACATGTCTGCCACCATAAACAATGGAAATTCAAATCATCGTTGCAGCGGGCTGCGGCGGACTAATGCGATTGTGGCGTGAGTGAGTCTATTGCTCTTCATCTATAAATAGGAGCCTTTTCACTCGCTTTTTCTTCACAGAATCTGAGTCGAGATCGTGCGATAAGCTATCTCGTGTGAGACGGTCTCAATATCCACAGATGGCCTTGCTCAGGAGTAATCTCTGTTCCCGACGTGGATATTTTTGTCATTTTTTGCTTGTGATTCTTTGAAAATCTCGCTTTGTGCTCTAATAGGGACATTATTTTGACGTGGAGCACGCCGCTGTAATATTGTAAACACTGATTGAGTATAGATAAGTAAGACAATCGGACATTTTGTCCTTGGTTGTGACGTTTTTTTGTAGTGGCGCGAAATTAAGCCTTAGATTGAGGCTTGATGTTACCGGGAAATGTTGGCAGCTCTCCTCTGTACACACTGGAGTAAGTGCGGTGTTAAGTACATTATACCTACGAACGATCTACACGGATATGAAAATAGCTGCCGTATGTTTTTTACTTGTTTGGCAACCTCAGCTCTACGGAAAGGCCGCGATTTTGAGATATGGTCAAACTTAAGACAGAAGCAAAGAGGAAAATAAACAAAATATTTGCAAGTTCAGGTGTTTACATGTTCTTGTTTATTGTTCGAGTTCAAATATAAATGTGGCAGTGTGCACTAAGCTGAAATATGATGTTAACCAGTAGTTTTGAATCCATATAAATAGGAGTCATTATAATACAATTTGTAGTGGAAAATTCTTAATGATACTACTGCACAAAACAAATTATAATAATAATAATAAATATACTTTTATTGATACAAAAATATAGGTTTTACATACTTATTTGAAGCCCTGGCTCCTGAGCTAGGTAGCCACCTGTGTTACAGGAGTCAGTGTCTTCGCCCAAATTGTGGTGCATTTAACATTTTACTGTGCAATAAAAATATAACATAAAAAATTAAAAGTAGTAATGTAAGAAGAAATGGAAGTAAATTAAAGCTGCACGCATGCTCTTTGATATGCAGTATTTGTTTGTGTGTGTGTGTGTGTGTGTGTGTGTGTTTGTGTGTGGTTGTGTATGTGTGTAGGTGTATGTGTGTGTATAAATTATATTATGAGTACTGATATTTTAGTAGGTCTTCAGTCTGGTGATAATCCAGTGTTTGAAGCCATGTGGAGGTTTTCATTTTAGTTTCCCTCATTGTTAATGGGTTTATATTTAGTATTTTATTTAGTTTGTTGTATATGTATGTAGCCATGTAATAGTGTTGCCGTCTAGCGGAAGCGGTTTTACATCTTTCTGGTCTACATACGTCAATACGAGTAATAGTTCTTTTTACTTTAGTGACGTGGTTTACTGGTGTAAGATGGTGTTGTTTCATTGTGAGACTGAGAAGGTATAACTGTCTCACGGTAAGTACTTTACAATTAACATACAGGTCGTTCGTAGGGAACCGAAATGGCCTGAATGTCATGACCTTTAGTAGAGACCTTTGGGCTCTTTCGAGTTGGAATTGGAATCATTATCCGTACAACAAGTAGGTAGGTACCTAAAACATGCACAGTAATGTTCCTAAGACAAGCTAGTTAATTGCAGACAACATCACGTAAACATTTCTAATATATCAAAAGTCCCACAATTTTAATTAAAAATGTCTAGCTTGATAATGAATAAAATTATCCTCAACATAACCCACGCTAAGTGTCCGCTACAGCTCTTGTTAAACAAGTTATTTAAATATTTTAACACCAACAAAGGCAAAGACAAGCTGAGTGTTATTCAATATGTCGATAAAGAGTGTGGTTTTATGAAAACCTCTGTCGAGAGACGCGGGTGACAGTTGATGATCAACGCTCCAGTTACGGTTAGTTTTGTCGAATTAAGTGATAAACTCACAGCAAACAGTGGTCCTACCTTGACGTCTTAATGCAGGAATGTTTAAGTTATATTCCAATGTGGGGAAGAGACAGCTATACAGGATGTCTAGCGCCATCTCTTTCCCACACTGGAATAGAACTAAAATATTCCTGCATTAAGACGTCATGATAGGCCACTAGGAATCGGGAATTTACAAAACATACCGTGTCGATAAGCCACAAGATTAAAGCTCCTAATATACCTAAACTAAAAAGAAGTAAGTACCAAATACGTTAATACGCCTTGCTTATAAAATCGCTTCGTGTTAATCTGATAATATTTTAATTTCACGTCAAAGTTCGTTAGCTCGGCAAAATATTTCACGTTAATCATGTGTTTTTTAAAAACTCCTTTTCTTATTATTCCATGTTTTGTACCCACATTTTTCGGTAATACTAAGCAGAATTTAATGTGACTGATTCTGAAATACTTCACATTACAAACTCGTTTTTCTTTGTTAGTCGCGTTGCATTTAATACGTTTGAACCTAAGATTCGGATTAGAATTAATACCAGTTGTATTTAAAGTCGCGGTATTTAAATGAACGTAAATAAAAAGGAACATTGCATGAAGTAGTGCTAAGTGAAAGTGCGATAACCGTCTGACTGGTAGGTAATGTTAGGTTCTGTTCCACGGTTGGTCATTTAAACAGTTTCATGACTTTCCTCACGTGCCACGGAGTAACACGTGATGGATTGTTTGTAAATGAATAATTAATTTTATTTCTCACAAAGCTACGACGTAGCACGTAATAAAACAATGACGAACCGAAATAAAAACACGAGTGGGTAGTTGACAAAAATACGGCGGCACACGTCGTCCGGCCGAGCAGACAATCTCCGTACCTATCCCTTATCTGTGCAACTTAGCAAACAAAACATCGCAACCGGCAATAAGCATAAAACAAAATCGTTTCGACCCCACACACGCCGTCGCCCGAACACTTGGAAAAATCCCTATGGATTTTCCGCGCGGGGTGACGAGGGCGACCGGCGGCGCGCGGGGGCAGGGGGAAGGAACGTAAAAGAGAAAAGCTGCGAGTTTTTATCTCGGCGCCATAAATTTTATTCGTAGCGTGATTTAGTGCGCAGATTGCCCCCCGCGCCCCGCGTCCCGCCCGCCCCGCGCCTACGCCTCGCCCGGGTAAGGCTGCTAGTCATTGTCAAAATTATTGCACCCCTATCTACTGAAGCTTTAAATATATGTCCCCGACACGTAGTTATGCCTACAACCCGTTCCTACGTGGGATACGATTCTTTGATATACATTTTATAAGATGTTCCACATAAAGAATTGCTTTTACTCGATTTTGTAGCTAAACATTTGAGTAAAAGTGAAAATAAATAAAAGAAAGCGAACAATCGAACAAAGGACACAATACAAATGTATTGGCAAGTACAAAATCCATTTGAATTAAGCCTATTCATTCCTTTGTATCAGCTATGTTTATTCTAGTGGATAGTTACGCAAGCTTCGCTTTCCTTGGCTCTCGATTGCATCCAAGTTTCCACTTGATTTGTTTAGAGTATTGCAGCTAACACTGCTTATGCATCGAACCGACTGCAGAATAATGCAATATTGGACTAAGCAATGGCGCCAAGCATTTCTAAGAGAATGCTTACAAAAACACCACCGTCCTAATCCTTCATTCTTACTCTGAGAGTAAATCTTACTTATTTGTCAATACCGAGCCACAAAGGCGTCCAAATACCCTTACACTGGATGAGAAGAATAATACACGCCTCATAATAGTGTAGCAATTCAGAAACTGTTAAATTCATAATGCGCTTTTGTTGTGCTCTTGACAGCTTGGCTTTTTTCAACTGTGGTTTCGTATTGCCGGCCAGTGCGCGGTGCGTCGCGAAAGTGACGTCCACGATTTCTAGCGAATCGATCACTATCTACGGGGCGTATTTTATGTAAACACGACAAATTTCGTGATGTAAAATAAGTAGCCACAGATGCGGCCGTGTTATTTTTATTGTCTGCGCGAGAGCTGCGGGTTCGGAGGATCGCATTTGATCCGGGACTCACTCCACACTGTGTCTTATCTCGAATCTGGTTTTATGAAACCCTAAATTTACGACTGCGGCGAGGGGTGGGGGCTGTATTAAGCCGACTCTCGTCGCTTCGCTGCGACAGACACTTTTGTCACCAACAATTCATGGCTGAAGCACGTTCGGCAAAAATTTTGCGTGTCAAATTACAACGCAGCGAACAGTCGATTGATGACGAGATTAGGCAATGCGAGTGTCGTTATGAAACGTAGTTCACTTTACGATTATTACTTATGTAAATGACGGCATAAAAGATTCTTTTGTAGCAAATAAATGGAGGTTTACTTAAGTAATTTTGTTGTTCAGTTTGGGACAACGACACAGACTACTTGTCAGGGGAATTCACATTAAGCTAACTTTTTTACTGATAAGTTCTGTACGAGCACACTAATCTTGAAGCTATAACAACGTTCTTCAAAATCACCAACAAGTAAAAAAAAAGCACGTTTTTCCTCTCACTCATAACCAAAACTGTTGATAAATTATTATATTATAGATTATAGCATCTTAATTAGGGGAGGAGGTTATTCTTAATTGCGAGCCGCTTGCCGGGGCGGGCGGGTTAGCCCAGATACAGACCGATCCTCTATAAATTACGGGAATAAATCCCGGGAAAGAAAAATTGCCCTCTAGAGCACATAATTCTTGCCTTGTCACAAGCTCTCCTTATCTATAGCCAATACCGGATTACAATGTGATTTTTATTTCATGCTATATTCGTTGGTACTTCCAACCTACTTACGTTGTCTTTATGTTAAGTTATTTATGTTACCTATGTGGAATTTGTTTTTGAATGTTTGGGGGATGTGGGGAATATTTTTCAGTAGTGTTTTGGTTAATTTTGGCTGTGTTAGTTCAGTGTAGAGATTTATGGCTGGAATAAAATGCAACCAACTTTTTCTTCTCTTTTCTTATCAAAAGGTTGACTAACTGCCCAGGAATTGCCGGCAATAGACTTTTAGCTATGGTTCCCACACCTATGGAGGCTTCAAAAATATTCTATTTCTTAGAGAAACTAAATAGTTCTCAGTACTAGACCAAACGTGAATTAGGTGCCTTGCCTAACTTGCTTCTGCTTCTTCTCTTTTGCTTCTTCGTTTAACTAAGCAGTTTCTTCGGCTAGAGTATCTGAGTTTAATTTAGTAAGAACTAGAGACCCGCCCCGGCTTCGCACGGGTGCAATGTAGATACTAATGTTTTCTCTACTACAATATGCATGTATTATACTTATAAACCTTCTTCTTGAATCACTCTATGCGTTGCATAGTTTTAAAGATCTAAGCATACAGAGGGACAGACAGACAGCGGGAAGCGATTTTGTTTTATACTGTGTAGTGATTGGTTAGTCGTAACTTTTTCAGTCCATAGCAAACGCGCTACCAGTTGCTTCAACCGTACTATAAAAATGTTGTCTGTAAGTTTTTTAATTATTTCTTAATTTCCCCGAGTGACATTCTAGGTAGGGCAGAATATGAAATGTAAGATAATATCTTTATATCATGTGGTAGAGATAAAAAATATCTTTAAACTTTCTGTCGAAAAAGTCTGAAGTTGGACGTAAAAATAGTACCTAAAGTAATTATCAGTTTCACATAAGACAAAATACTTCTACTACTTATATTGTTCTCATCTTATATTATGTAAGCAAGTAGGTAGGTAGATACCTATTCCCCTAATAGATATGTAGGACTCCCTCTGCCTTCACAATGCAAAGGCCTACACTTTCCTTCACTTTCTGTTTCACAGAAAATAAACCCTATTTGTGAATCTAGTGCAAACATAACAACACAGAATAAACTCCCAAATCATTGCCAAGTGTAAATCAATACTTAAGCTAATATTTTATAATGTTACCCAACAATATTTTCTAATGGACAATGACAAATGATTCCCTTTGTATCGAATTGAGATGTCACGGCGCTTTGTACGACAACAAACGAATTCACGAAATATATCAGAAAAAAAATACAACCTTCTCTAAAATTTGAACGAAATATTTTGACAACATAATGTATGGGCAGGTATCGCTGAGTGACTAGCTAATGATCGTTTAATAGTGGATGAATGTGGGCGAAATTCCGTGATTTTTGGAAAAAAAAAACTGCATTTTTGTGATACACTATCGTTCCTGGATACTTTCACTGTTTGTTGATTGCAGAAATGAGAATAGGTATATTCATAAGAAATCGGCCAGTTTATTATAAGCCTGTGTTGTCCCACTGCAGGGCAAAGGCCTCCCTTCCCTTCTTCCACTTTTCGCGATTTAGTGCGATTGTAGGCCAATCCTTTGAGAAGGAGTCCAACTCATCCCCATTGGAAGATGGCGGGAAGAAATCGGCCAGTACAACCGTTTATTTTTTTTTTTTTAATTCTAAGAGTAATAGGTACTAGGAAGGTCTAGGTAATTTTTTGTCGTGTGGTTAGCGGTTATCACGGTGTCAAAGTTTATATGGCGCCCTTGGACCTCTGACTTGGCCTTAAGTGCCCTCGAGAAATATCTCTCAGGTATGCTGGTTTCCTCACGATGTTTTCCTTCACCGAAGCAAGGTGTCTAGGTAAAAACTTTGGTGGAGGTAAATTAATATTTGCGACCATTTTAGTTAGTGACCTTCTAATTACAGTTTGTTCTAAAATTCAAAAGCTTTACAATTTGTTTTATAATCATAATCATTTATCAGATTTTTTTTATTTTATTTTTTTTTTGTTTTTTTTTTCATTTTTTTATAATTTGTATTCATGGTTCAACTTAAAATAAAAACACCGAAATTAAACAATATTTATTTTAATTCACTTTATTAACTTTCATTTGAACATAGAAAAAACAACCAAGTAAAGCGACCAAGTAACGAGCTTTCACGAACTTTTTCAGAGATTTGTTGACCTCGGTAAAAATATGAAATTCTTTCGGTCAAAAACATTTTATGTAACTCAAAAAAGTAACAACCTAATTATTTCACTTATTACGTATGTATTATAACCGCAGCTACATTCGTTAGTAAATTCCTTCGCGTATCATCTCGTACGATCTTAAAAATCGAGCATTTTAATCTCAACACACCGCTCTTTGGAAACCTCCAACATAATTTGAACCCTTACCAAAGCGCTGCTTGTTAAGAGATCTGTCGAAATGTCTATACTTAAACTTAGTTCCATAACTTACCGTATGTCAGAATACGTTGGCCATACTTACTTGACATTCATAATGCGTATAAACTTGTTTTATTAATTCTTAAGTTTATATTAATTAATATTAATGGATACAGAAGGGATGACTGTTAGAAATTTAATAGGCACGAAGTTCTTTGATTCATATTTAGGCATGCATTCGTATGTCAGAAGCTAATTAGTAATTACTCTCTAGTTTTAATGTAATTACTTCTGTAAATGTTACTATGAATCAAAATGCACTTTGATTATGGACCCAGTACAGTTTAATTGATGAAGTGCCAAATTCTCACATAAATGTAAAGAGGGCACATTTTTATGTCAAAATTCGGGTTGACAAATTTTTATTGGTCTGTCTCCTTTCGATGTTTCGATGAGCGTTGAAAATCTAACAGCACGCTTTTATTTAGGCATTCATTTAGGTGTCGTTTAGTGTCACTTGAAACGGGAGTTAGTGTTTCTTATTTCAGCGTCAAAGTAAATCCCTTGAAGACGACAGAGTCGGAATCAAATACCAATTAAATACTTACGTTTGGATGATCCTATAATTACCTTGACTCGTTCCTAATGTTGCTTCATATGCAGGTATGCCTTCATAAACATTACCTTGACTCGTTCCTAATGTTGCTTCATATGCAGGTATGCCTTCATAAACAAAAAAAAAGCAGTAGGTACTATAACAGAATAATATCTAAGTATGTACGTGGACATAAAAGGTCGCTTGAATATAATAAGTAATATCTAATGTTTAAGCCATCGATTCTGTAAATACAATCGATACTCAATCACATACTCATCACGCCTATTCACGTACACTATCCAATTTCAAATAATTGCATAACGAATGCGGTGACACAGCATTGTATTAGAATTTATTATTTTCTTTTGTTGGCAACACCCAGCCCAGTGGGTCGCGGTTGGCAACACAGAGCACGATAATGCCGATATTTATTTGTGTAGAGGAGATTATTTATTTATTTTGTTTGTAAAGATACAACGTTGATGTTTTGTTGTCGGTTCAATGGCTGTACAAATGATTTCCATTGCTCCTGTAGTGAGTAAACACTTAAGTGTGTTGTGTTAATAAAAAAAGTTGAGAGGTAACACTTAACCTTTTTTGTGCCAGCATTGATTCGAAATTCAAAATTTTAGTAGCAGTAGCTGGCACTTCAATTAAAAATAAATCGTTATGCCGTGATTTTGATACACAGTATTGTTGACAGCAAATTGCGAAACCTAAAATATTTAGATAAATTATTGTCCCGCAAATCACACAAAGTCTAAATCAAAACATTATCAACAATTTATTTTTGCAGACGATTAGATTCTAAAATTAATACATAATTGCTTTAAAATAGATAAGCCAATATCCGGCTGAAGATATCTACAAGGCAACATGTAACATAGTTTGATAATTTTATTGCTCATAGTAGATATTGCAAGCTGCATCCGTTTTGATTCACGGTTATTCCCAATAAATATTAAAAAGAAATCGAATTATTATGGAACTTTAATTACGAGTATATACTTAGTCATTTTATCTATATAATTTTATTATCTTCACTAGATAAGTAATTTTGGTCAAAACAACAAACATTTTATAATTCACTTACTAATAATTATCATTTTTTGCCTCCAACACGTCATATTTCGCTCCACCATTTTGTCCAATCCAGAGTGCTCTGCTATTTTTTTCTCTGAAACATGCAAGAGTGCAAAAAATAAACAGCCAGCAAGCTAGCCTTTATCTGTCGCTTGGTTTGATGCCTTTGTCTCGCTACCTCAGGCGAGCCCCGTTAAATGCTCTGTTAACCATCACATAACAAAGGATTCAAGGAGATTATAGCTATGTTTTTATGTAATGGGACTTGGAAGTGAGTTTTCATTTTGCTGAATTCGGATTGTAATCTGTGGTCTGTGCCTAGATTTTGTGATTTGGGAATTTTGGGATGCATATGGAAAGTGAAAAAAATGCAATGAAAAGATGATAAAAGTAGAGTTTAATTTAAAATGAGATTGATTTTGATGGATTACCTTTGATTACCTGATCAGTTGGTTCCTTTCCATAGAAAAACACTAGAATCCAACTTTTTACTCCGTTCCGTTTTGCTCACAACGAAAAAAATAACACATTTCGCTAAATCAAACCTTCTAGATTTATAATTTATCTATGCAATTTGCCAATGGCAATAGAAATTTAGCTCTTCACAAAAAGAAAGAAAGTTGTAATACATACAAAACTTTTACCAACAGTTACAAAGTAATTAAAATTACGCAACCATCCAAAAGAACAACAAAAACATTTAACTCCGAAGTGACAACTACGTTAGCCATCCCAAATATTTGCACGAAGAATTATCTCGACTTTAAACTCAAACAGAGCAACAATAAATCAAAAAACAAACGCAAAACCAGAAACAATTTACGCTGAAAGAAAAAAAAAAGAAAAAAACTCGCCCACCGGGACGAGGCAGCCACGGGCTCCACGGCACACGGTTACGACCCAAACCCCACGATTGCACGCTCTATTAGACCTAATAGCATTCGGCATGGCCCGCCTTGTTACCAAACAGACATATTTATTGCAATATTAGAATTAACGATGTGAACATGGCAACATTACCCCTAAATAAGAAGATAATTCGGTCAGACTTTAATACGCTGACAAAGATCACTCAACTTCGTAATCGTCCGGGCGTGCTGCTCAGGCTACGATTTCAATTTATGTGTCGTTTAATTGTGAGAAAGTTGTGTTCAATACACTGTTTAAATTAATTGCGGAAGATCGGGCGCTATCTCGCGATGATAAAAAATATTATATGATAGCATCAGAAAATGATTCAAAATTATCTAAATGGCAACTGTATGATACGATACGGCTGATGAGACAAATTGAGACAGTGTCGGTATAGGCTTTTGAGCTCTCCAATTTTATGTGAAGCACCTGTGTTTTGGTCCTTTAAAATAGGTCCATCATTCGTCATAATAGGTAAGGTAACTAATCCATGCTAATATTACCTATAAGAGAGTAAATCTATACTAATACTATAAAGAGGAAAGATTTGATTGTTTGTTTGTTTGCATTGAATAGGCACCGAAACTACAAGACCGATTTGAAAAATTCTTCCACCGTTGAGAAGCTCCACTATCTCCGAATAACGTAAGCTATATTATATTTTCAAAAAAAATAGGAATCCTAACTATAACTTCAATAATGTACGTGTATAGCCCAAGGTGTAAAAAAATTACTTAAAAATACCTTACATCGCGTGCGCTGCTAAAACTATTGATGATAGAACAAAATAATGTACTACGAGTTTATAGAACACATCATTATGTACAAAAAGTGTCGCGACAGCATATGTCTAACTTTTATGTATATGTCACAATAATTGTTCTTTTGGTATTACCCATATTTGAAAAAAAAAATCTATTCTATCCTATTATATCCTGTCCCGTCCTGTCCCGTCCTGTCCCGTCCTGTCCCGTCCTGTCCCGTCCTGTCCCGTCCTGTCCCGTCCTGTCCCGTCCTGTCCCGTCCTGTCCCGTCCTGTCCCGTCCTGTCCCGTCCTGTCCCGTCCTGTCCCGTCCTGTCCCGTCCTGTCCCGTCCTGTCCCGTCCTGTCCCGTCCTGTCCCGTCCTGTCCCGTCCTGTCCCGTCCTGTCCCGTCCTGTCCCGTCCTGTCCCGTCCTGTCCCGTCCTGTCCCGTCCTGTCCCGTCCTGTCCCGTGCTGTCCCGTCCTGTCCCGTCCTGTCCCGTCCTGTCCCGTCCTGTCCCGTCCTGTCCCGTCCTGTCCCGTCCTGTCCCGTCCTGTACCGTCCTGTCCCGTCCTGTCCCGTCCTGTCCCGTCCTGTCCCGTCCTGTCCCGTCCTGTCCCGTCCTGTCCCGTCCTGTCCCGTCCTGTCCCGTCCTGTCCCGTCCTGTCCCGTCCTGTCCCGTCCTGTCCCGTCCTGTCCCGTCCTGTCCCGTCCTGTCCCGTCCTGTCCCGTCCTGTCCCGTCCTGTCCCGTCCTGTCCCGTCCTGTCCCGTCCTGTCCCGTCCTGTCCCGTCCTGTCCCGTCCTGTCCCGTCCTGTCCCGTCCTGTCCCGTCCTGTCCCGTCCTGTCCCGTCCTGTCCCGTCCTGTCCCGTCCTGTCCCGTCCTGTCCCGTCCTGTCCCGTCCTGTCCCGTCCAATCCCGTCCTATCCCATCCTATCCGCCGCTAGTGAACTATAAACCTGAACTAATTTGACTGAAATGGCATACGGATAGACTATGACCAGACTTTGACAATATCATCATCTACTTAGGCTTTTGCCAACCCTTTTGAGCTCGGCTTCCAGTCTAACCGGATGCAGCCGAATACCAGTATTTCACATACCGATAGTAGTCTACCTGTAAACAAGTGTGTCATAACGAAAGCGCCGTTTAGGAGGTTCTTGTTGCCCAAATATTTATGCTCTTTTGATTTCTAGCTAGCTACCACCACGACACCAGATACGAAATAAGATTCTTGACGTATGTTTCTGAATCTTTAATACTCTACAGTACTGCTATGGTAGGAAATGTTCCCATATCTTGTAATCTACATTGTCAATCGTAACTGACGAACATATTTCACGCCATAGCAACATATATCTATCTTGTTATCATTCGTCGGCACTTTGATATCAAATATTTTATTTTATGGCGCTTATCTTGTCTCCTCGAGTATCGTAAAGCGTTGATCTTCATCAATTTCTTATATTCCGTAATAGTAGGATTTTTGCATACGGCTAATTGCTTTTTTATTGTCTTTTGTGATTTGGCTTATTAATACAATATGTAAATATTTTTATAGCTTCTAAGATTTTCGTTCTTTTCTGATCATTTTGAATCATAAGTTGTTCGTAAAATGGCCTACTGTTATTTGTCAGGTTCGTAGTTCAACATGGTCTTATCTACCAGGATTTCAATCTCTTGATGAATGAAGTTATTTATTTTTCTATTTATCTCATGTCTATGAAGTCTTTTACAGCAATCGGATAATATTCAAACCAAGGCTCCAAAAAACTATTACATTTAATTAAAAGGTATTTTTTTTTCTTGCTGTATCTTCAACCATAGAAATTCGGTACTTTTATTGTATCTGCAATCTAATTCATTTAAAAAACACGAGAAAATATTACAAATATTTCTAACACATTTGTACCGACACTCAAAGCCACATAAAGCACATAAATCCAACTTAATCACCACTTATAACGGTTTATTTCGCCTAATTACCACAATTTCGCACACAAGGTCGCACTAGCGGCACACTTTAAAATCGGTTTGCTCAACTTAATTTTGCATAATACGCCGTATTTCTGGTTATAAAATAATACGCCGTAAATACGTAACGCCAATAAAACGCAAATTACGACTGTGTTTAGGGTCCATGATTAGGCGCGGTCCATCAGAGATTTGCCATGGATGGTGATAAACTTAGGGGCGGTCCGTAAGCAAATTATTATTTATCTATTTTGTATATGTTGGTATCACGCGTTGCTATGGTTGGTTAATTAAATTTGATACGAGTTAAATAGACGAATGAGTCGTTAAGTGGGAACTTGTGTGATGTGTTATGTTCTGCTCGTCGAAACTACTGCTATTTGGAAAAGCCTTGCTTTCTATCAAGTCTTGAAGTCGACAAAAATCTAAAATTTTCCCATAGGTCGCAGAATAAATGAATGAAACTCTATTAGTTATTTTCAGTTGGGTATCTGTTCTGGGACCAACAAACCCCTTTCCGGCTTAACATAGTTCAAAAATCACTAATTAGCTACGCTACCTTATGCTGTAGTCGTTTGCATTTACCAACACTTCGATCTTACCCAGTAAACATTCACATCCTGTATAAATAAAGACAAATCAATTATCCAATCTTATACACGATTATTACAGAACATTACCACTAACATAATCTTCTTACGACCGCGACAGTTCCTAGTGACATTAAAACATATTGCAATAACCATTTGATTTCCTAATTCCGTCGCCGACTCAATTAAAACAAGTTCTAAACGTCAATTACGTGTCTATTATTTTACGACAAAATCGTCTAATTAGTCTCCCGGCCAGTAAGCACCATACGTCTCCATACGAATTAATAATTTAATATTTTATAGCCCCGTAATCCTTGCCACGAGGCAATAGAGATTACCATCGCTTCCGAACGCATCTCGATTTCTTTCATTACATCTAATTAGTCTAATTAATATATATTTCTCCCCGAGAAGGCCGGTAGCTGGCTTGTAAATTAATGTTACGATTGGGTAATGTAATATAAAATTCACATTTGGAAGCCGTTATGACAAGGTTAGGTCGTGTGTGCACACTCCGGATGCCAAAATGGCTGGACAGCCACATCGTAACTCCAAACGTACGACATATTTTTATATGTTTCCCATATAGTAAATAACGTTTTCGTCATATTAAGCAATATTATTATAATTTAGCGCCATTTTAGAAATTAATAGCTTTTTATTATTTATGAATTCCGCGCTAATCTTAGAACGGAATATAAAGTATCCGTTGTTTTTTCCCACGCAGGTTAAAAGTCACACCAGACATTTATTATTTGCTAATTTACAGCCGGACTAGATCATTATTTGACACAATTTAATGTCAATCGTTTTATACTTGTTTTGAGGTCAATGGCAGAATCTAGGAGTAGCGGTACAAAGTGGCACCATTATAAAAGTGTGGCACAAAACATATTTGCACTACAAAAATACAAGATGTGGATTTAATCGACGATAAGCAATAATATATTATGACTACACTATAAACAAATATTGTCATGAGAGCCGGTTGTAAACATGCAAAACCAAATAAGTCCTAGACAGGTTTTAATCGGATATTGAGTCATATTAATAAAGGCTAATCAATAAACCGCTGTCTGTTCTAAGTTTGCGTAACATTTAATTTATTCAAGGTCTCGTTTCCTTTTGTTTTACTTTAGAATTTAGATAAATTTTAGACTTGTCTTTGACCAATAGGTCCCCTGGTGTTAAGCGATGATGGTGCATGATGTCCTATGTTAATAATATATTCTATTAAATAGCAAAAACAAGAATATTGTGGGTGTATATTAGGTACACCTCTTTGGGGACCACAGATATGAATTTGTGTGAAGAAAACTATTAAACGTTAACGAATTAGACAATTAACAATTATTAGTTAAACAATTCTCAATCAAATCCTCATAAGCCACCAAACACACGGATGACATGGACCACATACCCTCATAGTACAGGTAAATGCATTTAAATTAATTAAGGGGGAGTCAGACCGCCCGGACGGCTACCGTCCCGGCGGGGCGCCCGTGACGACTTCATGCGGCTTCCCCGAAGCGGGACAGAACGGGACGCGGGATTTAGTGAAACTAGTACCTGGCTACGTGACACGAATGCGAGTAGTTACGTCACGGACTCACGGGTCAGCGGACTGGATAGTTTGGATGCAGGCGTTAAATGCAAGCGTTTGCTTTTTGAAGTGGTCCGTCTATTTGGTGCTATTGAGTTTAGTGACGGTCGACCACTTCTCACCCTTAATGACCTGATTTATAGTACTTTTAGTGTTCGCAACTGCAGAGGTTGTTTGAGCGCCAAGATTTATATGATGAAATAAAATTTATCTAGGATTTCAATGAAATAATTTAGATAATATGTATTTGAAAAAATGTTTCGTTAATTGCTAGTGAAATGAATTATTTTCCGTTAGTCGGAAAATTATTATTGTTCCCTAGGGAATGTTATTGTTTTCAGGAAACTACGATTTGAGCTGGTGTTCGATTATTGGACATCAGCTGTTAAGAGCACAACGTTGATGGCTGACGGCTTCGACAGTGCTTCAATCAGATGCGAACTGGTTTCATTTCATTTTTAACCTCTCAGGTTCAAGAGATGATTGAAGAGATCAAATGTTAAACAACGGCAGTAATGATAAACCACATGACAGTGGTCCAGTAGCTCTGTTAAAACATACATTCCATCAAGCTTGTAATCACCGAAGAGTTAGGCAAAGGTGTACCTAATAGTACACCCACATTCCGTCAGTTATGTTTAAGTCCCATGTCATAGGAGCGAGCATACGGCCATCAACCGGGCACGAATCCGGATTCTGTGGCTGCTCCTGAGAAATTCCTGATGGAAAAACCCAATTTGCCCGACCCGGGAATCGAAGCCAGGACTTCATGCTCAGCAGTCGTGATTGCGATCACTAGAACAACAAGGTAGTCAAAAACATACTAACACTAAAATTACGCAGTAATAAAATGATTAACACGACAATATATAAAACTATCCCCATACACGGTGATCATTTGTAAGCTCATTAAAATTTCACAAGTAGTTCAGGGATCGCATGAATCTCACGACTTGTGTTATCGGCTGCCCACTGTGCCGCTACCTGTACAAACATTGTCAAAAAAGGCGTTCGCCCTAAACTCACCCTTAACTCGCCCGCTATGAGTTATAGCAACTGCCCCTTAAATATTTCATCGATTTTATTGTGGCTCCAATGTCAACCCCGTCTCGACGATGGCTATAAAGACTGTCGTTAATTTTTTGCGCAATAACGCAAATCGTCTTTCGCACCGAACTTTTATGTTAATCACAAGTTTGAGTAAGATTTGTTTTTACTGTTTAGATAACGCGTAAACTAAACTGTTTTACTAAAATATTGCAAATTAGATTAGATTTTTAACATTTTTTTTTTCATATGCTTTCCCGTGTATGTAAAAAACTGCAACGCATGCGTAAAGTCAATTTCAATCAAATCGTCCTGCCGTTTCCTTTAACATGTTCGCGGGCTACCTTTTCCTGTAGGTACTCAAACCATACAGGATTATCTCGAATAAAAAATGAAGCCCACCAATGCGTAATACTATAACATAGACACATAATAGGATGTATAGAAGGCTGTATGGAGTTAACCCGTGCTCACCTGGCGTCACCCGCGCTCTCCCACAGATAAAAAACTCTTATAAAGAGATAAATTATTGCGTTATGGCTTTTTGAAAGAGTCCACTGCTGCTGAGAAATGACAATATTATTAAAAAGTACGCGTCTTTGTCACAATATCTTTTTGTGTTCGATATATTGTCGCCATAATAAATGCTGCCCCTTTATGGGTCGAGCATTGTGCTCCGTACCTTTGTGGACATTATTAAATATATTTTAAAGAGTTTTATTAATGGTGGGCATCGTAAAGAGAATGTTTGATTTATTTTTTCGACGCGTGTGCTCGATGTTAGTTTGATAGCCTTCAATCATGAGAATAAATTGTGGGAGAGGAATAAATGTCTTCAAAAGACAGACATCGCGACACAAGTATTGCATAGAAGTCATAATAGCAAATAACGAAACATCCGCGAGTACTTGACCAATAAGCAGGAATAACGTCCGTCACTTACGTTTTTATTGCGAACGCGTCGATAATGCAATAGCCATGATCTGTAAGCGCGAAAAAAAAAACGCTGTCAATAAACGTAAAACTTGCGAAAAATTGTCATAATAATATCGAATTCGTTGTTTTGAAACAAGATTCGCTTACCTCCTTCAAGTATCTTCACGCCTTCGGTGCTTTTATAAAAAACGTTTTTATTATGTTGATTTTGTTTATCTCGTGTAGACGATAATATGAGATCTTGTTACGTGAACAGGTATGTGACCACAATTAAATTTTTTGCCCCCACCGACGAGTCATGAGATAAAATGTGTTTTTATGCGATTTTGTGATGTACTTAACACCTGCGAGTGGTGGCTCAGAAAAAACGTCTAGTTTGTTCCATAATTTTGGTATGTAAATGTTCTTGTTAAATAATAGTTAATAGGACTGTTATCGGCAGACGTAATTGTTATAATCTTTCATACAGTCTCAAAGATCGAGTTAGATTTAAAGGCATGAATAATTCTCATTTGTAAGTATTGTGATTCGTATTTTACTTAAAAGCTTCCTAAAATGTAGCACTTCTTAGCAAACTATGCAAAAAGGACTAAGTATGTATTCCAAAATTTTGAAATTTAAGAGCTGGTTGCGACCAAGAAACTTATATAAACGAACTGGAATGATGACGTGCAACTCAAAAGCGTTCCGAGTGAGACAGCTTCCAGAGTGGATGACATCTCTTTCTAATAGGGTATCCAATATTTTTACTTACATTTGGGACAGTTATTTATTACTGTAGTATAACTTACTAGCACCCCGCCCCGGCTTCGTACGGGTAATAGTTTATTCAAAATTACGGGGTGTAAAAAGTTGAATAACCGACACCTACTTAGACTGTTCATAAAAGGAAGATCAATTTAAAAAAAAACGGATGCTTCCTTGTTTATTTTTAGGTATAATATAATATTAAAAAACCTCCTTTGACTGTTGCCGGCAATGTAACGGCGGTAATGTATCCCCATTACATTTACTTTTCCAACGCTGATATGCCGGCTGCAAACTAGGCAATAGCGTGAATACTTCTTCTTAAAGAGACAACTTCAAGCCACCGTACACGAAGTACGCCTTAGCTACTTATTTAGTATGCTTGAAAGTGATTTATATTTCAATGATCCCCGTTTGTTGATCTAGAACATTGTCACCGTAGTCGTAATTTGTAAACAAAGTTAATAGAACTTACCTGTAATAAGAAATTCCACATTCACCACTTCAAACATCACGATTTTACTATATTTAAAGTGGAAGATTTCACTTAAATACAATGCAAAAATAGGACTTCAACGCGAAAGTGTTTCGGCCATATTATTTATGTATTTCGTGACCATGCAGTTCTTATATGAGTCTCATGAATTCATAAGTTGTAAGCTGCTACTAAGAAATTCCATTTCGCAAGAAATAATTATTTTAATATTTTGTATTTAAATAAATTAATCCCGTTACGATTTATATGCTAGTTTAGCTATCAATGTGATTTCCGATTACTATATATTTTAGTTTATTTTTTGTTACTGGCAATTGCAAGACAAGGACACACTCCACCCGTGAAGCTATCCCGCTCTGAACTATTTTCCCCCTTTGAATGAATGAAAGTAAAACGAACTCTATTTGTTTGAAATAAAGTTCATTTTAAAACGGTTTTTGTTTTTTACAAATGACAGCCGGGACAAACGGCTTAACGTGCTTCCCGAGGTACGGAGGAAACTCGGTATGTAATGGATGGTCACCCATCCGCAGACTAACCCAGGCAAGCGCGGCTTAACCTGAAGATCGACCCAAGCGGCTGATATTATTTAGCCAAATAATACTACCATTTTTTGCAAATAAATATATTTACTATAATAGCTAACAAATCATTGCTTACCTACCTTCAGATCTCATGTCGTTCAGGTTTGCAGGTGCAAAACTTCCGCGTTTTTTAAAGACAGTAATATCTTATCCACATTTGTTATAAGAATTCTTAAAAGCTGTTTCTGTCATCCCAATTTAAAATAATAAGCTATGACAAATAATAAACCACAATAATAAATGGCATGTTTTCGAGGTTGATACAATTGTCTCTTAATTTTAAAACCCTTTTATCATTTGTTTAGTAATCAATAAATTCGCTGGCTAATATAATTTGACCGTTTATAATATAAATTTTCTAACAATCTTCCACTTTCTACCTTTTACTTGCCTGACTATTCAGCAAAACTCCTTCATGCGGGTAAGGACCCAGCGTCACTAGGGAAAAGAGCAGGTTGTCCATTCTTCACACTTATTGAACACACCATAAACAAACCAATCTATCCAGAAATCTATTATCTGAATCTACTACACAAACTTACACTTACTCAGACATCTCTAAAGACAGTCTAATTCATGCATCCTTAAAGATGTACCAATGACGCAGGAGCCTGCTAGCCTGCCCGGTCCCATCGGAAGTCGTGAAGGCCAATAAATAATATAGTACCATCACGTGGCGCTTAACAAATGGTCACTTCGTGCTTTGCCACCGGTTCACCTGACTTGGTGCATAGATTATGGAAGTATGAGACGGGACAATCTGCTTGTACTCTACCAGGTAGTACTGAAATCATACCAATTTTGTGTAGGACCAGGGCAGCCCGCGAAATTCCAATATTCTTACGTCTTTTAAAATTTGCAGGTCCGTGTCAGGCTGCCTGTTGAACAATCTATATTTTAATCAACATACAACCTGACACTGACCTGCAAATTGCAAAAAAAAAAAAACCTAAGAAAATGTGAATTTTTCGGGCTACCTTAGCGCATCCTCCTTAAATAAAAAAAAAAACTTGAGAGGTGTCAAGAGACACCCGAATGGAACGAAGTTCCTTTCGATTAATTAGCGAAGGAATTGTAATAAAATTTTATTTTTTTTAAGTTATAATAATATTTTTTTTTTATTATTAACAAATATAATTAATATATAATTATATTAATATTTCGCATTGAACACCACACTGTTCAATGCGAAATAGAAATGAAAATATCTGGCTTGCTTTCTATAAGAGAGAGAGAGACAGACAGAGAAACATGCGACGCCGCACAGCTTACATTAGCTTACTATAACAAAAAGTGTCGTGACAACTTTTCGTAAGAATTTTTTCCGACTAGCCCCCTTTCCAACGCGCGATAAGGAACTTCGTTCCAAAAAATAAAAAAAAAACAGGGATATCAGCGAGGAGAGGAAACTACCTAATAGTTTCCTCTCAAGTAAAATTATATCTGCTTCGTTGGTCTAGTGATTGCAAGCGCGGCTGCTGAGCAGGAAATCCAGGGTTTGATTCCTAGATCGGGCAAAGTGTTATTGGGTTTTTCCATCAGGAATTTTCTTAGTAGCAGCCGCGGAGTCTGGATTTGTGCTCGGTTGATGGCAATAGGCTAGCCGTCTATTACATCATAAAACTATTATTCCTTGATATTTACATAGCCTATAACGTCCTGAATGCTGTGTCACAGGTCTTCTTTATGAGAGAAGAAGTGGGTCATCCACCACGAAGAGTCCAGATTGGGTTGGCGGATGTCCTATTGCAAAAAAACCCAAAAAAAAAAAGTAAGTGAACTTCCAATCAAAATCGAATGTCCCCAAAACTCTTGAAACTAAGCGTTCGCGTCTTAGTTCCTAAGGGAATCGGAACACTAACAAGACCCAACAAAATCCTATCTGTCTACAAAACTCCTACTCTTTGGCGGGACCCCCGCGATTCGCCGGCAGCTGGTGTGTCTCCGCCGTTCAATAGTATCATTAATATCGTCCATACTAACATTAAATTGATTTTAAAATACATTCGCCTTTTCTATAGGTATTCGTGGCCATTTCATATGCTAGAATGCTTGGTTAGCGGTTCCTTATGTTTCCGATTAGCTTGTGCGTGTATATTAGTATTGTCTATTGAAATTACGAAGTATGAGTATTTAATGTGCTGTTTGTCCTTGAAAATATTAGGTACTGTTATTTTATTCGTTGGATTTTATCCCTGTTTTGAAATGCATAAAATCGCCATTCTGTATTTCAAAATAGACTTTGGCTTTGACTGAAGAAGCCACTCATTATAATTTACGAGAAAGACTAGTGAAACATCATGGATGTTTCACTAGTCTTTCTCGTGGTGACACTGATGGCAGTAGCATAACATCACGCCTGTAATCCCTGAAGGGTTCTGTAGAGGTCTACCTTATAGTATACCCACATTTCGCCAGTTTTGGCGAATTTTTATTCCATACTTTGCCATCAGTAACATTAATAACATTATCTGACATGACATGGAAGACTGTTCTTATGAGAATCTGTGTGAATCTGAGCAAAATGCGATTACGATTAAAGCTTCTTAGGATCAGAATTGTCTTAACGCATTATTTCCATTAAACTCCATACTACACGATTACGTAACGATTCCGCCTGGGCCCTCAGTGACTGAGTGATGCCGACCCAAATGTATGGGTGAGCTCATATTTGTGGTATGAGCTTAACATAGTCCATCTCGAAAACCATTAAAACTATCTAATTAGAATAGAGAATATATCCAGAATATCAAAGTTGCTCTCAAAGTCCCTCCTACCTAGAAAAAGCTAGCCTGACGACTTTAGAGGCATTTGCGAGAAATTAGCCGGAGAAAACCGCACGGAGAGAAGAGTTGAAGGTTATGGGGAGCCCTTTGCCCAGCAGTGGGACAATTTAGGCTAAGGAAAACAAAAAAACAACGACGTGACGTGCAACGTGACTACTTCTAATCCGTACAAGAATCCAATACACAATACATTCTTTATTAAAATAATTTACAACTTGTTTCTTATTATAATCGCAACGCAGTATCATCCTAGCAAACGGCTGTTTCATAAAAAGTCTCCGCGAGCAATTCCCGGCTCGCCAATAACATTTTAAAGTCCATTTAGACCCGTTATCTTTAGTGTTATATGCTATGCTCAGTTAACTTAGACTCGTTATATTTTAGACAAAAGATGCCCAAGACCCTAGATCCAAATATATAGCTGATAGCTGGGTTCCAAAGATATTGTTCGATGAAGTACCTACTTGAATCTTTATTGAGTGTAAAACATAGGTACTACTATGGTGCACATATTATCGTCTTACTTCGACACATCTACGGTCTATTGTCATAAAAAATAATTCTAATTATTTTCGAAAAATAAAAAAACAATGATTACTTAATGTCGATGATGCCATCATGGCACAGCGACAGCATTCGATGTCTTCTAGGGTGGTTGTCGAGAGCTTTGATGTGCTGCTCTTTCATGATAACTTAATATTTAGACTTTAGAGGTGTAACATACATAACTGAAAAAAGAATTTCATTTGTGGGTGACTGGCAACTATACTTAGCCGAAGCCTGTATTTCACGACACCAGGACCTCACTAAAAAACTTAACATGACAATATTGCAAAAATAGTGCAAAATTGCAATTTCAAACACGTTGTTGGATCTTCTTAGAATATCAAGTGATGTCTTATTAGCTTTTTTCACATCGCTAGATATGGCTCCTTTGACATCTAATTTATTATGCTTGGTAGGTACCACTTTTCTCTTCTTAATTCTTCCCCAGTCCGAGATGGCAGCTGAAAAGCTACTTTTATTCTTAGTTCTTTATTCGATCTCAGATATTTAAAGTGTAAAAATAAATAATTCAACTATTTGTCATGTCTTTGCAAAAGACATACAAAAACTTTAGTCTGGACATGATATTCTTAATTAAAACAATTAACAATATTCCTGTTCAGCAAGCTGTCTCTTGATCACTTAGTCTAGGCGACTCCTAAATGAATGCTTAAATAAAAGCGTGCTGTTGGATATTCAATGCTCCGCTCTTTATTACCTGTTTAGACAAGGCACATACCTTCTGTCTTGTCCAACACCACCACCACCACCACACCACCACACCCCCACCATCTCGACCCCCCGACCCCCTCCACCCTTTTTTTTGTATCGCGATTTTACAGAAATCAATTTATTGTAGTCTCTGCCAAAAACCTGTATCCGATAGAACTACTTCAACTGCATACATCAAAGTTACAATTAATAAAACATGTTTGGTAGTGTATTTTCTGATAAAAATCATAGATAAACCGACTATTATGTGATTGAACTCTTACACTGCCAAAATACTTGGGTGGTCTTCCCCTGCGGCGATGGCACGTGCTTGAACATGTACATCATACAAAATAGATTTTATGATCACCTGGCTCGTTGATCAAGTGCTAGCAAGCGCTACACTGAACATGAGGGCCTGGGTTCGATCCCTAAGTCGGACAAAGTGTTATTAGGTTTTTCCATCAAGCGATGCTCAGTAACATGCCGGAGGATAGATTTGTGTTTTTGATGGCAATAGGCTCGCCCTCTATCATATGGGATTTTAACAAAACTGGCAAAATGTGGCTGCACTATAGCTGAACCTCTTCCTTCGAAAAACAAGGTAACGACGTGATTGAGCGATTTTATTGATAACTAGCTTTTGCCCGGGGATTTGCTCACGTCATGATCTAGAATCAACGGCGGATCCAGGGGGGGGGTCATGGGGGTCATGACCCCCCCCTGAGCTGGTTCCAGGACTTAGGAGGAACGCGAACGTTTGCGACCAATCGTAAAAACTATAATATTTTGTGACCATCAAAATATATCGTTACGTGGCCATCGCGACGATGGTAAATTGCTGAACTATGACAGCGTAGTAGCCGATGAAGGGAATTTTAGAGCCCTTTTAAAATTCCGTATTAATTCTGGCGATATTGCATTGCAGCAACATTTAGAATCTTCAAAATCCAACGCCACGTACATCAGCAAGACTGTACAAAATGAGTTGATAGCTGTTTGCGCAGAAATCATCCAGAAAAACATTTTACAGAATGTGCGGGAAGCTAAATATTTTTCAATTTTGTTTGATGAAACAACAGATATATCACATATTTCACAGTTGAGCCTATCATTCCGATATTTGCATGATGGTATTATTAAGGAACATTTGTGATACCTACAAGACAACAATTCAGGTGACATAGAGCCTCGATTGACAGGTGTAGCATTGGCGAAAGTCGTTGAAAATCTGTGTAACAAATTTAACTTAGATTTATCTTGGTGTGTGGGTATTGGAACTGACAGCTGCTCGGTTATAGCATCAGATACAAAAGGTGCAGTGCAAGAATTGGTGAAAATAGCCATTCATGCTTAACGTTGCCCGTGCAACAACCATGTGCTCAATAACTCATTGGCAAGATCATCCAATGTAGTTTCCTGTCGCAATACATCTGGCACAATGAGAAAAGTTTTGGCATTTGCCAATGCATCCACTAAGAGGCATGAAATTTTTAAAATAGAACTCGGAGCTGCCATGCAAGGTATTTGTGAGACACGTTGGGTAGAGAGGCATGATGGGCATCTTCAATTTCAAGGAGACAACTTGGTCAAAATTTGTAGCGCTCTAGAGTGGATTTCTGCTTGGCAAGACAATAAAACTGCCAATGATGCGCATTGCTAAAAATGATGATTACTAATAACTTTAGGAAATTTCGTTGTCTCAATAGTTGTAGAAAAAAATATTTCAATTAATAGAGTAGAGTAAGATGGCAATATGTACCAGGCCACTCAGAAAGTATTGCGATAAATAGTTTTTATATATGGGAGACTGGCCAGTTAGAATCTTTTTCGAAAATATGATTTCTTGTAAGTAAAAATATGTGTGTTCCATTTTCAAAATTTCCCTCCACATTTTTTGCGAGCCAATTCAAAGTATCGTGTCTTACTGAAAAATGGATCTGCGCCGGGAACATTTTAGAGCTATGATTTTTTACGATTTCAAGTGTCGCCTGAAACCGGATGAATCGTTCGATAGACTTCAAATGGCATTTATGGATGAAGGCCCCTCCAAGGCAACCGTGTATCGTTAGTATAACGAATTTAGGCGCGGTCGACCAACCTTGGGGGATGAAGAAAGAAGCGGTCGCCCTTTGACGGCTATTACGGAAGAAAACGTGCTATCAGTGAAAAATTTAATCCAAGATAATAGGCGAATTACATATCAGGAGATTCAGCACATATTAAAGATTGGATCGGGAAGCGTTCACGAGATTCTACACGGGCATCTTCGCGTGAGGAGGATAGTATCGCGCTGGGTGCCGCACTACCTCACCGACGCTCAGAAGCAGGCCCGGGTGGAATGGTGCCGTGATATGCTGAACAAATTTGAAGCAGGCTCGTCTCGGCGTGTTTACGACATCGTAACAGGTGATGAGTCCTGGATTTATCAATACGATCCAGAAACCAAGCGCCAGTCGACAGTTTGGGTGTTTCAAAATGAACCAACGCCTACCAAAGTGAAGCGATCTCGAAGCGGGGGGAAGATTTTGATCGCCAGCTTTTTTAATTTGACTGGCCACTTGGCGTCAATTCCCTTACGAGATCAAAGAAGCATCAACGCCGAATGGTATACTACCAAATGTTTACCAGAAGGTTTTTCTGTTGTGAGCAACAAGCGACCAAACACAGGGCTCCGCGGACTACTGCTCCACCACGACAATGCGCCTGCACACACCGCGCTCAAAACGAGGGACTTCCTGGACAGTACACCAGTCAAACTCCTGGGTCACCCTCCTTACAGCCCTGATCTAGCACCGTGTGACTAATTTTTATTTCCAAAAATAAAAAATCAGCTCAAGGGGATACAATTTTCGTCGCCGGAAGATGCGCTGGCTGCGTTCGAGCAGGCTGTAAACGAGGTGTCGGCGGCGGACTGGAAAAAGTGTTTTGAAAACTGGTTCAGACGCATGAATCTTTGTATAGAGGCTGGTGGAGAGTACTTTGAAAAGATTTAATAAAAATATATGTACCTGTAGAACAATTTTTTTTAGTGTCGCAAAACTTTCTGAGTGTCCCACGATGTACAAGTTATTAAGTGTTAAGTTTTTCAAGTGTAAAACAAAGAATAAATATTTTTAAGTACAGTACTTACGTACATTAATAAAATACCTACTTTTTATTTGTATCTATTGTTATCAAAATTAAATTATGAGTTCTTGACTTGACCACGACTATGTGACCCCCTCCAGGCGCCAAAGCTGGATCCGCCCTTGTCTAGAATCATCTCCCATGACATCCTATCTACATTTATTTGACACTCGGGGATAATGTAGCTTCCCATTAGTGAAGGCATTTTCAGAATCGGATCAGGAGTTTTAAAGATTACCCCCTACATCCAGACTTACAAACTTCACCTCTTTAGAGTATAGACTAAATCCTCTTAATTCTAATAGCGCGGTGGTCTGCCCACCGGGTGACAGCACGTGCCTCGTTTTACCTACTTGCTGCCACTCCAACAGGAACACTTCCGTAAGGACACAGGTAAAGCACTCTTTACACTTAGGATTTAATAGAAATATCACACGGTAAAACAACTAGTGTGTTTATAAGTTGTGTTACATTATAAAATTGAAAGTAACACAGTCTCTCTCTGTTAAGTTTTCATCTCTTATTAGCACCACAGATTTCTATGTTTTGCACACACGTAGAGTCCATAGGTTCCCAAATGGGCTGATACCGCCCCCTAGTGGGCGCTGGAGCTTTTCACGGGAGCAGTAGCGGGTCCAAAGGCAAAGGGGGGGCGTTAGAAATGACTCTATTTTCAGGAAAAAAAAACATTTTATCTAGCCGTCTAAAATGTTTATCTTATAACTATTCTGTAAAAGGGGGCGTTGCAGTTTTTTTTCTTGTTTAGGGGGCGGTAGTCCATAAAAGGTCCACTTTTAACGTGCACGTCTTGCTACATCGTTCTCACATAATGTACCATCTCTACAAGAATGATGTATCCAAGATTTTTTGTAAAAACATTATGATTTAAAAGAGTGTCCATAGAGTTTCTTGCCCATTCTTCTCCATAGAGATTTACGCTTTGGAATGGGCAACTACAGTACTTTCACAGTTATATGTCTTGTGACTGGGACTGTAGCTTCATTTTTTATTGCTGTCTTTGTTTCGACAATTCAAAAGTGCCTGTAATTGGCCTACTTGAAATAAATGCTTTGATTTTGATTTTGAAGGTTGGGAACCTTTGACGTAGACCATCATCTGGGCTGGGACATCAGATTTTTTTTATCCTGGTTGAACTTTCCCGTGCAATGATTATTGACCACATTGACCATTACGCGGGTGAAGACTTGAACAAAATCCAGTCTATCTAATAAAACCTTATAATTATGAATATCTGCGAGCTGACCTCATAAGACTTATATCATGAGGTCCACTATATATTATTATATTATGTTTACTTACCTCAAAAATCAAGTCGTACCTCCCGCATCATCATCATCTGCCTAGCCTTTTCCCAACTATGTTGGGGCCGGCTTCCAGTCTAACCGGGTGCAGCTGAATACCAGTATTTTATATGGAGCGACTGCCTATCTGACCTCCAACTCGTACCTCCCTAATATTTGCAATTATTTTTCAACATTCAAATTACACCACCGGTGGTCTACCTCCGTAGCACGCGCCTCAGTTTGCCCACTTTAAGCCACTTCAGCGAACTTCCGCAACAATACACCAAAGTAGAGCGCTTTACACCAAAGCACAGCGCTTTACATCGCTTTAGCAGCTGCGCACGCGCTCTCAATGACGGCATTGTTTCGAGTGTCAAGTACTTACCTTGGTGGTCTGTTAGCATGTTACCATATTGATGGCCACTTAATGATTTCCCTGTTTGTAACAAATTGAGTTCTTCCCTTCGTTTTTTTTTTTTCAAGATCTTCTGACACGCGATCTTTCAGTTTTTTATCATGTATGATGACATTATTAGCCAAGTATAGGTTGATAATCACCTATTAGCAGTTAGTTAATGAGTAATTGAGTTGCATGTATCCGCAACGCTAATGTTATGGTTGCTTCCATTTGTGAAGGAAAAAACCGTAAGTAGTGTTACGACTCACTTGAACACCTTGACTACCACGAATCCAAAATCTATCATAACAACATACTTAATTAAGTTATAATGACCACTGTATGTGGCGCAGCCGTAAGGCACATATCTTTCTTATTTAGATGTTATTTTTGTTTTATATTCCGTGTTCTTGTTTCCTTATTATTAAATTTACTTTCTTTCTTTCATTTTTGTTTCTACTGATAAAGAGCCCGTTTCCAACTATGAGCTACAATAATCCAGAAAAGTCTTTCTACCGAATCTCGGGCAATCCCAGCGATGACTTGCCATCGATGCAGGATACATTATAGTGCACAATTGTGTTCCCAGACACAGATGCACTCTATCTTCTATGGCTCTCACAGTCCGATGGGTCGACAATCCGGCACGGTTGGAGAGAGATCAGGCGCAGGACCAACGGCTTAACGTGCTTTCCAAAGCATGAGGATATCACACCGCAAACTTCCAAACTCCAGGCTTCTACTTATATTCAGTAGCAATGGAAATGCAATAAAAAATGAAAAAACCCGTTGCCCATCCTGAGAATCGAAACCTGGGCCCTACGCTCAGAAGTTTTGCTGACGACCACGTAAACAACGGGACTGCCAGGAAGAATAAAAGTACAGCGTACAACGAAATACGTCAAAAATTCGCGACACACGCAGCTGCACGCGCCCTCAATGAGGCCATTGTTTGTCGTGTCAAGTATTTGTCGACGTCATTACACGGTGGTCTGCCAAGTATTAACATATTGATGACCTCGTAATGAGTTTACAAGCTTTTGAGCTCAACCACTGCTACGAAGTGCTACGGATCGTAGGCTCGTAGCCCGTAGCAATAATATTAACTTCGATTTTGATTTTTTTACTTCCCCTTTGGTCTTGGGGTCACAAGCGCTATGGCTGAGCCTGAAGTCCTTGGTTCGATTCTTAGGTCGGGGTAAGTGTTATTGGGTTATTCAATTAGGAATTCACAGTAGCAACACGGAATCAGGACTTGAGATTGGTGTACTTGATTTTATAGACGTAACTAATTGATGTTTCAATTAGTAGTCCAACAATTAAGCAATAACACCTATACATAAGCAAAATACTTTACCCTTGACCCAATTACTAAAACACTGAGTAAACAGTAATTAAAAACCCTGCATCCCCTTGGTAGGGTCGAACTGTCATCCATAGTTCGCGGACGATAATAAGTCCCAAAGGATCGATTCATTTGCCATCATAATACGCTAATCTAATTTGTAAATATTACAGATTTCGAAACATGTTAGATTTTCGAAGTGACTTGATGACGGAAAAATAACGACATTAAATTTTCTTGTGGGTAATATTTTTCACTGTAGTATTTTTTAGACTAGCCGTCATAATTTTTTTACTACGGGGTGTAGAAAAATTAAATTAAATATGCTTGTGTATTTGTATTTATGTAATTCCATGTCATTTGCGTAACGCACTTCCATTCACACTCCGAAAGATTATGAAAAAAAAAAACCCAATCCATTGCTTTAAATGTCACAAAAATTCATCCGCTGGACAACATCAACAACGAAATGAATGTTGACCAAGTAAAGTAGTCGATGAATGTTGAATTGACCAAAGTTAATGGCATTACTACTGCAAGTATGTTACACAATCACCACAGGTTCTAGGTCCAAACTCCGAAAATAGGTCGAGTTCTTGGGTCTTGGGTTGGATTCCTTGAAAATAATCTGAACCACTAATTTTACCTACAGAAATTATGACAAAAAAAAATAAAAGGTCATTGAAGACTGTGTTTTAACATTCCAGAAGATATGCTACCGGTAGCGCTAATTTTAACCAATGACAGGGCAATCTAAACCTAATACCTATTACGCCTAACTTCTAAGTTCTGCTAAACTCCAAACTTATATACAGGCCGTTTCCCTTTTCCGTTCTTCCCCCAAAACTGCAGATGACAACACAGGAACAGGTTGATAACTCAAAATAAAATTTTCCCGTTATGTCTTTGTAAATAAGCAAGGGCGGATCGCCGTTTGAAGTGGAGGGAACAAAGGGATGGGAATGGGGGGCACCGCAGATCCTATCGGCGTGTCCAAACTGCCACAGACAGATAACTGTGCGTGTGTGAGTTGAATTTTAATACACCTTGTGTTAGTTACGCACTAAATGCTTAATTGAAACTTCGTTTTATGTGGTCGGTGCTTGTTTAATGTCAGATGTTGTTTTTAATGTTGTAGTTGCTGTTGTCAAACTCTTTAGGAGAAACTGTCATAGATGTTTTTGTGCAAAATAAAAGATAAATGCGTTACTACTATTGTATCTCAACCATTTGATCAGGGTCTAAACTGTATAAATTCCGTCTGAAGCCATGAGGTTTTCGGGTTGATTATAAAGTTTTATTCCTCTATAGGATTAATAGGGATTATATTTCGACTACCGCATAAAGTTGGTTTTATCTAAATATTTTTTTTTTGTGTTTTCATAATTATGTCATGAAAGATAGGATGCAGGGTTATTCAAAAAGATTGGAAGTTTTACTATTAGGTGGATAGAATCCATATGAATAAAACCTTTACTTTGTACCTTATCTAAAATCAAGATAAAAATCAAAACATCTTTATCAGATAAGATCGTTATCCGAAACTAAAAATACATAATAGAACAAGCATTTTCGAGTTTACCCTGAAAAATGTGCAGGGTCGGCTTCGGGTCGATACTAAAACACCCCCCGCGCCCCGCAGGTGCGACGAGATAATCCAAGATGGCCGCCGAGATAGGACGTGACGTCACAGCGCAGCCCGCGTGCCCCCCGCATGCCTCAGCCGCCCCCGGCGCATCCTCGAAGCCTCTCGCCACCCTCCTTAGATCCTTTCAGAAATCCTCCGAGTAGCGTCAGAAGAAAATTTTCGCAAGGTTGGGAAAATATTTTTTTCAGGTAACTGTCTGTATGGGGAAAACTTCGTGTTATTACTTTACGCATACATACATACATACATATATATAAATACATGATTTTATAAAAAGTATGTTAATGCCGAACCTAACAAGAAATCGTACATTGCGAAAGTCTCTCTTTTGTGCGATAAGTGCTGAAAAGGTTTTCACAGAAACGGAAGGTCTATGTTTTGAAAAAATACAATAACATATAGTACATAGTACAATTATTCTACTTTAAAATCATAGCACCTGTGTATACCTACTACAGTATTAAACATATTACTCAATACTCAATTCTTTATTGCATTCCACAATGTATGCTTAGGGTTTTTGGAAACATTTCTTTGGTAAACATTTCTTTGGAAACAATGGTGGACCTTGTCGGGCACTGCAAAAGTAAGATATATTATAATATTACCATACTTAATACATACTTACTTTTATTTGTGTATTATCATACTCCCTACGCGTGATATAACAGTAAAATTTAAAAATTTGTACGGTATGATTACACCAATTTCTTTAAGTTTTTGCGAATTCATTAAACTTTCACTTTCGTTAACTTTATCTTGACATTTGTTTGCGGAAATGGATCTTATTAACTGTACAATTTACATTTACATAATCGTATAAAATAAATTATGACATTATGTAAATGACGTTAATAAATTGAGTGGATTTTGATAAAAATATCGAATTAAAACTTACGAAAACGATTAGCAGAAGTATAAATAATAAAATAAAAGTATAGCACAGGATTTAATCAATGTTATGACATATATATAGTACAAGCGATAATTCTGGCTTCCTTTTACCATTACTTTTTATTTTGAAGATTTTATAATTATTAGTGCTCTCACGTGTAAAATACACCTTTACCTTTCCCCGCAAATAATATTTAACGTAGGTTCAATAATATTTTAGTAACTTTTTGTCTTAAATTAAATATTATCTGTACTTTGAACAACGAGCTTTCATTGAATTGAGAATTGTTTTTCGAAAAAACAGAAATAAAAGGAATTTTTCCGAATTGAACCTAATAGGTATAGGTACTGTAATTATATCCCACAAAGGTTGGTTACCCATTTCCTTGAAATTGGTGTTCCATCGGCGATAAAGTCTTTTTTTAAACTCGGATGAAAAGTTTTTTGTTCTCATTTACATGACAAACAAGTCGTGTGCCCGATAAAGTTTCCTAAGGGCAAACTGATGAAATTCCTTCATTACTAGTTAACCTATCTAGGAGATGATTTTTAATCTTTCCTTACCTAGGTACTTTATTTATGGACCTCTCTTCTCAAGCTGTGTGTGTAATTTTAGGTTTCTTATTAATCAGTTTTTTTTTTGCCTGTACTCTCTCACTGCTAAGCAAAAGCCTCCCCTAATTCCTTCCATGAGCTCTTTTCCCGTGCTTCCTCAAACCAGCCCTCGCGGTACACGTCCAAATTAAAAACAGAACAGATTATTAAGTAAAATAGGCGAATCTTAAGTTTACATCCCACTTAAGATTTGCCCATTTATAAAACTACACCTAAAACGACTTGTTTTACTGTCGCTACATAGGGTGGTGTGGCGCTATGTGCTCTGAGCTATGTAAGGGGTTATCTCTCCAGCCGCGGCTCTATCTAAATCTCTATTATCGCAACACGCCGAATAATTATTACTACATGTATAAACTGTACTACTATACTCTACTTACTTATGTACATTGTACATCTGTACATGTACAGCGTGTGTCAGATAGGTGTGCTCATATAATTATAAGGGTGTGATAGAATTTAGAAACCATCAGATTGAACAATTTTCTGACAAAGTTGTTCAGTTTGATGGTTTGTTTGTACCACATCCATTAAAACACACCCATTAATCCATACCATCCATTTCCCATTTAATTTTATTTTATTGTTTTGTCCTGTGCGAGTCAAATAAAACTTTTTCTTTCTTTCTTTCTTTCTTTCACCCTTAAATGTGACCACAACTTTCTAATACATGCTGTATAAGTATTAAGATGATGTTTCGTCTATTCAACTTAGTTTTTAAGGGTTACCTAAGCCATTTAAGTTTGCTATTATGATTTAAAATTTAATTGGTTTTGCTGTAGTGTATTTGTGTAGTGTATTTGAATTTAGTTTTCAGTCGCTCTATCAAGTTTCGAAGGTGATTAATGTGATTATTGTCTAACGTACGGATCGACATGAGTAGATGCCGTTGCATTTTGAGCTATATGTTTGTTTCATTATGAGCTATTCATAAACACATATAATGAGTCTTTATTTTGCTTCAAATGAAATTATACTGGTACTTTTATTAGGTAACTACTACATGTATTCAAATTGGAATGCATTTCCCTGCGTCATTTTGAACTGTATTTTAAAACCTCCATGAACCAGTGATTGAATCAGAAATGATACGAAAATCTTACCCTCAGTGTTATCAAATTGATCACAAAATAATGACTACATATCTACTTATAAAACCTAACCTTACTTAAAGAGTAGGTACATTACCCCACCTTAAACCGTTCTCAACTAAGCATTCCTTTTCAGACACCTTCACTCATTCACTGAGCGCCTCTCGATCCGTACTCAGACTGAAAAATCACATAAAAGCATAATCCCCTGAGGAACAATCCTGTTTCCCTCTTCAGGAACAAAGGAGGAAGCTGAGGACCAGGTCTCTCGGCCCTCAGGTTATGAGGACTTGAGGACCAGTCTGCCTTATCGATGTCATCAGAGTAGGTGCTTAGTATCGATTACTTCATTCGGTAATGCGTTCAATCGATGACTTTATGCTCCGATGTTAGTGTTGGATTTATTTGGACTAAATGGCATGACATAACTGGCGAAATATGGGTGTACGATTAGGTACACCTGGGCTTCACCTTTTGGGAATGTCAGGCGTGATGTAATGTTGTGTGTTTAATTTGGCTTTCCCAAAAACTGCTAGTACATTCTAATACAACTCCATTCAAGAATTCACCCCTTAATTTATAGTACACTATTTTTAGTTCTATTGTATCACAAACATGTCACAAAGTTCTCTGTAGCCAATGATCGTCATGTAGACACACATTACAGACGGTACCTCATATAATAGTGTTGCGACTGTGGCTTATGGGGCAGGGCAGAAGGTCTGGGGTCGTTTTCAACAGGACATTTGTTTGCCTTGTTGCGGCATGTTCTGTATGTTCACACTGTGCGTTTGGGCAATAGTGATGTGTTTGGGGTAGTTTTAATTGGTTCAGTCATATGGCAGCGGTGAAATGGATAAACAAGTCAATTTATTGTCTGTGTTTGTTGGTTAAATAGTGAAATAATAAAATTAAACAGCGGCCTTTCTTCTCGAAAAAGGTACCGTTTCATTTTGCTGTATTTTTTTTTTGCCTTGGCGATGATAAGTCTATAATGGCACTTAGCCTACCCAGAAGACACTCGAACTTTGAAGGCAGAAAGGTTATAAAAGGAAAGTATTACGCCAAGTAGAGTAGTTACCAGTCTAAGTAGAAATCGTCCAAATCGTTCACTACCACCCAGCGTATGCCCTCGACTTCGACCACTTGAAGTTTTTCGCTTTAACATAAGGCATCTGCTAAGACACCCAGCAATAGCGTAGTAGTTTCGGAGAGTATCTCCTACACACAAACTTACCTCGTTATAATATTAGTATGGATCAAAAAAAAAGAAGTGTGCTAAAAAGTTTAACAGGCTTACAACTATTTAACCAGGCATTTCTAATCTCGCAATCTTAGGTACCCTATCTATACCTAATTGTATACCACTTTCCTTATCCAACCCTATAGACTGTACGTATAGGTACGTGGTAGTAATTAGGCGACGCACGAGCAGTGGGAGGTGGGCGCAGGAACCGGAAGCGCGCCGGAGATGAAGGCGCGATACAATATCCGGTTAGACGCCATTTCCGCCGCGAGACGACAAGCTCGTGTGTGGATGCCTTTACTTACCTACTGATAGATACTGGAGCGTGATTTTGGATTGGTGATTTGTGGAGCTATGTATGGTAGATAGTTTAGGTGTCGAGGGGTATTGTGTGTGGTTCGGTTAAGAGCCAACCTCTTTGAAGGCACCTCGAAGAATAACATGTTCACAGTGAATGTGACCAGAACAGAACCATACGATGTTAAGAGTAAAATATCAGTGGAAAACTAAACTATATTATCTCTAAAAACCAACCATATGTAAATGAAAGAATAAAAATTACTCTTATGAGTATTCATTTGTCTATAGGTAATTAGTACCTATAATTTAAATGTAATGTATCCAATATACAGAATGGAAGGAAACATTCAATAATACGTGGTTTATGAATACGTTGTAATCGGCTTAGCGTCGCTGTCTCTACCACCCTGTATAAAGTCATTACATTCTGGAATTGTCTTGTGTTAATGCGCATACGGCACCAAGATTACCTACTTTCAGATTCAGATGTCTGCCCAAAATGATAGCTAAGACTACTCAATTTTTTATCCTGAAACTTTTGAAAATCAGACGGCTTGCTGCTTTTTAGTTATGCCTAATATTTTACATTTTTTTTTTTTCATTATTTTACCATTATAATTTTCAGTTACTTTTAGTAAAATCAGGGTTTTAGTCAGGGTAATTAACTGTTAAGATTAACATAATTTCTGTTAAGTAAATCGACTACCAATTATAATATTACAAATCAGATCACTGTCTTTTTTGACAGTTATATGAAATAGCTAGATTGACGCAGGGTTTCAGCTTTATTAGTTTCCGTAACGGGACGTAGTTTCATATAAACATTTATAGGTAAACGGCTGAAGTTCAAGGCTTAATGTGTTGACTAAGCTATCTCAAAGGTCGGAAGTTCACACCCTTTTCCGTAGAAGCTAATTCTAGCTAAACTGTATTCTGCGTAGGAAGCGAAGCAATCAGGGATGCCAGTACATCACGTAGATACAATGAAGTTTATTTTAACTAGTCTAGATCGCATTTGAAGTATCTAATAATAGAGTACCAGATCAATAAAAAGGTTTTCCGGAGAAAATACTACAACTACTACTACAGTAATACTTTAAAGAAAATTCCGAACTTTTGTTTACTATTAATTGTGCTGTATAATTTCTGTACTGCGATTTCTTCTTGCAAAACATAACCGGGAGCTTTAAATATAAATCGTATTTTAAACTACTTACTTACTCTCGTTATAGTTATGTACTTACGTAGGTATACAACTGATCGCGCTGATTCCTATTGCTAATTTCATTAGAGACTGCTTTATTTGTCTCTTTTTTGAAATTTCGAACGTTTTTGCCCGCATTCCGGAGTCTGAGCTAAAATTCCGGACGTATGGCAACTCTTTCTAATAATCACGTACAACTTCAAAAACCTTTATTTCGTGCGTACTGTAATGGGTCCACGAGTCTACGTACACCAAGTCTAGTCTTAGTATTACAGCTACGAATCTATGCCTAAGTTATAGATCAAGGTATGAAAACAGTCTCAAAATTTATTCTATTAGTTTAGAATGCATAGATGAAGCGGGGTAATTACGGACCTTACTCACAACCCCAATGCATTCTGAGAGCTCATTCACACGGCTTCCGTCATTGACGATCCGTCATAAAACACGATACATCATGACGAATGGACGTTCACATTGCATACGGAATCGTGATTTATCACGATCCGCCAAAAAAATACGAATTGGTGTTGACATTCGTTCCGTGATTTTTCGGGAGCGAGCGCATCAGCGAATCCGTCATGAAAAATTTACGATTCGTGTTTTATGACGTACCTAATTTTTAAATGCGATACGTGATTTAATTCTTTTCCGTCATTTTTCACTATTCGTGATGCCTGTGAACACGGGCATTTAAAAAGCATTGCCGGTGTCAAAAACAATGACGGATCGTGAAAAACGACGATACGTCAAAAAAAACGGGTCATCGTCGTGTGAACGGGGTGTGACAATTCAACAAACAACAAAATATTCATTGCGCTAGGAAACTTGAATTTCAATAGGTTCCTAAAATTAGAAAAGCTCACTAGTGTTAAAGCTTAGCCGTTCGGGTTAAGTTCAGCCTTCCGGCCGTTATGTATGTGCTTGGTGTAATCTATGTATTGCCATTAATTTAGGGTTTTCTTTCAAATATACTCCCAAATGTCACCTCTCAAAACAACGGGATGAAAAAAATAATCCTCTTAGAAAAATCTAAAAGCCCTTCAACACAAAATGAACACACATTATCTCCAAATCACATCCCCTTCAAACTGCACGCCGTGCCCTATCTATCACAGGACAGGTCACAAGTTCACTCCAGCTTCCCATATCTGGTCAGGAAGCGTGAATTAGCGCGGTCTGCGACGGCGCCGCGGCGCGTGCGACGTTCTTTTGTTTGACGTGCGTATGCGCGGGTGTGTACTTCCCCTAGCTGTCAGATGTATTCTAGGTAGTTAGATGGCAATTGTTTTGGATTTTTGTTTGAAGGGTTTTTTTGGAATAGGGCTTTGAGAGAATGATGCAATTGAACTCAAAGAGCCATACCTACCCTTTTAGTAGGTTTCATGCAACAGCATAGCCTAAAGATTATTCTATGTTTATGTACTACATATTTTGCCAACCCCAACATAGATGGAAAAAGGCTAGACAGATGATTATGACGAACAATTTTTATCCCCACATATTACTTAAAGACTCTACAGAGAAAAACTGAAAATACTTAATAGTTTTAAACATCCATAAAACTAACTTTTAATTCTATGAATAACTGCAGTTAATCACTCTGTAACATTTAATTAATTGAATTTATAAATAGACGAGTGATTTCAAACAGTAAGTAGATATAGTTTCGTAGTTACTCATAATTCTTGTTCGTGACAGATGCTCGTTTAATTTATTTTTAAAGACTCGTGCGCATCTAAGCTTTCTTGTAATTAAGTGCAGATGCAAAGGATCTTTTGGAGTCCTTGATAGCAATCTTAACTTTTATTCTGAATAATTAGAATGCTAGAATTTAAATAGACATGTATATTCTTTGTGCAGAATAAAATCCAAATACAACATTAAACTAAATGGTAAAATTCTTAAACAATATGAAAAAAATATCATCAAAAATTACAGCATTAAAATAAAATTATATAAGTAAGACGAAGAAGGATTTTTTGTGTAAGTGTAAGCCCGAATATCTCTCCAAAATAAATATCTACTTAAATCTCAGTAAGCGCAAGTTCTGTGGCGGGTGGGTTGTCGGAGTTGCCCCACAATGGGTTTGATTTACCGCCGTCTCCCGTTACACCCCTTGTTGCTACCCGTGATGTGCTACAGTATCTATATCTCTATACTCTGATACTTATTTAATAAGGATTGTTTTATTAATCGTGACTTTAATATAATTATTGCAGGTTAAAATCAAATTTTTTATTCGAATAAAATGGTTACATAAGTTACGTTAAGGATACTCGTTTTTGCCGCTTGTCTCTGCCTTAGCTGTTTTATAGGCTGTATAAGTATACCTAAGAACATTCTTCTGAAATAACAACTAAACATCTACTTACCTATAAGTAACAGTATAAACTTTTTAGGCCCAGTACCTATGTGGCCACGGTTATTTTCGCAGTTACGACTAAGTAAAAATAATTTCATTATAAAACATAAAATTGCAATGACGGGCGACCAAAATTTCTTAGTTAAGAGCTTATATTGATACTGCTAAGTGCCTACCTAGATGGCTATGAAGCTAATGAAAAAAAAAAAAAACAAAAGAAAAATTAAACTGACGCAAGGGTACGACGTCTTATATTGTCTTCATTATTGAAATTAATTGCCAAAGAAAATTTTATTAACACACAAATATTGTCATGTTTGTCTTAATTACCGGTCCTTGTAACTTTCTAAAAAGGAATTTTAGAATAATCGACATCTATTTTATGTTGATTAACCATTTTTTCTATAATGTCATCACAATAGTGACAAGAACAAAATTGCGAACCGCAGCTAATAAAAAAATAAAACCGACTGTTAATGGCCAGTCTCCCACAGTGTTAATTACGCTAACATTCCTTCCACTCGTTCGATTCCGTTCATTCATTCACAATTACATCTGTTAACTAAACTATCGGCGTCACCCTCCACTTTGGACCCTGGGGTTCATTTAACCCCTCGCATATAAAACGAACAATAACATTGACTGGTACGCTCCAGCAACTGATTGCGCAGTATCAAATCAAAGGCGTTGGTGTTTTAATTCTATTTTTGTTGAATGCTTTGTTATTGTTTGTGTCAATCAGCTTCGATCTTGAGCTAATTCAATTAGATAGTAAGATAGATGAACATTTTTTGTTAAAGATATCAAGTAATGAAATTCGTTGAGTTGATTTATCATTCCTAACAGTATAATGAACGACACAAACACGACGTGAAGTTTTAATACAAACCCCGCTGATCCCTTAATCGTCCTAGCAGACAATGAGGATTTCATAAATCAATCAAACTTTCAAACAAAGATCATAACTCCAACGCAACGACTCTTCTGGAAAACTTAAATTACTCTTTTTTCCGCAATGCGAGTGCGAATAATCTTCTTGACGGGCTGAGAAATTGATGGCGTCGAAAAAACGCCAACTCAAAATCCGACAAACTTTTTACGTCAGCCGAGTTTCACTTAGAGAAGTTTCTACATCCATTTAGAAGTTACTCCTATACGACAAGCTGACAAATTTTAATGAACCCAAGAGGGCTGCTAATGTCTGCGAGTCGCGTAATGGGAAAACTTTGACGCGCTCCCCCGCCGCCGCCTCCGCGCGCAACCAACGCGCTCCACATTTTTACCTCACATATTCTATTGTTTCGCAGACATATTTACCAAAGTCAAGACAAAACAGCGATTGTGAGTTCGCCAACTCACATTACGAACACAGAATTGTTTGATTACTTTATCCGCTAATTTTCGACCGACGAAACGTGAACGTTATGGGAAATAAAATGTAACGCTATACCCCTGGGTGTGTTACAATAAAAAGCGCAATCATTTTGACGTGTGCCATTTCAACTCTTTCAATGAACTTCGCCTAGTAAGTATAAATTACATTATAAATTTTAACCTAATCGTTCAGTGACCAACGAAAAAATGTATTAGGGGTGACATGATTGTGATTTAAACGGCTAACCCCCGCTTAAGGGCGGTGTCGCGTCATCCATCATACGCTTTACATATGTTTGAATAAAGCTCGTGGGAAAAGGATTTCCTCTCAGAAGTCAAAGCGGCATTTTGCTACAATGTAGGGTGGCCAGCTGAGCGAAAATAGTGGATTCTATAGAAAATGGATAGGTCTTATGAATCCCAAGTACTTAACGCCTTCGCCATTTTCACGTAAACGCTTAAGGTGAATTAAGCTCTTACGTAGGTAGAGGTATTAGATACGTCTGAGGTATAAATATTTAAGGATAATTCTTATAATAAAGTTCTAGATCAAGCACCTCCCTAGCACCCATAGATAGAGGCCTATAATCCCAACTCTGCTCTTTGTTCACCTTCCAGGAACCTACACCGTCTTGAAGCGTATCGGTGAATACATTTATTTTACATTTTTCCCAGACAACCAATCGATGGATCCTAAAGAGATCTTTTTCTTTTTCAAAAATTCTTCAGTGGATCAAATCCAGTACCTTACTTTCCCACCGCTAGTCGAACCCATGGCAACCCTACCCTACAAATAGCGGATTAGGGCAGTTTGGCAAACAAGGCGTCACCGGCGCGTGCGACGCTTATAACTAATGCTGTATTAATGTCTATTAGCTGCCCGCCATTGTTCTGCATCTAGCCTTAGCTATTTGTTTGGATTTGTGCTAGTAATGCGACAGTGAGGACTAAGCCGATGAATTTCGCACGAGAGGCGTTAATAGAAGTCAAGTATGGACGTTTGTTGTGATTTCTAAAGATTAGGGTATAATGCTGTTGTGTTTTTTCGCTCTCAGGGTGTCGTGAAGGGTAGCTTTCTGTTATCAGGTCTGTAAGGTACTTTTGGAAGCTATTTCAGCGTAATTTATAAGGTAAACGCAATTTATAGTTATCTGTAACATCTTTCATTCACACCTACCTATGAAGCGGCTAAGTCTAAGGTTCAAGGAATTATCTTCAGACTGATCTTACAACCCTAAAAACGACAGGGAAGGACCTAGTTAAAATCGCGAGGCTCTATCCCCGTCCAAATCAATTTAATCTAGCCAAGTCATCCACCTTGGCCTCAAAAGTCAGTGCCTTTCCTAAATTCATTTGGCTCCAATTAGACCTCAAACACTGGTCATCTGGAAATCAAATCGAGGGCCGCCCGATGAGCTGTCGCGCTTATGCATCACATTATTTGTTATTGTTTCTAACAGAGCATTATTACTAAATATCACGATATGATATTTTCTTTTATAGCCGTACAAAGATCTTTCGGACAGAAAATATTTCACAAATGTTTACTCAGCGCCTCTTTACCCAGTGGCGTTCCTTTCATACAAGCTTGGCTTGCCCTTTTTACCCACTACTCTTCATGTTTCGGTTTCTAAACTTGACTTATTGACTTGCCGTATTGTTGGCCCCTAGGCACACCAATCACAGTCCTTCTCCTTCCTTGTAGCACTGTAGTATGTATCTGAAACTTCAGATCACGCCAAACAAACTTACATAGTTTCTACTTTCTTAGTCAACATTACCATAGCAAACTTGCAATATCAACTTTACAAGGCCAATGCCGCAGATCGATCCGCCTTCTGCCTGGCGATAGTCGCGATAAAACTGTAGTAACAGGGGCTGCCTTCTGCCTTATCGCGGGAGGCACGTGTCATCAGCTAACTCAATGCACCCCATCATTGTTGTGACGTCAGAAAATGGCATTCAGGTCATTGTTATTGTGAACTTGGCAGCTGAGAGCGGTAGCGGTAGCGGCTTAAGATCGTGTTTTAGGTATAGAAATAGAAAATAAATAGGGTATAGCAGGCTGCACGTACGTTACAATACATAGCTGGTCTTATTCTATTGGAACAACTCTGAACTACGCTAAACCAGCTCCAGGTCAAGTTACAGACAAGTGGCAGAAGTTATTTATTTTTATGAGTACATATGCTCTTTTTTGGGAATTTCAAAGTCATGAAATATACCTTACTTATTATGAAAGCAGTTCCATTGGTATTTTCATATTGTTAAAAAGGATAAGGACATTTTCAAGTCGCTATCAAAAATAGTGTGCCCACGCATCACGATATAGGCCAGAAACCACTAACGGCAAACAATAATACAATAACATTTTATTTCCTATCTCATTACATCGGTCCTCCCACAAAGCGTTCTCATTACCGGCGTTTCACTTTACACTTCCTGCTCATTCGTGTGCAATCTGTAGTGTGCAAATCCGTTAATCTTATTTGGTGGGTAGTCGGAACGCACGTGGCGCCACGTGGCGCAAAATCAAACTAATCTCCAGGCCGTACGCGTCGCCGGGCAGCGCGCGTGCGCCGACCTGATAACGCCAAGAAACGCCATTCATTCCCGCTCTTTTGTAGTGAACAATCACTTATTTATTTATGATATTTGCTACTAGTCAACCTGCCACCCTCGTGAGTTAATGTGTACTTAACTCTGCTAAAGCCCCGCGTCGTCAGATAGGGTGTCTTATAGTGTAGGGGTGTTATAGTTGCCATCTATGCATAAAACTTATGACTCTGATTCGATATTTTAGTACTAAGTACCCAATGGTTTCGCTTACACTACGCAAATGCATTGCAATACATGAAAGGTACTATAGGGGCCAACGGGCAAAAAGCAAGCAGAAAGCAAGTAAGAATCATTTGATTTTCATAAAATTTTATTTAAAAAATTAATTTGAACTCCATAGTTTCAGTTCATAAATTGTCTCGTTATAATATTTTCGTGCAGAAATTCAGAGAACACTAATCATAATCACGTATGCTATTATTATGAAACTATAGGTATATTATTATGATTAATCTGAATTCATGAGTAGGTACCATACTAAGGAGTAGGATGATACAATATTAGGTATTCTGCGCCCAAAACTAAAGTGGCCCGAAAATGGGCAATGAACATATCCTAAAATCATAATCTATAAGACTACATATACGTATAATTTCTGTTTCAAAACTGCAAGAATTTGACTTATGGCGTTTGAATGACATTGATAGGAGGAAGCTGTTGGTAAACATTTATGAAATTGTATTGAAATAACCTTCTCTTTATTTGAAGTCTGTTAAAAGTAAGATGGCGGCGTTAGTGCCATCTACGGACACATGCTAAAGAAACCATGCAGCACTATATTGTAAATTAAACTTCAGTAGATCTACAAAAACCTACTTACACTGCAAGAAAGGCAGTAATAAAATCAAATTATTTGGATAAAAACGTCACGCAAAAAGCTTAGTACTCAAAGTCATAAAAAACTTTGGCCTCACTGACAGTGACAGTGAACGAAGTAACAGTGACGTGACATTGACAACTGTATCAATCGCGTCGTTAGACATTATTTTTGTTTTCCCAAAAATACGTAGAAAAAAATAAGACAATAATCTCTTCTAACATGGGTGAAGAGGACGAATACGCTTGTGTAAACAGAGCACACCTAAAAATCAAGGACACATCTGGTATCAAGAAAAAAAAGAAGAAGAAAGCAAAGAAAGAGTCTGAGAAACTGATGGAGAACGAAGTAAAACAACAGGTCCAGCAACAACAACAGCAGCAGCAGCAACAACCAATTGTCACAGTTATTAACACTAAGACGAAGGCTGAGATGGCGTTTCAGAAGATGCAGGAGAAAATGGTAATTATCATGTTCCTAAATTACCCTAGGATGACAAAATTTTCGTTTTTCCTAAATTATGTTGTCTCTTCTCGCCTAGTGTAGCCCATTACTGATAAACAAATCAATGCCACAATCTCCATGTAGAGTGTTCTGTATCAATTTACTAACCCGACTTTTATATCATTGCAGCAAAAACAGAGAATACAGCAGAAAGCCGAGATGACTCACAAACAAAGAGTGGAGAAGTTCAACCAGCATCTAGACAGCCTAACTGAGCACTTTGATATACCTAAAGTATCTTGGACTAAGTGAAACCCTGCTAGCATTTTGCTTTTAATCATTACTGAAATTAAGTTCTAAACATTTTAGAGAATTGTATTTCATACTGACTTTGAGGTGTGTAATTATTTGTTACAATATAAGATGTAGGTTTAAGTATGTAATTAATAAATGTATGCCTGTTTTCACAGACACTAAGTGTCACCTAAATGAATGCTGAATAAAAGTACACTATTTTTGGTTTTATAATGCTCAGTTCAGTGCCGAGAGCTGATAATAAAATAGTGTATTCATATTTAGGTAATCATTCAGGTTTTATTTAGTTTAAGTGAAAACGATCATATAGAATTAACCATCTTTTTTTAATTTTCTCGAATTACCCAGATAGATAGGATATAAGAAAAATTCAACAATCGGAACAATGTCAAGCAACCATGGCAGTTTTTCTTACACAATAATATACAAATAGGATAATGAAAATCAAATGCTAAGATATTGTTATAACATTTTATTGATATTTAAACAAATTATAAAAAACATGTATATTTCTTGGACGGAAACATTTCACAGTGTAGTGTAAATAGATATGGACATTGCACAACATAAAAATTTTAAAAAAAAACATGTATTTGATACTTAGGCTATATTACTCAATAAAGTAATAAGAGACTGATTCCATATTTTGTTAAGCCTATTAAGAGTAAACATTCTTCTGAATTGTTAAATAGTTTAAATTCAGAAGAATGATTAAATCTATAGATTTATACATTTCTAAGGCACATGAAAGTGAAGGGTTTTGAAAAAGGGCCTAGCATCAGTCACATGGGTATCAGCCATAAATATTATACAAAAAAAAGTAAATAGCTGCGAAGGAAATTAACATCATAGTTAACTAATCTTATTTCGAGTTTTATTCATAAGGTAAATTATATATTTAAGAAGGGAACATTTATTTCATTGGTATGGATAATCTTACAGAAAATAATCTATGTAAAAAATGGATCACATAAAAACCTCATAATACAATCGTAATAATAAGAATTCTGGGAAAAGCTTCAGTCACAAATGTGCTACTCACTGTCTTCACAACATTATAACTAAATGCCTACCTAATTAAAATGTATACAACATTATGTCTTCTTGAACTTCCTTTAAAGGCACTTGATTCATATAAAAGTAAAATCAATGACACTAACCAGATCAAATATACACACATTAATAAGTGGTTAGTAAAATATAATTATATAGATATGTACTTAGATGTGTAAGGCACAATGGATTTATTGAGATTCGTTAGATAATTCTACAGCATACCTAATAAGTACAGAATCAAAGCCAAAATATAAAAAAGTAGATAAAATAAATTCATTTAAAAAAATGGAATGGTAAAATATATAACTGGATAAAAACAGTCAGTAAAATTAAAGTAAGCAGCATTTCTACAGCAGAGAGTGAAAGTGTGTGAGTAAAACACAACATTGACTAAGGGGAAAACACTAGGTTAGCCCGCAAGATTCAAATTTTCTTACGTTTTTTTTCTATTTGTGTCAGTGTCAGGCTGTATGTTGAACAAAATACGATTCACGACCGCAACAAGTATGTATTTACAGAATTATATACATTAAAATTATCAATACAACCCTCTAAGTTCAATTTCCTGCAAATTGCATTAAAAGTAAGAAAATTTGAATTTCGCAGGCTACTTAGCACATCCCCCTTAAGACAACCTATTTGTAATCTACATCAGTCTAATCACCAAAACTCAAACGCTACTTAAGTTTACTATGTTCTTAGTTTTGCTATCTCTACAAATGTCATGTAAAAACAGATGGCAAAAGGCACTGTCCTATTAGAAAGCGTTCGCGTATTAGTGAGCTTCTTATCTGGACCCGGGAAACCTGGTGAGGCCCTGTGGTAATAGAAAACGGTCTTCGCGCGAATACGCACGACTGAAGTACTGACGCAGTCAATCTAATCACTTTTGTACTCTCGGCAAAACACAACGGCGATTTACCCCATGTCCTAACATAAAGCGACCATTGCATACGCGATCTTTTACAATACAAAGTATGCCGATACAGAGATCACGCGAGTACGACATACATAATATGATCGCGACCATCCTTTATGGTTGGGACAGGGCCTTAAACTTAAGTTGCGTTAGAGTATTCGGCCGTGCAATTATCATTTACGGTATTACGATAAATAAAGCTACCAAAAATATCGTTACGGTAGTAACTGCCGTTGTTGGAGCAGAATTACTGCCCCAGAATGAGAAACTGAACACTTTTATGTAGTTTTCCTTCGTGGACCAGGGGTCGCCGCCGTCATCGAAATGCATCGGACATTGGTCGCGTTCTCTTTCATATTCTTCCATCTCGATAGCAACTGCTGCGCCTTCCGTGTAGTTCCATGATGTTACGTCTTGCTTCAAGTCGCAGTATGGGCCTAAAGCTTGAGACATTAGTACTCTGAAAGAATAAAAGCAATAAGTTAGCATACAAACCCTCAAAGATTGTTGCGACAAAACTCGTTCGATGGATAGAGAAAACACAATACGCATAGAACAGAAGAGCAAATTAATCTGGGTTTTTTGGCTTGTCAATCTGTAAAAATATCTTACATACCTATTCAGATCAGCCCGCTGATACACCCAACATCTATATTTAGAGAAAGGATCCAACTCATCATAAGTAATCAGGTAAGATTTGAGATTCTCCTTCCAAAAACCTATGCATTTCATCCTGTAATCCGGATCACTGTAGATATCAACTGGTCTACCCAAGTAATCTACAGACAGACAGTAATTCTCCTTGATCTGTATGGTTTTCTGGTCTATATCACATACTGAGAAGTCACTGAGATTCAGTTTGCAGTACAAGTTTGGTCGAGGACTTAAAGTAACACCTCCCAGTATTCTCGTTTCGAATCTTACGTCGCCTTTTTGTGTAAAATTGAATTTTCCTGCGACAGGGCATCGGATGGGTGAAGGGTCCTTCTTCAAGAATATATCGTAGCGCCATTCTTGTTTGTTTTTGAACTGCACCCAGGAGCATACTGTGTGGAAGTTGCTCTGAATCATGGCCAAGCCTTTTCGGTACCTATAAAGGAAAGAGTAGAGATTATAATCTATTTGAAATATCTACTAAGATATAAATAGTGGTGATTAAATAAAGATTTACCTAATAACATTGTGATGCTGTGGTACAAAGTCGAAGCACACATAATCCTTTTGACAACCATCAACTGTGAGACGAGCCATCATTACTCGGCTGTCACGCTGCTCTCTGTAAGGTAAATTAATTTTCAAGTCTCAGAAATAGTAACTTTCAAAGTGTGTTCAATATTGAGGTACACAATCATATTAATATTGGTCAACATGACCTTATCAAATGAGCAATATTTAAATGGTTTGAATACAAATTAATACTCCCATTGGAAATATCAAACAATTCTTTGTTTCAATACACATTGTTTTACATACAATAGGATAGCAAAGAAAGCTTATTACATCCCATGCTGGAACACAGGCGTACTCTCTGTATGAGGGTGGGTTGTTTTAATAACATGTATGATGAAAAACTTAATACTTTTCCATATTAGTGTGCAAAAAGATACATGTTCAATTAAGTAAATTAAAAATGGGAAGAAATATTACCTGCAAACATAAATGGTTCTCCTGAATCGACCTTCATCAGGGTAATAAGTTTCTATGATATGGGTTTCATTGATAAATACATCTGCATCAATGTTAGCAGTGTTGATCCAATCTCCGGAAAAGTTTTGCGGTAATCTACAACCTGGTTCTACCACTTCAGCCTATAAAAAAATCATAAAACGTTAATATTTCTTATTGTATTCAGTTTTGAAGATTCAATTCCGAATGCAATTGCAAATCGCAATGGCGAATCGACAATCGTCCAATCAACGACAGCATCACAACCGGTTTCTGTGTGACTGAAAACAGTAGTAGCTCTGTATATGATGATATTGCAACCAGTTGCGGTTTTTAATGAGTTCTTTACAATTCAGTTGCGACTTGCGACCGCGAAAAGGCGACGATTGCATTTACAGTGATTTTTTATGCATCTAATTCTATAAAATATTTTTACATTACCTTCACAGCTGTAACTCGGTATCTTTCAGGCGACTTCTCAACAGTCTTCAATGTGTTACATTCTGGTGTTATTGAAGCACCTATATACAGATCGTCATCTCTGTTCTTGAGGAAACAGCGGTACCGTTCGTCTTTACGAGATTCCTTCGTATTCGCCACCGCAAAGAAGTGATTCTTGTTCACAAACCAATGTCCTGAAAGAAAACACATTTTTATAAAAATACTTACCAATAAAAAACTTTGAACATTCTTCTTACTTCTAAAAGTTCTAAACTATAACAAAACTGTTGAAGTGCATTTTTTGTTTAGGAGTGCAATAAAGAGCCATCATGCCTGCAAAGCCTAAAAAGTAAGGCAGAGGTGGACCCAAGATAGGTATACCCACATTTTTCCATAGGTTGGTGGTGTATCCTGATAAAAATGACAAATCAAAATATTGAACTTACCCAAACAACTGTATTCCACAACACCATCAAAAGTATTAGACATTCCAGCGCATTTCCTATACGTAATATTGAACTTCTGATTGGTGATCAAGAACTGAGTACCAGCAGTCTGACAAGACTTGATCTGTGCGTCAGGGTGATTACATTCTCCCGTGAACCGGAAACGGTTCTGATACGCAAACTGCCAAACACCTTCCAGAGATGAACGACAATTCACCTAGAATTTAAGGAACTGTGTTAATAAACTAGGAAGTAAATAAATACCGTTAATGATTATAAATAACTTAAGCTGGCTAAGAAAATGCAAAACTTAGCACATTTGTTATCAAATTAATGCTCGTGTTGACCACATCACAGCTAAGGGTTATCAATTTTATGGTTTTCTAAGACGGGCCTGCAACTTATTTAAAAAACCTTCCACATAATTATTTACTACTATACAAGTCACTCATAAGATCTCAACTGTGATATGCCACATTTGTATGGAATCCACTTTATGATATATACAGTGATCAGTTTGAATTAATACAACGTAAATATCTTCGTTTTTAAACTACACATTCTTTAAGAAACGGTCTTCATATCATACTCTCCTTTTTATTTATTTATTTTTTATTTTAACATAAACCAAATTTATATTCGCATACCTAGTCGTTCCCAGGGAACGTATTAGCGATACATAAACTCATGGTCTATTTGCCCCAAGCCTTGTAGGACTAACGCAGGCGAACGAGCTCCTTTACGGCGCATTATGAAAAGTTACAAAGATAATTTTGCTGATATCAACGTGTTTGTTTTCTCACTTACCCAATTCAACAAATGTATCAAAAAAATGTTCACATTTCCTCATAGTGTCAACATCTTACAGATTTGCCTGTTTATATTTTAACAGACGTCAAAAAAGGAGGAGGTTCTCAATTCGGATGTTTATGATTTCTTTTTTATGTGTTTTGTTATGTATGTTCGTTCGGACACAATGCCATCTTATACATAATTGCAAATTTATTTTCTGTTCACTCGCATTTCAATTTTGCTCAGATCTGATAGTGAGTTTCGAAGTCGGTTCAATCAATCAGTTTATTTGTGAAACATAGTTGTTTACAAAAATAGGGGGTGCGCTATGTTTTGTCATAATTATGGTATACAAATTTATAAGTGACCCAATAGGTGTCATTAGATTATACATGCTTAAATATTTGTCCAAAAAAAAAGTGTGTAAATATTTGTTTGTGTGTATTTGTGGTTGTTAAAAGTTTGTCTCACCTTTTACTAAGTATTGTTTAAACCACATTATAATAGTTAAATCTTTCGTTTGTTAACTCATTCAGTGCGGCCAACGCACTTGCGCGTTTTTCATACGCGAATGTGCGTTGGCCACACTGAATGAGTTAAAGTTCGCTTATAATAAGTTTTTATTTTATTATGTGGATAAAGGTGCTGGTTGCGTTATTACCTAATTGTTTTATTCTAGCAGTTGTAGTATTAACCCTATTCTTGGCAGAGATTTTTATTTCAGAATTTTTGAAAAAGAGTGCCTGAATTGTGTTCCTAGATGTTCACTGGAAAGGTAAAAAATAATAAAAAAAAATATAATTGTTTAGTTTACGTTTTATTGTATGTATCACATTAGGCACATTGCCAGGTTCATAACAATCAATAGAAAAAAACCTATGTATCATATTTGACACATTGCTTAGAATAGGAAAAATAAAAATAATACAAATTCTGTTCTCAATATGAACAAGTACAAAATAAATTCTTCTAAAAATCAACATAATTATCAGTCACAATCAGCCTTTAAGTCTTACCTAATTAATGAGTCTTATTTATGATTAAAGTGAGATTAATTTTATACATTACTACTTAATACGTAAGTTTATATTTTAATGTCATGGATTTCCGCTGATTCCATAACTTAGGAATCAGCGGAAATCCATGACATTAAAATGTTAGGGAAAATATTTGACTTATGGATTAAAATTTTATTTTCTAATAAATAGGTTAGATATACATTTTAACTATATACATTATAATAATTAAAATGACTAAAATTAACTAACTACAAACTATAAAAGAGCATCAAAAAACTCCTCCTCAACGCTGTCAGCCGGTAATGTGCCCAAGAGACTGGCGGCGTTGCCACGTTGTATGGCAACACTTAGCCTCTGGCCAAGGTAAAAGCCAGCCCTTGGGTCACGGGAAGCGTCAACTAGGCGTTTGGAAATTTCCTTAAAAAGGCTGTGAGCACTCGGACCCCACGGCCCCAGAGTTTTAACCCCAAACGGCTCGAAAATATGGTTTCCACAAAGGTTACTATATTTACGCCGCTTGAGGTTCTCCGCAGCCGCAGCGGCAGCGCCAGCACAGCACGATGAGCTTGGAAGATGTGATGGCGCAAGAGTATCGACACAAGTTGCGTCCCACACTAAAGGCCTACCCATCTTCCAAGGAAACAAAGACATGCCGTCCGTCGCGTGCCAAGCCATTGGGCTCTAAGATAGCTGGAACGCCGACGGTAACAAGAGCTCGTCGGATGATGTCGTTTATGTTCGCGTGCCGCGCAAAACGGCCCGCATTTCGGCTGCATGACAGGCCGTGGTGTCCAAGGCTGTTGACAGCTTCACCACAGTGACAGCGATGAGGAGAGCAGCAGGCGGCTCCAAGACGTAACGAAGCAGCGAGGCGGAAAGTCGTGTCGTCGAACAAAGTGCCTATGCTCGACGACGGCAGTGCGTGAAGCCAAAGACCCGACTCCCATTCACTAACAGCCAGCAGTCGCGCACGCTCAGCAGTAGTAGCAGACGTGTTGAGTAAATTGAGCTGAACTACTCTGCAGAGCGGCTCGTCCCACCGTCTCTAGGAAAATGGATTGTCGGATTCTTCAGTATTCGGGCAAGCGAGTTTCCAAGCATCGATGGAAATAAAAATAAAAATTTAGTTTTAATTCCGCGAGACAAAACTCGAGGCTTGGATGCAGAATGCAGTCCCACTCTTCCTGTTTTCATGCAAATGCATTACCACATCCTGCATTTGCAATATCATTTACCTCAGTATCGTCATCTGATAATAGATGGAGGTTTTCCATCGAAGAGGGTAATGAGAGCGGTGGTGAACTACTGTCGGACTTCGCTGGGCCTACGTAATACTGGAGTTCATCTCCCGATGATTCACTTTCGTCCAAATCAGATTTTTCCCCCGGCTTCGGTACAAGAGCCACAAGTTGTCGAGCTCTATTTTGTTGCTGCATAGTTAGTTGACCAACCACCTGTAATGATAAAATATAAATACTAACTTAATAAATGCCTCTGTACACACCTCTGGCAATATCACATATTAGATACATAGTCAAAAATATCTAAAATATTGGTTATCTAGCAATGTATCAGATCTGATACACTCGAAAAAACCGGTGAATAAAATATAGTTACAATCGATTTTGATCAACCAAAATAGAATACTGACTAGTAAAATATTCTAAGCTATTCAAATTATATCACTTACGGTTAAAATTATTGCAAAATACAATTTAAAATGATTTTTCTTACCTTGCGATGCGTAGACGCGTTATTTCGGTTCGCCATCTTGGAGTCTACTACTTTCTCAGTGTAACTAATAGTGAAAAAACATTTTTGGTAAAAAAATAATTATATTTTGCATCCCCTAAAATAATAAAAGTTTTAAAAATATATCTCGGTTTATGTCTAGATTTTTTAAAGAACAACGTATCAAATTGTATACAGTACCAAGAATAGGGTTAAGCATTATTACGCAATTGTTTGGTGTCCTAAAGAAATAAAAATAAATTAAGCAAAATATATACAGTCAAACCTGGATAAGTGAGAACTGGATAAGTGAGAAAACTCTATAAGTGAGAGTAACAGCCAGGAACCGTCATTTTAAGCTTCCAAAACCTCTATTAGCGAGAAACGGAAACCTCTGTAAGAGAGAGTCGTTTTTCCCTCATAGACCTCCGTAAGTGAGACTGCTACTTATCTATACCTCTATAAGCGACAGTCGACCTTTATTTTCAAATTTAACATCTGTTATTTTATGACTCATTCTTAACTTTCGTGGAACTTCCTACCATTGTTTTTGTAGTGTTTTCTCGTCAATATTGTACCTATTCTATATCGAGGAACTAAATAATGTTGTTATTCTATCGCATTCTTTTCGAATAGACACGTGTGCCTATGTACCGTCCTGTTTGTCGGACTTACTCAGTTTATAGTGATCAATTGCGAAAGAAAGCTTAAAATGCGTTGGAGACGGTCCATCAGTACTTTGAATACGCGGCGGTTGTTGATCAAGCAATATTCGACAAAATTTACGAGTTAGAGAAAAACATTCAAAATACAAAAACAGAAACCCAAACGAAATTGACGGATTTTTTTAAGTGTAAATAAGTTTTAAATAAAATAAAATTACATAGTGCATGAATTTTTGTTTTGTTTTCGTAACCATTTAAAAATAATATATGTAGATAATACTATATGTTGTGCATATCATGCACATAATTTTAACATATTACATATTTACTACATTCATACTTGCTGTGACTTGTTATGGCTGCGTACCTCTATAAGAGAGAAACGCTACCCATTACCTGCATTAGCGAGAAACTCGGGTTAGTGAGAAACCTCTATAAGCGAGAATGAGATTGTGCTCCCTTGAACTCTCGCTTATCCAGGTTTGACTGTATAAAGATGTAGGTCAATTGCATCAATTCAGCAGCAGCAGCTCTCGGCAGCTCTTGCAGTAGCGGTAGGTAATGTTATTTGTTCTTGTTATTTTCTCTATTAATTCAGTCATATTATTTCAAACCAAGTATTTATATTGCTTCCTACTTTAATCAAAGCGGTGTGTTTTTTGTTTTTTGCTCACACCATAAAGTATTATTATAAGTCTATCTCGAGGATCTGTTATAGGCTTTCTGGTGACTATGGTTTCCTTTTTTGTTTGTTTTTATTAGCTGTAAGTCATCCATGCACTAAAATAAACAAATAAACTCTGCCTTTTTAAAATATGAAACACGGAATGTTTCACACTCAAACAAACCACAAACCCAATTAGATTCAAATTATCAATAGCCAAAAATATAATAACTATCTTATATGAAACTTACAGGTACATAGTTTTCAGAGAACAAAGTTATAAGCCCCTGTTGATCAGGATTAAGGCCTCGACAAACCCTGTCCACAGTCGGTTCTTCATCAGGGGCTAAGTTCACACAAGGGGACTCAATCTTTTCCAGTACATTCACAGTTCTAACAATCAGCTTCACACAGTAATAACACTTTGTGTATGAAAACACCATAGTGTAGTTTACTCGGAATTCTGCCTTTATGTTAACACATACACCCCTGTAAAAAAATATGAGGGAAATTAATGTTTGAACAATTTCACTAGATTTTGTTATTTACAGATATTAAATTATATGAAGTAGGCATCAAGACTTATAGTAGCATTAAACAACAAAAAATACAATTTATTTATCAAAAATATTGAATTTATTATTTGCCGGTTTTATGTCATTTACGATTATTATTTGAAATCTTAAATAACTATGTTATAAATGACTCATAGAAAACCAATAAGAAATACATTACCTCCCAGTCATATCACTTGCATTAATATCAGTTATTGTTTGTTTGCCATTTTCGAAGGAAAACCAAGTGTTTCTCAGCACTAAAGGTATCATACATTCCGCGACAACAGTTGCAACTACAACAATACATTAAAAACGTTAAGCACTGGGCGTTACCACTAACGATAAATGAAAATTTAAAAACATTGCAAACAACTTACCACCAAGCGATAGAAAAGCTATCACAGAGATTATGGCTAAGTTCCGTGCCATCTTTGTGATAGTATATAATTTACGGATGCATTAAAATAAATAAAATGTACGCAAACTTGTCAACAGTGCTAACAAACCAAAACTTTTTGACAAGACGCCGCACTCCGCAGAGAGGGCAAGGAGGAAATGCGGGTGCTGTTGCTGTCAACGGATAAAGTCACCTACTGATATTCTCGCAAGTAGCGATTACTATCAATCCCGGGATGTTGCATTGTTCGGGCAATTAATAGCACAATTCATAAAATATAAGACGTATTTTACATTGTTTATATAACACTGGATATTCTCCTACTAACCTACATTCTCTGTGGAATATTATTATGCTGGCTGGTAGCCAGGGGAGAATATACTTTTTTTTTTAACTCTTGCATTAAATTAATGTTCTGCGTTAGTGCAGCAGCCTGTGCTCAGTGTGCTCGCCATAGAGTATAGTAATATAGATTGGTGCTCGCACTCGCAGCTAGTTCTGTCAAAACTTGACGTGTTCGTGTTTTGGGTTGCGGATTTCAACAACAAAATATTTGTCGCTCTATCTGTGAATAAATAAGTAAGTAACACAGTTATTTATTTAAATGTCCTAAAAAGAGGTAGAACGTTGCTCCTTGTCCCTACCAAACGTCTATTATCAAGCAATACATCTCATTTATTATACTATTTGCTATATCCGAAATTTTCAGGCATGGGTCGCCGAAAATCAAAACGAAAGCCTCCGCCAAAACGAAAGGCCATCGAGCCACTGGACCAGCAGTTCAACTGCCCATTTTGTAATCACGAGAAGTCCTGCGAGGTGAAAATGTACGTATCTACGTGATTTATAAATCTGAATCCATCAGCTGATGACTGGTGACTTTTGCCTACGTATTTTGCGAACCATTTGTAACGGAACGTGTTTTGTTTTTCAGGGATCGCGCTCGGAATACGGCTCGGATACAGTGTCGAGTTTGTTTAGAAGATTTTCAGACTACAACAAACGTGTTATCCGAGCCGATAGACGTCTATAACGACTGGGTGGATGCATGCGAAAGCGCCAATTAGTTTTATGCCATTGGTTACTTTTAAGTTATCTTCTTTTATATCTATATTCTATCTATAATAAAAAATAAAACATACCACTCATTTACTGTTTAATCATGAAATCTCACCTACCAACTTGAAATTTGGCAAGTTCCACTATGTAGTTGCCTGCTAGTTCCATAATTTTTAACAGACTTCAAAAAAGGAGAATTTTACTAAGCAGTTTCATTATAAATCTCGACAATTTTTTAGTGTGCTAAAAATGCATTATCCAGCTACAGTTTTTATTAATTAAACAGGGGTGTAAGGAACATCAATGTGGAGTCAGTTACTCTGAATTCAGCACATGAAGCTGATCCAATGTAAAAAATACAGGGTGGAAGAGACAGCGACGCTAAGCCGGTTATCAGTACACCATGCTGAACCCCCTCATACAGAATTTTTTTGAGGGTTATTAAAAAAAATCAGCTATTCAGTACATTTTGACGTGTAGGTATTGCAGTTTTGTAGGAAAAGCAGTTTTTTTTATCGCTGTCCCATACAGCTTGTATATAAGTTACAAAAAAAACCTGCAGTTTAAACAAAAGAGCAATGACTACACAGTCAAAATATATGAAACAGGTGATTTTTTTAGTATGGTAACAATTTGCACATTGATGTCCGTTCCACCATCTATGTGATGAGTATCAATATGTATACTGCTTTATATCTTGGGAGAAGCATGTGATTGTTTTGTAATAATATAACTTATCATAAAGGAAATTTAAATAAATTCTCAAAGAACATTTAAGTTTGTCATTTACTTTATTTACCAACAATAAAGCTTACAGGATAATGTGACACAGCCACTGTAAGCAATGTTCATTAAATTTAAGCATTATGTGCATAAAAATAAACTAAATATATAAATAATTTGCATGACCGAGTCAATTTATAAGACAAACTTTCTTTTTGATCAAGATTTAAGTAAATTATAAAATTAATTTGCATATAATTTAGTACCTAAAAATAACAACATCTTACAATGCAACAGTTAATATTTTGTTAAATAAATTAGTATTTAATACTATATAATTTTATGGTTTTAATATTTTAATTTTATATATATATATATATATATATTATACACTGAAGAGGCAAGGCCTTTCGATGTTATAATAATTAGGCAAAGTACAGAATATGCAGTACATCTTAAGAAAGGGGCCGTATGAATGATTAGTTGTTTCCAGTCTAACGAGGGACTACCATATGCTTGCAAGATAATAAAATATACCTAAAAACCATAACAATAAAAATTATGCCTCTACCAAATTAACTATGATCTGCAGAACATTCTATTCAGGAGCTATGTCTCATATATCTCATTTACAATTCCACATAATTCATATATTTTTTTACATACATAGAAGAAAATATATGATGGCGGATTGGCGGCTAGTATATTAAAAGCTCTAATGCTAATTCATGACCTAAAAGCTTTATCAAGATATAAGAAAATTTTACGAATTTTTATGTATTATATAATTGAGATTATGCATGCCTAAAACACAGTACAACACTGACTAAGTTTTGAATGTGTGAGTGGAATGTATTATCCTAGATCAGAGACGATAACAATACATCTAACCTGTAGAATGTAACAATAAATAACTACAAATGTATAGCAACAATATTACAGCTATGGTTCGTTTAAATATTAGAGATATTTTTTTATTTATATTTATCGATAAAGATCGCAACATTCATTTAATTTACGCACGCGCTACATAATTTATCATGTATTAAATATTTACCACCTACATAACATTTATGTAGAGGCGTTAACGAGTCAACTTCCTGATAAGTGTCTTGTTAACAATCCAATAAGGTTGAATATTCTTAGTAGTGTTCGTTAATTGACCGTAAAATTCACTACATGTGCAGGAAAGTAAAGTACTTAACCGATTCGTTGCGATGCCTAATTTCACTAACTTCTAGCCGTTATTTCACTTCTTCTTATTTTAAAAATATTACAGTATCCAGAAACGAAGGCTACGAGCTTAATATACGTGAAAAATGAAGATAGTTTGGTTTCAGGTAAAACTTCCATAAAACTTAATTGAAGGAGTTATCATCGATTTCAAAATGACACATATCCGTGCCTGACGCCACACTTAAAAAGAAGTGATGGCACTGAAACGTGCCATCCGCAACGAATCGGTTAAACTTTAATTGTACTAACGCTCAAGGCAAAGCTTCCGAGTCCTACTGAGTTATAACAACAATATTCCTCAAATGTTTAATAATACTACATATTTATTGACATTATCAATGTCATTCCCTTACAGCTATCGATATTACACATTGATCAAAATATCCCTATTTAAGTATTAACACAATAGACAGCGACAAGCTGCATCACATTTCAATAACAAATTGAAATAAATAAAATATCACTCTATAAAAATAATATAATACATTGTCGATAATTGAGCTATTGCCTAGACTTACAACCCAGGGATATCTGTAACCATGTCATCGTTCAGTGAGACGGTATACATACTAAATTGCACGCGCTATGGAATCATTACGTAATATTTACAAAAAGACTACCGAGTAGTAAAACTATAACAAGTGTGTAAAGAGACATGACATGGTTACGAGAGCCGCATACCACCGAGCCCCTCTGTGCACAAGCTGTATTGAGAAGGTATATAAGGTGTTAGAATAGCTCACACTAAAAGTTCACCGCACTGGCGTACAGGACTTACTTGTAATCAAATACTTCAATAATTCACTTGGAATGTGTTTGTCGAAACTATCAATATAAAATAATATAACTAATATGCAACGTCAAACAGCAATCTGCATTACACTTGTTAAAATCCATTATAGCGTTAGATAGAAACATCCACAGAGAAGCACAATTAGTTAATGCAAAAGTTTAAACATGTTTATATAGTTACTTGAATATTAAAATTTGCCCATGTCTATGAAAGAATCATACTGTAGATCGTAGCTGTCGCCGACAGTATTATCGTCAGACGAAACGTTGTTACTGAGGCTTGTCAGATGTTGAATTGGAGCGTCGTCGCACGTAGCTGTGTTGTCCGAATCATCGGAACTGTCGCTGTTACTGCCTATGTACTCATACAGTCTGGTCGTCTCAGCTGCCATGCTACAGACCTCAGACATCTCGTACGAGCTCATGAATGTCGACGTCTTCTCAACGTTGATCGCGTCAAACGAGCTCGAAAGTAAAGCATCTTCGATGGGAACCGTTTCGAAATGAGATGAACAAGCTTCTTCGGTGAAGCGACCCGAATCGCCGATCTCTGACACATTCGGCGACATAGTCTCATCGAGGGCTAATATGACACATTCACATTGTATGTGAGAAGGTTCATCAACGTCTTGGAAACTTATTAGGGGAATATCAATTTTAGGAACGTCTTCGACGATATCTTTTGTTATTGAAACTGAATTGTCATCTGTCAAATCTTCAGCGTTGAGTGTCACTGTGTCATAGTTGGGATCCTTCTCGATGTTCAAAGGCTCTAAGTCATCCACACATTTGGTGGAATCGTCGCTGCTGTCAGACGCTATGAACTCAATGCTCCTATCCAAGATACCAGTGTCCGTACAAGTGGACAGTTCGTCTTCGAAAACAATTTCAACACTTCTAATCCTCATAAGAGGCATTTTCGATGGTGACATTTCGTTACCTTTAGCGGTCATACCTTTTTTGTGATGACTAGTATCGATTAACGATTCGGTGCATTCGCTAATTTCGTCGTAATCGATTTCGTAGCTCCTAAGATCGGAAACGCAAGGTGAGCTCTCGGTAACTTTGACGGTAGGTGTTTTAGATGTACAGATATGTGCATTAGTGTGATCGGGTGAGGGCGATAGTGTGGTATGCGCATGGTGTCCCTAAGGTTGCAATGAGTCTTATTGTACATTGGTGCCTAGATCTAGACCGCCCTCCTCTTGCATTTTCGTGAGGAACTTGAACACTCTGTGATCCTCGTCTGTTTGCTTCACCATGTCGATAAGTGCTAGCAACTTCTTGATGCCAATGAAGATCCTGCGGAAGAAGGAACAAATTATCTCAAATGCTTTTTTCATAAAAAACGGGATGAAATTGGGCTGGTGATTTTTTTCAATATTCATTTCCCGTGCGCAGAGTTTACAAGATCTATTTTTATGTTGGTCCTTTTGGGTTAAAACTCAATACACATCATAAGACAATATTCAAAATGTTATTCATAAAATCATCACTTACTTGTCTTGTCATTGTGCCATCGTTTTGCCAGGGTCGTACAGAGCTATCGTTTCAATAAATTAACCTCTACGTACCTTGCTCCTTTGGAATCAAGTTAGATCTAAATCTAAAAACCCAAACTAAAAAAACGAGGACTGTTCAATAAATTAGTACATTCTGATCTAACCAGCGGTAAAGACTATCTAACAAAGCAAAAGACTTTGAAAAGAACACAAGCAAAAACGTGAAAAACAGACTAAATAAAAGAAATGATGCAAGGTCACCTTGGGTTTGCCGCTTCATAAGAAATTTCTTCTTCGGTATGCTGTGGGGCATTGCTCAGGAACCTTTTCAGCTTCTTCATGCGGGAGGGTCTATAAACGAATAGGACACCATTCATATTGCACCTGTGTTCATATTGAATCGAAGCGAGATGTAAAGTTGGCCATACAGCTTGCAGGGACGATCTTCAACCTTCATACAAAATATTTTAGTCTGCCTTGGAACAGCTACGAGTCGAGAGATAAATAAGCCCGTATGACTTCGATGATATCTTGTGCGTACCTGGCTAATCCTGGCTAAGATTCGCTGCCGAAACCATAATTCGGGTCGAAAAAGGTCGGGAGGATTATTTGGCCTGAGATAGAAACCACAATGAGGTCATCCGTAAATCTGTAGTAGTACCAAAGACTATATAACCACTTGACTGCGCATACAGTGCCCCGATGCTCGAAAACTATTAGTGTTTGGTCGCCTATATATAGGCTACAGTACTAGTAACCATTTTAGTTGTGACCATGTATTAGACCTGTGTGCACGCTAAATTATTCCAATTTTTTAAACTTTTTATGCAATTATAACGCATCAAAATGCCTTCATGCGCGGTGAAGTGGTGTGGGAAACATTCCAAAACATCTAGTTACAAAAAGGATGGCATGACTTTTCACCGGTAAGTAAACAGTAAGAAAATTATTTTTGATTTAATCAGATCATGAGCGACCGCAGAGGTCTCGTTAAAATGGTGGTTGGGTGAAAGAGCACAAATTTTGATTTCCGCGTTGATGTCTTTTGAAAATGTCTCGTTCTTTCATTAGACAATTCTAATTCTTTTATCCCATTCTTTCCCTTTGTGTGTTTATAGTAGAAACCCGTGCTGTTGCCTTTATTATCCGAAATTGATATCGACAATAATAAAATTTAAATTAATAAAAATGTTATTCACTTCAAATACTGCAATAAAATACCTATCTACTCTTAACCGACTTAAAAAAAAGGTGCAATTTATACGTTCAGTAACCTAAAACTTGAATTCGAAAATCATTTACCAAATTAATTCATTTTAAAAATCAATAATAACAGGATACATAATTTTTGTAATCAATTGTTTTTGATTAAATATCATTATTTTTACGATTTTAATTGAGTAATTTTCATAATGTTAAAATCCATTTTATCGATATCGACTGTTTTCCCCTAATCAAATAGATCAGCCCTAACGATATGCATACCTTTGCAAGTTGACCTTTGCTGACCAATTGCAGGCGCGCGTTCTTCCTCGTCCCCCGGCCCGCGGTAGTGAGTCGTGTACTTAGAAGAAATCGGCCTATAAGCTCTCTAGTGGTTATATACTCTATGAGTAGTATTAAACCCATCAAAATTGCACTTATTATGCATGCGCGACTCACATAATATACGAACCAATCAAGGTTTAGCAGCGCTCTCCATCGTCTAAAAATGCGCTTATAGCGCGTGTTAGTTCTTTTAGCGCATGAATCACATAGTCAGGAACGCACTGTTGGTAAAGTAAACCTTTGTGAATTATCTGTGGAAATTGTTTTAAAAGAAAATCTTCATATGTCTCTTAGGTCCTCTAAAGTGCAGATGGTGGGACACTTTGGACACTCCAGCAAGTGGGACATCATCTGGTCAGAAGCAACATTATATGGCGGCGTTAGTTCAGACTATAGTCAAGCGCTAAAAAACCATCAACTCAACAAAACCTGGCGTAATTTCACGAACTCCTTGCTCTAGGTCTCCTTTGGTAGTCACCTCGAAATACCTTTAAAAAAACATTTTACTTCGCCCACCTGTAATGTTAAGTTTGAGGAACCAGCCAAGCTGCATGCGTGATATTTTGCACTACCTCTCAAGTCAATTCAGAGGAATTAACTGTTAAGCAAATTGATTACCAACTATCATGGACCATAAATGTCAACTGTTATTTAAAGATTTTTGAAGTAGTTACGGGTAGTTAATAGCCACCTAGTAACTGGGCTGTGTAGGCCAGATAGGCAGTCGCTGCACCCGGTTCGACTAGAAGTCTACGTAATTAGGTATAGGGTAGGCTGATGATGAGCTTTAATTCTTTGACAGTTGCATTAAATGCCTACAATACAGCATATTGACGTAGAGCATAGGTTCCCAACCTTTTATGGACTACCGCCTCCTTTTACAAAATATTAAGATAAACATTTTAGAGGGCTAAATAAAATGTTTTTTCAAGAAAATAGAGGTATTTCATAACACCCCCCCATTTGCCTTTGGACCTGCTACCGCCCTCATGAAAAGCTCCAGCGCCCACTAGGGGACGGTACCGCCCCCGTTGGGAACCTATGACGTAGAGTGACAATCTGCTTAACAATTTATTTCCCTGACTTGATGTGCGCTTGTTTAACATACCTTTTTGGGAGTTAGCCTTCAAAAGACCCAGGCTGTGGGGATAACACCGGCGAGTGTCGACCGCTTACCTCACTAAATCCACCACAATGATCACCATCATCACATGAAAGAGGGCACCAAGTGTAACATACCTAGCTCCGCGAATATCATGCTGTATCTTCTGCAAGTCCGACTTGGAGAAAGCATCGCTCTCCTCAAGCACGGCCATCACATGTTCGGGTTGAGACAGGTTCGGTACGTGGAGGACGCCGGTGAACGCGGACAGCATCTCCATGTCTTCGAGGACTTGCCTGGGGATGACACACTTGGGTTAATGTACATAGGTACTTGAATATAAACGGTCGAATTGAATTTGCTGGCGAATCTTAATGTTATCGATTTCTAAAAAGATACAATAGAAAAAGAAGTTTACACTGTATTTGATTATAGTGTTCTATGGCAGTGGCTAAAGTCGTCGCTGTAGGCCACGAATGAAATAAAGCGACACCTAAGAGAATGCCTAAGCATTACACTGTAGGATTTCCCTCCCGAACGAGTTGAGTGTAGAAAATTAAATAATACACGTTTATCTCGGCTTTCATTTAGGTTTTGCTAAGTGTAGGTGAAAACAAAGAATTCGGCTCTCCCTTAGTCTCTCATAGAGTGAAAAGATAATACAGCTCTCGCTAATGGAGCATAACTAAAAAGTACCTGGACGAGCGAGCTTTGCTCGGGTGAAAATAGACAAAACTAATTTTCCCTGATATGAGACTTTGCTAGATCGATTCTTCGCCCCCGTAAACTCCTATATTGCAACTTTCATCGAAATCGTTAAAGCCGTTTTCGTGAACGTTTAAAAATATATATACAAATATTACTCATTTAATAGTATAGTCGAGTCGTTCATATAAATTCGACAATTAATTCATCCTTACCTCCGACTGCTAGTACACAGAATAAGCAGTTTCCGTCCCTTTGGCGGCTGTTTCTTCAACAGCACGAGTAAAGCTTGCAACGTCAAGTTGGAATACCTCGGCCCGATGGGACCGTAGTCGAGGAGACGCTCGATATTGTCCACCAAAATGCAGGACAGAGTTGAGCGGTAGGCGTCGTCGAAGTACTGGGAGCGGAAAGAAAGATGTTTTGTAGATGAGACGGTTCTTCGTTGCAAACAGGCAGTAGGTTAATGTTGCATGTGGATGTTCTCATATTACCCTAGGCTGATAAAAATTTTTCCTAAACCATATTGATATTAGTATTAAGGTCGGTTTCCCCTGAGGGTTCTACAGTTTTTCGGGTCGACAGTCTTTGTTGAAAAGGAGGCCGACCAGAGCTGGACATACGCTTTCTCTTTCGATAACAAGTTTCTGATCAGCTTCCGTTCAACAATATTTGTGAGTTGTATATGTGTAAAGATGTAAACTACTAAGGTGCAAAGTGGTCCAAAGTCCACGGTGCTTCGGGCCCCGAAACCGACCGACCATCTAGAAACATTCATACGTATAAAGTAAGAGTTACGTTGTCGGCTTATGCAGAAAAGTTTAAGAATTAAGAAAAGCTAGAGCAGGCGAAGCAACCATGGTTGTCGAAGCGTGGGCGACGGGTGCCCATTTTCCCTTTCACACCAGGGCCTTGGCCACCAAGTTACGCCACTAATATCCAGTTGTATCGACTGTTGTACCCACCACAAGTCATGACTAATACCACAAACAATATAAACTTACCTTTCTGATCTGAAGGCACTTGGAGGTCTCCGTGAAGCCAACCATGTCCTCTGGCGAGCAAACCTTCACGAACGGGAAATCCGACCGTTTCGCCAATTCAGCGGCCAACGCAGTCTTACCGCTGTTGGGGGGTCCTTCCAACAGGACTGATACTAAACCTGTGTTAAAGAATATGGTGTGAGGACCGATTTTTTTCGTTCTGGTAATTTACTAACAAACAAACCTGGGCTTAAACGATGCGACGATATATCGTGTACGAATGTGAAGTCAAATTGTGGGAATTTCCGACGTTCAACGTAAAATTCGTGACACAACGTCCGTGTCATGCTAACTGACATTGCACTCTTGCACCAATAATGGAAAGAAATGGGTAGGTCCAGTTCTTTCTGTGATAAGCCGTCGTGACACGATACAACAACGCGTCTTGAATTTATACGAAGCGCGTCATAGACGACACGACGTGTCATCGCATCACGTCGCCACGATGATATCGCTGGTATAACTTTTAGCACTAAAGATTCTTGTGGAATTCGAAAAACCACTCAATATCAGTATCTTACCGCTAGCTTCAGTAGCGCGCGCCTGCTGAATATACAGCAGTCCATCTTCAAGCAGAGACGAAACCGGACTGCCCCAGTTAATAATACCCCGGCTCAAGAAGTGTTCCAATGCCTCGGCTGCAGTACCGAACGCGGGCTTGATATCGTTCTCGAGCGCGTGTAGGAAGTCGCCTCGCTCAACCATGAGCTTCTCCATAGCTTCGGGGTCTACCTCCACCTTGCTTGAGGCTTTGATCAGACGGTTCATGGCCGTTGACTGAGCGGCACGGACTAAGCCCTCCAGTTCCGCGCCGGAGAAATTCTTTGTTAGGGTTGCGAGTTCCTGAGGGTAATAATAATAATTTCAGCATAAGTAAGATCGTCATTGTACCCATATACCTATGTATTTAAGAATAACAGAGCTGTGGCCTGTGGTGTACAATAAAGTACACTCTATCTGTCTATCCTCAGCCTATTATATACTGTTCCCACCAGTACGCCACAGGCTTCGTCTCTCCGAGAGATTGTGGACTGTATTCCACCGCATCGGTCCAGTGTGGGTTGGTAAGATGTGGGGCAAGCTTTAACAGTGAAAGTACAGCCCGACAGAAAAAGTTAGATGGTAGCGAAACGCGGAACTACATATTTCCTACCTGGCAATGAAACGTTTTCTGTCACACTCGGCAATGTTGGGGTTGCCAGAAAGTCGCTAACAACGCCCTCATTTACGCTATAAACTTCTTTGTCGGGTATATCATCGCATTAAAAAGATTAATATTTGCTTCAATTTTCCAATCTAATACTCGAGAAAGGTGATCTCATTGCTTGTATTTCCAGTTAGAAATTCTATTTCCGGAAAAATGTATTTAAAAAAATCTTGTCTCAGCGACGAAAAGCACTGCGATCTTCAAATAAACCATTGATAAACGTTTTGCTTTTTTTAATTAGCCTAAAATACCCCACGGCATGGCAAAGGCTATTTATTCAACATCCTCAGCATCGCCTCAACTTGATCCGTTTATGCTCTTTGGAGTATAGAAATAAAAGTAGGCAACTAGCACAGTTGTTAAAATAAGGTGTTTTGATGTGCGATCCAGTGCAGTGTTATACTTATGTGAAATGTGTCTTCAAATATTTCACAAACCTTAGAATCAACATCCTCAGCAATCTTCTTATACTCCTTCATACGCTTGGTGTGAATGTTCAGGATCTGAACCCTGCCCTTCTCGTCGGGTAGTCCGATCTCCATCTGCACCTCGAGACGGCCGGGTCGCAGGAGCGCCTCGTCTATCATGTCGCGACGATTCGTCATACCGATGACTAAGATGTTATTGAGTTGGTCGACACCTGAATGAAAGGTGGTGTTTAGACTAGTTTTTTGGCAACGTCCTTTTTATTCAGTACTGGTGGAAAGGCTCCCATCCCAACGTAGGCGTTTAGAGATAAGTGAGTAGATCTAGCAAATAAACACGAGTTTTTTCATTGACAGAGTTCTCGTCGCCTGTTTATTTATTTATTAAAACTTTATGCACAAGTAAAAAACTGTACAATGCCGGACTTAATGCCTTGGGCATTTTCTACCAGTCTACCACACGTAGTTTATACGGCAGCGATCAAATATTAATAATTACTGTACCTCTTTTACTGATATGGAACTTACCGATTTATTGTATATTTCTTGATGGATTGGAATGCCATCTGCTACGTAGCCAATAGTACCAATGCTTACCATCAATCTTTGAGAGCAGCTGGTTCACAACAGTATCATGCACGCCAGTGTTGCCTCCCACAGATCCTCTCGATTTGCAAATAGCGTCGATCTCATCAAAGATGATAATGTGGAGACCACTGTTTGGTCCACACTGCAAGAGAAAAATATATAAGTACAGATGACCCATGAAAAGTATGCGCTTCGGTAATAATCAACTATTTTCGGAATAAGAATGGGCCATAAGCTGGGGCTCACTCTATAAGTCCGTCAACGAAGATACCGGCCCGCCCGAAAGTAGCTCGAAACTTCGGTTAACCCCACTCCCTATTAATTTCGTATTCCTGAGTTTTAGAAACACATATGGAGTAAGTCAAAGTCAAAGATTTATTTGCAGATAAGGGCAACTGTCAATCATGTCGTCATTAATTTTTAGTTCGGGTCCCGAACTAATCTCATGTCAGTACGTAGGTAATCTGGAGCAGGAAACGCTCGTAACTTCGGCCGAAACTACGGGTTTCGTGCGTGTAGAGAGTAGACCTTCTGTTACAACTATGTAAGTATTTGCCTTTTTTGCATTATTGCCATGGTTAAAATATGCGATACAACTTAAGCGATTCCAAAAAACCTTTAAAGTAGAAGTTGACGATCTGTAACTGGAGTAGGTTACCCATCAAAGAGAAAACGTGACAAAGTGGGGCAGTACAAAAGTTTGAAACTTGCGCCTCTGTGGAAGGCTACTAAACCAACTAACAGTTACTAAAACTAACCAAAACTAAACAAAAACTTGGATACAAACTGGATGTAAACAACACCAACTTGCAACTTGGATGTAAACTTGGATACATCATAATTTATGTATCATTCATACTGAAAGTTATAATTGGTCAAAAATATTTGACTGAACATTGGTCCAACTCTTACCCGCTTCTCTTCCTCTTCGGCATCAGCGAACAGCCGTCGAATGTTGGCCTCGCTCTCACCCACATATTTGTCCAAGATTTGTGGGCCGTTCACAATCTTGGGCTCACGTGCATTCAGCATGTTACCGATCTGACGAGCCATGAGAGTCTTACCGGTACCGGGAGGGCCGTACAGTAAGATACCCTTTACGTGCTTGCAGCCTAAAAGAATATGAGACGATAGTTTAATTTACTAATACATTGATGCTTATAAGCCTTTGTAGTGAATTACATCTCATTTTATAATAGCGTCTTTTATTTACGAAGTACTATAGAAAAAGACATAAATGTCATTTTGGCAATGCATTTTTTGTATCGCTGTATAAAATTATATGAAAGGAACAACATTTATCAACGCGTAATCAGCTTGATCAGATTTATATCCATGCAATAAAAGCAAATAGTCCGAAGCGGTGTCGAGTCGCGTCGCCCAAAACGAAGCGAGACAAATGACGTCCTTTACGTTTTTATTTAATGGAGATAAAGGACTTCAACCAAAATGGGCTAACCGTGAACAACCCTATTGGGAAAGAAGGAATTCATAAATAATTTAGTAATAATATTTACTGAACATTGGTCCCTATTCGGGAGTGTCAATATAAATAATATTAAAAACGAATAAAAAAGATTTTTAATTGATTTGTATTTGTATGGTGACAGTGGCGTTGAGTTAGGGTTGCCTAAAGAATAAAAACACAGAAAAAATAATATCGATATTTTTGATGTTTCGATTCGAGAGCTTCGAAAAATTCAAATGTTTTCCTGGAAGACCAAGCTTTGTTCTGGCCGTTGGAGGGTTCATCACCAGCATCACCATCATCATCTTAACCTTACATGAATAAAAAGATATACTTTACGTAGAACAACATTTTTTTTTTGAGATGGTAAAATCATCCATTTATTTCTCCCGCTCTAGGGTGGAGCGGATGGCGTGTCAGACTTTGACTGACTAACACTGTTCAAAGAGGAGACTTACACCCATGATTATAGCATGCCCACGTAGAACAAACGTTGAAAGTCGTTTAGCCATATCGGGGAAAAATAGTAAGAATCGTTCGTAATTGGTAATTCGTCTTCGTTCGTTTGGGTTTTGTTCGTCGTGGTAGCGGGTATTATTAACACGTGCTTTTCTTGAAGATCCTTATTGGAATGCGGCGTGGTCCATAACCAAAAGAATTACGCAAAACAAAACAGCACAACACGATGGAATCGATTTCAAATCGAGTGTTCGACTGACAGTGCAGAGAACTGGCAACACTGACCCAGACCCGATTGTCAAATTGTCAATGTCAAAATGTCATTCGCTTATCGCTTTGCGTTTGCGCTCTTTTTCGTATCGTATTATGAATATTATTTCGACTTTAGCTATTTTTGACGACTTGTGCTGTTCAAAATGGATTCTGATGATTTTCTAAACGACGACCCCGGCTCACTCTCGGACTCAGTACCCGCTTCAAACGTTAACCCTAGCATTTCTCCGAATAATGAACCCGCTTTACATGGACTTATTTATATTATTTGACCAATTTGATACAAAACTTCTTATATATATGTTTTCTTCCTACTGTAAGCCACTCAATAAAATCAATAATAGTGCAATATATTTATGTTCATGTTCAAGCCCAGTCGCCATACAAAGTGGTTGATGTCCTTTGGTCACTCTCTTGGGTATATCCCGGTTTAAAGTAGTATAGAATTGACCAAGCTATACCTCCTTAGGTACAGCTTGGTCTCTTGCACCCTATGCACCCTTGTGCATATTAATATATTTACCTAATTGTTCCACAACTTCAGGAGGGAACACTCGAGAAGCGAAAGCACGTCGGAAGATAGCGTTGAACTCTCTATCCAGGCCGCCGATACCCATCTTTCCGAAGTCCCAGTCTGGGTTAATGATAGACTGGCGTGGTTGTCTCCTGTGTCGGAAATATTATTAGAATCTTGACTGCCTCGTTGGTAATTTTGGTGTACAATAATGTAAAGCAGCTCGTTGGTCTGGGAGTCGTAAGCGCTCCTGCTGAGCATGAAGTCATGGCTTCGTTATCCATCAGATTTTTTTCAGTAGCAGCCTGGAGTTTAGGTAAGTGCCTGGTTGACGGCAATAAGCTACCTTTGTTTACAAGAGACTTAGTATATAACTGGCAAAATGGGATTGTGTACAAGAGGTTAATTAATTGCGTGTATCAATAATAGAACATAAAAATAACAATTACAAAAAAAAACTTGCACGAATACGAATCTAGAAGTTTTCATAAGTTGTGAAGACAAATTCAGAATCAGGTTTAACATTGTTTTGTTTCTGAATACGAGTACTGCTTACCCCTTAGCCTTGCCGATTAAGTTGAGGGAAGAGTTTTCAGCTTTATCGAACTGAATGTGGCCATCAGGAAGGAGACGGCCCATCCTGACGCGTCGCGGTACAGCGTTAGCGCCGGCCGCCAACGCTTGGACGTCCACAGCTATAATAAAATACACATAGCATGTAGATTATATTAGTCAATAATGAAGGATACTTTTGTTGGACAGATTTACTGTTTAGACACGAGCATTAATATACACTTAGTAAAATTCAAATGCAATTTTCTCGTGAAATTTCGATTCAATATTCGATTTCAGCTTTCGAGACAAGAGGCTTATTTCCAAAACAATATTTTCGTAGCAGCAGAATACATTTAGATACAAAATCATTTTTATAACTAGTTAGGTGTATTCATATTTCTCATGACTGTACTGTGTGGTGTGTTTATCGAGTCCGGCTTTTTGTACTATTTTGTTGTAACCATGTTATAGATGTTTCCTATTTTTTTTTCCGATATCCTGTTTCTGTAAGTAGGATTTATATTGCTTATCAGGGAAGGTTGTTTCATCACTTATTGTGTTATAGTTTCCTCAATTTTGTGTGTTTCCTACATTTTATTTCATAGGTATCCATGGCAGTGTTGCCACGAGTTCACAAAATTCGACTGACCTAAAATTTTCCAAACTAAATATCTTACCTTCTAAGTTCTTGACAACGAGAGACAAAACCTTCTTGTCTTGAAAAGAGAAAGCCAACTGCTGACCAACAGTGAAGATCTGGTTGGAGAACTGGATCAAGAAGTCACGAGCCATTTGCTCCGAGTCGTAGGGATCCATGGATGTACTGAAATAATTATCATAATCAGTATACATATAAAGCCCCATTCTCAGCGACAGGGAGTAGGCAGTTATCCACCACGCGGGCCCAGCGCTCGGTAGGTAATGTCACATGTCTTCAAATTTTCAGTCCTACGACTATGTTTTACGTTCTCTTACGATCTTTCCCTTAACCGTTTTGAGAGCAGTGGTGATGGCTTAATTAACTCTTAATCCACCACCCCTAACAACATCCCAAAGTCCCAGGGACTCACGACTCATATTTAGATGATATGATTATGGCCTAAAACTAAATAAAAACCGATAAATAAATAAGTAACCAAAATAATATTGGTACTGAGCCACCACTACTGTCAAATTATTAAATATACAAAAAGGTAGGTCCTTGTTTTTTTTTGATTTATCAAATTCTCTTACTCTAATTACACGTAATTAAATTACGTATACATTTTTGATTGCGTCATGAAATTATTAAAAGAATTGTTAAAATGACCAAATATTATTTTTATTTAAATTACAAAAATATCACGTTGTCTTGGGACTGAAATATGGATTATTCACACATATCCCCCGATCAATTGTGAGCGTGAGATCAAAGGAACTCGACGATCGCAAGTGAATCTCTCCTCATTCCACATATAAAACGTTATACCGTCGCAGAGTAAGCCTATCAGCTGTTTATCGGTTACATTTTAGCGAGTGAGAGTTGGATTTACATATCATAATTCCGCCACGCCGATTTTATCGGACTAGTGGACTAATCAAACATACGTAAGGCGTTGAGAGTCAACTGGCGTTAACGCCGTATGACGGCTTCGCACGGGTGCAATGTAGATACTAATGTTTTCTCTACTTTATTATGCATGTATTATAACATATTAACCTTCCTCTTGAGTTACTCTGTCTATTGATGGAAACCGCATTAAAATCCGTTACGGGGTTTACAAGATTTAAGCGTGCAGACGGCGGGAAGCGACTTAGTTTTATATTATGTAGAGATATTCCAACCATACGCACAAAACATTTGGAAACTTTTACTGTGCTATGCTGTGTTTCCATATAGTAGTGTTGGACTTTACAATTGTTGAGTGTATAATTATGGTCATCTTTCTACGTAAGCGTGCACGATCGTCGACCGCAAAGAAGTCTCCACTCCATCAAACATAGTTTACCGTAAAGAGAGATATAGTCGAACGCAGGTGTATCAATCTTTTAAAAAAATTAGGTTATGTTGTGTGTAAACGAGTCTTACAATAGAGAAGAAGTATCAGAAAGCGAGGGGGTGAGACGCCCTCAAAGTAGATAGACCGAAGATCTAAAAAGGTGGCTGGGACAGACTGGACGCGGGAGGCGGAGGACAGGGTGCTGTGGAGCTGCTTGGAAGGGGCCTATGTCCAGCAGTGGACGCAACTGGTTGAAGTCATTGATTGGTTGTCGGTTGATATTTTTAACCGACTTTTAAAAAAGGAGGTGTTTATGTATTCGACCTGCATTTTTTTTGTGTGTTGAATCCTAACGAGAACAAATGTAGCTAGTTTACAGTACACCTACTCATGTACACACTCATAATACATATGTACACTATGTGTTACAGATGACTCACATAATTGGATTGCGCCATAGATACTCACGTTTTCTTCAACATGAAGTCAGCCTCTAAGGTCACACTGCACAGGCATTCTGCGCTCTGGGGCTTGAATGGCTTTACATCAATTGGCTGCAATAAAAACCTAATTTAATTTCTGTCTTGTATAAAAGATGGTTTAATTTACGATAACACAATAATGAGTTGACTGTGTTACAAAATCAAGAGTATATATTATCTAGCACGTAGCAGTCATCATCAGTATTATCTAGCATAGTATAGAGCTAAAACATGTTTTTTGTAGACATTCATGATGACTTTTAATTATGATGCTTTTTTAAGCCTTCATAAACCAATGAAAAATAATTGTCCATGATATAATATTGATTGTAGTTATTCCTTTACAACGTACCTGACCAATGGAAAGAGTAGCCCATTTTCTCTGTGGGGCTGAGAATCCCACAGTGCCACGGTCCACACCACTGTAAAACTTTACACTGAACACAAAGTGCTGCGATGGCCCGGTAGATATTTCAACATGCCTGAAAACAATATTTAATTTATTTTCGATGTTTAATTGATTTTCTGGTCCTATGAATCTTCCGGTTTTTAGGACCAAAAATTTTAAATATTGAATAATTTCTAAACTTTTTTTTTTTAAACTGGCGTATTTTACCGATATTTTTATGACTCTAGTAATAGGGCTATTATTCGAGTCTAATTAATAAAGGCGAAATGTGGGTGTAGCTACCGAGGCACGCCTCTGCCCAACCCTTTGGGGATTACATGTGTGATGTAATGGTTTTTAAAATTGCAGGATAGATTAAGAAGAATACGAAATTAATAACAACTTAAATTAAATGTACTGTTTGCATGTGTTTTCATTGTATTTTAATAGGTATATTATATTCTGCAAACTTAATACTTTGAGACCAATGCGGCGATCATAAGTATATTACAATGGTTGTTGAAATTAAATCCGTGATTAGACCTGTCGTAGTATATGGATCGGAATGCTGGGCTGTGAAGAAGATGGATGAAAAAAGATTGCATGTAGCAGAGATGAGAATGGTAGATTATTATTACTCTCTTTATTTATTTATCATCTCATTTTTATACATTTTTAAATATTTCTTAATAAAAATGACATAAAAAAACATTTAAAAATATAAAAAAATAGTTGTCCGCCGGTATCGGGAGCAGGGTCCAAGCTACCGGTGGTTAGGGTTCCAGAGACAGGAACCTCCTCACAATGCGAGCCGTATCGAGGAGTACTGCCTTCTGAATCAGGCCCTTGATCCAACCGCCTAAAGAGAGCCTCGAAAGATGTTCGTCGAGGCTCTTGGCCATAAGGCCATTGGCCGTCACGACAATCGGCACAATGATAGCCGAGCTCACATTCCACATATCGACAACCTCGTGTGCCAAGTCAAGATATTTTAATTGTTTCTCTTTCTCAGCTTTCACGAGGTTCTCGTCATGCGGAATGGTAACATCGACTATCATTACGCGGCGCGCTAATCGGTCTATCACCACAATGTCAGGTTTATTGGCGACAATAGTCCTGTCGGTAATGATAGACTGATCCCAGTACAACGTGACATGGTCTTTCTCGAGAACTGGGTCGGGCACATACTTGTAGTACGGTACCTCAGATTCCACAAGTTTATATTTCAAGGCGAGTTGCTGGTGAATAATCTTGGCCACTTGGTTGTGTCTGTGTAAGTACTCGCCGTTAGCCAGACGAGAACATCCAGAAATTATATGTCTGATGGATTCACCCGGACGGTGACATGCCCGACACACGTCAACCGTCCCGTCCTTCATAATATATTTCCGGTAGTTGTTCGTCAACATAACTTCGTCCATAATCGCACAAACAAAACCTTCAGTTTCCCCAAAAAGGTCACCGAAACGTAGCCAGGATACGGACGCTAGAAAATCTACATCGGGCCCATGAAGAGCCCGGTAGAAGCGCCCGTGAAGCTCCTTGCCTTGCCATACTTCCTTGCGGTCATCGGTAGTAAGTACTACAGGTTTGCGCCAATTCTCTTTAGCCATGGACAGTGGGGTAAGTCCCTTGTCCACTGCAACCACATCTCGGTGCATACCCACCTCGGCTTTTAAAAAATATTCCCTGAGACTGCACACCTCGCGATTGTGGAGGGTCTTTGCGTTTAAAAAGCCTCGACCCCCGCACTTCCGCGGGATGTACAGTCTCATCACCGATGATCGTGGGTGATGCATCCGGTTTGCGGTCAGCAGTGTACGGACTCTCCTATCCAGAACGTCGAGTTCGGTCTGAGTCCATTTGAGTATGCCGAAAGAGTACATTAAAACCGGCATGACCCAACCGTTGAAGGCGCGCACCTTGTTCCCGCCTGAAAGAAGGCTATTTAATACTTTCTTCAGGCGACCGAAGAAGCGCTCCCTCAACGATTGCTTCATGTCAGTTACGTTAATGCCCAACGCTTCCGACATACCCAAATACTTATAGCTTTCGGATGAAGAAAGGGATCTTAGGTGTATGGAATCCGAGAGCTGAATTCCCTCGGATTCCATAATCTCCCCTCGCTTTACATACATGACTGCACATTTGTCCACACCAAATTCCATCCTGATGGCGTTACTAAAAGTTTCAGTTACTTTCAGTAGCTCCATTAGTTGCAATTTGTTGGGGGCAAAGAGTTTCAGATCATCCATGTAAAGAAGGTGAGATATGACCTGACTACCTCTCCTCAACCGGTAGCCTAGACCTGAATCCTCCAGCAATGTGCTTAGAGGATTCAGGGCTAGACAGAACCAAAGTGGGCTCAGACTGTCGCCCTGGAATATTCCCCGTTTAATCCATACAGGCTCATCATTCCCCTGAATTTGTCGACATCCTGGATATCGAAGGACCGTCCTCCATTGCCCCATACAGGACTACATTATTATTACTATTATTACTTATTGACTATTAGAGGAAGTTTAAAAGTTGCGCGAGTTATGGAAAAGTTAAAAAGGAATCAACTGTCTTGGTACGGGCATGTGATGCTGATGAGGAGTTTCGATTCGCATGTGACTAACAGAGTGATGAATATAAATATTGATGGATGGTGAGGGAGAGGAAGAGCATAGAAAAGATAGATGGATTGTGTGAGGAATGATATGAAGGGAAAAGGAGTAAATGATAGCATGAAGGTTTTTTTGGGTAATATTTTATTGTCTACCAGCACAATACACTTTTTCCGTGTTTGTGTGTGATCGAGGCCGCGCCCAATTCGATGACGTCGGTGAATGTCATGATGCCTACGATAATGTTTCAACAAACCATACTGCCACTGTCTGGCAACGTCGCATCCAAAATAGGACGAAGGTTGCCACACTTTACATGCCACAGGGAAATGAGGTAACCAGATAATAACGGATAATGTAAAATATATATTTCTTAATTAATCCTATTTTCTTCATTAAAATTCTCAATAATTTGAAAATCTCAGGATTCCATGGACAATGTAATATGTTTGAGGTCATAAACCTGAAACAGTAATGTACAAAAAGTCATGATTAAGACATTTTGTACATGAAAATTACATAAGACAGTCCCCAAAATGCCCACCCTTCGCCACTTTCTAGTGTTTCAGAACAAACTTCCCAGTAAAACCTATGCAGATCAGTTCTTATTAGTACAAATGTATATTAAATCAAAATGACTGATTTATTACCCTAATTAATATAATTGATGTAGTTCGAAAATGGGAGAGAAGTGAATCAGCCACTTATCGCAACACCTGAGTAATTTCTCATATATATACCTACCTTAGACCAAAATCTATAAACTAAGTGTCTTGTGTATGCCTGTCACTATTCTACAGCTATTACACTCCAAGTGCAAGAAGAGATGTTTAGGTTGTAGCACAATCTCCGTAACATGTATAGATCTTGGCCTTAGAGACAGCCTCCCACCAATATATTTTAAATGATGATGATGATGAGTTATAATAACTTACTTGACATCACTGTTGAAGTCATCCGGGTTGATGAGTGCACAGTTTGTGATGGCGAGCTCGTCCGAAGGACATTTGGCTGCCTTCATCCGCTGCGAAGAATAAAACAAACCATTAAAAAGTTTGTTCATAAAAAATGAGTTTCCTGACATGATAAGGCTGTTTGTAGTTCCTATGCTTTGTGATAACGATTTAACATGAATTTTAATTGCAAAATTATGGCCATTAAGATAAATTTTAATTGGTGTACTACTTTTACTATGGCATAATTAATAAATGCAGTTAATATGTTCTGTATACTAAGTTATTCAATAAAACTAAAAAATATTCGAGTTTGCACTAGGAGACAGAATGGTTTGTGATGATGACAGACCCAACTTGTTCTAGTTTTCAGTTCTAATTAGCAAAAATCAACCTTATGCAGGTGTTTCATATGGATAAATTAATATTTGATATTACTCAGTTACCAAAATTTATTAAAAGAAAAGTCGTAATTACAGTAATACCTTCATAAAGGATGCTGGGGACAGTGTCAGTAACAGTGTGTGTGAATATGAAACTTACCAGTGAAGACATTTTGATGTGGATTCCTTTATTTTTTAGAGTACTATTTTGAGTTGTTCTTGGATTTTGACAAATGATTCACGTAGACTGATTTGACATCAGCCTGCTGAGCCGTCACCACTAAACAACGAATGACTGCATTGAATTTATTTTGCCTGAAAAACCATTGGTCCAGCGATCAATACTCGGCACTTGGTTCCACAGACTAAATAGTACTCACAGATAACTATTTAACATAGTACTCATTTTCTTCGATCGATGGACTATATGTAAGTATTCTACTCTTTGGATGGCACAGAGTTGCCATCATAAATACTAATTAAGGATGCGATAACTTGTGCATTTTTCGATTTTATCATTATTCAATACCAAAATGACTTTCTGGCATGGCTGATGATGATGATAAAGGGTCTTGTAAACAATTCAGTAATTCAACGTAATATTCGAATCTATGCTTAGAAAAACTACGTTTTCCTTTATACCGAGATTACCGGTTATTCAACTACCGTTAATTTCACTTCACTCAAAATTACAAATGGCCGAAAAAATTGGATCGGTGTCGAAGAAGGAATGTTATTTTTTCGTTAGGTGTAGCGTTCTGAAAAATATAAAAGTGACTTGTAAAATTATTACACAAGAACAGTAACGTTTTAATGATGTGATGTTAATAATGATGTATGATACTTAGTACACAGTACGGAGGAAAGAGCTAATTTTCTACTAACATAACCTTAGTTAATTTATTAAAATGGAGCTTCCGCAGCCGCCACAAGGTGCGTCTTAATTTAATCAGATAAATGTATTTTATTTGGACACGTATTTTGAATGCTTCAGTAGCTAAAAAAAAGTTATATTTCTAGATCAAGACCTGCGCAACATAATAGACAAACTCGCCCAATTTGTCGCTCGAAATGGACCTGAATTTGAAAAAATGACGAAGAACAAGCAAAAAAGCAATCCAAAATTCAGTTTCCTTTATGGCGGGGACTACTTCAACTACTACCAGTACAAAGTGACAACGGAGCAAGCAAGTAAGCATAATGAAATGACGATGGAAGAGTTTTGAATATTCCAATGATCGCTGATTGAGTGTTGTTATAACCGATTAAGTGAACCTCCGCTGTTTATAGTTCTAAAGCAATCGTCCGGTGGCCAGCCGGCTCCTGCTCCCGCCGGGGCTTATATGGCTCAGAACAGGCAATATGTAATGCCCCAACAGGCCGGAGCGACTCCCGCTCAGCTGGGCCTAGCGGCGTCGATGGCGGTGGCACCCGCGCTGCAGCAGTGGCTCGCGGCGAACTCGGCGCCGCCCGGCACCCCGCAGCACGCCCACCATGACCTCGACAACATCTCCGCACAGATCAACATGCTCAAAGAGCAAATTACTCAATCTGAGAATAATCTTAATGCTCAACACACAGTAAGTTCCTACTTGTTTGGTTTTTTGTTTGTTTTGATTATTAAAATTCATTCATTTTCCAAAATACTGATGATTAGTAATAGTAGTTACTGATTCGTGAACTAGACAATCATTGAGGTAATTCAAGTTAGATTCAAAAGCATGTTTAAAAGATTGGCACTGACCAATCTTTTTTTGTTGTTGTATTAGATTCTGTGTGACTTGCTGGTTTACAAATTCAATATTTATTATTATTTGCAGGCTGTAATATTCTTTAGGGTGGTTCTACAAACTATGTGTACTTTATTTTGCTGTTCTTTTCATATTTAATTCTACATAATTGTTCTATGTTGTCTCATATTTAGCACAACTTAATGTTTTGTATTAATTAAATTCTGTTCTATTTTCATAAAAATGCAGTTTTATTTATGTAACAATCAATACAAATGCTGAATAAATGTTTTAGGTGTTGATTCAACAACAGCAAGCTAAAATCAACGAGTTGGTGAGCAAGGCACAAGTTGAGAAGATCCAGATGATGGCAGAAGACAACCATATCAGCCTCAGTGAACTGGACAGCATACTGCAGCCAATCATTGACACATGCACCAAAGACAGCATATCATCAGGTGACTATCTTCAAAATTGCACATTAACATTTTGATGGCTTAGTAAGAATTTCCATTCAGTGTCTCCACAAATCAAGTAAATAAAACATGTAAAGCCACACCCAAAGTTTTTATCAAACTTGACAAATAACTAGGCCTTAATTGACCTCATAACACCAATCTAATAAAGTAAAGACACCTGAATACATTTTAAAATACAAAACCTAAATTTTTTTAGTGGTTCAATAAAACTGCTAATAAAAAAAAATGTTTTTACTAATTATTCTGCCTGTCAATTCCCTATAGGCAAAGGCTGGATATTACAGCATGCCACATCACACGATGCGGGTAAAGTGATATCGCAACACCTGCTACGAAAAGTGACACAGTCCGGCGCAGCATTCACACAGAAACTCCACATCATTTACCTGGTCAATGATGTCCTCCACCATTGGTTAGTACCAAACAACAGAATAATTTACATCTAAGCTCATTTGTTCATGTTCAGGGATCTCGTATTTTTTGATAACCTAACTTAGTTGTTTTGCTTTCAAGTCTTTTATTAATTTGTGGTTCTTATTGGTTTCTTGGCAATATAATAACGGTATTCTTTTGTTGTTATTGTACCTGAATTGTATTTTGTTTAGAAATGATCACTTTGTATGGGGTCTATAAGTTTCAATTCTCATCTATTTATTGTAAAAGTATGCATAACAAGCAGGTATTTAATTCTAATTCATTACTTATTTAAAAGAAGAATAATGCGACGGCGATACGTAAACCATATTTTACTTATTTTTAAAGCATTTTTTTAAATCCCCTTTAAGATTGTGTACCTCCCTTTACGTGTCATTATCAAATCGGTGTCTATGATGCTATTATTCCTAATTACAGTGCACGCAAAAACGCAGAAGATCTCAAGAAAAATTTGGAAAATGTGGTGGTTCCAATGTTTTGCAATGCCAGTATAGGTAACATATTTATAATAATGCCCTCAAGATGTAGGTCTCTCTTGTTCGATTGTGCATTCTCATCTTCAAGTTAAAGCATTTTTAGTACATCATCGCCTGTGGTTTGTGCCAGTCAGGTAACTTGCTTAGTGTCAGCCTCGGCTCGTATGACAACTTTTTAATCATTTTGCTGTTTCAGCTGTCACTGAAGAGCAGGAAGCTAAACTTAACAAATTGCTTCGACTGTGGGAATCCAAGTCGAACTATTTCGAGACTGCTGTCATTGAAAAAATGAAGAGTCCCACCAGCTCCTACCAGGAGTACCAGAACAATCTGATCTCACAACACTCAAATGCTATTGCCCATCTTACACAACAAACTAAATCTACCTTCGAAAAGTAAGTGCTATAGTTATGTAAACGCAGGGGAAGTAGTCCTAAACAAATTTCATCTAAATTACGCCCTAAAGACTCACACGAGAAGGCTCGCCGGGAAATTGCGCGAGAACCGAGAAGGTATCTACACTCATGCGACCTTCTCCCGAGACCCATAGAAACCCTTTGAAGCGGGCAAAAAGACCGACACCGATCGGAGAACAGGCGAGAACGAGATGGCGAGAAACCAATCACATTCACGCTTCTCGGGTGTTCTCGGGGGTACTCGGCATGAGTCTGTAGGGCCCTTTAAAATATTATATGAAGATTTTTACGGTATCCTCATTTTCCAGCTATCAAACTCAACACCAAGCTTTTGTCGCGCACACAATGCAGCAGATACAGCAATTGGAAATGCAGAAACACGCCATTGAACTACAGAACACCCACGATCAGAGTAAAGACAGTGTACAGCAGAACAACATGCAAAACAATTTTCAAAATAACAATTTCAATGACCAAGGCTTCCCACCAATGGGTGGCTATGAACCGAATTTCAATTCAAACAACCAATACGGTAGCGAAAGTGGCGACAACTATGCCTCTAACAATAGCCTAAGCGGAAACGAAAACAGTTACGACAGTCAGACATTTGACCAAATAACTAGTCAGAAGATGAAAAATGAGATAACTGAAGAGCCAGATTTGTCAATACTTCCAAATATCAACTTCTCCCAACCACCTCCCGGCTTCGTTCCCAGCAATGACAACTCAGCACTGTTAGCATTCCAAAATGGTCTACCAGATCTTAGTAAGCCCCCACCTGGATTCCCCCCATTCCCTGATATAAACAATGAAGATCTAATGCCTTCTGTACCCTATTTCGAGCTACCGGCTGGTTTGATGGTCCCACTCATTATGGTATGTAAATTTAATTATTTTCTTTGCGAATGAGGAGTAACAAACAAATGGAGTGATAACATACAAATAGCTACAGGTGTGTGCGTTGATATCTGCATAATAATTGTTTGCATTTTCCCCTGCTTTTCTGTCAACATAAACCAGTTTAAGATCAAGGAGAAAGATTATTAGCACTCCTTTTGTTAACAACTCCATTTCCTTCTGTAGCTGTTTTATAATACTCTTCTCTGATGAAATATGTTTATTTTAGTTGGAAGACGATAGATATCGGCCATTGGATCCGGCGAAGATTCGCCTTCCCCCTCCCGCCCCGCCTAATGATAGATTACTGGCAGCTGTCGACGCGTTCTATGCTTCACCTAATCACGAACGGCCTAGAGACAAGTCAGTACATTTTTTCAGTTTGACAACCTTCATTACAATCAAAAACAAAAATCCGAAGATTGAAATTGTTAGATTTCACCAAACATACTTAGACATCGCCCCTACTATAATAAGATTGAAAATGCCCACATTAACGAGAGTGAACTCGCACATCCTGAATGGAATGTTTTATACGATTTTCAGTATGAGTGAATGAGACATATTGGAGTGATTCTAATGCCAATGTGATACGGTAGGGTGAATCAAGAGGTTTAATTCTTATGGACCAATATTAAATTTTATGCATTGCTTGGACGAATTTTGCAATTTATGTAACAGACTGAAAACTCATATAATCTATTTTTCATATTCATGCATTATTCAATAAGATTTCTTCTCTTTTCTGCAGTGAGGGCTGGGAGAAATTGGGTCTGTATGAGTACTATAAAGCTAAGAATGCTGCTAGGAAAATGAAGGAAGAAGCAGTGGCACAAGGCTTCCGGGAGAAGTCGAGATCACCTAGTCCTATACCAAAAGACTTGCAGAAACAACCTACCCCACCCGGCAGAAGATATAGGTATGATTTGATTTCATCGCTGTCAGAACCAAAGTTGTATGGAAATTGGGTCGTAGTTTTCCGCGACGCCGGGCATTTTTATGAACTTTCTTTTGTCTTGCTCTCAAATACGGTGAGGAAGGTAAGAAGTAAATATGAGCACTCAATTTATTCAGTGCTCTATGTCTCTTTCTTGCTCGTATTTTATACAGTATTCAATATTACTGTCGTTCACTTATGTATGTTTCATTCAGTACCTTACACAATAAAATTAATATTCTTTATTGTGTACTCAGATCAAAAAGTAAAACACCAGAGAAACCTTCGCCTACAAAATCAAAGTCAAGATCACCATCTCCGAGAAGAAAGCCAACCTCATCCTCATCAACTTCGTGGAGAAGAGAGAGGGACAGAGAAAATCGAGAAAGTAAGTTTTATGTTCGTTTAGTTTTTTTTTTTTTTTGAGGTGCAAAAACATGAGACTATGTATGTATGTAAAATAGATAGTATGCGACCAGCGCAGGACCGGTGTTGGGGCGACCAATGTCTAGAGCAGCTGTGAATGTCTGTAGGCAATAATATCAAATCAATACTAGTAAAATGGGCCAAATATGTGTGTGAGCATACAGGCGCGTTACTTTGTGTAACATGTTTGTGTACAGACTGATTATGTTTATGATGCATTAAAGAAGAAAAATAAATTCATGCTGTCTACAGCATGCATGCCTGATGTACAATAGTACTGTTGTTCAGTATTTTGGTGTACAATAAAGTATATTGTACACCAAAATACTGAATATATTCTATATTACTGAATATATTCTATATATATTCTATAGTTAGTACCACTATGAGAGAACAATGCCCAATATCACCAGTATGTCATTGAAAACCGTTATCAGAAAATATGTTGGATCTTGGCATGTTGTGTAACTGATACATGTAACGAATATATTCAATAAAATTAAATAGACGATAACTAACCTGCCCTACTGAGCGAGAAAAATGTCTGCGTTCATATATTATATTTTTTTAGAAGCTTTGTAGACTTCAAAACTGAATGTTTAGCAGAATTCAGTGCCAAAGCTACGCTCAAGGTGTTTTAATTTGTGACTTCCTCTATCACTGCCAAAAATAAAATGAATCGTCAGTTTTTCATTGGAGATAAAGGATAATGACTCACTTTCCTTTGTCTCCAATGAAAAACTGTGAGCGATAACGTCGATCTCTGCCTCCATACTGTGAGCAATAGTGATAAATCTGTTACCACAACCGAAAATTAATAAAACAGAAAACATGTGGAGCCATGTGTCATCTCTCATTTAATTTTGTAGATCTTTAATAGCCATTACGGATAAAGTTAAAAGCCCTAAAAGTCTGTCCGCCAGTACACCTCGTCCTAGGAAGGAGTACTATCCAGTTACTAGGTTGTCAAGGGCAAAGAGGGGGCTCTCAATGTTAGTACTGGTGGTTTAGTCTAAGAATGACTGATTCGCGAAATGACTACATGGTCTATAATTGACCAATTCTTGAAATGTACAATTCTTTAAATGACTGATTCTACAAATGACTGATTCTATAAAAGACCGATTCTTTTAAAGACCGATTCTATAAATGACCGATTCTTCAAATGACTGATTTTTCAATTCTATGAATGTGTGTGAATATCGTAAATAAAATGCAAAATTTATACAAAAGTTGAAGCAAGAAACCAAACACTGTGATATAAGGTTAAGGGATACTCTTTTCCAGGTTTCACGAAAAAATCGCCGAAACCGTTATATTTTATTTGATAATAAGTACAAAAAAGTATTTAAAAAAATTAAAAATGGAGAAACATCAGTAATCTTTTTTTTTAAAAATGATTTATATTCAACTACATATTCCTAAGTGATTTATTTCTTATTTTTTATAATTGTTGATTTTTTGATAATTGATTTTATGACTTTTTGATAACTGTTGATTTTTTTTAAAATAAAAAGAATAAATGTTTACTTTTGGGCTACAAAATGTAGTACGTGACATTATAATCACATATTCCTCAGTGATTTTGTTTCTTAGTTTTTGATAATGATAGTCTTTTTTTTTTAAATATTTATATTCAACTTCATATTCCTAAGTGATTTATTTCTTAATTTTTATAATTGTTGATTTTTTGATAATTGTTTTCATGACTTTTTGATAACTGTTGATTTTTTGAAAAGAAACCGAATAAATGTTTACTTTTGCGCTACAAAATGTAGTACGTGGCATTATACAAGTTATTTTTTGAAACTAGTTGAAATATATGATTTGCAAACCCTTACATAGCATTTTATTTACGATATTCACACACATTCATAGAATTGAAAAATCAGTCATTTGAAGAATCGGTCATTTATAGAATCGGTCTTTAAAAGAATCGGTCTTTTATAGAATCAGTCATTTGTAGCATCAGTCTTTTAAAGAATTGTACATTTCAAGAATTGGTCAATTATAGACCATGTAGTCATTTCGCGAATCAGTCATTCTTAGACTAAACCGTACTGGTATTGCATTGGAAGCCATCTCCAAGATAATCGGCTAAGACTAACGAACGATGATGATAAAGTAAAAAAGCAGTACTAAAATGTAAATGGTATAATAACAGGTCGGCGGCGATCCCGATCAAGGTCGAGGTCGCGATCACGAAGTAGATCAAGGGAACGGGACAGGCACCGGGAGTCGCCGAGGTCACGGCGCGTTGAACGTTCTAAATCGCCTACACCTCCTAGTTTCCTGTGAGTATGATGATGATCTATCTACATGTTCAATTGTTTTTCAGATGAGAAGTTTTTGAGATAACAATGCGCACGATTCCGATATAAAAAAAAATTAGCTTGAAACACAAAATTCCTATTGAAAATGTGTAAAATTTTAAATGCATGATGCAGAGCAATCACACTGGCGCCCAACAGGACCGATTTTAAAGGCAAGACGACTCCTAAAATAAAATTTTGGAAACCTCTTCAAGTGCTATTTATTAAATTATTAAAATTATTCAAACCCTATTAGATAAATTAAAAAAAAAATCGTGTGGTGCCGTGGAATTAGTCTAATGATCCAGCCGAAACGTGGCCATGGGAACTCTCTCACCTTAAAACCTACCTGTTTTTGGTCTTGTTGGATTTGCCTGAGAAGTCTGCCTTAAATAAAACATTTCTTAAAAGTACTGTCCCATTTAATTAAAATCCCAGTGGTGGAGCATACCCGAGCACGTCTACGTCAGGTCTGGACGCTAGCAACAAAGGTCACCAGCTGTTACAGAAGATGGGCTGGAGCGCCGGCGGCCTGGGCGCGTCGGGACAGGGCATCGCCGAACCAATCAGCGGCGGCATTGTTAGAGATAGACAAGATCAGTATAAAGGTATATTCAATTTTTGGACAAAAATACTTAGTTAATACTGCTAAATACCAAAAACCTAAATATCTTTTCGAAAAGTGTAATACGAAACGAACAATAATTTAAGTTTCCGTAGTTGATTGGGCTTATTCCTCGTCATGCCACCAACTTGTTCCATCAGGGGCACGAGAAGGAATTGTCCTCGTCGTACCACTGAATGATTGTTGCTCCTCTACTAGTAATTAAAAAAAATCCAAAGACAAATTTTCTTTCAAATACCTAATAGCATAAAAAACAACAAAATCATAACTTCTACATAAACAAAATCATAACTTCTATCTTGTAAAGTTATATTAATTTTTCCAAAATATGAGCTGCGGCATCATTTAGCAATGCATTGTTAAATGGTGCCGCCTGTTCGAATGAAAAAAAAATGCAGTTTGGACTAAATATTTCTACTAGCAGACAAACGCAAATGGATTTGGTAAACCACATAATTAGTATCGGTAATTTTTTTATGCTATTATGTACATTGAAATAAAATTTGTCTTAACATGTTTTTGATTACTAGTTGAGCAACAATCATTCAGTGGTACGACGAAGAATAGGGGGTTGATTGGTTTCGGTTTTGTTATTCTGAAGCCCTCTCGTCATATATTCGAGTTTGGTAAAGGCAAAAGCAAAGATTATGATTTTAGCATGTACTTAACATTATTGGGTTCCACTAAAGCTCCTAAACTACTGAGCAGATTTTATTGAATGAAGTGTACATGTATTAAATGTAGTGTAGGGACAGATTTTGATAATCCTTATTTCTTTTGTTGTCCACAGGTGTAGGCGTAAACCTCAATGATCCCTATGAGAACTTCAGAAAGAACAAAGGTGCAGCATTTATTACGAGAATGAAGGAGAGAGCATTAGAGCGTTCATCGTGATCGCTGCTCTAACTCATAATATGAATTGTTGTAAATGTGTATGTACGTTGCGATAGTATGGATGGGATATGATTTATTTTATCTAAATCATCTTAAATAAAGTTATATGAATTTTCAAATATGCTTTTATTTTTATATCAGCTGCAACAAATACACGATCTTTATGCTCACGTCCTGGCTGCAAACACAAGCCCGCACTGGACCTGGTGAATTATAGCCCCTTGATACACAAAACAAAGGCCTTGATTGGTAGGCTTTAAATATTAACAATCAGCGAATTATGTCTAATGGGCCTCTACAAGTTCTGTGACCCCAAAGTCCCGAGAAATGTCAGACGTAAAACTTATTTATTTCCTTCCGACCCAATTTCGATCTCGACGGCCAATCTCAACGAAGAATGTACGTAGAAGACAATATAGTGCTCAAGTGTATACGTAGACACATGTACACTCCCTCTTTGCCCTCACTCTCATCGTCTGACGAATGGAGAGAGATCAAGTGCAGGACTAACGCCTTCACGCGCTTTCCATGACATGGGTGTCGCACCACCAAGTTCCAAACATTGGGCTGCTACTGCGAAATTCTTAGTTGAAAAATTCAATTCAAAACCAGTTTTTTTTAATCGAACTCGAAGTAGTTGTGGTTGCCACCACAACCTCAACAGGGCACCAAATATTTAGTAGTTTAAAGAAAGTGTAAACATTGATAAAGTTTTATTAAAGCTTATTATTTAGTAATTTTAGAAATGCAGTGAGTAGATTAATAAAAACTCAAATAATATTATATTACAGTTCAAAATCATCTTCATAGTTATCTTTGAATTCTGCTAGCTTATCTAAAGTTTCAGTGTACTCTGAAGCTTCAAAGCCTTCTTGGTTAAACTTGTGCAGTTTGGCAAATTTAACCCTACTTGTTTCTCTGTGCAGTTTTTCAATCATATCTGACATGAAATTACCATTGTGGAATCCTGCAACAACAGCACAACTTTCAACCTTCTCTTGGTTAGCGTCACTTCTTACAAACCCATATTTATTAAGTTTATTTGAGAAAAATCTTGGGTAAGGAGTTTTAACTTCAAGAGGCTTTTCACATATTGTTACGTTTGTTGCCGAAAGGAAGTTGTTTGCTTGGAAATATAATTCAAACATCTCCTTCACATTACTACACCGGTATGCTGGTATATTCATTTGTTCTTTGGCATCTTTCAGAGGTGCTTTTAAGTAGCTTTCAGGAACTCCTCTCACTGTGATCAATTGGAATAGTTTGTCTGAAGCAATTTTACAACTAGGTGTTATACTTGTGTAAATAGGTTTTGTTGTAGTATTCAAGTAATCTATCAAATATTGCGATTCATTTAATGGTAATGGCATTCCTAAAGAGGCTGATGCCATTTTTCTGCCATAACCTGTGAGATCAGCACAAATATCTGATAGTGTGAAAATGTTGCTTTTGTGTCTGTACTTCTGACTCAATGTGTCCATTGCTGATGCTAATAAAGCTGAACTATGATAGTATAGTTCAGGATTGTAATTAATGTAATCAAATTTTCTAGGGCTCCCTGGTTTCCTCCACCCTTTATCTCCAGTGCATATGGGTACAAACAATGTTGCATGCTCTGACAGCTCTTGAATAGAAATTGCTGTGTTCACAAGCCTTGTGGAATCTTTAACATTGGCCTTATCTCTTTCTTCTTGGGTCGTAGGACTGTTATCATTAAAATGTGAAGGTATAATTGGGTATGCAAGAATTGTTTTGGTATATTCGTCTGCCAGATGCTCTATACAACTAAGAGCAAGTCCTGCAAACCCATCCACACAGTCAAAGTTGACTTGAAAACCTTGCATGCTGTCGCATTCTTCTACATATCTTCGGATGTTGTCTGTAAATGCTTTGCCAAAACCAAGCTTCCACAATGATTTGCCGGTATGATAAATATCCATACATTCCTGAAAATAAAAGAAATATGACTAAACTATTGACAAAATGTTTTCAGCTCAATTATATTTTTATTTTAACTATAAGGACAAAACTTACTGTATCCTCTCCATGAACATATTCTTTTACAATATTAATTGTTCTCTCATGAAGCCTGGGGTATAAGTAATCAGTCCATGTTTTAACATCTTTTTCAAAGTTGTATTCTTTTATGGGAACACTTGGTCCCTCACTTTCGATATCTGCCAAGTACTCATTTTTCGGTGGAGCTGGTTCTTCGATTTTTTCAACAGCATCCCAAGTTATTGTATTCTCTTCGCTTCCACTAGACAATCCACCACTTTCAGGCAAAGTTTTCAGGGAACCTTTAAGGTCAGCCAAAAGGAGTCGTGGTGTGTATGTCACTTCACGCTTCGCGGTTTGGCCTTCACGATATAAAATATCGTGGTTAACTTCTGTTTGCACTGTTCCTGTATAATCAAAACTAAGTTCTTGTAAGTTCCAAAAGTGTGCACCAACATAGTTAGCATAATGACCAAATTGTAAAGTGAGTATTTCACGGGTAGACATGATAGAATCGCATAAACTAAACCTAGCTTTAACAAGAATATAATATAGTTTCGTAGTTAAAGGAATAAAGTTCAAACAAACGCAGTATTCACTATTCGGACAATATTGAATATTGTATACACAGAGCACAGACTATACCAAGACAGGTGGTTGGTAGCTTAGCTATTCACAAACAATCTAATCGAAACCGAATCAATCATAGACACTTGTTCAATTATCTAAATTTCTAATCGAATGACTGGTAAAACGCTATTCACAGATCCGATCGTCGATCGGCATACTAGAAAATTAACATTTGTGGTAGAAAATTTTATGTGGGATATTAATTATCTTTAATGAGTATTTCTATAAGTTTTACTGCAGATTATACTGAATATCCGTCGAGTAACTATAAATATATTTAAAACAACAACAATTGATAGATTTTTTTTTTTTTTTGAAATTGATAGATTTGTTGACTAATAAATGTTATTATTCAATTTGCGAATTTTTAAATGATAAATACTTAAATTAATCCTGACAATTCTGTACCTATTCCTAACAATTAATTCAATCATGACATACTAAATTAAACACTAATTAACCTAACTAAAATGCTATTGACTTGAAAAATAATGTTATTGCTATCGACTGGATTTCTTTCTAATAATTTCACTAATATAATATATTTATAAATTTAGTTAATCATTTATTTTGACATTGTGCTTGTATTATGCTTGTGTTATGTCCGTTTTAATTGAATTTAATTTCTTTTATGAAACTGTTTTGCATGCCTTAGTTAAGGTAGAAAGTTTAAGGCTCACTTTTATGTTAAATAACATCCATTTCTTGTACCAACTTTCTGTGCAAATAAATGACTATTCTATTCTATTCTATTCTTAACCATGATATTATTATTAAATGGATCCGCAACAACTCTTGTTTGGTATTAGTGCAAGATGGCGTCATAGTTCCGAGTATGGCCACGCGCTATATTATCCACGGAGTAGTATTCGTTGAAGAGAATTTCACCTATGGCAGAGCCCGGTACACCAACTACCCAAATAATTTAAATCAAAGACTTTTACTAATGTGAGGGTTACATACACCACGATAAATCGTGTAAATATTTATGTAGCGGTCAAAACAATAGTTAAACTTTACATGCAATACGTATATGTACGTACTTCAGACAAAGCCTAATTTAGTTAACAGCACTTTTTTTTTTTTGGTTCGACTGCACTTCCGACAGCAAATAGCTGTCGGCAGGATTGATGTCTTCATATCGAATCACAATTGAATCGAATACTCGATTTCGGTTTTGTGAAAAGCGATTAGAGGACTTTTTCGATAGGACTGTCGATCGATTGGATATGACAGTTAATCGAGTGACCAGTTAATAATAATGTACTCTGTGATCGAGTGGTTGTGAATAGCTATGCAGGTCTCGTGCATGGACGTAATATTCTAAGGACGTAATATTACTTATCCTGTGTACTTTACAGACTAAGTAGAAATAATCTGACGAAGGTTAGCTTATATTATTCTTGAGTACACATCATAAAACCCAAGTAATAGTATCGAGTATTATTAAAATTAAGCAACCATTCCTTGATTACTTAATTTAATGATAAGCACACATGTTCATAATTAATTGGTGCAACATATTAAATAAAATTTAAAAATGAAGTGTAAATAAAGTACATAAGGTTATGAGGAAGAAAATAAAATAATTAAAATCTTAAAGGTCGTTTTATTTTTACATTTCTTTCGATAATTCAAATAATAATAAAACGAAGCCTACAATATTTTCGTCGGCAGATCATTAACCTATAAGTATTGACGTGGTTTAGCCAGGCATGAGCCAGGCCATAGATGGTGACGTGACGTATCTCAGACGGCTATAGAAATAATTAATAAATAGTATGATTATGTAGTTATAACCACATAATTTAGTTAAAATGTGTTCCATCTATTATTTATTTACTAAGAATGTATAAAAAAAAAATACATAAAAAAATCAACATTTATTTAGTACTTAATTATTATGCATCATGTACCTATTTCGCAAATTCGCGCTCTTACGTTATAATCTAATCTGGCTATACTAATCTATTGAATATTTTTGGCGAATTTGTTCTATTAAAATATCAGAAATTCCTATAATATTACTTATGTTATTATCAATTAACACATCAATCGTAAATATTTTAGAATAAATCACTTATTTTCTACGCATTCGTACTTTTTTATTGGTCTGAGTTCGATGCATACCATTTTCGAACATCCGAGACAGATAGGCTTGCGAGTTGCGACACTCAACGCAACTGCACTTTTAACGTCTTTGGATGATCGTCTTTTTACGTCTTCTGGACAGATGTTGCACGTTTTATAACTACTTCTGTATCTGCAGACGCAGTACCAAAGTACCTTTCAGGTTGCGGAAGCATATCTATATATCATATCCCTACCCAGTACGCGTGCTATTGAGCTCTCTTGGTAATCGATCATTATTTATTCCACATTTTAAGTGTGGTAAAACCAAACTGGGCAAGATTTTGGAGAAACTGAGCTCTAGAAATATCACGAACAGCAGTGCAGGTCTTTTATATAAAGCATAGGCGTTGACTTTAAAGATATGCATACCTACCTATGCAAGTTGACCTTGAACCAGGGTTGCCACCTTTAGGGGAAAAAAAACGGGACGATCGGGCATCCATAAGAGACGTTCGGAGTTTGGTGAAAAAAAAATTACCCATGAGACAGTCAAAGGAAAATGAAACTTTATTTTGTGTTTATATTTGTATTTATTTTATATAATTATTTTTTCCATGTGTATTTCTTACTGTTACGAGCCGCTTTTAGTAAATCTATATCATTTTTGTATTTATTTATGAAGTCTGAACAAGACATGTGCATTCAAAGAAATTAGCAATTCTGCTTTTATCAAATCTAACGAGCAACGATTTCTGATATTAGACCATTTCATGGTCATTTGTGAAAATACGCGCTCAACATACGCATTTGAAGGAGGTATGCTCAAAGCACGAGATACAACACTAAACAATGCGTTCAACTTCTGCTCCTTTGCGACTTTAAATACTTGGACCCATTTTTTATCAACGCTTTGACTGACTTTGTGACTGGGTTGGGTACCCGTGAATGAATTGATTGAGCCTGACGCATATTGTCAAAAATCGGAACAAAATCGATAGGCCGTCGGGACGCGGGACAATGTCTTCGAAATCGGGACTGTCCCGGCAAAATCGGGACGGGTGGCAACTCTGCCTTGAACTGATCAATTGCAACCGCGCGTTCTTCCTCGTCCCCCGGCCCGCGGTAGTGAGTCGTGTACTTAAAATAAATCGGCTTATAAGTTCTCTAGTGGTTATAATATAATCTATGCATTCTACAAACCTGTTTTTTTTTTCCAAAACTTCCCTCCTCTTACTTTAGAAATTAGGGACACACAATTTTTACGGCTATGGAAGCAAAAGAAAAAAATGTTTTAGGAACCTCGATATCATTTTTTAAGAGCCGTTGATAGACACCCTACAGTTATATACATAGTTTTTTTTTTTTTTCAATCCTCAGTTTGTATGTATCAGCCACCACAATTTTTAAATTTTTCACAATTTTACATCACTTTTGTGTAGCGGTTCATAAAAGACACCTACCTACCCTCTAAGTTTCAACTGTGTGGTATTAATAGTCTAGGAGTAAAATGGCTGTGACACGGACAGACAGGGCGAATCTATAAGGGTTCCGTTTTTGCCATTTGGCAACGGAACCCTAATAAGTAGTATAAGTGTGATAATATATGACTTCACATAAATATGTATTAATAAAAATGGTAATTGATTTCAATTAGCCTTTTATACTTTATTTTTAAAGTAATTCGTAGTCAATGTATGGTAAAACGCGTTTTAAACCACGGATTTTGGTTTAAAACGGTTTATTTTCAGCTATAATAGGACACATCCCGGCTTTTTGGTAATCCATCCGTAACGACTAGACTACAATCACTATAATTTAAGGTATAGGCTCAAATTAAAACAACTGAACTTAGGTACTCATGAATTTTATTACAAAAATGTTATGAAAAATCGTTCAAATCATCTAGGTTTCCTTATGTGTATTACTAAAAGCTAAACTAATGGCTACACTTATTCTAAATGCTTATTACTTGGATGTTGCAATACTGGCAGTGGAAAAATACATTAACTATTTTGTATTGTACAAAATTACAGCTAAGTCTCGGCTAGTGACAAATTGTTGAAAGACTTACAATGTGGGTAATTTTCAAATCATTTTTTTTTTAAATAAATATCCGCATTGGAGTTCCTAAAGCGTGGCTGCAGTCAGTTTAATTATCAACTATGGATACCATATAATATTAACTATTACATTACTTTGGAAATGGCAGCTACAAATACAATCATAAACACGATTAATTTATATAATTAGATTCACACGCACACTATCGAATTATAGCAGGAGATATCAAAACGCACTATAATAGAATATTATATACACAATTGCACTGTTGTGTCTAAGTATACATAGAGCACCTAATTTTAACGCATTTGTTGAGGATTCTTCCATGGTGTTTCCGTTTTTGTATTTAGTTTTATAAGTATAATCTATTCCTACCTACTAACTATTGAATCAAAACGTTTTATTTAGCTACATTGGAATAACCAACTAAGGGTTGCTACTGGTGGTGAATCGACCGCGATTTTAACCGCTGTGAACTTAGCTTCGAGCAAACGTTTGGGCTTGTTGATTACTCTGTGATTACAATGGTAATCTATACGCATGACGCGCACCAAGTGGCGGGTTCGCCGGGTGCGCATAATTTTAGTAATCCTGTAAGACTTCTACTTCATAAGCGCAATACAATATCAACGACAATAATACGTCACTTCTAAACTACATTATAAGGCATTATTTTGTACATTTAGTCTATAGTGCTAGCACCCCTACACTGTAACCTGAAAACATATGTTTCTGAACTTTCTAATAAATACGAAGTCTAGCAAATCGTTCACCAAAAGTAGCAACCCTGGATAGACCTCGCGCAATAATAGGCAACGTGAAATACCCGTCTCACATGAAACTTAATAGATAGGAAAACGAAGACAGCGTAGCGTTTTCTCATTTGCTGTAATATGAGGAAAGACTATGCGCTCTTCGTTTCATACATCTGTTTACTTTGGTGCCTTAATGTAGTTTTGCCTTTCGCCACGCACATTATACTAACTGCAAAGCAGATAAGTCTACAAACAGTTAAACCTGAGTTTCATAATAACTTGTGATAAATATGATTAATTGCCATAGGTGATTTCAATATTGCTTCATATCACAGTATCATCTAATCTAAAATGTATAATAAGAGATAATTGGACTATATTTGAAATATATTTTGATAAATAACGAGTTATAATAACGAGTTATTTATATATATATGTGTATATAGTAAATATATGTAGCCGGTACTAACAATAAACATGTTGTTTGTCTGTAAATCTATCTGCTCTTTATATCCGTATCTAGACTTAGGCGTCGTCCTAACTGGCTACGATGGTACGAGCAAACGATGCGATTTTATCACACGACGTGATTAAACACACACGTTTCTTTGGGCTCCTAATTGGAGCTTGCAAATCATCACGCGAGCACTTTAAATGCTTAATAACGATCGTACAATCAAAGCTACAAATCTCTTTTGAGTGTCCTATTTGGTCACGCGTCTGCGCGTGAGCTCAGGAACGAGAGGGGCGAGGGGCGGAACCGGTGAGTCGAGTTCGTCGAGTAAGAGGCTTATATTTTTTTTTTCAATGTCACTTGCATTTTTCAAACCGATATTGCCCGTCAGCAAAAACAGTGCATTTCTTTAAACAGCCATTGTTGAAATGGCGCCGCTGCGGTGAGGGCGCGGGCAGCGGCGGCATCGCATGATGGGAATCGCGCGTTAGTTATCTCGCGAGCTATTAGGACACCTGTTGGACTATCGTACAATCATTTTCATAGTGCGACCAAATCGCATCGTTAGGTCGTACGATCGTCAGCCAATTAGGACGACGCCTTACATTTCGCAAGGATGGCGCATTTGTCACTACAACACAACTGAAGAAAAACAAGCATATCCTGTAGGTCTCGCTATGGTTACAAATCGATATGAATGATTATTATGTTTCACCGTAAAACCTCGACGGGCGTAAATATAACAATGAAAAATTAGTACTTATTCAAATTAATTTGGACTTATTGAATGAAACATTACGATTCATGCTCCAAACTCTGTTGTTGTCCAAACTTACAACTAATGCATATTTATTCTAAACTCACAATTTCATTTACTACATTCGAGAGATCCACTAACACAACCAATACTACAAAGACCAAGTCTATTACATTCCAATCCATCTTCTTATCTCACAATACATTAATCAAAGCATTTATGTACTTCGCAATGTATTCGTTATGTTTCGTCAATCACAATTTAGTCAATTCCTGAAAATGTGGCAAATTGTTGTTAAGAAAACATAATGAATCCATTACCGAATGTTCCATTTACATATTTTTTCTCTAAATATACCTATGCGTTTTGTATTGATGCTGGATTATCCTATTACATCGACACCTGTATTATCCACTGAAATTGCACATCTTACGTGTAAAATCGCAACATAATAAAAATGAATGTGGTACGTTTCTGCAGTACAAACATAAAATATATGTATGTAGACACAAGGTTATTTATAACAGGTACAACGTAAAGTAACTAAAAATAAGTTGTGGAGCAGTTTACTGTCGAAGTCAGCTATAAACATAGACATAAGAACAAAAGGTTATTATTATTTACTTCTTTTATAAATAAAACCATTTCTGCCACTATGTAGCTAGGTTCGAACATAACAATTAATCAAAGTCCTTGTTTGCATACGACTTCGACTAATCTTATCCAAGAAATGCCGACAGAAGTTACTTTGCGCCTGGCATCATTTATTTAAAAGACATATAAAAATTTCTTGTAATTATGTCAGTTAGCTATTATCGACTTACGGCAGCATTAATCAAATTATATTATAAATTCCAGAAAAAGCTGCCACTAACAACAAATAGTATGCAAATAAAATACATAACACAATATGTACATATATCAGCGGTGGGAACTTCACATACCCGCTATAGCGTTTGCTGCTAATGCTTTATTTTATTTAAACAGCTTTTCGTAGTTCAATCCATACAAACGAACTAACAAAAAATAAAACATCGCCCTATCTCCAAATGGAAAATCTTGATAAAAAAGAAAAATAAAAGGGTTAGTTCGCTTATATGAAATATTCATACTTCAGCCTTAAGTAACTTGCTAAGCTAAACAAACTTTTCCTACATCATGTTTTGAACGCTATTGGGCAGTATTCAACGTCACTTCTTTAACTCAAACCAACACAAATCGACAGCACCCACATGGTGGTGATGGACGATGGTGACATATAAGAACCTACTTATACATCAAAATCGGGATGCATCTTCTTTCAAGCTTAAGCTTAACAAATAATATTATTTTACAGTGTAAGATATGTAACAAGTGTTCCGTTTTTGTAAAAAACATGTAAATACACTTATCTGGTACAGACTATCACGATCGAATTTGATACACAATACAAACATTCAGCATTCTGAGACACATTCACAGCTAATCATTAAGATTCGAATTATTTAACGTAATCTAAGTTATCTAACAATGGAACAATCACTGGAGAGACTACGCTATGTTCTATCGTTGACCCCATAACGTTATGATCACAATTTTATATGAATACAAGTCTTTTAGGTTGTTTAGGAATTTCGCTTAAATTAATGCGACTCTGTTGACGAGTGGCGTTTTTCTTCTACTAGTGTGCGTCTGAGTTGTCACAGGTTGATAAATGAAGCTTGTCTTTGCCCGTTTTGTTTGATGTACTGGAAAATAGAATGAAATAAATAAATATTTAGTATATTTACCAAGATATACTACCATTTTCAATTCTCAATTCAACTAGTCTTTTGTAACTGAGGTCTTAATAATTTGTTTTATTTGCATTATTGTAATGAGTTCACAGGTTTATGCAAAACAGTTTATAATTTAGTACCCCACAAGTTATATATAATATGATTAAAGTAATGTGCTATTAGGTTCTCGAGTTATGTTGTACTAAGGAGCATGATAAGCTCATAAGCGACTGCAGCTTAACAAAATTATTTTCTTGGTAAAAAAAATCGTAATTAAACTTACTTGTATAATTTTCCGTCATAGACAAGTCTAATTTCACAGGTTTTGTAACATCAATGTCGATTTCTTCATACGATTGATCTAGTATCTAGAAAGATAAAGCAAATATTTTATTAATATTTTAGGCAGACTTGCACCACAAGTTATTAAATACATTTAACGCTAAACATATTTAAATCATCTTTCTGTCTCTGTCATCTTCATAAAATTTACAGCAATAGAACAATGTTTCAAATTATTTTGGTGCTAAGTGATGTTGGAAACATTTGAGCATCAATTTTACTCACTTCAATATCGCTGACTTCTTCACCAGATTCCACGTCGGTCATGTATGAGGTAAGAGATGATGGTCCCGTTGCGAGTAGTCGGTACGTGCCACCGACCATGCCTGTCCCTTCCACCACTTCTTCAACTTCCAACTCTTGATCAGACACCTCCTACGTAAAATCATTAAAGGTTACTCAACTTACACAAAAACAAGATAATTATATTCGGCCTATATCAACAGAGGGCAAAATAAAAAAGACGATAAAGATTTGACATTTCGGTGCACCTGTTTCTACAATTCGTAAGTGAGGTCTTTGGCCGCGAAAATAAAAACATGTTGAACACTAATTTATTTTGGGTCTAAACTTCCGAGAAATACTAATGCATAATAATGCATATTTTGTCTGCATGCAGCTACTCAAGTTTTTGTTAGAATGGTATCTAATAGATGCATGAACCTAGAGCAGCTTCTAGATCTTAGTTTCTCTCGTTTATCTATTCTTCACAAATAAAAATATTTGTATTCGTATTATGCTATGGTATGGTTACGCCCTTACAAAGATACCAATTTTCTAAAGGTCAAAATTAGGAGTTTCTTAATTCGGAATGTATCACACTTTATCAATAGGATAATATATGGGGCCCATAAAAGATCATCCACGTTTGGGTAAGCATTCGGCGGCGCATGCGCATTGGTGGCATTTACTTTTACAACAGCCGCAAGTTAATCACGTTCATACCGATAAAAGACAAGGAGATTACAAAAATATTAAATAACTCACTTGTTCAATAATAGCCTCTTCTTCTTCAACTTCTTCCTTGACTTCGGGGTCTAATTCCACGTCTGCGTCCAGTTCCGGGTCAGCGTCAACATCAGCATCATCATCCGCTTCATTGTCCCCGCTTGCTCCGCTGTACTTCATTTCACCTCTTTCTAGAGCCTCTAAGTTTTCTGTAAAATTTAAAATAATATTATACCAAAATGCGAAGTAACTGACTTTCACCCAGGGTTTTGTCGACCAGTGACGAAACACTGTCAATCGATATAATTGTCTTATTTCCAGCAGTGGATATATTTTTTTAGTAAAATCGACGTCCATCGAACGTAGACTAGGATGTAGCATCGAATTAAATCTCAAATAGAATATTGAAAAAAAAAAAAAAAAAAAAAACGTTAAAGCATTGTGCATTTAAATTTAACTTAACGTTGTTCTCTCTACCATGTATTACAATTATACCAGTGTGAAAGCTAAACTGTACCTGGATAAACCATCGCCTTCTTGATAGCTTGTGGATCTTTCCGTGACCATTTTTGAACTTCTTCATCCATTTTTCCTACTTTTGATGGATTCATAGCCCATAAGCAACCTGCAAGAAAAAAAATAAAGAAAACTATAGTTTCTATTGTGATTAATCCTATGTTTCTTTTCTGACTTTGGTATGACGAGCTACACCAGATTTACTTGCAGTGCAGTTAATATAACAGGATTTAATTTTCATAGCAGACGATGGATTATTAGTATGATAAGTACAAAAGAAAAAGATGAGTACCTTTCCTTTGACTTCCATTTGTCGATGGTTTTTCAATCTTTTCAAAACATTTATTCAAACTAAGATTATGTCGGACTGAATTTTTCCAACCATTTGGTGCAGTTTTGAAATACGGGAAATGCTGGCTGAAAATGAAAAGAATTTTATTATTTGCTAAAGCAATAACATATTATTAATTACTCCATGTTCCTAGTAGTGTGAAACTTACCACATGAAGTTGTAAATCTCTGAAACAGGTAAGCTACCTGTTCTTGAATTTTTTAGTGCCATTGCTATTAAACATGAATAAGAGTATGCTGGCTTAGGAAACTCTCCAACATTACTTTTGTTAGAAGCGTTTATAAACTTCGTATGGCTAGTATCTAACGTAAAACCTCCACTTACTGAAGTTTTAATTATTTGCCTATTGTTATTTAATGAATTATCAATTAATATTGTTGCCTGGTTTTTGTTTCCATTAGCTAAAATTGTTCTAGTACTGTTAATTTGTTGAGGGTCCAGTATGTGTATATTACCAGATATAATTGTTTTCGTCCCTAATGAGTGTGCAACCTTTTGGCTCGTATTTAAAATTGAACAGCTTTTGTTATTAACTTTTATTAATTCTGTTTGACTTTTTATTCTGAGAGTTGGTGTTGATAAACTTGATACTTTAGATTTATCCAAGTCTTTTAACAAGTCCTTCACAACATTTTTTTCTTGTTTCCTTACATAAATCACCATTTGTGTGGCTTCTTCTAATTCCGCATTTTTCTTGGTTTTAGGTTCTTCTGGTTCCTGTACTTTTGATACTTTTATCGCATTGGGCGAAAACGTTAAGTGACTCTTTTCTTCTTTGGGACTCGGAAGTGATATGCTATTACTGCTTAAATCGTCGGTTGCGGCCGCCGATGTTAGCAATAAGTTCGAAGCTTCCTCTTTCACTATGCTTTTTACTGGAGTTTCTACAAATGTCGAAGGCATAACAGAATTTGGATTAACCATTACTGCGTTTGCCTCTGATCCATACAAATCCAGATTATGAACAAAACTAGAACTATTATTGAGCCAAGTTGCAGAATTATCGGTGTCCATGTCTAATAAAGGAGGTAACTCCGAAAAGTGTGATCCTAATGTGTCCTGTAAAGAAAAAATAAGTTAAAATATAATATGTTTAATGTGAACAAATTATGTATTTCAATAAATTACAATAGAAACAATAAACTTACAGCAAAATCTGTCATACTGCTAAGGTCCGTTGCTATCTCATTTTTTATATCCATATCCAGCATATCCTGGAGTGAATCTGTGATATATAAATCCATGTCTGAGCACCACTGAAACAAAAAAGTTCATTATTGTAGACGTACGACAAGGCAGATCGCCAAATAAAAATAATAACTATGTACCTATGTGCTATGAATGACCGGCATAAGTTTTTCGTAAACATTGGATTGGATTTCGCGCCCATTTCTTGTATAGAATACAGTTTGGATCTACTGAGCCGAGTGAGACAGCGGTACGGGAGAGGCGATACAATGAAACCACTACGTAGTACAGAAACCTGTTTTTGTATTAAGGTATGCGCTACCCTAACAGCGACGGAGTACAACTGTTTTGTTTACACTATAATGAAACAGTCATTTTTAAATATTCCTTTGTCACATAGTAGGACATTCATATGATATTGTTTTAGCTGCGCATATTTGAAAATCAAAATTACCTAAATCGATGTAATATCACGTGAGGTGACTGAGCTAAAAACATTTTGTATCCCATTCCATTTTTTTTTATGAAGACCTACACCAACCCACGAACACTTGGGCGAGGGTTCGAGCAGTTCGGACTGGGTCGTTTACAACTGACGTGTATAAAAACTAACGAACGGAACCACTCGGAAGGCTTCCAACATTCGGGACGCAGTTTTTTGTCCATGCTTTTACTCGTATCTTTATAACTTGTTCTGGTATGCTGTTATATGTCTGTGCTCCATTAAATTGTATTTTTACGTGATGTGTGTAATAGAACTTTCATCTTCTTTCAATCAAGTATGAATGTATGATTTAAATAATTGACTTTTTTTAAAGCATTTTACTTATTTGCAATGCCTACATAAGTGAATGTAGTGAATACAGAGGCAGCAACTACTAACTAAAGTCCTTGATACAAACAAGTCTTACTGCTTTAGGTATCTAAAATTTTGTATGTACCTATGAACTGATTTAGATTGAGCTTTTAGGAATTATTTATCTGCATTCTGGTCATCTCGAATAATCGTACATCAATTGCGCGTAAGGATATTGAAGATGCGGTTTTCTTTACGCAAAACCTATGTATTTATACGCTTTTTTTTTAAGTTTGGCAATGGTCCCAAAATAATTACCATACCTAAACCTAGTTTTCTAAAACAATAGAAATAAAAAATGTATTTTAATTAAATTCTTCTAAATTTACATATTCAGACACCCTGAGATCATAATTATTCAGTTAATTTTTGTCTGACCTACGTTTACACGGCAATTCGGCAACACATTTTCTTCATTATTATAATACACATTGGTATAGGTTTAACTCGTCAACATGCCAGCTAAATCCATATGAACGAGTGCAGTGACTGATAAGTGGCCATGCGATATCAACAAAGTATGCCTATTAAATTCAGTTTATTCATTATTCAATTTGGCAGTCTGACTTATTATTGGTCAGTTAAGTATTTAGATAATACAATACTTGTACAGCAGCAAAATAATTTTGAATAGGTCATTAAAAGGCATTTAGAGTCAAACAGTTCATGGATTATTCACTATTTTGTGTCCCAAAAGTCGTTGGGTAGGCCAAGTATCAACTTTTCCCGCCCAAAGGCCCAAACAGGATAACGGGATCGAAAATTGGGACACACCTTGCTCCGCAGGCAGAACGAGAAGGGTACAAATGGGGTGAGAAAAAGAGATAGCGATATAGGATCGAAAGAGGGGTGAATCAACCCCTGATAAATTGCAGCCACGCCAAGCGCGCCGCTCCCTTTTGAAGTTTACGCAAGCATTTTGTTTTGAGTTAGGTACTAGGAGGTAGGCATTCATTTTAGCAGATGAAAACATCCTGCAGGCAACGTGGCCAGTTGCAAAATATAAGGTTAAGTATGAGATAAAATTCTACGAGGCAGGTAATTGGTTTGGTAGATAGACGGTGGGTTAAGTTTAAAAATATGTTCATTGCGAAGCACTGACGTCGTGTCATTGAGGACCATGAACTCAAAATTTTATATTTCTCGAGTTCATCTTAGTCACGAACAAACGACAACGTGCTATATGAATATGACTTGGAAAAATACATAGGTAGATATAAGTTTTTGCATAACTCAGGTAGACGGTATTGTTTAAATGTCCTAAGCATTTATTATGTGCTAGGTTTTTTTTCATAGCATAATACCTATCTTAGTAAATCAGGTAAGTCTCTCACAAGAGTCACAAGTTAACACGTTTTACAAGTTTGATGTCTGTCAATGTGTCTACATACTTACAATCATAGTTATGTAACGTTATGTCTAGTGCTAGGTTGCCAAATAGAAATCGCTAAAGCTGCTGATATAGGTTTACGTACGTTATTCTTATTACGAAATAGTACAGGCTAAGAACGCATGGACAGTGGGCAATTTTTACATTCAAGTTTAGGATTAAGTCAGAAAATAATACGTCAACAAAACATCAGCTAGTGATTTTGCAACCCCGATGGCTGTTGGTGGATGAAGTTTGCACTAGCGTCTCGTTCACCTTTAACTTTTTTACTGACAAAAATGTTTACTGACGAGGAGAATCACTATAAAATTATTTTCCGGATTCCATGCACTTTTCGTCGCATAAAATTCAAAAGTTTCAGCAGAGTAGATGGTGGGTAATGGTGGGGAGATGTGGAGGCGCCGCAAGGGGCCCGCCGCCGCCGCCGCTGTGTCCTCGAACCTGACCGCGCGCGCTCGCCTTGAACTCATCGTGGTCGGCTCTTGCGCCGATGGCCGGCACTCGTATACAAGCCGCGGAAACTCGAACGTCTCGGAAAATTTTATTGAATGATTTTTTCACTTTTAGGTGATTGTTGCGTTATATGGTAAAGTAAATACATTGATATAAAAGTAATTATTTACCACTGAATCCTACTACTTAGCAATTAAAATAACACTACATACCTTACGTCTGCATCTGATATACCCTATCCATACCATATTATCATTAATTATTTTACGAATGATTTGGCGCGAAAAATACGCATTGGGATAATATTGCGCGCGCAACCTCGATACGAAAGCATCTGGGTGGGGTTCCGTCGTATTGATTGCATGCGCGAGTTTGTCCCCCTCACGCCCCAGCTTTCTCGAAGTTGCCTGTTTTAAACGCGGGGAGGGAAACTGAAATATTTCAGCTCAACTTTTATAGCTAGTTTTGAAGGTGTTTATGTAGGTATAACCCAAGTCTAGACCGGAAAATGAGATGGTAAACGATTAGGTTGCCGAACAGCAATTTTTTTGCAGTCTATTCGAAATTGAGTACCTAGTATTCATTCAATATTAGAAGACATGGATGTTTAAGTTGGTCATAAAACATTGTCTTTACAATTTAGGAATTATGTATTATTTAAAGTTTGCACAAGATACGTGAGGCAGGCGGAAAAGACAGATGGCGGAGGTCAACGGCCTCACTGTAAGTAAATTACTGACTCAACAAAGATCTATGAATAGGAATCTAGGTACCTACCTACTTTATTTCACATTTTCCGAATAGTTAGTTACCTACCGAGTTTTCGTAATTTTATTTGCTTTTAGTGAATAAGATTTTTTCAGACTAGGTACCTAATTATGTAGGTTTGATTGATGTAGTAAATAAAGCCGTGTTTTGTCGTTGATAAAATTTTCTTTGATCTAGTAGCCGACATTTTCTGTATCGAATGATTCGATCGCTTTTAACTTCAAATTTATTTTCATAACACAGTGACCTAAAAACATTTATAGTAGGTAGGTACGAAACCCCAGGCAGACTAGGTTACTGTTACTATTAGCCTGTCTCATCCCACTGCTGGGCAAAGGCCTCTCCCCATGACTTCCAAATTCTTCGATCCAGGGCTAAGGCGGACCACTGGTCGTTGGTTCTGTCCAGATAGTCCCGCAATCTCTTGTGAGGTATATCGCGTCGCCTTCTGGCTGTGTCAGGGCTCCACATTGTGGGTATTTTGGCCCACAGCTCATCGGGCATACGGCAGACATGGCCAGCCCAGTCCCACTTCAGCTTAGCGGCTTTTTGAGCAACGTCAGTAATTTGTGTTTTGGAGCGCAGTGTGGTGTTGCGTATTATGGTCGGTAAGTTTGACGCCTAGGATACTGCGCTCCATTGCACATTGGCAGACCTTGAGTTTGGATTTTTGAATGTTTGTCAAAGATCAAGTCTAGGACCCATAGGTCAAAATGGGAAGAATGCACATGCACACGCACCAGACATGGCATAAAACTGTGCGCTGCATCTGGAGCATCTGAGCAGTAGCTCTAAACGGTTTAGATAGCAAAAAACTGGTAACAGTACAGGTTATCACTTTGGTTGGCGGCGGAAGAACGATTGTATCAGCAATTGTCAACGGCGGTAACCAGAGGTTGAGCTAGAAGGCTTACTGTGCACCCACCAACCCGCATTAGACAAGCGTAGTGGGTTTATTGTCTACATTCCTCCTTATGACTAATTAGACTAGGTTAATATATACATAAATAAAGAGCAGAGTTTAGAAAATTATATTGTAACAAAGGCAGACAAGAAATAGGTAAGATTAGTATCGAATCTTTCGACCAATATTTTTGTCGTCAATTATACATTTTCGTGATTATTACGAAGAAAAACTAATTATCAAGTAACTCCGACTGCCGTGTGAAAGCTTTCAAAACTTTTGGTCAGTGTCCTTCGAATTCAGGGACTGTGCGAACAGACTGTAGGTATTCAGGAAAATGGCTAAAAGCAGTCTCAACTTAATCAGAATCTCAGGTTTGTTGTTTTTGTCCTCGACAGCAAACACGAGTTTGTTTTACCCGACTGTCTCAGGAGGGTGTACCTACAAAATGTTTTCTTTCAGGAATCCAAGACGAATATCACGTGACTGGCTGTAGCTCATTTACAGATGGTTGAGATCGAGTGGAGAACGAGTGTGAATTCATAAATATCTAACTTAATGAAATTGGGAATTGATAGTCAGGTACGGGTTCCACAGAAACTCCGTTCTACAATACTACGCTAGGCCAGCACAAGCACAAGGTCAGTGTCTACAAACGTGCGGTCGAATGTACTAAGTTAATCATTGTCTGCTCTGCATGGTAGTTAATTTTCAAAACACCGGCCAAGTGCGAGTCGGACCCGCAAACATAGGGTTCCGTAGCCCCAAATAATATAACAACAATATTTTAACGCTAAGTCAATTTACAACAAATTTCAATAGCTAAACTTAATTGTTTCTCATAATATTCTAATGAAAAACAAAGTTAATCCTGCAGTTTCACGAAAAAGTCCCATATCTCAATAATTTAAATCTTTTTCAAACCGTTCGTTTTCTTTTTACCTTCTACAAACCCACAAGTTTTCAGAATTATCATCCTCTTGCTTTAGAAATTGCCCCCCAATTTCTCGCAAAGGAGATCGGGCGGAAGCGGTCCAAGTGGCGTCGGTGAACGAGGCCTATATTTTCTTATAGCTGATCGAAAGAACATCTTTTTTGTTATGGCGCTAAAAAGATTGCTCAATGGAAAAAAAGTTATTCATCATTTAAAACGAACTACATATAATATAATTAACGATTGCATTTATTACAAATATCGTCGGTGATTAAGACATGCGTCAATTTAAGGCTTGTTAAAAGAGGGTTTTTTTTGTAAAGGTCATAAGCAAATCTGCGCCGCAAAAAAAAAAGTGAAACGCCATAATGTACACTGACGTAAAATCTTCTAATTCTAGGGATATATGGAGCGTCGGTGATTGAGGTATACATCATTTTAGAGTTTGTTAGAAGAGGGTATTCTTTTGTTAAGGACTTAAGCAAATCGGCGCCCGGAGAAAAAGTTATGTACATTTGCTGACAAAAATTCTCCTAATTCTAGAGATACAAAAAGCGTCGGTAATTGAGGCATACACTATTTTAAAGCTTTTCGAGCAAATCGGCGCCGGGAGTTAAAAGTTAAACACCATAATGTACAATTACTGACAACAAAATCTTCTATTTCTAGAGATACAAGGAGCGTCGGTCATTGAGGCATACACCATTTTAAAGGTTTTTAGAAGAGTTTTTCTTTATTAAGGACATAAGAAGAAAAACACTCTTCTAAAAAGCTTTAAAATAGTGTATGCCTCAATCACCGACGCTCTTTGTATCTCTAGAATTAGGAGATTTTTTTGTCAGCAAATGTACATAACTTTTTCTCCCGGCGCCGATTTGCGTAAGTCCTTAACAAAAGAAAACCCTCTTCTAACGAGCTTTAAAGTTATGTATGTCTCAATCACCGAATATCTCGTGATTTAGAAGATTTTTAATGGCGTTTAACTTTTTTCTCCCGGCGCCGATTTGCTTCTGTCCTTTCTTCTTTATCGTGTAGTTAGTGCCTAACCTGGTGTCAGAGTTTTTATGCCGCCCAAACCCCTCTGACTTGGCTTTTACAAGTCGTCGAGAAATATCTCTCAGGCATGCTGGTTTCCTCACGATGTTTTCCTTCACCGAAGCAAGTGATAATTATAGGTACTATACGCACATAATTCCGAAAAATCAGAGGTGCGTGTCTTGGGTTCGAACTCGAGACCTATAACTTGGCAGTTCAACGGTCACTCCTCTAGACTATCACTGCTTTTCTTTTGTTATGGACTTAAGCAAATCGGCGCCGGAAGTTAAAAGTTAAACGCCATAATGTACAATTACCGACAACAAAATCTTCTAATTCAAGAGGCATAACTAGGTGATTGGTTTAAGGCCCCCTGGGTTGTACGTACAACTATCCTTTAAGAATACTCTCAGGCAGCCCTAAGGTTTGTGTTGCAAACAGACCGTTTTCAACTCATAATAACAAGTGCGACCAACTGCAAACACGTACCTGATACCATGAACCATGAGTGCATACCCCTTTAGAATTATAGTCGTGAAAGTTTTGTATCTTCAGAACTTAGCAACAGATCGTTTTCAACTTACAACTGTGAACTTTGGCAAAGGTACGATGAAACATGTCTGCTTACCCCTTTAAGAATTATGGTTGCGAAGGTTACGGTTATGTTTATCAGTGATGCAGTGACGAAGGCTCGATACTACCTTTATTGGTCAATATCACTTGTATAATCCACCTTTAATTGCTCTTAAATAAAAGGAAGAATTGGATTTACAAATGGCCTTATTTTAACCTTTTTTTTAAGCGATTTTCATGAGCTTTAATAATTGAAAAGCATGAAACACAACAAGTGATTTGAGTATCCTAAATTCAACAAAGCTTCTTGGACCACAGTCTATAGAAGTTTGCTCGATCTCCTTTATTTTTTACGGCTTTAGAAGTGAATATCTCATCAACCATCCACTTCAGAAAAAAGTATTTGAAAAACCTAGATAGGTATAATTTTATAAGAGCTGTCGATATACACATCCATCACACAGATAAACATGTAGAATTTTCAACCTTCAATACGTGTATGGAGGGCTACCCCTATTTTTTTTATTCGTAATTTCACATCACTTTTTTGTAGCGGTTCATGAGAAGACACCTGCTCACCAAATTTCAACTGTGGTGCCAACAGTCTCGGAGTAAAATGGCTGTGACATAATTATGGACGGACAGACAGACAGGACTAATCTATAAGGGTTCCGTTTCTTCCCTTTGGCAACTGAACCTTAAAAAGCAGGTAGGTAGTCAGGTCGTGTTTATTATATAGGTACGAGAAATAGGTAAACTTCAGTAGCCATTATGTTCACTGGGTGACAGAGACTACTTTAATTATTATTTTTTGTTTCACTTTAAGCAATATTCTCTAACTTAAGTCTTCAAGAATTATTATCAGTATATTTCCGAGAGCATGTTATTGTTACATAGCATCAAAATATTTACTGTAAATTGTCATCTTGTTGTTTATACCTACATAACAACACATTGATAAACTCGGCGCATTGATAGGTTGCAGTAAAACGCCACCCGGCCCGTCTCGCTGAGTGCACTACCGCACGCACACACGCTCACAATGCAATGCCACACCGATCCGTGCATTCACAACTACAAGAGCACGTTGCACTCATTGTTCAACGTTTTGAAATTCTCGCTCGCTCAAAACCGGCCGTGGGAACAAATCGCTTCGTGGATTTCTGTACGTTATACCTATTACCATTATACAATAACAAAACAGTTTTATATTACTGAGCTGATTTATTGACTTTTTTAAGTCGACTTAATTAAAAATAAGGCAGCTTTTTCTCACGATGGTAAAGGAATTACCTACCTAAATTTAACCTTATAAGAAGCCCGTTTGGAAAAGGTATGCCTAACTGCATATTAGGTAGGTTTTTAGATTGACATACTATTTTGTAAACAGTTAGTACCTACAGAGATGAGATTCATAAATTTTATTTTGAAACTGAATTATGTACCTTGATGCTAATCAATACTATTTCATTAAATCATCAAACACCAACTTATCGAATTACATTTTACATTATTATGGCACTATAAGTCTAAAGAATAGTACCTATGCAACCCTAAAATAGAACAGGAATACCTGCGGGCCACGTAGGTATACCTATTACAATTTTGCAACTGCTCGTGTGAGCTTGTTGTAAGTTCATTGACGACTAATTGCCGCCGTTTTTAACTGCTACCTTGTAAAGATATCAATATCACTATGACATAATAAACAATCATTATCTAATCTATCAACATGTTTTTAAAATACAAATACAACACGAACAAAATAAGAATAATTTTCACGTTGTCGTTTCGTTATCAACAAGACATTGAAGACTTGCGAGGAAAAGAGACAGAAAATAAAATAATGAATGTCCGTTATTTGTGTTTGTTTAGAGAAATTGGTTCATGGAAAACAAATACATTTTTTCATTTAGCGCATGGTATTTTACACATTTTAAAAACTAGTAATCAACATTTTTATAGTTATTGACCTAATCAATTAGGTAGGTATGTTGTAAGAGTTATTACACCTTCCATGAGAGAAAGAGCTGGAATGATTTCCCGCCACTTTGAAAGAGTTACTACTAAACTAAAAACAAATCAGTAGTAGTAGTCGAAGGTGGAGATTGAGAATAATGTTTTACTACAAAAATAACATAATTTGTTTCGCTGATGACAACAAAATTGATAAATGACATCAAAAAGAGCGGGACATGTTGACTCGTTGGACTTTCCCATTACAAATTCCTTGTTTTTCGAACTAAAATGAATAATAGGTTTAATGTACTATTGTAACTTCACTTACCGAATATTTATTGTTATAAATATCCCTAAGGTCGAAAGAATAATCCTGAATTTCACACATTTACGCTTTTAACGTCATTAGATTGACAGATATACACCACTCACTCCTTTAGAAACCACAATCTGTTTTACTATTCTGTGAAAAGGTACACAAAGAATGGTCTTCCCTTCTATTGGAGGACCAAAACCACGTGACTAATCGTAAACGGTTTCTATTGGTGTTCGCCTCTACATGAATTGACGTCACTACTCAATTGACGTACTATTTACAATTTATTTGATCAAAAATGATTTTGAGTATTTTTTCAAGTTTGATAAATATAATGATAATTTATTATTGTATAACTTTAGCTTAAAATGTATTTTTCATTATACTTACGACAACACTTACCGGTTACATGGCTCGTCCATTCACAACAACATGGCGGTTTGTTTACACCGGCATGATAAGGCGGGAAGTACTTCTGCCGTGTGTGTAAATGTATATCGATGAAAGTCCATGTTAAAATAATCATTTCTTTTAAAAGAATATTTTTATTGAAGTAAATAATAGAATGTCCAAAAATTAGCGAATAAAATGGGAAACTGAAGGCACATGGGCGATACCACTTTTTTCTGACGCCAGCGCTCTCTAGTGGCAACTTACAATAACGTTGAACATTCTGGCGGTAAACTTAAACATACAAATTCAGTCATTCTGCATTCAAACACATCAAATAACGAAACCTTTATAAACCGTAATTATTTTTGGCACTGTTGATACTCAAAAAAAAAAATAGAAATGATAAATTGATGTGATTAAACACAGTAGACAGGACAACGCACAGAAAAGTATCAACTAAATATATTATGCCTTGCATCATAGCTTTCCATACTGCCTTCAGTAGCAATTTATACAAAGCTTTGATTCCAGGCATCTAAAATACATACAAACTTATTTATCTAACACAAAAATAATATAATAAGTAGTAAAATTAATGTAGAAAAATAAGCAAAACATCAACCAAGCTAGACACAAGAAGAAATAATTTGTCAGTCAACAATAAACTTTTTATAGCAGTTTTTAGACAAATCTTTTCAAAAACTATCTTTACTTTGGGCAGTTTTTAATTTATAGCTACTATAACATTAACATGTCTATAAAGATCTAACAATAAAGAGATATTACAGCCAAATTAATGAGTAGAAAATATAAACAGCCTTAAAAACTAAATTAACACTGGAAAATAATCAGGCGGTATCATGGCAACATAGTTTAAATCCACTGGAGAATGTTAGAATTTGGCTATTTTAATATTCCTTTGTCTTTTATACATTTCAAACGTGCCTAATTTTTTGATTCTTTTCTTAAGGAGGTAATCGTTTTTGAAGTTCGAAATGTCGCTAGATTGGGCAACAAATTGCGTTTGCTGAGAAATTACATTGACTTTAAATTTAGTGGTAAAACCACTGTCTGATGTCGAGGCCGTTGGTATGAAAGGCAAAACCTTAGGGTTCTTGATGGAACGTTTTTGCTTTTTCTCGTCCATATCGTCGTTAATACAATAAACACTTTCTTCCAAATAGTTCGAAGGTTTATTTCTTCTTCTTTTCGTTTCTTCAACAACAAACTCCGATGTAGCCACGACTTTTGTTTTCTTTGCTTCAACTACATCATTTTTAGGTTTGTCGTCTAGTTGTTTTATAACATTCGGAGGCAAGCGTGGAACATGAACCTTGTCAAACGAATTTTGTTTAAGAACCTGTGAAAAGGAAGATAATTATAATAATAATACAGTTACTAATCTGTTGGCTCAAGATAATACATTATTAAAAAAATATACTGGACCTTGGATATTTTACTGGCATCGTCATCATCCCTTTCCTTCCGTTTTTTGTTCTTTTTGGTTGCTCCTGAAACTAATAATAACATGTACATACAGTGTGCTTACTATAGTAGCAGAAAGTATAAACGATTGTTATTTGTACTTTATTATTACCTACTTCATAAAACCTTTACTATTTATTCAAAGTTTTCATTTACCCTGGTATAAAGATTTTTGATAACAAAGTAAAAAATATATAATACCTTCTATTTCATTCACGTTTAGATGTTGTAGTTTATTTTTCTTTTTGGTATTTTCAACAGTTGTGATTTCTTGCTCCTGTGTTTCGGTCACCACATCTAAAATTGATCGAATCATATTAAATTGTGGTATGAGCCTTGGTGAGAAATCCTCAGCAACAAACCTTAGGTTTTGAACTTGCAGCCGGAAGCTCGGAAGCTTATATAAATGATGACTTGAAGATGAGCTGTAATTATGCCGTTTTTAGGCCAAACGTGAGGAATTGGGACTGAATCAGTAACAATGGCGTTTTGAATTGGAAGTTGCGACGATTCACTTTCGAGAGTCGCCAACTCGACGAGCTAACGAGTACCCGCGTACCTCCATTGTAGTATGAAAAACACTTGGATTTTTAGTCCAAATTAACTCCTCCGTTGTAAGATCTTTCTTATTAGTTGTACATAGTTTATACATGAAAAAAAAAAAGATGCTGGCCGAATACATAACTTCCTTCTTTTATAGAAGTTGGTTAAAAAGAGGGGCCTATGCTATACAAGTGAAGTTGGGCTGTGGATGATAATGAGATTATTGGGGTACCTACTTTCAATTTGAGTTTTGTCTTCGTCATTGTTTGAAATTTTCCGTTTCTTCTTTTGATTCTTTGTCATTATAGACTCGTCATGGGTAAGTTTAACGTCATCTGGAATAAAGGAATAAATTTGAAATAAAACTAGCTTCTGCCCGCGACTTCCTACTCGTGTGGTTTTCGATATACTATAATACTACGATAAACTTTCCCTCGTTATATCCTAAGTACTATTAAATGAGCAATACATAATGTATTTGTAATCACGTACTCGAAAACGGATTTAACGATTTCGATGAAAGTTGCAATATAGGGTTTTACGGGACCGAAAAATCGATCTAGCTAGGTCCTATATCTGGGAAAATACATTTTCTCGAGTGTGCGTATGTGTGTATTAATAATTCGGTTTTTGTTTGGAAAATATTGCTCCGTAGTCTGGCAGTGTCAAGTATAAACCACTATAAAAAGGTTTGATTATAAATCTGATCTATGTACCTTTAACAATAATTTCCTCAATTGTTTGACTGGCAGACGATTTGCGTTTGCGCTTCTTTGGGACCAAGTCTTCATTGATAACATCTACTTCATTTTCTGCGACAGATTAATATTACGTAAAGAAGGATGAAAAACATGATAATGTAACAACAATTTAAGGTATTTACTTATGAGAGTGTACAATAAAAATAAAAATACTACACACCTTTGTTCACATTCTCGGTCTCAACTAAGTTATTTTCTGAAACAGTTCTTTGCTTTTGTTTCTTAGCGCTTCCTAAAGAAATATTCTGGATAATTTCCGCAGGTTTGTCAATTTCTGTAAGCGAAACATTATTATAAATTGATCAATACTAAATAAATTAGGCGGTAAAACTTCATAGATGAGACAAATCATGATAAAACCTAGAATCATTCAATTTGCGGCAGATTCAAACAAAAATAGTAAGTAAATACCGGTTTCTGGGGTTGTTTGGGATTCGGACAGCCTGTTCTTTTTCTTGTTGGCACTGCCTCCTACATTGTTCACGGATACATTAATTGACTTTTCTGCAACATCATCTGAAATATTACATAAATATAGTTGAGTACTGAAATGAGGTAATATTCTGTGAATAAGAGCATAATAGAGAGCAATAGTCATCATCTTTGACAGCCTTGTTCCATCAACAACTGAGTACTAGGAATCCTTCTTGAGTGAATACAGAACAAATTAATAAATGACAACACACCTTCAGTTTCAATCACACTAATCTCTGCAACATTTTGCGAACTGTTCAGTCCTTTCTTATTCTTTTTCTTCTTTTTGGCACTTTGGTTTGGAGTTTCAACGGCGGCGCTATTGTCTTGTGTTCCTTCATTATTTTGAGTAGTATTCAAATCTTCTTTTGACTTGTTCTTCTCGCTACGGTACGAAACTTCAAGCGGAGCTTCGTTAGAAACGTCTGGAAAATTGAAAACGGATCTACTAAGAAAACTGTTGCGATAATAATAATTATTTATCATGCAAATGGTCATTAAAACTATGACAAATATGAGAATTTGCTCAGGAGCATAATATTAAAACCAAGTCTACAGGCACAAAATAAATAGAAATATTTTTTTAAATAATTATATTTTCAAACTGGTACGAATTTGCGGATCCCGACACCATTTCTGGCAGAGAATGTATTGAAGTATAGATCTGTCAGTATTAAGTATCCGCAGACGATTCGCAATCGGTCCGGACCAGTCTGGTGAACGATGAACCATGATGATCAAATGAACCTACCATCAAGTGGAATTTCCTCTCTACCAGTGAAAGACACATTCTTCTGTTTATTCTTCTTTGCACTGTTTTTAATCGAAATATTAGCATCAGTCTTATTTTCGTCTGTGAGGGTGCCAGTTGTGTCTATAAAGAAGCCTAAGTTTTCATCTTCAGGGGCACCTGGAATTGACAAAACATTATTATAAAACTCCAGTTTGCAGTGATCTATTCCTTAATTTTGGACTTTGGTCGATGTACACTGGAGGCATTCTAAAATTCTGTTGACCCAGAGACAAAGCAATGTATATTATATCATTGAAACTGGAAAACAACAATGCTGTGTGGTGACAAAAAAAAAGGAAGGTAGTATTAAAGTCGATAAGATACTTCACAAAAGACTTTACTGATATTCTACAATAAAGATGATTCAACTTACCCATTTCTAAAGTCTCTTGAGAATGGAAAGACTTGCGCTTATTTTTCTTCTTGCCACTTACATTCAATATAGATTCATCCTTCGATTTGTTAGCAATATCTGAAAAATGATTATTTCCAAAAAACTTAACACTTGTGTAAATAAAACTTGTGTGAATTTTGAATCTTTTTAGTGCATTTTAAACAATGTCTTGTAAAGTTTATTATGTGAATCAATATTTTAGTGAAAATAACCAAATGTTGATGAGGAAATCTGTTTTAGAATTATTCAACGTTTAATAGCAAAGTGAGTCTGTTAAAATTGAGTTAAATTAATACTGTAAAAAGTGTCGAAATAAAATTATACACACCCGTATTTTCAAGAATGTTTGTTTTCCCTGGAGTTCTCTTTAGAGGTATGTAATCACCGGGAGCTTCTTTATCAACCTCTTTCACAGCCTTTTTCTTTTTGGCTGTTATGGCATCACTGTCATTGCTATCTTCAGGGAACAACAGTTTCATGTCAATAGAATCAGATGAACCTTCAGACACTATCGTGTCTTGTTTAGCAACTTTGTCTACACTTTTGTTCAAAGATTTGTCTTGTTTCTTAGTCTCGGCAACAATTTCAACTGCATTAGCTTTGTTTTTCTTAGATTTTTTCACTTGTGTAAGATTTAGTTGGTCTACAATTGGTTCTTTAGATTTTTGCTTTGCTTTCTTGTCGAGATCCAAAGAAATGTTTGATGCTTTGATCTTCTTTGAGCCAGATTTGTTCAAATTGTTGAGAACAAATTCATAGTTTTGAGTTATTTCTTCATTTTCACTAATTGAACCTTCGTCACTGATATCCTCTTCATCATTTTCGGCAATAGTTGCTTGTAATGGGTCAGATGTTTGATTCGACTTCATGATTGATGTGTTTTCGTCTACATTTACTTCTTCTACTTCATCAATATTGGTTACAGTTACTGTCGAAATGTTGAGGTCTTTTTGAGGAGTCTTTGGCTCTTCCTTGATAACATTGAGCAAAGTTAAAGGATCATCTTTGTCTGCCTGGTTATCATCACAAATGGTGATTTCTTTTTCATTTGTTTCATCTTCATCACACACAGACTCCGACAAGCGTTTAGCTTTATTTTTCTTTGATAGCGACTTATCGGATTCTGATTGTAAAGCACTTGCGTCATGACTGGAATCGATTCTTTGACGCCTATTCTTCTTTGGCTGTGCGGTAACTTCATCATCCGATTCTGACGAAGACGTGTCAAAACGTTGGCGATTATTTTTCTTTGACTTGGGTGATTTGCTCTTATCTGATTCATTCAATTTATGTCTTGCTTCATACATTTCTCTGGATGCTTTCTTCTGTTCTTTTATCTTGCGTTCGTTGAATTTCTTCTTAGATTTTGCTGTCATTGTGAGTTCGTCAGCGCTCATGGAAAGGTCATCGCCGGAGCCACTAAGTAAATCTTCCTCATCTGAACTTACAATAAATGAGTCTTTTTCGTAATCAGAATCATCAGAAAATTCTTCTTCATCTGAATCTAGTGTTTCACCCTTTTCTTTTATATGGTTTTCTTCTTCATATTCTCTTTCTTCCTCATCCCTACTGTCTCCCGATTCGTAATCATCGCTGGCTTCTTCAGCCTCATCGTCGATAATTTTGCTCTTTTTCAATGACTCTTCTTTTTCCGATTCTTCTTCGGTATCCTCTTCCTCTCCAGCAGAATCCGAACTTTCCTCTTCCTCTCCAGCAGAATCCAAACCTTCCTCTTCTAACATGATAGATGCTTCATTCTTAGACTTATTCAAATTTTCCTTTTTCTCTGTTTTGTTAGCACTGTTAGGGGCAATTATTGAGCTGTTGATCTGCAGGCCTAACTTTTTCATCGACTTTTGTTGAAGAGGTGTACTTGTGGAATATGTTAGTGACAGATTTTTCTTGTCATCTTTTTCTGTGACATTTGGTACATTCACTGATTTTGACAATTGTTCATTTGAATCATCTTTAGCCACATTGAACTCTGCATTTATTTCGTTTTCTGACACATCTTTTAGTTGAGACAAGACCAAAGTACTTTTATTTTCGTTTTCGGTCTTATCTAGATAGAGAGCAGATTTGTTTTTAGATTTATCAGAGTTCTTATTTATGCTGTCATCATTTGGCATATTGGAAATTGATGACTTCCTTTTAGATTTGTTAGAACTTTTATTTATCATGTCCTCATTATCATCTAAAATGGTTTTTATTTTATCTGTACTAAGTTCAACAACCACAGATGAATTTCTTTTAGATTTATTTAAACTCTTGTCCATATTCTCATCATTAGCCACTTCCAGTGACGAAGATTTTCTTGTTGATTTGTTTGAGATTTCATTAGTATTTTCTTCAGAAACAATGTAAGATAGTGAAGACTTTCTTTTTGATTTATTGGACTCTTTATTTATACTTGTATCATTGGACTTTTCTGCATTCAATGAATTCCTTGTAGAGTTATTGGAATCCTCATCTGTATTTGGTTCAGTCACAACATTTGATATAGAAGACTTTCTTTTGGACTTATTGGCCTTTTTATTATTATTAACACTATCATCGTGGTTATACACGTCAACTGCTAAAGAATTGCGGTTAGATACATTGACAATGCCATCTGTAGTATCTTCAGAAACATCATTAGTAATAGAAGACTTTCTTTTAGATTTATTATTATCCCCTGCTCTATTATTAATCACCTCTGATATGGAAGATTTTCTTGGTGACTTAGTGGAAGTATCGTCAATGTTGTTTTCTATACTCAAATCTGGTATTACAGACTTCCTTTTGGACTTATTGAGACTATAATTTTTACCTTGAGACATGTTTAATATTGAGTTTCTTTTTTCTGATGCGGACTCATTTTCATCAACAAAATTTGTAAGTGATACATTTTCTGGCATAGTCTCATCAATATCCATTGGTTCATAACTCAGATTAACTTTTGTTTCTTTAGATGTTTCATTTTCTGACTGATGGATTACAACCGGGACACATTGATCTCCATAGTCAAAACCTTTGTCATTCTCCTTTTCTTGATTAGAATCCGAATCATCAATAAATACCAAAGATTGAACAACACCACTTGGTGCTTGTTCGAATAATTTTTGAGTTACACTGGTGTTATGTTGCTTTGGTGAATTTAGGTTGTTGATATCTTCAGAACCATCTTTAATTTCAGTATGTTTTGTTGCTGATTTATTCGAAGATGTATTTAAAACCGAAACTTCATGCACAGATGTTTCTGTCTCAACTGTCATGGACATTTCATGCCTTTTCTTCTTCTTCTTGTTAGACAAAGTTGAAGAATTCAGAGAAACATTATCTAGTTCTTTGTCAGCTTCGTTATTTTTATTGCTTGTGTTCATTATACCATCACCAGAACCAGATATGTTCGAAAAATTAAGGCTATCATTCTTCTTTTTGTTCTTTTTCTTGCTGGCCTCACTATCACTACAGAAGCTGCTCTCCTGAGGAGATTCAACCGAAATTGTGGTCCAAGATTTGGTTCTGTTCCGTTTTGTTTTGATCTGTGGTTCTTCAACAGCTGTGGTGCTTTTATTGAAGATGCTTTTGGCCTTTTTGGGTGCGTCTTGTAATTCTTGTATGAGATTCTTACTGGTTGTTGATAGGTTGATTTGATCTGAAGCTTTCTGGTCTGCAACTTCAGTTGTCTGTTCAAGTTTGGGTTCCGACACAGATTTATCAGCGGCCGCGGTTGTATCACCTGCTTCTTTGTCACTTCGGGGTTCATTTTCTTTATTTTCATTATCCAGTGAGGAACTCTTCCTTCCAGATTTGCCAACCAATCTGGGACTTTTTCTGAGTGAGAGTGAGTCATTTTTGGATGTTTCAGTAGTTGGAGTTTCTTTGACATTGTTCTCAGATTCTTCTAAAATGACTTCTTTAATTTCGCCGCCTAATTTGCCAGCAATTGGTTCAACTGAAACAATTGTAATAAACATGTTATGAAGCACCTGTTGTAACTTAAAATAAGCTTAGTACTTATCAGACCATGCACAGAGAAGGGTTACTTATTCAGGACGTTTATTTACGCATGCATTCAAAGTATTGATTTTATCAGCTGCAAGTACAAGTGTATTATTTATTTACACGTACAGGTACACACAAAACACTTTAAACAGGAAATAACACAAAGATAGAAGAGCACAAAGTTTCTGTATTAGATAGGGTTCCTAAAAAAAAACTATGGATTTTAATTACCTGGCTTGTCAATACTAGAAGTGGAGTTATTTCTAGTTCTTCTTGTTGCTCTAGCTGGGGTAATTGGAGCTTCATTATCACTTCCTGTAAATATTAAAATGTCATGTTGAATTCACTATATTTTTTAATGCTGACACAATAACTAGACATAAGTTTTATAAACAATTTTATCAATTGCAAAACTTAGTTTTTTTGTACAAAACAAAAAAAAAAAACAAATAAACTATCAGACAATGCTAATATTGGGTGCATTCTGAAAGTTGACAACGTCAAATTTTCCTGTTTTCATAAATTCACTAATGCTATTGAGCCAAATTATGAAATACTGTAAAATAAAATATTGTTTTTGAGTTGCAATCATCAATAGCGTGACACTGAATATTTAGAACAGCAACTTAAATTACATTTTAAGCTTAAACTATAAAAACACCTAATTCAGTGGTTCCACAGCAATAAATTCATAAACAACGAAGATGACCCACTGACCCAAGATGCAATAATTATGCATAACAAAAAAAAAAAGAAACATCAAAACTATCACTCACTTAAAACAAGTGCAGCTATTAAATAAAATATAATGAATTGGTCAGACAAATGTGCTATCAATATTTTTTTATTGATCAATCATTTCAATTGCTCAACCAATCTGCTGTATTGATTGGACCCGATTGATTTGGTGGCAATGTGTAAATTTTTTATTAATATTATAAGCATCTTTCATAAATCATACCACGGTCAGTAAGTCAGTAAACTCATCCAAATAGATAAACTCTGATCCTTTATTGTCCTAGTCTCAATATCAAAAGTGTTAAATTACAAGTCTGACAATAAGTTTTACTATGCAACGGAAATAGTTCAATGACCTTCAAATCAGTAAATAGTAGCTCAATAAAGGAACACATCAAATTCAAAGAGACTCCTGAAGGGCTTCGCTTTTCACAGCAGAGAATGGGCTAACAAAAAAAAAATCTAGCCATTCCTTACCAGCTAGTGAGGTTCTTCTAGCAGCCCTCTTCGCTCTGGGCGAGTTAACATTCACAGGCTCTGCTATAAGGCTGGTATTAGACTTGATCCGAGTGCTACGCCTGGATGGCGTGCCTTTATCTTCCGCCACATCTCCAGGAGTCTCAGATACTATGCTGGTGTTTGACCTGATCCTGGTACTGCGTCTAGATGGTGTGATCGCTTTCTCTTCAACAGGCTCCACCTCTTTGACTGTTGACTTCCTGGTCTTTTTAGGGGCTGCTTCTGGAGCTGAAAAGTTATAAGTTCCAATTTCAAAAGCTATGCCAGAGATAGGTGACTAAGTTTTATACAGCGATGATGTTTTTGGAAATGTATTTAAAAAACAAGTGCAAAGCTACAAAAAATACAAACTTAGTTTTTGTTTGCATTAAACCTTTTGAGGGGTCATTGCACTCATAATTATTTAAAAAAATATGACCAGTTATCCTATGCATTTGTGTTCAAAATGAAGGAAACTATAGAGTTTTTTGTGTTTTCAGAATTGCTCCCATTGTAAAAGTTGTTCATAATGATGAATACAGTCACAAGCACCAATATGTAAACACTCAGCAACTTTTAAAAGTGATTTTCTTCTACTGTTCTGATTAAAATTTCATGTTGTTACGGACATAGCATTTTGGAACTCATATTTTTATGAAATAGATCCTATCTCCCAAGTTACAATCTATATTTCTCGCAAAAAATGCTTTTAAATTTAGGAAAGTGTATAAGTGTGTAGTGTAAGTGTGTGATATTGGTGCTTGTGACTGTACAATGACCCCAAAAGAGGTTTAAAGTTGTGCAAATGCATTACACAATATTATGCAGAACTGTTTGCTGGATATGGAAATGCCTAAAAGAGTCATTTTAAGCTGCATTCATCTTATCAGATAACAAATTAGGTAGTAAATAAATTAACAGTTCAATCATATCAAACTTGGGCAGCTTACAGCTAGACTGGTAGAGCTCCATGGTACTAAATCTGTGTCTGGCAGTGTTTAAATAAACCATGTTACAATAACTATTTCAATACTCAAAAAACAATAACCTGACAGGTCCTTGTACCTATAAGTTCAAATTACTCACAGGCTGTAATTGTATGTACATTGTGCAATAAATAAATAAATACAATAGAAGAAGCATCATTAAGTGCATCAGCTTATTTTGGCTTCGTTTTTAAAAGCCAACAGAATTGCTAAACAATACAAAATACTATTCATATGCATGCTGTGGTCTCCTGTAATTGTAGGAACACATGTAAAAAAATTTTTTGTAGGATATCCCAATTATATGAATAAAAATATCAATCTTATGACTTCACTGAACTGATGACTCCTGGGGGTAACTTCATTTTTTGTGTGGTATAAATAGAAAACACATGTCATGTGCCTGCAGTTTTTTACTTGTTTGTCAACCCTACAGTGTTTTATCATTATCTGAAGAAATATTTCACTATTATACCTTAAAGATTAGACTTCATATTGTGCTTGTTATTGCTTTTTATACCTTACTCACCAATTCAGTGGACTGTTGAAATATGACTTCTCTAGGGCATCAGCTACATGTTGATCAATTATTTTACATGAATAATTAATAAGCAAATCATACTGAATAAATAAAACATATTTGTATAGATCATTTGCCAAACAGGTTTGTATTTCTTACCATTTTCATCAATGAGTTCTAGCTGTGGTTTGGCTGCCAGTCTGCCACCTCTCTTCTTTGTTGGTGTGGACTGTGTTGAGGGTGACTTCACATCTTCAGCCTCCACTGACAGCCTTCTCCTTAGCCGTGTTACTGTAAATGCATGGTTTAGTATCATTTTTTTTAACAAAATTTAACTGAAATACCTTTTGCTATTAAAAACATTCTTTGACTTAACTCTTTCAGGGTCAGTGGTTAGCTACGCTAACCACATATTTCGTATTTTTTTTCTTTAAATTCCTGCCATTTAGCGATTATTTCTTGAACTATCATAGAAATACACCTTATGCTCGATTTAGTTTTGGCAGTAAGTAGCGCCGATAATCGTTTGTGTTTGTATTGTTCGTATGAACAAAATTCGTTGACAGTGTTTTTGTAACGTGCTCCGAAAAAAGCTTTCAAAAATAAGGTGAGTCTATTATTTTTTTGACTATGATTGTTTTATTAGACGTATTTAGACATTTTTAGCATGTATTTGATAAACAATGTGTGTAATTTTGCTTTCTAATGTAATTATGATACTCATAATTCGGTGGTTAGAGTAGCTAACCAGCGCGCAGCTAGAATGTTTTATTTGTTCGTATAGATGTGGCATTGTTTTTTTATATATCTTACAGTATGGTTCGTGTGTTAGCTGACGGGGATATTGAAAACTGTCTGGAGGAGATACCCTCCGATGACGACAGTTGCTGCAGTGCGGAATCGGACCAGGAAACTTATGATGCTCAACTACCTACCATGTTATTGGGTGATGTCGTAGGGAAACGTCTGCACACTTACAGTTTTGATGAAGAAGATAATGAACCCTTGTCCAGTTTCCGTTCTACTCTGCCTCCGGAGGTTGCCACTCCTGTAGCGGAAGAGAGCAGCTCCAGCAGTTTTCAAACAAGAGCGCCAAAGTGGAAGAAGTACTACTCACTTTCCCCACCAGGTGAGTTTACTGAAGATGTGGGTGTACCAGCACATACACTTGAGTTGGAAAGTATTACGCCTCTTGCACTATTTCGCATGTTTTGGTCAGACGATTTGCAAGAAATTATAAGTTTTCAAACCAACCTTTATGTAACCAACTTTTGTGTGCATAAGTTCGACCAACTCAAAAGCTGCTATGATATTGACCGGAAGTGACACAAATGGTGGCACCGGACTTTTTTCCATTTTCTGGACTGTTCTGTTGTCAATTCTTTCTTGGTGTAAAAAGAATTACAATCCACTTCACGACCTAGATCTAGAAACTCTGACATTGAAGGATTTTCGTCGTTCAGTCTACCAAGGTCTCTTAGCTCCAGCGTTTGTCAATCAGCGCAGGCATCGCTCAATGGACAGTCCATGCAGTTCAGGAGCGCTTTCTCCAGGTCCGGCCATAATAAAACGGCATAAGCCAACAGTGACCGACGAGATCCGCCTTGAAAGCAATCGCCATCAGCCGGAGCGAAGCACATCAAGATGCGCCAAATGCAGTACCAGTAATACTCCAGTACGTACGGTTTGGAAATGAAAACCTTGCAATGTTCCACTATGTTTGCGTAAAGGAAAGTCTTGCTTTGAAGATTTCCATAAGAAGTGAAATAAAATCTTGGTCCTAAGTGTTTTAATATGTTTTTTTAGCCTGTATTCATGATTAAAAATGTTAAGATATTTCTTAGTGTTGTTTTGTTCTACAGCGGCGGTGGTTAACGTAGCTAACCATGTGATTCCTCAAAAGCCTTCACTCAGATATTTTTTTGAACCATGTTTTCAGTATTGTTTAGCCTAAATACAACTAGAAAAAACATAAAAACACGTATATTGTAACTTATATGAAAGTGCCCCTGAAAGAGTTAAAAGATGGCCTACTTGTGTGGAGAAAATCTGGCTTTTGTGTAATGTTCTGTATATTTCTCAATAAGAAACACCTACATAATTACAATTAAATGACAAATATAACCGGAAATATAACAAAAGTACCAGTTAATTGAAATGGAGGCTAGTAAACTTAAAACTAATTTTAATGTTTGGAATATATTCATAATTTCAGGTAAAATGCCTTGAAATTACAGCCTGAATATTACGGAGAAACTAGTTTAAACTTGGAGATGCAAACGTATCCCTACAAGTCGAAAAGTATTATCAAAATCAGTCTTCAAGGTGGGCTTTGTGTCCATGTTTTAGCGTTCGCGTTGCGTGACTATTGCTATGCAACAATCGATTTTCGCAAGCCTAGAAGACAATATTTAGAATAAGGTTTAATACAGCACTCTGGGAACTAAAATGCACCTGATAATATTACGAAATAACATCGCAATAGTGAATTGCGTCGCTTACGAAGTGCAGCTCAAAAATGCTATTACAACATGTGGGGACATATCTACTTAGCTTGATTGAGAAAAAATCAAGCGAAACTAAATATAATTACATCTTCATAGTATACAGCTTTTAGAATGCTTTAGATTTACCGGTAGCGTGATCTCCTTATCACGAAACCAGCATACCACGCTTCCATGCCGCATTTATTGGTTGTTAAGTTTTAAAATTTACCTTTAATGCCGACCTCTTCTTCCATTTTTAACACTTTTCAAACATTAACAACAATACTTTTTCAAATGAACCTTCAGACACGTGCAAACAGCTCAACCGAATTTAAAATCGTGCTTTTTCGAGGCAATTGGTAAAACAGCTGTTAGGACGCGACGAACTGTCAAATCAAATTCGATGCGTGCCCTGCTCATGGCAACACAGCTATTTCCGCCGAATAAGGATGTTCGAACTAAATGTTCCCATAAGTTTTATTACGGTTTTTATCCGAGTGATGTTTAATTTTGTATTATTTGCAGCTCTCGATTGCATTTCGTTTCGCACTTCTAGTGTACTATTATTGTTTTAAAGGAGGAAAGAGTTTCTGCTCATGTTTCTGCTTTTACATACATAAACTCACGCCTTTTTCCCATGCGGAAGGCAGAAATCACAGAACGCCACCTGCTACAATCCTTACATACACCTATGCCTTGTCCACGTTCATACATCTGGTCATACAAGCACGCCGGTTGCGAGTACTACGCACCTGACCTTTCTGAAGAACCTCACCAATAAGGTCAGTGTATTGTATGTCCTTCTAGGGCGTCCCCTCTAGACTTCACAAACATCTACCTTGTAATACCTTTTGTTAGTCGCGTTTCACACATCCTCTACTTTTCTTTTATATATATAATACGAGTAGTACATGTACCGTTAGCATTCTTATCTTAAATGAAAATAGAATGGGTTTTGTGGCTATCAATATTATGTGACTTATCGATAACTAGTGACATAGAATAGAATAGAAGTATTTATTTCAACCATCAAAGATCGTAAAGTACAACTTAGACAACACATTATAAGGGCTGGCTAAAATCAATCGGGTTTGAAGGGCGTTTCAATGTATTATTTTCAGTGGTATTTCGCGTAATATATTGATAACAATTGCATGAATTATCAGTACCAGTACAAAATAAAGTAAATATTTGAATGTCTTCAGATTTTCCAACTCGCGATGAGAAAAAAAGAAATACTAGGCTGTCATTTAGGATTGTTTTCTGTTCGCGTCACGTTTTGTGCAAGTAATGGGCAGTAACTTTACGAAAAGTACTTGGCTAGCATAAGCTCAAGGTGATATATGTCTTTTAATCAATCTGGGTAAATGAATAAGTGGTAGGTTAGGAATACTAAAATATAATTATGATTGAAATACCACCTTGTATGCATGCAGGCCTAGTACTATTTTGTCGCCAAAGATAATATTATCACTTGCCACTTAGGGCGTCAACTAAAACTCGCGTGTTGTAAAATAAGCAACGCTAAAACGCGCGGGCACCCGCGCGAGTTTTGGGAGTATGCGATTATCACAATGTATGCGACTGTTCCTTTAAATTAATTTTGAAATCATTTTAGTACCGGTCCTTTGGAACGTAGATAATTTTTGTTTACTAAATACCCAATATTATTAAGTAGCAGTTATAAAAGCATAGTTGTAGCAATGTAATAGCTATCAATCATGTATGTATAAGAGAAAAGAGAGAGAGAAATATGAAGAATATGATTTGCGGGCACGTAGTATTTTCCCTCCCACACATCTATTCTGAAGTCACTTCTTTATGTGGCGTCGGGTTACTATTTGACCAATCACACCCCTTTGTCAACGGGTTCTAATAACGGCAGTGCTAAAAAATAAAAATAGTTTTGTTTGTATAACTTCTAAATTTATCGGTTGACCGTAATTTCCCAAGACTTAACTTTGTTTATTTTTCTTGTGGTCCCGAGATACTACTCAAAAATAATAATTTTATTTATAGGTGGAATTCGGGACCGCGGTCCCGGTCCGGAAAGCCACCCGACCCTTTATTTTATAGTGTGGCGCTTTGATTACGGACATCTTAACAAATGTAATGAATGCGGCCAAACTCACCAAGTAAAATACTGTTTATGTACCAATGTAAGCAGTGTTTCCGTTTTGGCCTTTCCCCGCACTTCAACAGACTTGGAAAGGTAAAGCCGTCTTCACCGAGTTCAGTATATTTTGTGTAGATGGCGCCACTGCTGTTTGTTATCTTAGGGAAGCGATAGGTACATTATAAATGTAGACGTTATTAGTAACACAAGCTTTTTATTAAACTGCTTCGTTCCTGTCTTTCAAGTTACAAATGGCATCCTATTCAGCTTAAACTTGGCATAATTGAGTTACTTTGGTGACAAATTGACATCACAATGGGATGGCACTGTAGGCTCTAATGGTGCAGCCTGAAGGTGGCCTTAGTAATAAACAAGAAAGTCTCGTTGTGTTCACTACTGTTTAGATTTGTCCTCACAAGTACGCCAGGTCAAAGTGCAATTCAAGATCAGATGGTGGAGCTGGAAGATCGCTATTAGAACACTCCAACTAAACAAGGATACCTGCGTAGCAACGAAGGAGGGGTTAGGTAGGCATGACCCAGTCTAGAATATTGATTGTTCTCGTACAAATAACAAGTCTACAATAACAATCTGCTTATTTTCTTTGTATTGTTTTATAAACAAAGACCGCGTGATCATATCCGTTCAGGTAATTAATCGGAAAACTGTCCCTTGCAGTGTGTGTAATGTGGCAACTGCTAATGGTAGATAATGAGTGTAAAACTCTTAATTGTTGCTACGTTTATGGAGTCCGTAGAGTTTCATTAGCTAATTTAATATGTACTGGAAAAAGTACTTGATTAGTGCAATCATTACATTCCTTATTTACATTGATATAAGTTTGTTTGTCAAGTCCAACATGTCTGCGTCAGGGAGCACACAAAACTTTCCTCAGCATCCTTCCGCCTGATACAAACAGTTTTCTCGTGATTTCTTTCAGCACATAGTCGTGTCTTTTGAAAAATAATGGCCCTCTTTATTCTGCAAAACCTGGCACGATGAAAAGTTACTGCAGATTGAATCGCAGAAAAAGACGCCGGCTTAAATAAGAATATTCTGAGTTTGCTTTTTAAATAAATTTTGAGCATCTTTCGCAGCGCGGGCAAATAGAAAATTATGCGGTAGATAATCCAATAGGGTGGCTCATAATTCCGGTTTTGAATTTTATTGAGAAGAGAAGTTAATGCTTGCAAGGGAGTTTATGTGTAACTCTCATAAAAAAAAAAAAAAAACGTTTTATACATAATTATTAGATACAGATTATCAGATAAAAAGAAAACATATTAAATTAAATTAAACAGGACGGTAAACGTTTCGTAGGACCTCCGTAATCGTACTTAAGAACCACGAACCACGATGTCGTTGGCAATAATACATAGAATTGAAAATATTAAAGCTCCGTGAATTCCATTAGTTTTTCCGAGTTGACAGCGAATAGCAGCAAACTCCGCCCCGCGTTAGGGTTAAGTGGGTCCGTACTTAAAAAGACATCAAGGGTACAGAAATAGCATTATATCTTCCTGATGACCCCTCTTCAGAAATTACGTTCAACGTTGTTAACCCCATTTCTCTCTAGGGACGTCCGTCTCGAACACCCTCGAAGGGAAATACTGGTAAATGGGATGGGACAGATTTGACGTTGACTGTGTAAAATTAAGGTTAACCTCACCTGTGAGGCTGAATAAGCGAATCGGCGGGCCAATACTCTCTGTATTGGCTCTCATCATTATTTGCTGATCCCTCATACATAGCACCTACACGCCACCTACGCTACGTGTGCCGCAGATAGGGCAGTACCGACTTACATGTACATATGTAAAGCGACATTTCGCAATCTTCTTGAGCAAAACGTCTAAGCTGTAGGCATTCCCCTTACTAAGGGTTAAGCAGAGATCTATCTTAGTAGGTATCTCAGTATGGTTTATGTTTACTATCTAATTAGGTTTTTAGTTTCTTTGTCTTGATTAAAAGTATGCATTTCTCAGCCTATCGTAGATTCTTATCACCTTGGCAGCTTGAAGAAGGCAAATGTACAAATTACCGTAATCAAGTTAGCACTGGGTTCTGCAGCTAAACTACTTAATACCCTCAGTCACGAGTCATGGAGATGCACTGTTGGTAGTGCCTTTTTTACAGAGATATGTATGTCGATTGTATCGAGATTTTTAAATCTAATAATGCAATGGTTTTGAACCGATCAACCGAATTTAATTCCCAACTACCTCGAGATTATCACAATCCAATCGAGCTTTAATATCACAAAAATCACAAAAGTGCCGCGGATCTACAAAAATAAATCCTACAAGCACCTTTTCTCGTATTCAGCTAATGAATTTTTCATCCACAAGTGCAACATAAATTTTATATACAGGTAAAATGAAAATGGCGCACAACGGGCGCGAAAAAAACCGAAATGGATGTAGGTACGGATGATTGCGTTTACATAATTTGATTTACAAATTTTAGGCTGACAGCTGCAGGCATTCAGCAAAATGCGGAGTAGCCTATAAATGGCCATACTTTTTATCATTGCGGTGAAAAACAGAACTTTTTCATAGACAAAGCGAAAGGGCACAATAGGAGGAGGAACGGTGGTACCGAGATCAGGCATTTTCATGGAACAAAACCAGTTTTGTAGTCTCGGCCGTGGTCTGACTTTATTGCAGCAACGGATTTTATAGTTCGGAGTTGCTGGTTAATTTCAGTTCTGATTAAAGAGCTTCCTTACAAACTTAGCAAATGTATGAAACAACACGGGCCGTATTAAATAGTATGGACCAAGTTTGTTTGATCGTTTAGCTTTTATTGTGTTTTGGTTTTGCTTATATTTTAGTCATTAGTTTTTGTCGGAGTACCTCGTAGTAGGGGTTGGACATAGCTTTGTTTTTTACAAGCTTTTATTCGCATGATACTACAAACTTATCATCAGTGAATCATCAATTATATTAGTTCTTACTAAGGCATCAGGAAGACATGACTAAGACGTTAACCATGGACATACAATAGCTAAGTAAATCACCATCAGAGTTAACTTCATCCAAGGATAGAAACTCAAAAGAGAAGTTACTACTAGCTAAGCTGCTACTTTGAAACGCAAATTTCAAAGCCCTATTCTGCTAATTCTTGTTATTTCATAATAAATAGCTAGCTTACCACATTACGTATCTAAGTCTTAACAACTTGCGCCATAACGTTGATGGTTCTTAGAGTTTTGCCCACACCGGGAAATGAAGGTGAATTTCATTGAATTTTCACTCAGTTTTCTAAGCAGTAACGATTTTATCGACGTGTTAGTAGGTATTCTCCGTAATGAGTAAAACTTTCCACCTGACTGTAGGATTAAGTTGGTGTAAAATATATGCAGATGATGGATATACGATGGATACCTTACTTGACAGTTGATAGTATCGTTCAAGGTAGGTTAGATCCCCGTTTTTATGTCATGCTAGCTAGCTTTCGTTCATAAACTTCTTAGCGTACTTAAACAAAGATGTACTAACAGGTTTTAGTTTAAATAAACAGTACCTAAGGTAGTTTATTAGTATGTTATTTGTAGAGGATGTTAGTAATATACTACGACTTCGCGTTCCCTTAAAATGTTCCCTGACAATGCCAAAAGAATACGCGGTCACGTGAGCGAAGCCGCGGGCACAGCTAGTTTCTATGCTCAATTTCCATTATTGTAATGGTCTCAATTTATCCGTTCGATCAAAGGTATTTTATTGCGATGTTTCTATTGATTGCCCGATATAAAATATTTTTGCGTATGGTTACCCTTTACTTTGATTTATTTGATACGGACCTGACAATATGCATTACCTGATTACACAAGCCATTGCCGTTAGGTTCTGTATGAAACTTTCAATATTTTGGATCAATAGTACTTAGGTATGCATTATGCACCAGGAGCTCGTGGCTAAATACTAGCAGCCTCTCGGGCCGATCTTTTTACCTAGGTTGGTCTGTGGATGGGTGACCACCCATTACCTACCGAGTTTCCTCCGTGTCTCGGGAAGCACGTGAAGCCGATGGTCCCGGCTGTCATTTGAAGATCTTTGATAGTCGTTACATGTAGTCAGTGGCCCGAAAGTCTGACAACCAGTCTTACCAAGGGGTATTGTATTACCCAGTACCTACTAACTGAGTTGAGGAGGTCAGATAGGCAGTCGCTCCATGTAAAAAACTGGTACCCGGTTGCATCCGGTTAGGTTGGAAGGCGACCCCATCATAGTGGGGAAAAGGCTAGGCAGATGGTTATGAGTAGTTTATGCACCAAGAGGATAAAGCAGCATTTATCTTACGTCACCGACGCTATTTTGAATCCCGTTCGCAGCGAGGGATTCTAGTGCTCCCGAGTGGAAAAACTAGAATCCTGAGAGCAGTATTATCCCAGTGGAGTATGCCTCCACTTTTTACACCTTCTGACGTAACGTGACGTAACGAACGTACGTAAGACACCGCTTTATCCCCTTGGGGCATAATCTGCTGTGTATTTATTGTTGATGTTTTGTGTTTGTATGGTTTTGAACTGTCCTTTCAAATATAGTGTTCTTTCTTTAGTAGTATTTCTCACATTTAACGTGAGGTCACAAAATCTTTGTTCGAGCTAAAATGTCTATCACAGCGGTTTGACATCGTCGCCCAGCACCAACGATGTCCTTTTATAAGAACACACACGTCACTCTGCTATTAATAGTTGTTATACAAAACAATCCCACAATCCCGCATGTCCATCATATTTGTCTATTATTTCTGAAATCCCGAAAAGAATTTTGGTAACTTTCTGCATGATTACATTCAGGGGTCGTTTAATGTCGGAAGTAACCAGTCTGCGAGCTTCGCCGCTGGGACCGAGCGAGCGTAGTTCGCTCGACCATGAAATTGCACCGCCGAGTCTCGCTTAAATGACGTGATAATTTACAAGTGTGTTCATCCACACTTCTGTCGTCCCGTAAAGGCGAAACTTTCATATTAATTTTAGCCGTTGAAAACTAGGGACTGCGTCCATAATGCGAGTGTTTTAAATATTTTGGTGTTTGCTTCTTATTTTGAGCTTTCATTTGAGTGGGTTGGTAAAAATCTGCGATTTCCACAGGAATTTTTTATTACACTCTTTGGAATTTTATTTGTGTTTTTTAAATTATTAAGTATCCGATAGGGAAGCGTTTTAAAACCACCCAAGGTTAATTACATTACTTACATATTCCTTATGATCAAATCAAATTCAAAATTATCGTAACATTAGATTTATTAATTGTTTTCGGTTTACCAAACTACAACGGGTAAAATTTAAAAAAATAGATTTAAATGAACAAAATCCGAAACACAACACCTGAATGGGTGAAAACGAAACCCTTGTTGTAGTTCTATTGATAATTACCCACACCGCGGACTGCCGCTTTTAATTGGCACACCGCATTGTGGTTAATTTGAAGAAGAACCCTAACGAACCAACCGCTCCTAGTTAGTGGACAGGTAAAGGATTTATCTGCATTTTTAACATTCGGAATAAAATGAAATGCCCGGAAAACTTGGAGGTTTTGTTTGTTGTTTTTTTTTATTCGCTGCAAGTTTTCTCGGAACCGTTTCTCGGAGGGCCGCTACGAAAAATATACAATAGAGGGCTCTATACCTACCTACTGCTTGTAAATTGTAGTGTTTCTTGAGTAGATATTGGGTGCCCTGAGCATCGGTAAAGATAAGAGTTGTTGGAAAGTAGGTATGTTATAAGATAATCAAAATTGTATTACGAGTATAGTTGCTTGTTATTTCGTATTCGCGTGAGATTTGGACTTTCCAAGCTTGCAGCGAAAAGTTAGTAGTTTTCCAGGCTATCTAATCCACAGTTGCACTTTTCCAAAGAAACTACGCTACCGTTGAAAGTAACACGTTATACTAGCGTGACGGCCTGAAACAGAACATAGAAAGGGCTGAAAGATAAAATCTTTGAGCCTGTCTAGTTAGATTTACGATTACTGCTTCTTGCATGTTCGCGAGTTGGTTTATTACCGCATTAAAGTAAATAGGCTAAGATATGCCTGGCATTCGTCTAAAAGAATGCGAGGAGTGCTTTAAAATGCATTTACGAGAAACTCGAAAACATTATAGAACTTAAAAAAAGGAACGATTTGTGGAATCACTCTGTATCACGTTTATATTCTCTGGAACGGGTAAAGGCGAACTTTCGTAAACTCTTAACTACTCGTAGTTTGCTAATGACGAGGTCCCTCCCAATGTATCAAAAAGGAGTCCATCGCTATTTCCACGGATGTAGTCCTAATCACAGACTAATAGTGAGAATTTCCTGATAGGAATTCGCAATTACATTTGGACGTTGGGATCGAATTCAGAACCACATAAGCGGAATGGTCCGAGGTAGTGATTAGGACTCCGGACAATGATGCACACGCATTATGTACTCCATTTACGTCAGAATTGCACCATAGCCACATATTTGTGCTGTCTCAACAATTGGTAAAGCTGTGTAAATGTTACACAACAGTAATTCTGTTGGTGAAAACAATTACCAGGGTCCCTATTCGATTTTTATGTGATATCTTCGCAAGATATAGGTTCAAGTTTATTTTACGAACGCCCTTTGTACTTTGTAAAGTGGGCAAGTAATTAGGTGCTTCGCTATATTTTGTCGTTTGTACGACAAAGTATTTACCAATAAGTATCAAAGTAAATGTCGGTTGATAAGTTCAGTGGCTCGAACTATTTTCAAATAAAAATTTGCACCATATTATGATGATACTGTTGTAACTGTGTTTGCAAAAATTTGGTTTTCGATTTAAAAATAGATCGAGTTTACGTCGTGCGTTCACGAGATCGGGTACTGTAATGTAGTTTCAAAGTTCAAACCTATGTTCATAATGAAGAAAAAAAAATGCTATATAAAACATTCTTTATAATCACAATATTTTACCAAAAAAATTGTTCAGTACGAACCTGTGAACGCAGCCATAGTCTACGAGCACAGCTCCCTAATAGTGACAAAACATACTTATAAACATAGTTATAAATGGATACAAAATCTCACATACCATTGGGATTAGATACAGAAGTCTGTCGGGAAGTTAGTGTTGGTATGTCTAGGTAAGTTTTATACGTACTTTCGCTTGTATTTTCCGAGCGGGGCGGAAGGAAACTTGCTCCGGATCGTGCTACACTGACTCAATAGTTGTGTTGCTGTCATATGTAGGTAGTGTATATCTGTAGGTAGGTAGGTACATATGTATGTATAGAGGAGGATGCAAGGGAGAGAGACGTGATTAATTATTGGATATATTTTTTGGATAAAATGGAACGGAGCTATTTATTATATTTATTGATACGTTTGATGTGTTAAAGTTATGTGTAAAAAGAAGACAGTAAGTATCTGAGGGTCAGACAAATGGCAATCGCTTTCAAAGCTTCTCGTATTCCTGCAACTACATAAACTTTTCACTTCTTCGTAAGTGTCTTGAAAAGCGTCGTTTGATACATGTGGAAATTTGTCACTGCGGTTCTAGGACCCATAACACCGTGAATTCCGCCTCGGCTGCAATGACGATACGAATGGCGCAGCGGTAGTGAGGCTGCCTTACGTTCATAGGGTTCCGGGTTCGAATCCCGGTAAGAGCAAGTGTTTGTGTGATGAGCATGGACATTTGTTTCCGAGTCATGGATGTTTATATGTATAATAAGTATGTATTTACAAACAAAAAGTATCTATGTAGTATATCAACTATCTGGTGTCCACAACACAAGCCTCGTTGCTTAGTGTGGCACTAGAGCTCTGTGTGTAATGTCCAGCGATATTTATTTATTTATATTTATAATGACAAAGTTTGCCCACTTGTATCAGAATGTACTATTTTACTTTTCCATCACCGTTACCGCTCATAGAACGTCACTTTGTATACCCTTCTATCTCAAGTGTGATTAAAACAGTTTTCTACTTACAGAGCCTTTTACAATACATCTGTAGATCTAGGTCAGAATTTGGTTCCCGCTAGTAACACCCCTTATAAAGCGACATCTCAAATATGTATGTTTTGGGTCATCAAATGCTTGAAGTGCTTCCACGTTCAGCATAAGGAAATTGATTTTCATTTTAAGACATTCTTATTGAAAGTTTTATCCTAAAATGAAAATCAATTTCCTAAGGTAGGCTGTATGTACCCACTGACGAAGAATAGAATAGAAAAAAAAAATTAAAGGTCTACAAAAGACGAGTACCTGCTTACATAAAACGCCGCCCACGACAATAGATTTTCTTTGTATAGCTTAAGAAATTCTCGTTAAATAAATTCAGGCTCGCATCCAATACAGAAAATGTGCTTCAAGATAATGATTCATATCCTGTGCTTTGTATAATATGTCGCTGGATAGTTCGCAAAAATGGAACATTTGTAAAAATCCTAAGGTTTTTTATTATTGGAAATAATTTCGAACCAGCGAAGAACACCCTGTTTAAGATGATTGGAACTTGGATACTAATAAGTCAATTAATTCTAAGTATACATCTTTATCTTGGTTTAATAGCTCGAATGTATTACCTCGCCCGCTGTTGGTCGACCACTTTTCATCTTTATTCCCTGAGTTATAAGGTTCCAAAACCTACCTACTTAACTGTAGCACTTCCGTTAATTTGGCAGTCTGTGTTAAAACTTATAGTCCCGTATTACAGAACGTCACTCAAGACTGAAACTTTCAACCAATCAAATGGCTTGAATCTAGTTTTCAGTAATGTTTGAGTATTGGTGAAGTTCTGTAACATGGGCCATAGTTGTTTTTTAACCTAAGATACGCTGGTTTCTGGTTTACTCCTGCTGGAGACGCAGAACGATTTCAGGAATAATAATTCCTGAAATCGTTCTGCGTCTCCAACAGTTCGATTTTTTTGCAATAAAGTCTAGGATTTTTGCAAAGTTTCTAATTTTATAATTATCCTGCGACATAATATGCAGCCTTGTTTACATTTGATGTTATGAGGACGTTCGGTTCGACATCATTTAACAAGAAACTCAAGAAAAGAAACATGGTTGAAAGATAATTTCGTCATTCGAACGAGTCGAGTCGAAAAAAAGGCGTAGGTTCTGATAATAAGCTGCATCCGCCATTGAACAGCATGTGCTTATTCCGCTTTGATAAAAATAATGGATGAATATAAATCAGCTTGTGTTGTCTTGAGGAATACTGAGCGACGCTTCGGGAGCCGAGTACACATAAAGCCTTATTTATTCACAAATATTTGTTTACTTCGTGAGATCATTCGTACGAGGGCCCAAAAGCTGAGCCTCTAATTTTTTTGGCTTACAGCAACAATACTTGCAAGTATTATAACTTGCGCTTGTACATATAATTTTGACTTACAGTCACTTTTTGGGGTGGCAAACGTTTATACTAGATAGTACTTGCCATGTTAACTATTGTTTCATGGAACTTCACGCCTGTAATTCCTGAAGGGGTAGGCAGAGGTGTACCTAATAAATAATACCTCCACATTTCGCTAGTTAAAATAATGTTTAAATGTTTCATTTTTATATTAATTATTGCGTGTATTAGTTTTTTTTTAAATTTAATGTTTCATTAGATAACAATTTGTCGAAATGTGTTTGAAATTAATATGTGAGATTATTAATTGGGTACAGTTTCAGCTAACAAATATTGGTTTATCAATGAAAATTAATTTAGTTGAAAGCAAATATTTGATACTATTTTGCGTTAGCAATTAATCTAATCTATTATGTGGTGCAGGCATACATTAGTTGAATAAACAAGCTCTAATTATTTTTCAATACAATTCCTCGAAAACTGGCTCTTATCGCACTACGATTAGGTTCAACATGCAATGTATTTCACACTTGTGGATTTTTTTCCATTTATCACACCCGAGGGTTTTATTTTTTCTGATTTTGCCACAGATAACAGATAACATTAAACAACTGTTCAATTCCCTATAGTCGGCGACGATTGCTATTTTTTCACAGCAAAGAGGCGCATGTTTTTATGACCTTCATATTTAATTTAAATTGTGTTTTTGAACAGAATATTGTAAATAAACATTATTATTTATATAAAATAATTTGCTTTTAACAATAAATTAACATTTATTTGTGTTCTAAATTATGAGGAGCTCATGGCTAAAATAAGAACAGCTGCTCGGGTCGATCGTCAGGTTAAGCCGCTTACCTGGGTTGGTCCGTGGATGGGTGACCACCCATTACATGCCGAGTTTCCTCCGCGCCTCGGAAAGCACGTCAACCCGTTGGTCCCGGCTGTCAATTGTACATCTTTGACAGTTGTTACAGATAGTCAGTGGCCCAAAAGTCTGACAACCAGTCTTAGCAAGGGGTATCGTATTACCCAGTACTAACTGGGTTGTGGAAGTCAGATAGGCAGTTGCCTCATGTAAAATACTGGTACAGCTGCATCCGGTTAGACTGGAAGGCGACAGATGATGATTGTGTTCTTAATTAAAAAGCATTCGAATTTTCTATTTTTCATATTGGGCTGTTCAGCGGCTTCATACCTTTGCCTCTCCTTCAACCTGGCGAAAGCAAAGCGCGGGAAAAAAAGCAAATCATTCAATTTCTTAGTAGTTCATGACAAAAATACTTTTCGTTCTAATATTATATTTCTCCGGGAGTGGTACACGTGGGCATTTGTTACTGCAGTTTTCAGCTCCATAACACCCTCGCCTGGCGGCTCGTGTATGTATTCCGCCTTATTTGTCGTTCGAAAGCGTATTCTTCAACTGGACTTTTTCGGACTCCTTTCTCATTTTAGACAAAGATTATGCAGTAACTGTTAGTACCTCAACAATAAGTTGATACAGTTTGGTATCCATCTGAATTGACACTGAAGTAATCGACTGCTTGTTTTTCTTTTGTGGTAAGACATTTGTATTTTTTTCTTGGATTTGTTGTTAACTTAATGCATTTCTAGATAAAATAATATGAAAATTCCATAGAAACGGCTGTCCTCGAAACTGTAACTAAGTTATTACTTGTTTACTGAAGAAAAGAGCGCAGTTTCGCAGAACACTTTTCAGCCACGAAATCTTTCCACACGATCGAATACGCTTGGGTGGTATTTACTTCTGCTTATAAAACGATAATAAATAGTACTTATCAAAATGATTTCCAGAAATGTTTAAGCAGTTTAAGAACTCCAATAAGTCTACTAAGTAGAGATGGAGCGAAATTCGTTTCACATTCTATAATACTGAAATTAAACTGCTTTTACCGACTTTCGGTATTCGGCCAAAGTTCGGTCCCGAGAACATTCGGCCTGTTGCAACTGAATGTTTGTCCGAACTCTACATTCAGAAGAATTCACATTCGGTTCTTCTCTGTAACGAAGTACTTGTACCTACATTAAAGAAACATTCTGTATATGCTAGCCCTTTCTTTTATTGGAACTCCGGCACTACTACACTAGCCTAGCTGATAAGCTCCTAATTTGACCTTGAGTTGAGCTAGCCTAGATTTAGACTAGCTCAACTCAAGGGCAAAGTATAACCACAGACGTACAGTCGACTGTACCACAGACAACTATTTATATGACTTCAGTTGATAGATGCTACGTTCACACAAGGCGCCAATCCTGGATTTGCGCCTAGCGATGGATGACACTATCTGTCTCTAGTCTTATGCCACTTTACGCGATTGCGTTTAGCGATACGAGCTTCTTTACAGCATTTACTAGTCAGCTTGAAATACAAAAAAAAATGCATGAAAACTGAATTGATGTTCACAAAACAAAATACTTATGTAATTTTTTTGAGGTTCTTGAGGTTTTATTTCTACCTATTTGACGAGAAATGAAATATGTAGGTACATACTCTGTTCCTATGTATTTTATGAAGAGGTGGCTTAACATATGCATCAAGGAACCCACCCGTGGATGCCAATATGTAGTGCTTAGTTATCCGAATAATTGAACCTAAAAAAAATTAAATCTGCGTACAGATAGTTCTTCTTTGACGATTGAGGTTAATTTTGTACAGCATTCGTTTAGCTATCACTTACTGCTTGTTATTGTAAATGTTTTCACCGAGTGGCGTCCAAGGACTGGTAATAGAAATGGTAGACGTTATTGTTGCCATCGGGGGATACCCTGGAAGACATTGGCACAGGAACGTGGAGATCAGTCTATCGTCGTCGCATTGCACAGCCCTCATGTGTGGTAGCGATGTCTCGACATCGCCAAAAGAGTCAAGTACCAGGAGGCGGACTGCGCTGGATGGGTAGCGAACGTCATGCGTAATTACTGTTCTCGCGGCTCATTCACCAAGGTGACAGTATGCTCACGGCGGTGTTTTTTAGTGGGTGCAAGCCCCACATAATCAAGCCGTCTCCCCGGACGGTGCGGTATACGTCAGGCATTTTATCCTGTTTAATAATAAAAAAGGCACGTGGAGATTGACCCTAATACCCAGCAGTGGGTGAAGTCAGGGTGTGAATGATGGTAAGTATTGATTTACGCTTGCATCAAAAATATTTCGAACCAACCATAAGTCTCATTTTTACGAATAAATCAACTTTGTGTTCATTCTATACAGTTAGTAACCGTATTCTGTAGACGCCATAATCTTCTAAGCTTCAGCACCAGTTTCAAACCAGCAACATAATCCACTGCTACGAAATTTAAAACGAATTAGCCGTCCAGTTTTAGTGCAAAGTTTCCATAAGTAGGTACGTTCTCAGTGTCCGTGTGAGATCTAATGAATGAAGCTTGTTCTCTCTGCAAGTGCGCACTTCCGTAGCGAAAGCATTCGAATTGAATTACAAGACACCCCGCTACACGTGAACGAAGTATTTATAAGATCAGAGCTGAGACGGGGAGCTAGATAGCCAAGTCGGGCGGTGCTATGTACATATGTTAAGCTACTTATGAGTTACTTGTGTTTCTGTTGAGTTATGGATTGTTAAAAATAAAGTAAAGGTTGAATGTGATGAAGTGTGCTATGATAAATAGTCAGTGAGTATTTATCAACTGAGCTGAGGGAAAAGTAAGCTTCAGATAACAAATACATTACTAATTAGAGTCACTCTTTGATTATTTTATTATTTTTCTGTGTACTTCGTAATTGGCGTAATGTTTAGTATAATCATTTTATGTTTATGTACTGTTAGCTGTGAAGCTACCTATCATAAAATAAATAAATAAATTACAAACCAGTAGGAAAGGTACGTTTTTAAAATCTCATTAACTTTCATGGCATTATAAATCGTTGAAGTAATAAATCAAAAGAAGATTTAAGGACGTAACTTGTTTAAGGTCTGAAAAGATTTTAAGTTTGCAGGGACCAAGCAATGGGAAAGAAAATAAGTTATTGTTGCCAGTTTTTAATTGAAAAAAAAAATCCGTTTTAGAAATCTTTAATAGTTGATGGCTGAATCTTGCTCCAACCTCCGCAAACGCCTATTTATTCAAAATTGGGGGAATCTCAACCTCTTTATTCAAAAACGTAACATATTGAGTGGAAAATAAGAGTACAAAGCACCGCGCCCGGGGTGGCGTCGTCGGCACCTCTCTGATCTACTGTGGGTCCTTCCTGATTTACGCCCCCGTTATTTGGTTTTCTTAATGGATTTTTGATACACATCTGCCTTTTTATGGAAGGAAACTGGGTTTGCCAGATGAGCTTTTTTTTTGTTTTTTGAAGATGATGGATTTATGCATATTGGCTTGGGCATGATTATCTTGGAGGGGTAATGAGAATTTACGAAGTAAGCATTTGGCAAATTATGGTTTTGAAGGGCTCCGAAATATATTGATTTTAAGCGAGAGAGTAAGAGGGTACAGCCAACATAATAGTTCTATTATCCCCGATCACAGCGGTGAATATTAGAATAGTTTCTGTAAACACACATTCAGAAAACACTAAGAAATTCCTACAAGAAAGTACAATAAGCTATGCCCCACATTATGCGTAAGGATCGAAAATAGTCTTCAAACTTTATTCGACCCGGTTAGCGAACAGTAGGCAAGCTACCCTTTTATATGAAAAGTTTCCCCATAAATTAAACTGTGAAACACCTCGGACCTGCAAAGTAAACACAATGGTTTAGCAATGCTTAAATAAAATGAAGATGAGCGATTCATTCAAAGAGGAGCCTAGAGTCGTACAAATAGCGTATCTAGTTCTCCCATTTCCAGACATCTGATATCTTGCCAGCTAATAAGGTCTCAGCAATATGTAAATATCATGATAATATACAGAATAGTGTCTAATAATTGCTGATGTATTGCCCAGTACTAACTGGGTTGCGGAGGTCAGATAGGCAGTCGCTCCATGTAAAATACTGGTATTCTGCTGCATCCGGTCAGACTGGAAGCCGACCCCAATACAATTGGGAAAAAGGCTAAACAGATGAGGAATTGATGTATTAATTAGTAATTAAAAGTCACTTAAGAAACTAAAACCGAGCACCTAATGCAGTTTTGGATTGAAATAAGGTGTATGTACCTACCAGCGATTAAAAAAAAAACTGTAGTCATTAAAATCTCTGAAATCCCCAACGATAATTTGAGGTATTGTCTTACACAGTTAAATAAATTACTGACTCGCAGTCGTTCTATGAAAAATTCAGCTTTTCAGCTATACTATATGCGGTTATCCGGTTATGCCGTAAAGCGATTCCAATAGTTAGTGGCCGTTAAGCACTTTTTATGTCGACCGTACAAGTTGAAAACAATAGAAAAAACAAAAGAATGAAATGTAATAATATTTATCGAATTCGGGGTCCTCCGGTACGGGTGCCTCAGGGACCGGGGTACTCAGGGACTACTATAGATATATATATACTACTAGACTACTACCCGTTATATGTAGTTGGAATGGTAGTGTAAATAAATGACGACTATGATGTGGCTGAAAAGTTTGGCATACCGATACGATACTAAAATAAAAAGAAAGAGTTAAATCAACAAAAATCAAATAGGTACATGATTTGTGTGCTACTAAATGTACATAATGATACATAAACAATAATATATTTTCATCCATAAAGTGTTACTATAATCAAAACATATTGTTTGTAATGAACAAAATTACATTCAATAGGCGATATGAACGTCTGTGCGCACATGTCTACCTGCCCAGTGTCCGATAAATGGCCCATCCAATTTGTCCGCCTTTTGAAGCTAGAATATTGATAGAATATATAGATGTGCATGCATTTTCATGTGCAGCTAAGTTGTGGGAACATATCATAAGTCTAAGTAAGACTATGTCTAACCTCACTAAATCCCCATTTAAAAGGCATAACTCTAAGCTAAACTAAAAACTAACTCCATAACATTCTTATATTCTCCACCTAAGACGCACATTATATTTTGCGGCAGCAAACTCCCTGGCAGTTAAACCGGCGTTAAACCACGGTTACGCTAATGACGGCATGCAACTGCGGTGTGTAAGTCACGCCGGCGGCGGCGCTGCGCCGCCGGTGACATTGCAGCCGGCACTCAAACTACTTCTGCAAGTATTCAACTTCTAACCAAGCGTAATGGAATGGGGATTTAGTCGAGATATTGTTTGTTATATTTTGTTTTTTGTTGGTTTAGAATACCGTTTAAGGATTGAGGATAGGAAGGTCTAGGTATTTGTGAAAAGTGTTTTAAGTTCAACGTCAGTTATAATCACTGTACACGATTAGCCTCGCCACAACTCGAGCTGCTCGGAATTATTTCTATGAAACTGCATCTTGCAATGCACACTACTTTTATTCACCATAACGGCATCGCCTCAAATCGGTATCAACTAGTCGAAATGAGGTGAGGCGATTCCCATCGCCGGATAGTGATGATAGTGCTTATAAAGTGTGCAATGAGCTAGTCATCAAATACACAGTTTTCCACTGACTGCGAATGTCCCGACAAATGTGGAAGAGGAATAGCCTTGAAAGCGAATGTTACCAGTCCCCTCTGAGGTCACATCACAAATGCAGAACGCACTAGGGTGTAAAGCTGACCATTGCAGTTACTAACCAAACCGGGCAGGCAGATTTTCGCACTTGCAATTTGAATTCATCGGCAGCACAAACGTTCACTGTAATTTCTATTACTTCCCAGTTGACATAGTTCCCACTCGCTCAACACATCGACATTCCTTGTCACACACCTACACACGTACTTATATCACTTCCAAAGTTCCCGTCAATAGGACTTCGCTTTAGAACAGGCAGCGAACTCTAATACCAAGTGTTCGGATCGTGCCCTAGACTGCGAGGCTGCGAACAAGGTGAGCTAATTACCTATTAATTTGAGAGCTCCACGGCTCCACGAGTATGCACTTTGTTAGGAGCGAGTGTGGAACGAGATAGCCTGGGTAATGGACCATAAACACATCGGGCTTTTTAAGGAGTTGAGCTGAAAGAAATTGCGTAATGAGTCGTTTGGAAGTGTTGGGATGCACAAAGGAAAGAAGAAGTTGTAACACCGTGAGAAGAAATTGCCGTAGTGTTTAATTGATAAGTATCAAGGTGCGTTTACTAAGCTCCATCTTGACTGGAACAATAATAGCTAAATGTTGATTTACCTCAGCGAGGATGGATGCCACCAAATACGACTTCGGATACTTATGGGAGAAAACCTAAAAATACTACTAGTTATTCAAATTGACGAGATGAAGATGATGATAACCATGAATCGTGGAAAACCGGGAACGTGCTTGTGAATGAGATGTTTTATAGTTCTTAAAATTTAACTTGATTAAAATGTCAGCTGTCAGGATGTACACAATTTAAGCCGGTAATTTAATAAAATACTATGCTAATTATAGTTTAATTAATTGGCCTTAATTAATACCCTATTGACATAGCGTAGAATAGTGACTGCATTTAACATTTATTCGTTTCGAAATGACTGAATCTTCTAGTCCCTTTAGTTTGGCAGCTCTCATTTTAATTAAAAAATAGATTTTATGGAGTCATCATCATCTTCATGCCCTTGTCCCATTCTACTTGGGGTCGACGCAACACGTTTTCTTCAACCATTCTCCCCTGTCAGACGCTTCATTTACTCCTTTCTCTTTCATATCATTCCTCACACAATTCATCCACCTTTTCTTTGGCCTACCTCTCCCTCTCCATCCATCAACATTAATATCCATCTTCTTTTAGTGTTAGTATTTATAGACTATACAAACGACAATCACTCACGAAAATAAACATATAATACTTATTTTAAATAATATTGGCATTAACTTAATACCTTTATAATTTGACACGCAGTTGGCACAGTTCAAGACAGTGTTTTCCCCAGAGTACAAAAGCGACTCCGAATATAAAATCTGCCGGAAATACGCATTTAAACTGGTTAGTGCAAATTATATGCACATTAAGTGGAATTGTATGTGTCCAGTGTCAAAAGAAATATGCAGTTACAGTTACGTACCAATTTTTTCAACCACTTGCTCGAAAAGGGACTCATTGTTGCAGCATATTTACAACTTGTGTTTTCTGCACTAGTGGGAAAAAACATCACATTTAAATATGATTTAATTACATTAAGTATTATACCTACCAGTTAGAGATGTGCGATTTGTTTAACATCAGGCAATAACTCAGCAAAAAGCGTTTAATGGCCAAAATTATGTAAATTTGGTGGATCTATGAAGTACATTAATAATTGTGTAAGTAAATAAAATATTATATTAACATTGCTCTGCCTTTTTGTGGCTCATAAGAGTATACTACTATTTTTCAGTAAGTTGGCATGCATTGCGGGGCTAGTCGTTGCGTGTTTTCTCGTTGCGGCCGCCAGAGGGTGCTCGTCGCGGTCAGTGTCGAAAAACCAAACAGAATATTATGGAAAATGTACATCGCTACATAGTCGACCCAAAGTCCCTACCCAAGTCCCCGTGCTTCACCCAGGTGGAGAACCTAGGTGAGGCCGGATCCATTTTATGTTGCTGTTACTTTTTATATGAGGAATAGGTTTTTGATATGCTTTTTGTTTTAGCATAGGTACCTACCTATCACATACACACACATAGGTATGTATGCAAGCAAACTGAATAATAATCTACTCTAGGTAAATATAGTTTTGTTACGTAGGTTTGAATCTGAACAATGATTGAAAATATTTGTAATCATTTATTCGTGGAACAACTTTTGCCAGCCCCTATAATGAAAGTAACCCTTAAGACTTATTTACCGAAAAGTTGTAATATGAATGAAAAAGCTTTGCTATGGGACCAATCTGAAAAAACCACTCCTCCATACATTTTTGAGGTCCACAAAATGTTGCGAACCACTGATTATCCTTTAAGGTTTGGTCCCATAGCAAAAATTGTTCCATTTTATGATTAAAACACACCCTTACAATATCTCCCTCCCCCTCCTCCTCCCTCCACATACAGAGAATTGCGAAACAAGTGTAATTTAAAACATTCAGCTACTTTACAATTTGCAGTGGCGTGAAATTTAGTTAAAATTCCGCGCTCAACTTGAGCGAACATTGGTGGCCACCTAATAAATGAATCTCCTTGTCTTTGCGATTCAGGAATGGGAGAGAGCACGACTTTTATACTGCTGTACTGGAATCTTCACATGTATTCGAGGACTCATAATTGCGACCATTCTGGTAATTACATTCCGGTGAGAAGGTTTTAGTTCTTTTTAGGTTTTTAGGGTTCCGTACCTCAAAAGAAAAAAGGAACCCTTATAGGATCACTGTTTTGTCCGTCTGTCTGTCAAGACCTTTGTTCTCAGGAACGCGTAGAGTTATCAAGTTGAAATTTATATCAAATACTTGGGTGTACGGTGTGAAAAATCAAACTTGTAAGTCAACGTGATCAAAATCATCGCGATCATGGGCAAGAAGCAATATCAAAAAATCTGAAAAACGTACATATGTTGTTTAATAACAAAAAACCGGCCTGCATTATGAAGTTTGTCAAGTCCTCGGTGCGCGAGTCCAACTCGCGCTTAGCTGTTTTTTTTCTGCTTTTGACTTGAAATCATTAGCAGGCAGTAAAGTCTCCGGTAACGTGAAAAAGGATTCTTCTTAGAATACCTAAATACCTTCTTAGATACCCTCATAGTCTTCCGTTAGGGTATCTTGGTATTTAATGTCTTCCCATCTTCACATGGGACTGGTAATTGCGACAATACTGGTAATTTTATTAGGTTCTGGAGAGAAAGTTTGGTTCCTTATTGCATTTTTCCTCGACGTCAGGTGAACAAGTATTCGGAGACCTTCATGGTAATAAATAGCATTTAGGTATATATAGGTAGCTACCAAGGAAATTGGCAGCAAAAGAAAAAGTAAAAATTGAAGGTTTATTATATTAAGTTGGCTCCTTTAATTTTTAAAAACGTTATAACTTCCAATCAAAATATAAAGCGCTTTTGCTTCGGGATAGAATCTAATTACCTTATATAATCTTAATTACTCATTTTGTATTAATGTTCCGGATTTAAGTCTTGAGGGAATGATTATTCAGAGGTTTATAATCTACTAGCACCTCGGCCGTTGTTTGCATGTTCCTAATACCAGCTCTTACGAAAGGAGGGTAGAATTTGTAACACAAACTTTTATCGTGGATTCAGTACAGGATGCTAGATAAACCATCAGCGCGAATAAAAAATAAATAGATGTTTCATACAAAATTAAAGTGAAATATCGCTACGACGCAGTCGAAATGTGTGATGCAGCTGATTTTTTTTTAAATAACCTACAAACTCTGTCGAAGTTGGTGTCAAAGTTTGTATTATGATGTTGGGGACCCTTAAATTGTGTATAAATGGATGTCAAGTGTCGTCTACAAACTATCATTAAACAAACAAATCAACATTTACAACCACTATAATCACAATTTCCAAAATCGAACTTAAAAAATAAGTTGAACCGATCCAAATGTGTGACTTATTGATCTATAGGCGATAACCAGGCAGGATGCACGAATGTAAAGGCCTTAAATATTATATTAGGTAGACGAAGTTCGTAGTTCATGCATTTTGGATGAGTGCTTAAGGAACTCGATCGGCGCTGTGACATTTATACACCCTGTATATAAATAAAGGTCTGATACATGAAACAAAACAATGCTTTTAAAAAGTTCTGGTTTATTTAATAGGAGAATTTATTTAATTATTTTGTTTATAATCAGCCTGAAAAACGAAACTGAATTACTTATGTAGTACCTAATGGTTTGCTTCGTTTTCTCGTGTGTGATGATGACGAATAAGAGCGAATTTCACTAAATAAATTGAACGCAATCAGCACAATTCGTTTGTTTGCAACAATAATGACATAACTCGAAAAATAAGAAATACAGGACAGCTTTTTTGTAAGTTCTAAAAATATTTTCAGTATATCGCCAATGTTTTTTTTTGCATAGAGAAACTTTTATCAAAAGATTAAAGTTTTATTTTACGTATTTCGTTACTTAATTAAATACTTGCTTTCCTTAATTTTATATTCAACTACAAACAACATCGAAAAATCTAAATTTTTGAGTTATGTCATCCTTCTCGCAAACCAGCGACATCTAAACCGCGTTCATCATTGCTATGGAATATTGAGACTCATAAACTTTTAGAACGCGGTTTAGATTTGTTCTGAACGCGTTTAGTTTTATCGATGAAATTCACTCTAAATAAGACCTATTTCAAAACTTTTCTCTCTCGGTATCCAATTACTAGTAATAGCTTGGGTCCTATGCTACCTTTCCAAAAATTTCGTTACAAATTGCAAAGCCCGGTACAATATCGACGTCGACGATTTTGTAGAAATTCTATAACATCGAATGGGATGGCAGCAATCTCGAAGATATACTGTAAACAATGTTTTCGAAACGTTTTCTACGAACATTTTTAACATTGTAAGTTTTGCACGCAGACTGCGTTTTATGGCCCTTACTTTTAATACTTCGGGGAATTGATAACGCATGGCTACAAAAATAGTGCATTTTGACACAGGTCCGCACATAGATGTATCGAATGATGTTTTTCAACACACCTGCAAAGAAAATACACTGAAACTTAATCTACATAATGTTTTGTCACAAATATTGGTGAAAAATGGGTGGCAGGATTTCTGCTTTCCCCTTTTGCAGGAGAGTCTCTACGAATGGGGAAACTACGGGCTCCCAAACAGTGTAATAAACTAAGGAGATACCGAACGGTATCGGATTAGGGTTTTGCATTTTGAAAAGTTCTCACAAAAAAAAAACTTATTTCAATATTTGTTTAACTTTATTATGTTCTTAAATAAATCCCATTAAGTCCAACAGTCTCAAAACCATAACGCCGGCATGTCCTTACAAATCCCACCGGATGGTAACCCTATCTGTGATGTAATCTTTAACAATGTTTTATAAGTTGGTCGAGTTAAATGTACCAACACCAAGTGTAATGCTTAAATGACCTATAGAGAATCTACGTCTTAAGTCGACTTGGTAAGAAGAACTTAAATAACAAGTAGAGGTTTTATTTCTAGAACTAAGGTTTGATTAATGGTAATAGGTTTAGGTTTAAAGATATATTTATTCTCAAAAAAGACACAGTCACTTACATGAGAACAGAAAACCTTATGCTAATATTAAAAATAAGTTCGTAACTGCATTGAGCGTTGTAGACACCCATCCAGTGCATTCAAAATTTGGGATTTGCGGTTAAATATTTAGCCAATTGAGTCTCGAATGCATTGAATTAATGTAAACTTTTTATACATACGGGTACGGTATAATTGTGCTCCTTCAAATGCCGCTTTAGTGGTATATATGTTCTGTGTTCAAATGTCAATTGTTTCTTGCCAAACTTAGTTCTCATTTTTGGTAAAATTAGAAAACAAGTTCGGCGAGTACTACGTTGGGTGACTTGTTTAACTTTAATAAACGATAAATTGATCTGTATACTTTTGTTGAGAACCTTACGGATAAAAAAACATGTGTGGTAAATATATAACTGTATTATGTTCATTATTTTAGTTTCTTCATAAATTGTGCTTGTTGGTGTTAAATATGGGTATTTAAAAAACATTTTTATTAATATGTTTTGTGCTACTTGAAGATTTGCAAGTTTCGTTAATCATGAGCTCTTATAAATATTTATATCTTCAATCTATAGGCACATAGTGTTGACACTTTACCAGATCGCTGAGTAAACCCAAAGCATCATTAGCGGTTTCCTACATAGGTATCTACCAATATAGCCGACGACTGCAAAATCGTGAAGACACGTATATTGGGCACGCTATATAGATTTATACGTATACGTGCGCACTAGCGTGAGTACTGCTGCGATCTCTTGCTTTCAGCACAGGCGCGAGCGAGCACTGGCGTGTACACTGGCTTACAGCAGTTTTAGCACACCTCAATGTTTTGCAACAAAACGTTCTCTATGAATAAATTAATAATTCGTTGTGTAGCACTATACAATAGGTACTGCGGAATGAAAAGTCCGGAATTTTCTTAAAATGTTCTGAATTTTCTCCGGAATTCCTAGTTATGCATCTGGGAACCCTAATGACAACTGACAAGTGTAACAACCCCACGACAAGGTATTACCCGCACGTCACGCTGGTTGTAAACTATCGATAGCGTGCACACAGCGACAGCGAGACGAGACAGATGCGTGATTAATTATCGCGTCCCTTCACAGCATCAACGTAATGATAGTTTAATTTATTCGGATGACCTACTTTAGTTATAGGTTATTGAATGGAAATAATGTGGAATTGATGAGTGTCTGTAGGATTCGGAGCTTTTGCTGTGATTATACCTATTAAGACAAAAAGTTTCATAATTGATCATCACCATCCTCTTGCAATTTACTCAATTAATTTGTGATCAGCACATTTTATGATAAATGATATAAATGCGAAAGTTTGTGAGGATTTATGGATGTCAAGCAGTCCAAGCTGCATATCTAGTAGGCTGTATTTGAGTTACTTAGTTTGACGCAAAGAATGCTTGGTTCGGGTGGTGAAGGGTCCGCTTACACCTTGTGTATAGCAGGTTGTATAAAGGCTGTATAAGGGATTGGCTGCCGTTGTTTGTGTTAAAAGGCCCCATATTATATAGCTTTTTGCGTTACTTAAGTAAAGTAGCTGTATAAGAAACAATTACACTAAGATTATTATCTATGTTTTTTAGAATTACACAAGAATAAAAATAAAAGACCTATATTTTCGATGACACGACTTGAATGGCAAATGGACAAATGTGCGTAAACTCGCTTCTCCGTAAACGCTCTCATACATCGCCTCAAGTTTTATATTTATTGCGGACCGCGCCGCACAACGTGTCGCGTCTCCGTAAATGAGCCCTTAGCGTTGACTTGTTTCCCAGATATTTGAGTTAATCATAACCTTGCCTTAACTTTGTACAAACAGAAATAGACGCAACACGTCCCTAATTAATGTGTGTTTATAATATCTTGTTCTACTTTAGTTACCCGGCTGTTGCCAGCTTCCTATTTCCGACTCAATTTCTCTCGTACCACGTTGCTGCGTTTATTGGATCTCGTATAACCGTATTGGCTTTCACAAAATCTAACCGTCGGCAGAGGCGCAACTTCTTGTTCTTAGGATAACTCATCATCACCCACAGCAGTCCAATGCTGGACTTAGGCCTCCTCAATCGCACGCCACTCAACTCGATTTTGGGCAACTCTCAATCAGTTTCTAGCAGCCACCCTGCGAAGATAACTCATGACATGATATTATTAATGTAAGAAAATCCATTCACAACTATTTAAGGGGTGAATTAATACTAGCTTCATGGTCAATTAGCTTTTCACTGTAAATATGACGGCCAACGTGGAGTCCAATTTTTTTTGTTCTACCGTGTATTAATGCATACAGGTATTAGTGACTATTTGTATGCCTTTCAACGAAATCCGTTCATCCGTTAGAGCTTGAAAAGGTAGCAGATAGACAGATATACCGACAGTCAGTCAGATGGTCAGAACGACAGACAGTAAACGCGACAGACAGAGTTGCTGTCTGTCGCATTTATGATATTAGCATTGAGTTTGGATCATAGGTTCCCAACGGGGGCGATTAGCAGGCGTTAGTGGGCGCTGGAGCTTTTCATGGGGGCGGTAGCGAGTCCAAAAGCAAATGGCGTTATGAAATACCCTTTTCATGAAAAAACAATTTAACTAGCCGTCTAAAATGTTTATCTTATAACTATTTTGAAAAAGGGGACGATGTTTATTTTTTTTTGTAGGTAAAGTGGGCCGTAGTCCATAAAAGGTTGGGAACCTATGGTTTGGATGATTAACTAATAACTAAAATACAAACATAGGTAGCTAGACACTCTCATGGTTTACTGTTATTGAACCTAGGCTCATGATCATTTTATCCTATAAACATAGATATAAAAAAATATACATAAACATAAATAGACACTTTATAATATTTACAGTTATACTTCGGTATGAATGTTCCAAAAGTATAAAGATGTAAATATGAATATCTCCAGCAGAACAAATTGAAAAAGTTTTCCATTATATTTCGGTACCTACTACAGAGCTTGAGTTTTCAACTTTATATCAAGTTAAATTAGCCATAAGCTCTAACTCAATAAGAATCGACATTTCTTCTAGTCAAGTCATGATCGACGGAATCTTTACTTAAATAAAAAGTTTTTAGTTTTTTAGTTTATCTTTTGTGTTATTAATTAAGTAGTAAATTATTCATATTTTATACAAATAGATACTGTTGTTTAGGAACTTTTATAAATTGTCTACGCCCTTCAGCACACTTCTGGAACAAAAATTAGAAATAACATACTTCAAGCCTACGCTTCGGAATTTTTCAAACATTATGAAGCAATGGAAAATTAATTTCAAAATCTTTCGGCTAATCATGGAAAGTGTGTTTGTAACGCAGTTGGGGTGCGGGTACGAATTCTAATTGTGAAGACTGGTATACTCATATGTATTCTAAGTCATCTATATTCAAGTTTTGTTACGTATTTTGTTGCTTCACACTTCCTTCCTTACAATAATACGCCAAAAGCGTACACTGTCACGAGAGCGAAGCCGCGGCTACAGCTAGTTCTGAATATTTAGCTCTGCAACAATATTATTATTATTAAATCAGCCTATGGTGTCCCACAGCCGGGCAAAGCCCTCTCATTTCTCGTGGCTGCCCGCTGCTGTAGTCCGGCCTTTTGATGTAGCGGTTTAACTCGACGAAGATTTCCAGTTCTCTCCTTTGGCACCCATTCTGATGTTAATTTTTCAAAAGCGATGGTCTGACATTCGATATACATACATGGCCAGCCCAGTCCCATTTCAGTTTGGCAGCATTTTCCCTCACGTAACAATAGGTGTATGAACCAAATCGCCCTAGTTCTTTTTATTTACGATAAATCTTAGTACCTTTTAACTGTATATAAAAGAAAGAGCTATAAGTTCCAAAATGGCGGCTGTAGGCACGTACTCAATTATGTTATAGTGTAGTTCTCTGTTTATTGTCGTATCGGGAATAAGACCGAGTGCCCAATTGTGCGGTTTTATAAGAAGAATTTTCTTCAAGAAAACTAGCAATGCGTGATAGTTTAGTATTTTTTTTTGTTGGTGCGGTACAATACCAATAGTGGTATTGTAGTGCAGAAATAATAAAAAGCTCATTCATCATCACATCACATCATTTCATACTCATCATCACATCATTCATCATCATCATCACATCATTTTCATGTTCATTTTTTACTCTTGTTCCTACTTTGAGCTTCCTTTGTTTGTCTTGCTGGCTGTCAAGATTTGGAGATCTTCGATTTCGTTATGGGTTGTCTGTAGCCCGACATTGACAGTCTTACTAAGAGGTATCGTGTTACCCACCCAGAAACTGAATAGTGGCGGACTCACAGGCAATCGCTCCATTTTAAATACTTACTTGTATTCAGCTACATCCGTTAAACTGGAAGTCGACCACAACATAGTTGAGAAAAGGCTACGCAGACGATGGTGGTAACTTGGTTCCTAGAATTTACCAATATTTAATGGTAAGTATGAAGGTAGTAAAATAAACTCCACTAATTTCATCTAAGTCTCTTTTTAAATATTTCTTCAACAACATGCCTTCTTAAAACGACCTATCCTTTATAATTTGTAATTTGACAAGGCAATATCAATATTTACATTGCTTCCCCATAGCCATAAAGCTTGTTTAGGTGTTGCAAACAAACTATTCGTTATTGATAACGATCGCTACGTCATTAAATTGGGCACAGTGGGCACAGCAGGCACCGATGAAGGCATAAATTGTTTTGTATCTATGTCGATCTTAATTAATGAACATCTAACTTTGTGCTGTAAATAATTTACAAATAGGGTAGGTAAGTATTTATGGGCAGCGTGACTACACAGGGGAGGTTTTTAGTAGCGCCAAAATAGCAGGTACGGATGTTAATCGAAAGGCGTGGAAACGTGTATGTATAGACCATACCCCTAGGCCGACAGCCACGACACCATTTTACCGCTTAGAGACGAGCTAGTAGCTAGGTCTTCAACAGCGACTGCCGCAAAAACAAATAAAAGAAGTTGTTTAGAATCTTATGGAGCACCGGTGCTCACGCGAAGGAAAATGTGACACACACGCATATCACACAACTGAACCGTGAACTTGGGGTCTTTATTGTTTGGATGATATTTTTACCTCGACATTTATAAGCCGATGCAACCGAAAAATTGAAATCTAAAGACTACATTAATATTATGAACACGAGAATATCTCTGTCGCCTGTGTCTCTGCATGTCAGCTTGTTAACTTTTCACGCCAAACTACTGAACCGATCGTTATAAAATTTTACAAATACGAGTAAGTAGCCTGGAAAAGGACTTTTTGTCTAGATTGCAGGTAAAGTCGCGAGGAAAAGCTAGTCAAAATATAAAATAGAGAAAATAAATGATATAATCAGTCTGCTAAGCACAGTGACAAATTGCAAGTCATAATATGCCCAATATTTCTCTCTAAAGGCTTGCCTAAGATGCGTTGTAATAACCTATTTATTCTAATTATATGCATGAATACAACCAGCTGTTACTAAGTAATTTACTATTATTATATATATTTTTTAAATAGGTCTTCGTTTAAAGTCTGCAGGGAGACAATGACGGAGTCAGAAATCCAAATTTCTAACACCAGTCTTAACCATGGAATACTGTTTTACCGAGATGCTGGGTTATGCAGTCGCTCCATGTGTGGACTGCCTTGCAAGATGCAAGCGCTGATTGATGGTAATAGGCTTGCCTATTACATGGGACTTAAACATATCAGGCGAAATGTGTGTGTACTGTTAGGTATACCTCTGCCTAACCCTTCGGAGATAACAGACATGATAACACGTTTTGTTTCAAAATAAAATACTGTTATTCAGATGTATCCGGTTAGACTGGAAGTCGACCTCAAAATAGTTAGGAAAAGTGTCGGTACTTATACGTATATTGTACACTCACATTTCGCCAGATATTTTTAAGCCCTATAAGAGAAATGTCTCGTTTCCAAGAGAAATTCCAGGAAAAATCCAATAACATTTAGTCGAACCTAGAAATCAATCCTAGCACCTCAGCAGTTACAAAACCTAAGTAATTGGACAAAGAAAAACAGAAAAGCGGCACGCTACTGAATTTTTAGCTATAGAAGCGTTTCCTAAAATGAAATCGTGCTGCACAATTTCTCGAAAAACTTCTCAACAAAAATCTCGTCAGTCTTTCCGAACATTGAAATTTTAATATAACATAGTCTATCAATGATGGAGGCTAATGTTACTGTGAGAACGGCTGAGGCAATACAATTCGCGTTAGTGTGAAATTTCCCCACCCACTGTGCTATAATAAAAGCGAGGGTAAGGGCTAAAGCGGGTGCATTTTACGCCAAATAGAATTTTGCCAATATGCTACTTCATAAAAGCATTAAGGACCCTTTGGTTTTGATTTTAGAGTGTTAGGGATGTGATTGCCTTTTAACCGGCTATTACTTCGGTATGTAAGTAAGGAAGGAATATATAAGAGGTATATATTTATTTTAACACAACATAACATCACGCCAGTTATCCCCGAAGGGTTAGGCAGAGGTGTACCTAGTACACCCACATTTTGCCAATTATGTTTTAAGTCTCATGTAATAGGGGGTGAGGATATTGCCATCAACTGGGCACAAATTGAGACTCCGTTTATATTTTAATGTCTTAATAGAAGACGCTTTTGAGAAGGTGATTCTTCTGCAGAACTATCAGTTATCTTAGAAATAAAACCAGATTTTGTAAAAAATCTCTTTCCATGAAGACAATCCATGTAATATTATATGTCCATATTTATATCCATATAATAAAATCGTAAAAATCCAAATCGATGTTCCGGAATGGCGCGAAAACTACGGCATGGATTTTGTTTTTTGCACAAATGTTCTTTAAAGATGTCTTCAAATGTTAGGTTATCATGTAATATCACGCTTCTTGCTTAAGAGGATGAGCAATATTGCATTATGTCCGTATTCTTCAATTGTTTGACGTTTCAGTTATGACGCGCATCAGAACAGAGCACAGTAAAGAGCAAACAACTGAGTAAACAGTCTAGCGGTTTCATGAACGCTCTGTAAACTACGGGGTTGCAGGTTCGAACCCCAATATTGTTTTCAGTTTTTGTGATTTGTTTGTTTTGTGAATTGTTTGATGCTGTGAGATTTCCAATATTTTTTTAGCATTGATATCGTTTGCATCTGTATTTTCCTTATTTTTTTGAATATTCTTACTTAGGTTTTCCATCGGCTTGTACTTGTACTTCAAACAAATATGTATGTACTAACAAGTTTTCGCTTAAATTAACAGGAAGTCAGTTTATTAGTACATTATTTGTAGCGGATGTTAAGAATATACTACGACTTCGCCTTCCCATGTAATGTTTCCTGACAATGCCAAAAGAATACGCTTTCACGTGAGCGCAGCCGCGGGTACAGCTAGTTATGCTACAAATGTTTGAACGGCTCAATTACCTGAATCGTTTAGTAATAGTTAAGTGTTTGTATGAACCGCCTTATCTTACATAATATATTGTGTATGTGCTAAATAAATGGATTTTCTTTCTATACAAAAAAAAACCGACTTCCAAAAAAAAACACTAAAAAGTGGTAAATAACTTTACTTTCGGAAGTCGGTGACTATTGTTTGTTTCATTGACTTTTTTGCCACCGACTTCCGAAAGTAAAGTTATTTACCACTTTTTAGTGTTTTTTTTTGGAAGTCGGTTTTTTTTTGCAAAAAAGTTTTTATTTTACCCTTTTTAGTTATCGCATCACACACAAATCCTTGTCAAGTATCAATTTCGCAATCTCTTTTACTTGGATGACATATTGTTTCCAGCAATTTTGATTTCAAAACCAAACTACTGAACCGATTTCGATGAAATTTCTATGGGTCCAATCGGGAAGTAGATCCATTCAGATAAAAGAAGAATTTTTCAAATCGGTTCATAAATGACGAAGATATGAGGTAACAAACACAAAAATTTCCAGCTATTTTGATTTCAAAACCAAACTGCTGAACCGATTTTGATGAAATTTCTATGGGACCAATCGAGAAGTAGATCCATTCAGATAAAAGAAGAATTTTTCAAATCGGTTCATAAATGACGGAGATATGAGGTAACAAACACAAAAAAAAAAAAAAAAAAAAAAAAAACATACAACCGAATTGAGAACCTCCTCCTTTTTTAGAAGTCGGTTAAAAAGTAAACACTGTAGCTCATTCGACAGTGGCGACAGGTAGCGCCATCTATACGTATTACACTAATCATAAACCATCGGAGCACGTGAGCAGGGTTTATCGCACTCTGTGATCGCACTGACAATTTTTCCACCCATTTGCTCGAAATTTCACTCTTATAACACTGCGTTTAGGATCTTATTGCAGTGTATTTAACAGGCGTGCTTTTTACTTTGCATTTTGGAACTAGTGTGGGAAAGTACGCAACAGATTAGATAAAGGTACTAGTTAATAGACTTGGGTTACCACGTAACATCAACAGATTTATTTATCTTTAATCCTTCATCTTGTTCAACAATACTTCAGAAATGTAAGTTATAACAAGTTATAGGTACTAGAAACGATTATAGAAACACACTGTGTCTTGAACAAAGCCGGCAGATTGTTCAAGTGCTCACATGCGCACTACTTTATAAGTTGAGTTGACTCCTCGCTGTTATGATTGCGCTTTGTTATTTCAAATGAATTAAGAAATATGTGGACGGATGTGGAGTCTTTCTTTACTGTGTTTCAGGACATCGTCAAGCGGTTGGTCGACTCTTGGATTAACCAAAGGGCTAGCCTTTTTTTAGGCTAATGCATCGTTACCATTGCTGCTAGCTTTTTGGATCCTTCTCCAAGGGACAGCGATAAGGACGATTTTTTTTTATGCAAATCGAAAGTGTACATATCATCTTCATCTTTGTGCCCTTGTCTCATTTTACTTGGGGTCGGCGCAACAAGTTTTATTCCTCACACTTGTCATCATAGTTATTAGGTACCGACATCCATACCTAAATACGGACCTTCCTTGAAGGATCCTCTCAACAACTGATTCTGCATTGCAGCCACTTTGAAAAAAAAAACAAATGAACATACATAAATTAGTACAACACTCATTTAAAACCGGAATACACCAGTAAAGTTATTCCGAGTTGTTTAAAACATATGATTCTAATTCTGTAGTAAGCAGAAATAAGTAATTTGTTCAGAAGTAGCTAGACTTTCTGCTTCCCTCTGGGGTAATCATATCTCGCTAGTCTGAACTAACAACAGTTGGCTCAAAATGAGCTTCAACACAAAATAATAAAGAGCAACTTAAACAAAGTAAATTCTGTTAGTTTTGTGAAGATTGATATATAGATTTGACAAAACATTCGCAATATTAAAGATAAAATCTAAACTATTGCACAGTTAAATAAATGAACCCTGTGTGTCCGAATCGCACGGACTCGCACACACAGGGTTCCGTAACACCAAACAATATAATAACAATGTTTTTAACGCTCATATGTAAAACACTCAACACTCAACAACGAAACTAAATTTGTTTATCATAGTATGTTAATGAAAAACAGTTTAAAACTCAAAAAATAAATCATCTTCATTTTCCTGCCCTTGTCCCATTCTACTTGGGGTCGGCAACACGTTTTCTTCTTCCATTCTCCCCTGCAGAACGTCACGGCATCATTTACTCCTTTCATAAACTAAATATCAAATCTTATTCAAAACTAATTTTCTTTGAAAGATTTTTTTTCTACAAAAAAAAAAAAAAATCAGAATGTTCCTCCTCTTACTTTAGAAATTAGAGGCCGGACACAATTTTTTCGGCTTTAGACGCAAATATCTCACCAACCATTTATTTAAGAAAGAAAAAAAAGTATTTCAGGAACCTCGATATTATTTTTTTTTGAGCCACACAGTTATATATGTACATTGACATTTTTGTTTTCAACCCTTAGCTACATGTATGGAGAGTCATTCCTATATTGTTTTTTATAATTTCACTTCACTTTTGTGTAGTGGTTTATAGAAGACACCTACTCTACACACTACACCTAATCTCGAGTAAAATGGCTTTGACATACGGACGGACAGACTTACAGACGGACAGGGCGAATCTATTGGGACTTGTTTTAGTCATTTGGCTACGGAACCCTAAAAACGACTTCTTAACAACCATCATGAAATGAACACAGAATAACAACAGCACATTCACAATCTGCAACTCAAAAAGATAATAGCGAACTGCTAATAAAACCTGCTTCAGCTATAGCAAGGTTTTCGACAAAAGAAACCTTAGCTTTTTCAATAGGTATTCGATTCTTCAATAAGTCGGTGCTGAGTGAACGAACAATGGTGGGTTACGGTTGCCGCATCTAGAACCGCTCTTAGCTGTGCGCAGTGCATAGAAAAGTATTGCAATACTACGAGTTGCTGCGAAGTGCGTCCGCCCCATTATCGAACGATTGGAATCATTGAAACTATTCGAAACAGATATTGGAAGTTGCTTAATAAAGGGTACTTTGAAAAGTAAATAAAATTATAATTCAAGCGTTGCTAGTTTTTTTTAACTTTCCGGGAATGGCATTAAATTTGTTGCTTGGCTTGGCATCTACGATTGATGCATTGTTCCGTAAACGTTTGGTAATGACATTTTATAGATTTCTATTTGAAGGGTTTCAATCTGGCACAAACCACAAGAATTTATAGGAAAAAAGTCTGCGAATACATTTCCCTATTCAAGTATTCATGGAGTAGTATGGTATGTAGGTACAAACAAAGTTCATGCTTAACTTAAAATAAGCGGAAATGATTTACAATATAAATGAAAACGAGAAGCCCGTTTATTATTATCAACATAAACAGAGCAAACTTAACCAACAATCTCATTGTTAAATACAAACAACAACCGTCGAACTTCTATTAGGTAAACTCTAAAGAAAAGAACTTTAAAAAGTTAACAAGGCGGACCGAGAGCTGAACTATTAAAGAATAAAATGGTTTTGTACATCTGGTCTCCGATATTGAGTGGGGAGTATTACTGCTTTCTTGAAAGTCGAATCGAACTCGACCATCACCTATCTCTCTCTAACGTTTGGGGAAGAAGAGAGATGGTGTAATAAATGGTGGTGTTTTGTCAAGGTGTATAGAGCAGTTCTGTTGCACTATCGGTCGTGGGCTGTGACTCAAAAGACAATCCAATTACAGCGAGATATGGCGACGACGACGCTTTAATAAGATTGCAATCGTAGGTCGGCCAGATAGAAATGTGCACGGACAAAGATCAGTTCCGATTTTAATCTATTATTTTCTTAATTGATAGCATTTTGGGTGTTGGAGCCTACTAGAGCGGTGTAATACCGGGATTACGTAGGTACTATTATTTTTCCGACAAGCTCTTTCAAACGTTTTATAACTTAATTATGATTGAAATCAAATTAAATTGTTTAAGCACTTTTATAGGTTTAGGTACTATGTCTGCCATACCAATTAAGTTGTTAAACAATGTAAAGATCGCTTTGGGGTTAGTAGGCAACCCTTTCCCGCCCATGGGTGCCATAAAAGGTAAGTAGAGGAATGTATCTGGAGAGTTAGGAATACTTATTATCCTAATAAGTGAACATCTTATTGTGGACATTACATATGTAGGTACTTGGACAGACTGAAAGGATAGGTACATGACTATACAAATAATCATTTAATCTACTTAGGCTTGCCTACTGTTCATTACAACAGAAACAAAGGAAGTCTATTTTCTCAATCTAGTGTATTTATGTACATTTCATGATTCTATATTCCACTGCCAATCTAAAACTAATAAAATAAAATAACTTCAGTAAGTTGTATACAATGTGAAATGTTCATGAAAATCACCTGAATATTTCCAGAGAAATTTTAAGAATTATATAGAGAATTATTACCAAGATCAAAAAAGACTACGAAAATAATATTACATATACAATTGGGTAATCAAGGAAAATTGTCGAATGTTACCTGTGTAGGTGTGTGCTCTTTGTAGGTAAGACGAAAATATTTCTAACTTTGTTTTTCAATTTGAGAAAGCACAAATTGAAATTATTTTTCGCAATGCCGGAGTTTTTCCATATTTACTCGTAATCCTTTTAACTTCAAAATATTTCAATGTATAACCATACCTATAAACTTAAGAGGAAGGGCTACAGGCGGTTACCCCATACAAACGTATTCAGCTGTTTTTCCCTGTAAAATAAAACTAAAGCAGAATAAATATGTTTCTAAAAACAATAAAATATGCTAGGGGGGGGGGGATGGACATCGATTATATATATAGTTATATACCCAGCAAAATATTTGCTCTAATTTAATTTTTCAGGGTGAAGACATGGGACATACGCTTGTATGCTAAACACCGCTAGTATATCTTCTCAGTAACGAAAATGCCAAATCTATTTTTATTTTAGTTTTGGATCCAGATAAGTTGTTTAAATCCAGGTCTGTACGTCTTTTTCTATAAATGGCCGTCATCTTTACACATTGACTTATGTAAATTAAAAATGCTTGTCAGAATTCCCAGTTTTATGTAGTTGTCATAAAAAGCCTCGTGGAACCTAAAATAACAGAGATTTCATAAAATATTTTTGTAGGTACCCCAGCTCAGTAACTTTATTTATTTAGCCAGTTATACGAATACAGGTACTTCAAGATTTTGTATCTATATTATTTTAGTACAACGCGGTACATTCTCGAGCACTTAGGAACTTCTAACAGTGACTTTCTCTTGATTGCAATTTCGTGTTGTTACGGACATAGTATTTTGGAACCCATAATATGACTGCCTCATTGGTCCTCCATGAGGTCCTGGGTTTGTTTCCCGGGTCGGGCAAAGTTGGGCAAGGTTGTTATTTTGTTTTTCTATCAGGAATTTCGGTTGAAGACAATAAGCTCGCCCCCTATTGCATGGGACTTCAAAAACATAACTGGCGAAATGTGGGTGTACTATTAAGAACGAGGTGTACTTACACCCAATTTTCGCCACTTATGTTTTGCTTTACCCTTTTTGGCTTACAGGCGTGATGTTATTTTATGCACTATGAAAACCGTCTGATACAAAAGTTGCAATCGTTTTCCATGACAAAAACCCCTCTGTATTTAGTAAGGTATATAATTTATTATGTTTGTTTCTATGTTTAATGTGTAATTTATTTATATTCTCAAGTTAATGTTTCTTTTGTTATGTTCCACTTAGATTTGTTTCTGCATCACCCTAAGGTACACTGGAATACAATGCCTAAGACATTAACTCAGTCTTTGTACGTTTTTTTAAATTGTGTATAAAGTTTTAATAAATACAATATATTGGTGCTCGCGACTGTACGGCGACCTATATCAAATAAAGTTTATTACAGCAAAATAATGTTCCATGATTGTCACGTAGTTTCCCAGTGTAGTTCTGTCCCGTGTCATGTCGGACAATATTGTCCCGTTGTGTTTACCGCCGGGTCCCGGGAATGGACCCCGGAGTCCGGACCTCAGAGACGGGTCTCTTGCTAGTCACGAGAGCTTGCACTTTTTATATTACTTACTTTGTGGCGGTGAGATACATGCGTTTAATTAGGGTTAATGTTTTAAAATATATACTTAAATAAATTTTATAATTATACCATTCATCATCACCGTCTCCCTTTTTCCAATTATGTTAGGGTTGGCTTCCAGTCTAACCGGATACAGCTGAATACCAGTATTGTACATTAAGCGACTGCCCATCTGACGTCCCCAAGCGAGTAAGTAATACAATACCCCTTGGTAAGACTGGTTATCAGACTTTCAGGCCACTGACTACGTGTAGCGACGGCCAATTCATTAATTGCTGCAATTAAGTCAAGATAATTTTATTTCAATCGTCTGAACTAAATAGTGCATATTACATAAGTTTTATGAGGCACCCTACATTACGTGCAAATCCTATGAAAAATTTATTAATTTTAACCTACTCCAGCTACCCATATGTTTGGTACTTTGCTACTAGAGTCGATTCGGACTAAACTAAAAATTGTTTTGGTTACTCATTTTATGGATAACTCGCACTTGACAAAAAAATAAGTACGTATGCTTAAACTTTTTCATGGAAAAGTGCGAATGGTTCCTAAGAATGTTTCCGGGTTTATCTTACAGCTTCCGATATCCCATACTGAAAAAAAAGATATTTCCACTGTCAAGGTTCATTAGTGAAGTCAACTCGTTCTACAACTTGGAATTTATTTCAATTTTGTTATTTAAGTATTATACGAATTTTTCGGAGTTAATAAATAATTAACATCATTACGACTCGAATAAGTTCTACATCTGTTACCAAGCTAAAATAATTCAATTCCAAAATTATTCGTTTCACAATTTTGGTAGTCTTAATAACACAAACTTAAGCTCAAGCTAATTAATAATGTAGTGTAACCCGTATTCGCTAAGCGTTACGTATTAGCGTACAAAGGTATATCATCACACATATGACGGCATTCTCATTTAACGGATCTCTGAAATGGAAATATAGCGGGGTGTGTCGGCGCGGGCGCGGGCGCGGGGAAGCCAACAAACGGTGACTGGCACAAGGGAACAGTTTCATTTCCTTTCGCACATATTCACGAGGCGACGAACAATATCTCAGTAACAATGGCTTCGTAATTTGGACGAGATGGCGCCCACGGGACAATACGTCAAGTGACTCATTATTGCGGAGAAAAGCTTGGGGCAGGAATCATTCTTCTCGCGAGAGCACAATGTGTGATGCGTGCGTGTGAATACGTCACAAATGTCACCTTAACACGAGAAAATATATAACGCACAATAACCAACCTTAAGTTCCTATACTTAAGGACCATCGAGATATAACGAGGTACTTCTTGAGCGTAAGTTCTCTTTTATTCAGTATTGAGAGGCAGTGGCCGGGCGCTTCCTCGCTAACCATTAGACGTAGTGAGGGAATGCTATCTCGGGACGAGATTGGCCAATCGAGATCTCATTCGGCTTTCTGTTGAAATCGGGATTTCACCTTCATAGACAGCCTATTCAAATTCCAATTCATAAAGTGCCTACGTGGGTTCGAACTCGCCACCTACGATGCTAAACTGGGTGCCGTAACCACTGGGCCGCCATTGGTCTGATACCTACCTACTTTAAAACTAAAAAACAAAAAACGAGTTTTTTCTATTCAATAATCCTTATACAAACAGGATGTTTCGGACGAGCGGTGTCGTGTGTACATCGCTATAGTGTTTATTAAAAAAAAAACGCACTAATGAAAGAAGAATATTCTTCCCACGGGATTGAATCTCGAAAGAGTCTCGAGATCTCTTCTCGATCGAGGGAGCATTCCGTAGTCGTGACCCATTCGAGAGCACTGCTGCATCCCGCCATTATTGTGAAATAATAATGCAATTATTATACTGTTGGACCGTTTTTGTGGTGACAAAGCGACTGACTTAGCAAGGGTGAAATAGATAAAACTTAAATAAAAATGTAAATATTTTTAGTAAATTTAAAATTTTATTTTGGTACAGATATTTGAGAAAAATGTCACACGGATTTTTATATTTTCGTACGCCGTGCTTTTCAAATTTTGGAGGAGGAAACGAGAATTGAACCAACTCGATTAGGAAACAATAGAACCTATCTTCTGCGCCACCAAACAATATAGGGCCAATCATACGAATAAAATCTCTCTGTAATAAACATCATTATAAAAAAAAAAAACAATTAATGTTATCTATTTGCAATAAGCATAAGCAAAATATTGGGTCATTTGAATAAACAAGTTCTTCAACCACAAATGCTAGAGAGTACACATGAAGAGAAGGTGAGTACCTATACCAAACCTCACATTTGGCCAACATTATTTAACTCCCTTGTAATAAGGCGATGCTATTGCCGTCAACCGGGCACAAGTTGATATCAACTCGAGATTGCTACTGAGAATTTTCTGACATAAAATCCTATAACACTTTGCCCAACCTGGGAATCGAACCGATGACTTCATGCACAGCCGTAGCGCTTGCGAATACTAGACCAAGAAGGCATTCGAAGAAATTAGCATTTACCCATCATGAGTCTTTCAGTACAGTGACATGTAAAAGTGGTTGTAAAAACCCATCCATACAAAAAACACTAAAAAAGTGGAAAATAACTTTACTTTCGGAAGTCGGTGACTATTGTTTGTTTCATTGACTTTTTTGCCACCGACTTCCGAAAGTAAAGTTATTTTCCACTTTTTTAGTGTTTTTTTTGGAAGTCGGTTTTTTTTTGCAAAAAAGTTTTTATTTTACCCTTTTTAGTTATCGTATCACACACAAATTCTTTACAAGTATCAACTTCGAAATTTCTTTTACTTGGATGACATTTTTTCCAGCTATTTTGATTTCAAAACCAAACTGCTGAACCGATTTTGATGAAATTTCTAGGGGACCAATCGGGAAGTAGATCCATTCAGATAAAAGAAGAATTTTTGAAATCGGTTCATAAATGACGGAGATATGAGGTAACAAACACAAAAAAAAAAAAACATACAACCGAATTGAGAACCTCCTCCTTTTTTTGAAGTCTGTTAAAAAAGAAACATCATCATTTATCAGAAATGTAGGGTTTATTTCGATTTATTTCGTCTCTCACACTTAAATATCGATGTTATTCGTCTTCAACGTGCCATTTACTTCGTTTTCTTTCTTCGTAACTTATCTATCAAAGTATCTATTGTTCGACTAACACATGTGGATGTGGTACTTACATTTATGTAGGTACAATACATAGGGTTGTGTACGTAACAGTAACAGATGCGAAAGTTCGGGTATTATTTCAGAGGTATTTTGGCTCGGCATTGCGAGTGTTACAGGTCGTACATATTGTCTCGTCGGGACAATACGACATACGACTCACAGAGTCAGCGCAGGTAATCTGTGCGAGGGCAAACACACGTCGTTTGTAATTAGCCATCTCACGTCACCGCGACAAAAGACAGGCGGGCCTAAAGCCATGGCCTTTGAGTCGTGTTCCGGTAGGCGCGCTAAGTAAGCCATGCGTGTAGAATGGTGCTACGACGATACGTAGCCGCTACGAGCCGAGCCTACGGCGTAGCAATCCATTACATCCTCGTAGATTAAAATATACGTTACACAGGACTAATACGTAATACTTTTGAGTTTTATTTTAATATTAATTTTGAGTTCTAAGAGAAGTTTGTTTTGATTTAGAATATTCTTACAATGTAATAAACGTAGGGTTATAAAAGTAAATATCCTTCTTAATGTAGTCTACATCAAAGCTTTAATATTATATATTTGATATCATAAAAACCTCGAAGGTTATCATACACACATATTTTTGCGTTATATGTTATTAAATATTTGCACCTATTACCTATACATACACCATACATATACCTTGGAATATGTATTTCCAACGTGTAGGAATCTTGGGTCACATTCGAGTTTCTGATGGCTCTTTGAATATCGTGTTACATCGCACCTTTGTATAAATCAAATTTACATCTTCCTATTTCATACATACATTTCCATATGTAACGTTCTATACAGAATACGTGGATTTATCATATTGATGAAAAGGGAAACATCTAATTAGGCAGGATGATAAAGCAACATAATGAAAACGGCTTTCAGCCAGGCCCAAATGGAGGAATCTAAATACGGATATCCCACCTATCTTTTGATGTAAAGCGGCCATTTGTAAACTCATCGCAAATGACAGAAAGGATAAGCAGGTTATGTTATAACCCGGTACTGATCCCGGCTCACTGATGACGGTCTACACCCAAGAGATCGTATTCTCATTTACCAGCATAATTCCAACCCTGAGACTGTAACCGATTGCCAATAGCAAACCCAATTAAACTTTGTCAGTACTCGGATTCAAAGTCCGACCTCAAATTATTCAATGCGCGTATTCTAGAAATGGCCCACGGTCAAAGGCTTCTTTCTGTCAGCCACAGAGAGCAGGCCTGTATCCCAAATTCCCAACTGTGGGATCGTTATAGGCGGTTTATATTCATAATTGCAACAGCTTTCTTTTGTCTACATTCAACAAAAAAAAACTTTTTGCTTTAACACTAATTACCTTCGTAATTAGTGTTAAAGCAAAAAGTTTTTTTTTAAACCACATTTGTGTCTTGAGAACCTAGTTAAGTCTTTGCCATCTCCCGTCTGAGTGTATTAAATGATAGTTCATGCTGTGTGAAAAATATTAGCCAATCAGCAAGATCGCAGCGGACATGCATGAGTATGTTCATGCAACCCAGTACTGCCAGCCTAGAGCATCAATCAAGCTATCTCTTTTATTGACTGTACGTCAACGCAGAACCAGAAAATCACGTACAATTCAGATACTCGTACGTAGGGGTCGTTTGTGAACCATATTCAAAAAACGAATGGCTGGACTTTATCAGACTGTGTTGCACATGTGGTGTATTTTAGGGTTCCGTAGCCAAATGGCAGAAACGAAACCCTCAAAATTGAATCATGTACGTATGCTTGGATTGCATATTACCTTACTTGTACAGTTTAACCAATATATCGATGAAAATTGGAGAAGTGTATTCTGTGCACCGCTAAACAATGGTGAAGTGAAATTACAAAAAAATAATTGGGGGTGACACTTTCCATACTGAAGGATGAAAAACATTGCACATAAGTGTGTATGGGGTATTGTTAGATTCCATAATTTGAAAACAAATTTGGTATAGTGGTTGCAAAATGTTATTAAGTTTTTCCGTCAGGCATTTCTTAGTAGCATTGTGATCGGTTGATGGCAATAAGCTCGCCCCCTATTACATGGGACTTAAACATGACTGGCAAAATGTGGGTGTACTTATTGAGTACACCTCTGCCTAACCCTTCGGGGGTTACATGCGTGATTTTATGTTATAGTTAAAAATGTGATGATGTTTCTATGTGACTTTTTTATTTACGTCAATGGTTTGTGTGTGATATGGGATGTTTTCGGTTAAAAATTTTTTTTTGCCGTTAATAAAATCAATACTGTGCATGCGTAAATATCATCCTGACTAGGTACGGAACCCTTCACTGTGTGCGGTGCGACATTCTCTTGGTCGGTTTTTTTATTGCGCCCCAAGTTTTGGCCTGTTAACATGCTGTTAACGATTTCTAGTTTTACGTCAGTCACGTTTGCGTCGATACGTGCCCCTGCTATGCTGCGATATCAATTTTGGGGTGAATTATTGCTACAGTGTGGTTGGTTTATGCACAAGTATGGAAAAGTTCTCGCGACATATTGCTTGGGACTGACGAAATGTGGGTATACCATAGGTAGACAGGGGTCTACTTAGGGTTTAGACCCCAACACTTCGGGGATTACAGGCCTCATTTTATGGAGAAGTTTCCTTCTACGCTTGGTAAAAGTAAGATGGAGTAAATTTCCGTATCGTCACTAATTGTACAAGTATTTTTCTCTTAATTGAAAAAAATCCACATTACAATGATACAGACTGTTAAACAAAGTTTTGTTGTGTATGATTCAATAAACCAAATCAAGTTATTCGTTTGCTAGAATATGGGTAAGTAGTAGATGTGGAGAAATTTATAACAAAAGCAGCCAAAAAACTATCCCAGTCATTTAATAAATGTGAATTGTTCATTTCACAATTCATACCGCTAGTATATTCCGAATGTAACTCATATTTATTCAAACTGTCGTATAAACTTCGGTATCATAATATGGGATTGGCGCCGGGATGTTACGTCACTACCGGTTTCCAAGTTACATATATACATTCATATTTATATACGTGCATACATTAAACATTGTTCTATAACTGTGTATACCACGATGCACGCTCTGCTGATATTCTCTCTCATTCTGATATTTACAGCATTGAGAGCGACACAAAATAATATTAATTTATTTCGAGTTTCGGCACAGTTCCGAAGTAACCGTATAAAAGATCGCTATGTGACTTTTTCTTCTAAACTGTAAGGAAGCCAACGTAGCGATCAAAGAAAAACACACATTGCTCTTTGCATGAGAAATTGGGAATATCTAAGCATTACCCGCGACTTATTCAGCCTACAATGTTCAGAGGGCGTGGGCCATAATCTAACGGTGAATGTCGCATGCCTTTGAATTTTCGTTTTTGGGCCTGATGGTTTCCCTTACCGGTTTCAGCTGTGATGTCGAAGTCGGAGTCGTTATCAGCTCTGCTAGGTCACCATTGATCTACTGGGCTACCGATGCTCAGTTAAATTGAGTGACTGTCAAAGACTATCGTTACAGTATGATAACTTTTGGCAGTTCAAGGTGGCGCCGCTTGTCATGAAAAAATGCATCGATATGTCAAACTTGGTACAATTAGTTTAAAGTTCTGTGTTTTCCCCCTGCACAGATGAGTTGGTTGAAGTGTATGTCCTAAGTCATAGGTATGCTGACAGCTAATCTATGACATACTGTGCATGGGCAAAAAAAGTAAGGAAGTCTGTAAGAATCGCAGGTGGCGTTGTGTAGTTACTGCTTTCCCCCATACGGGAAACACGTGAGATTATATATGCACGTCTATCTACGTACTACGTACACCGTTCATGTTAGTTCCTATCGATCTCCGGTGCCATACATTACGTCATTTTTGCCCCATATGTTACTCGCGCGGACACCTAGCCCGGCAGCCAACGAATACGACCATAAAGTAATGTCACATGGACAACATAGCATCAATCTGAATTATGACTTGGATCTATGCGGGCTGGACTGCGGATAGAGTTCTGTTGGGAAATGCAGTGTTTTAGGCGTGTTAGCTTGTAAAGCATACTTTTGATGGAAATCCATGCAATTAGGCAATCCATCTTTCTAAGTATGCTTATGCACTAGATGACTGCATCAGTTAACAATCGTAAAATGTAGCATCAAAAGGTTCAAATATGTTTGGGCCAAAAATATTTGAACTTTTTGCCATTGATATGCTAAAAATATGCTAACAATTTAACATAAAATGCTTTAGTTAGGCAGTGGTTTTTTGTTTCCCGTAAACTTCCATACTGTTACTTTCAAAATCGTTATAGCCGTTTTCGAAAACGTGATTACAAATATCATCATCATCATTCTCCTGACCTTATTCCAATTTATTTGGGGTCGGCACAGCATGTCTTCTTCTTCAATACTTCTCTATTAGTCATCATCTCATCAGACACAAAAGTGATTAGAAATATATTTACAAATATTGCTCATTTAATATTATAGATAAGATTACAACAGTTCAGTTACCCGTTGACAAGGAAGTATCGGTATTGTAACAAACAAACGCTTTACATCCAATAGGTACCATGTTTCCACTGTAAAGTGTAAATAAATATTTTGATGTTTCGATACGCGCTAACGATTTGTTTTTAGTTTCCGTTTTGTTACACAGAGTTTGTATTTATTGTGATTGTGCGCTGTGCTTTATGGTAGGAAAATGGCGTGACAAAATTGACTTTTTAGATTTAGATTGATTTTTCTCGTTCCTCATGTACATATGTAGTTCATATGAATGACGCTGATAGGAGGACGCTATTGGTAAACATTTGTGAAAATGTTTGTGGATATTGTATTTAAAAACACAAAATGGCGGTGTTAGTTCAGATTGAGACCTATATCTATAACTTATGTCCTGAAAAATCAAGTAATATTGCTTGCTGACTGCTCATAGTGAGCTTAATTAATTTGTCAAATCTATAAGTTCAAACGTGTAATTGAAGCCATTCGATAAAATCTCAACTCATTTTCAATACTATTACGGTCTAGGTCTTATATTGTTATAGATCCCATTATATCCCTACACAAATGCCAGACATACAGGTGCGGAATCTCAAAACAGCAACAACAATGCCATCGAATCCACGACCCGTGAACCTGACGGCCCTGACCAAAGGTCATCGTTGTGCCATTACGTCGTCAAATGTCAATGATGGCCTATATAACTTATGTAATATGAAATCTGGAGCGGGCTTACATACAGACATAAAGGGAAATTGAAATCGATTACCAATGAGTTAGGTGGCGAGTCAATTGCCTAGAGCCAATTGACTATTCAATGCTTACAAGTGTGGATGAAATATTATTTTTTTTAGGCAAAGATGGGACTTCTTCATAGGCTTATTGCCAGGTTGTAGTGTATAACTTAGCGATCAAGACAAATGTATGTACAAAAATAACCACCAATTTGCGACCAGTCAAATCTAAAAGCACGATTCGGACGGAACTTATTCTTCAATAATTTCTCACCTCACACAAAACAACCGTACGATCCACATTAGTCAATATTACAGAAAAACGCCTCTACGATCCTTCGAAATATACTCGTAATACGTTCACCAATATCTGAAAAATGCCAAGCTATGGCGTGATATGAAAGGACGCCGACGGGAGCGTTAGGAAATAGGTTTGTGCAGATTGATGGAGGGCTTTTTCTGTCACGACAACACGGCCGCACATGAGACTACGTTTTTCCAGATTCCACGAACTCATTGCTTGCGGTGTGTCCTCGTATTTCTGGGAATGATGACGTCAATATTTCCACGTTTTGCATTTGTTTTTGTCGGTGCCGTGTTCTCTCACTTTTCAATCATTTTTTTTTCGTTGTTGTTTATTGCCTCATTTTTCCTCAAAATCGACTACTTCGTTGGTCAAGTGATTGCAGGCGCTACTGCTCAGCATGAGGCCCCGGGTTCCATTCCAGGGTCGGGCAAAGTGTTATTGGGTATCAGGAATTTCTCAGTAGCAGCCACGGACTCTGAATTTGTGCTCGGCTGATGTTAATAGGCTCGCCTCCTATTACAAGTACCGTGGGTTCAGTTTTCAGTCTAGGCGAATGTAGCTTTTACAAGGTGCGACAGTTTATGAGACCACCACACTCCAATAACTGGGTAACGAGAGACGCAAGACTGGAACAAAAAAATCAGCTGTTTGCGACAAAAGTGATTTGACCTACACCTACACGGTCAAAATGGAACAACTGTTTTTTTTTTAATTACCGATGAAAACTTTCCACATGGGGGTTTGGAATGACGTACTAAATACGTGGTTACCGTTTTAGCCTCGGTAACCCTTCCACCCTATATACTACGTGGTACGTCCTACACGAGTGTCGTTATCAAAGTCAGTCATCTGGGATCCAGACGGATGGCTGGCACCCGATGCATCCTCGTCGCATCGTACGTTATCCACAGTTTAGACCTGTCTATATCGTTTAATTGCCGCTGGAAGGAACACCTCTATTGGGGGAAAATTGCAATTTATTTAGAGGTAGGAGTTTCGGGTGGGCAAAGTCAATAGATGCTGGATTTAGTCTGTAGTATGTTTCTATTCTTTGACTTTTGCTCTTTAAGCACCAGAGGAAAAATATGGTGTTTGTTATTATTGCATTTTCACCCGTTTGCTGTTTGTGTTCATATAAACTAGGGTCTTTTTAAACTAATATTTCAAGCAACCAACCTGTGGTCATTGACCTTAAATAAAAGTCTTTTTTTTTTGTTATTCCGATACCCATGAATTTGAGCTTGTGTCGTTATGTGTAGTACTTATCCGCACTAGTGCGACAATGCAAAAGCACGCGTGTTAAATATAATGCCATAAGAGCCACATTTCGAGGAAGTGTGTCGAAAATAAAATAAAAGCACAGTTCACGCTCGAACGCGGTACTCCGTAGCTACTAACAGGAATGATTCCCGGCGGTATTCTAATGCCGCGGTATCTTTATTGGTTATATTTTTCGATTTCCCGGAGTGTGCTCCCGCCGATTTGATTTACGGGTCAACGGTGGCCATATGCGAAACAAAGTTACATGTAGTTGTATTAAAGCATAGTGCGCTGACTCGTACAAGTCATTTGCTCTGATAAATGACTGCCTGGGAAAAGAATTACTTTTATCCTATGGGATTGGAGGTTGGTGCGTTCGTGTAGGCTTGTAGCAAAATGTTTTGCGGGTAATGTTTTTATCAAAAACACACGCAAAGATCACTTTTACTGCGAGTTTTGTTAGGGTACAAAAGTCAGGACGTGGAACACAGTTTGTTACATGGCTTCATTTTCGCACCTTGATACCGTTTCGTTAAGGGAGCCCGACTGTCACTGATACCTTCATGGAAGTGACTAAGTTTAGAGCCAACAAAATTTTAAGTATGTATGTCTTGCATGTGACAAAGGAGAAGAACAAACGTAAGTTTTTTTAATTACAAATACTTTCAATACACAATCACGTGATGTATACGTAATCATTTTTTAAATTCTCAATTTAATTTATAAAGAGTTAGCATTTTAAACACAGGACAATTTTAAAACAATAAAATGCTCTAAATTACTCTCCATCATATTTTTAAAATTAATTAGCAAAATCTTGGGAAAATACAAGTTGCTTAGTAAGATTCTCGTACAGTAAATATGTTTGGAATTTCAACAAAAAATAGAGTCCCCATTTTCTGAAAAAATACGTTAACTTTTTACAAAAAATAGACAGTGAGCCTCCGCGAGCGCTTACATTGAATAAATAAAGGGTCTGGAATGACAAGTTCGTAAAGTAATTTCAGGATAGCTTACATACTGAGATACCTATCCGTCCTTCAATATGAGGTCAAATCCAGCTCTTAAGTATTCAAGGTCATATGGAATATCAATTGGGGGGCACACTGAGGATATTTACAGCAGTCATCATTCTATCATTCCATTCCAATTGTATAAACATGACATGTCAACTTTCTGCCTTGACTTGATTGTTCACAATTGACTGATTTAGGCTGCCTGTCCATTGAAGCTGAGTGAGGCTGCGGAGCGGAGAAATATTAGGTAACCAATAGGGGAACGGAGCGGAGATTTTATGCAATCCTAATGGTTAATATTTCTCCGTTTCTCCGCTCGCTCCGCTTTAATGGACAGGCTATGAGGCTTAAAGTATGCTTTAAAAACTAAGCTCTAAATTACTATAGATTTATTAATCTTAATAACTTGCGAAATAAAATTCTAGAAAAACACTAGGTACTTAACTTATGTACGTTTCGTCTTAAAAATGTTTGTGGCGTTCCATTATTAGTTTTCCTTTTTTTTAACCGACTTCAAAAAAGGAGGAGGTTCTCAGTTCGGTTGTTTTTTATGTTTGTTACCTCATATCTTCGTCATTTATAAATCGATTTGAAAAATTATTCTTTTATCTGAAGGGATATACTTCCCGATTGGTCCCATAGAAATTTCTTTAAGTTTGGTTTTTAGATCAAAATAGCTGGAAAAATATGTCATTAAAGTGAAAGAAATTGCGAAATTGTTACTTGACAAGGATTTGTATGAGATACGATAGCTAAAATAAATACTTTTTTTTAGGAAAAATTGACAGATTTTTAAAAACTAACCGACGAAAAATCAGCTGTTGCCTACAAAATGCAATACCTACACGTCAAAATGTACTGAACAGCTGATTTAAAAAAAATAACCGATGAGAAATTTCCATGTGGGGTTCAGACTGGTGTATTGAACACGTGGTTCCTTCCAGCCTGTATATTAGTTAGTAAGATTATTAAACAAAGATTTCCCTCTTTTAAAGAGAATTAACTGCATCAATAAGCCCTTACTTTTAAATCAAGAAAATATACTTATTCATAATCATCTGCCTAGCCTTTTCTCAACTATGTTGGGGTCTGATTCCAGTCTATCCGGATGCAGCTGAGTACCTGTACTTTACATGGAGCGACAACGTATCTGACATCTAAAATCCAGTTGGTACTGGGAATACTTCGAAGAAAGATTACTAGAACCTTTGTGTGTACCACATCAAAAGTGTGGAATCACAAGACACTACTCCAAATGACCGTGAGTCGCAGGTTTCATTCTGGAGCAAAAACAAATCCGTATTTTTCTTGCAATGCCATTTCAATATACCCGCAGCCGAAACTTCATACAAAAAGATTTTCGTTTTTAATAAAAGTCGTACATAATTTCGTGGTATCTATTGTTTCAGAAACAAAAGTACGTGTTACATCATAGTGCAAGCTTCATTTCACGTAGCCATTGTTTTTGTTGAGAGTTATGAAAAATTCGACTTCATTCAGAAATGTCTGTTTTTCATGCTACCTGCTTTCTTTTTGAATAGAGTACTGTCGGTGGCTGAAGTGTTCATGAGTAACCGAAATTAAACGCGCGTATGAATTATGAAAAAATGTTTATCTGGGAATAACGATACGATCTTATAGAAGCACGTAGTCTTAATTTCGGTTAATTATAATCATAAATTGTCCTCTATGGCACTCTAAGTTATCGAACCGGACTCACTACACCGAACAGATAATGTACTAACACATCTGTCAAAGTCCGGTGGTGTCCACAGCCAAGTCCAGTCTGTTTGGCCGCAAATTGAGAATTTCAAGAGAAGAGGCAGTACTGTCCACTTGTTACACAAACCGATTACTAATGCATCTACCAACTGTGATGATTACAGCAATTTGCTCTTTGGTTGTTCAGCGTAGCGGTCAATGCGCAGCATTCGACGTAATGTGATAATGAAAGCTGATCAATGTGTTTGTAGGATAGTCAAAGTAAAGCCGTTCTGCCTTTACAATATCTCAAGAGGTAAACAAATATTGTTTGTGGAAATATAGCCTTATGTCCCACACATAAAGTTCAGTTTGAATTTTTGACCTTTTTAAAAATAATAGTAATTCTGGAATCGACTTAATTTACTTTTGCATAAAGTTGATATTTGTTTAGGTTAGTGAAAATTGCATCAATTGAAATTAAAATGAGGAATGTAGGAATTCCTCAATATTTATATGAAAAACATCATTATTTCAAAGAACTAAGGAACACACACCCGCATATTACTTTTGTAGGAAAATAAACAACTAAATCGTTTTCCTAGAATTAATTTATATTTACATTATTATATCTAAATTAATTAACAATACCTACAATAAAGTCGCTTCAACAAACTCCCAACTCAATATTCTTTGTTCACGTCTGACGTCGTCAACTCTTCATAACACAATAGCAGCACGGAATAGTTAAGTATCGAGTAGTAATAAAAGTAATAACTTAGCTTGGGTTACATAGAACTTGGTCTTAAGTCTGGTTTACATTGGGAGAGTTAGTGGTTCAGCGAGCGAGGGAGTACTTGGTTAACAAGTTGAGTTTAGAACTTGCCCAATTTTATTGCTAGTACTACAATCATCTACCAACAGTAGTAAGAGGTTTATCCCTTATTACACATGACTTAAACATAACTAACGAAATGTGACTACAATTTTTTTTTGTTATTCTCTCATGTGTTCCACTGCTGGGCAAAGGTCTCCCCTTCCTTCTTCCAAACCTCTCTGTCTTGTGCGATATCTAGCCATGTTCGCCCCGCAAACAAGATCAGATCGTCACACCACCTTTGCCGCGGTCCACCTCGTTTACTACTATAATAAACAAATTTAATTACTATGTTTACACATCTGGCTACGGTTTGAAAATTACAGGCGTGATATTATGTGATACGCAGGCTATTGGTAAGGACACAGCCCTTTTAGAAATATTCTGTTGAGCCCATTGACTGTAGATAAGCTTCGTTCGTCCAGCAAGGCTCTTGAATTAGTCTATTGCTGAAATTTTCAGGCATCAACGTCATGAAACACAATACCACATTCTACTGCGTAATACGAAATAGGCTTCTGTGTATGATTCCCGTTACCCTTTTGTTAGTCGACCCCTCATTGGGTTATTCAGTTCCTACTCTACTGGATTACTTACTCGACCAATGTAAACTGAGCTTTAAGTGGAAGCCAGCGCCTTCTGTTTGCGGTAATAAGATAACTTGGTAGATATACAACCGCTGCGATGCCCGTTGTAACACGACTACTTTGTACTTGTTGCCTAGTAATTAGGACATTAGCACTGTCCTTCAACACCTAACGACTTGCTGTTCAAATTTGCATACCCCTTCGCAGTTTCGTTCAAATTGTTCTAATGGTTTTTTCAACACACTTGCTCGAAAACTGGCTCTTATTGCACAACTTTTGGGGTCGCAATGCAATGTATTTAACACGTGCGATGTTTTCTTTGTAATCAGGCACTTAAAGTAGGGATTATATTGTACTGCCTGTCTTGTCCACATCACAGGAGCAGATGGACGTTACTAAAATACGCCGCAGATAACTGTATCATGTCAAAAATTTTACTAAAGAAAATTGTAAACATATGAATAAAATATGATAATTCTTTTACATAATATGTCATTAAACTATTTATTTTTTAACACACTTGTGCGAAAACTGGCTCGTATTTCGTCGCTTCTAGTTTCACAACACAATGTTTTCTAGTGAACACTCATACGTTGCAGAATATTTTATAATGTAACTGGTATTTCTGAAATTTATGGGTCAGCTATTTCCTATTATCGGTTACCCCATTAAAAAACTGAAACAGTTTCTCTAATAATCAACTTTGCAATGTGATAGCTTAGTTTTATATTTAAACGAGGAAAAATGGTAATGACGAACAAATTGTTCCATGAAAATGAAAAAAAGTTTTATGTTTTTAGGAAATATTCCAAGTAATATACTTTTAACATACTTTTCCATGTTTCCAAAAGCAATGCTGAGTGCTGATATAAATGCTAACCAGTCGTTATTTCGAATAATGTCGTTAAATCTCTGTTCATAATAGTAAAAATTGGCATTATTGCCATTATAAACGTAAATGTTGACAATACGGTCCCTTTCCTCGGGCATATTTTTTTGTTATCGGGGGTATAATACGACTTAACGTGTTCCCTTGATATACGAATATTTCTGCGACCTTTGTCAGCATTTATTGGGACCCATTTTGTTCGTAATTGTTCGTATTAAGTTTTCAATCGATGTTCGTCCTAATGTGTATAATTTGAATGTATGCGTGTTTTTTGTTACGTTAACAAAAGATTTCAATAATCCGCCATTCTTCTTTTCGGTGAAGCGGGTGTAGTGTCGTTGGATGCAGGGCACGTAGTCAACTTCCAGCGGAGGATCCGCCGACGCCTGCAGAAGTTATCGCAAGTGTCATTCGCCCTGCACCAAGTAAGAATTCTTTGCCCCACTTGTCAAACTTGTCACAATATATTCCCGTCCTGATACTATATTACGTTGATTTACATAGGTTGGTATATTTGCGAGATCACAGTCGCAAGGGAAATTACGTAAAGGTGATTGTGTCCTATTGAAAAATATCACGGAGATGGTAAAGAATCCTAATACACACGCATTACCGTCATGACGGGCGCACGTTATACTTAAACATAACATAACATCACGCTTGTAATCACCGAAGGGTTTGGCAGGGGTGTGCCTAATAGCACACCCACATATCGCCAGTTATATTTAAGTCTCAACTCCCATGGCACTAATCGGATTCAGTGGCTGCTACTGAGAAATACCTGATGGGAAAACCCTATAACACTTTGCCCGATATAAAACTTCGACTTTGCCTTATAAGCAAATCAAGGACTTCATGCTCACCAGTAGTGCTTGCGACCACAAGACCAACGAACTCAAACTCAAAGCATTTATTTCAATTAGACCATTACAGGCACTTTTGAATGTCAAAACACAAAAAATAAACTAAGCTACAGACCCAGTCACAGGGCATAATAACTTGTGAAAGTACTGTAGTTGCCCATTCGAAAGCGTAGATCTCTATGGAGAAGAATGGGCAAGAAACTCCATGGACACTCTTTTAAATCATTATGTTGTTACAAAGTCTCGGTTACATCATTCATGTCGAGATTAAACATACATGTGAGAACGATGTAGAAAGACGTGCGAGTAAGAGCGTCCAGAATAAAAAGTTAAAATTAACAATTCAAAAATACAATAATCCATGGCAGCTGCGAGAGGACCAGTCACAACTGACAGCGCCCGTTCACGAACATGACGCATGGATCAACCATCATTCAACTCAACCATTTTGGAGGGAACTAAACGACCCGACACACGCGCCACCATCAGCGAGACATTTGAGTGAGCATGACATTCTCTCAACCGCCAGGGCAAATTCGAGTCAGTAAAAGATGTAAATGGTAGCTTTATCGTACATAGAACTCACACATGTGCTATGCAATTATATAATACTAAGAGACTGAATCTATATATGTTTACAATCTTCTGCAGCTTCCACAATAACTTCAAAAAGTAATCAATTAGTTTGCCCCTATGGTTGTGGAGCAGGACCAGCATTGAGCCAAGCATTTTTATCATCAATGTAATCTCCCAACTTATAGTATGCTTGCCTACATAGTGTGCGTTTTATACAAGATTTAAATTTCGTCTCATTCAGTTGTAGAAGCAGCCTTATGTTCTTTATAGCGTCTCACGCTGACAGTCACATCATGGTTGTTGGGTGATAAATGTAAATCACTTGTATTCTGTTCACGAGTACAAACTTGTGTATAAGTAAATTAAAAGTTGGTCACGTTTCCCTCTTTTCCAAATTATCACGTCGGCGCTCGTCCAACTCCTAGTAACCAGAAAGTTATAAAGTTGTAAAGGATGCCTATCCATTACATCGTATGTACGTTAGTTAAGTGTAACTTAGGTTTTACTGGGAAATCTTAGGATTTACCATGGTTTGAGCTTTTACAGTAACATATATACGCACTTTATGTACCATAAGAATCTTTCGATCTCGTTGATCTGTGATCACAAGCTTCACTGCTGAGCATGAGGTACTGGGTTCCATTACCAGGTCGGATAAAGTGTGATTGGGATTTTTCTTTAGGAATTTCTCAGTAGCAGCCACGGAATTTGGATTCGTGCCCTGTTGATGACATTAGGCTCGCTCCCTATTCCATATAACCGGTGATATGTAGATGTATTATTAGAGGTAAACCTCTGCATAATTCTATGGGGATTAACCCTATGGGATATGTTAAGAATGTTTTTATTTTTTACAGCTGTGTTAGGGCAGAGGTTGGCATAGGCACGTATGAATAAATCACTCAATATGAAAATGGAGTGATTTGTGATGAGTCTGTGTGTTCCGTGTAGTGTTGCTTGGCAGTCTGAGCACGTCGGTCCAAGTTCCAGCAGTCGGTGGCTTTCTGGTACCAGATATTTGTCAGTGCTGAAGCGTACTAAGTATATCGAACGCAAGCCGCTCTTATAAAACTTGGCAGTACATACTTTTCGTACAGTTCAAAAGGCACAGGTTACAAAGAACGTAGTTTTGTATGCAAATTGTTATTACTTTCTTTCTTGATTTCTTTGGAGCGAGCTACTTTGCCTAGATCAAATTGTTTTATTTGTTTTTTTGCTACCTAAAAGTTAAGAATGGGCGGACGGCAGGTAAGAGACACATTACTCTTTAAGTGGACTGTTTATATGCCGAGATTCTTTCGCTGGATGGTATTTCAAAGATCTTGGCACAGTTAGCGAACAATGATAATGTGGTAACGTGAGTTTAATTCGTACGTACACCAGTAGTTCATATACAGTGACTACTTTTTGGCACAGGGCACATAACAGAGCACATTATAGTCGGCCTTTTTTTTGCGTGTCGAAATCTTCGTGGATGTTCCGGGGTGGGCAAAGGGGTCTGTCATACTATTACTGATTAAAACCACACGATGTTTTTCGTTAACCTTTGGCGTACTGGAACTCTTGCAAAGTTCGTCACGCTCTCCCGACTTTATACTTGGTCTGGACATAACACTAAACTGTGCATTCTTACCTTATACTGTGACTAGCATATACCTGCGGCTTCGACCGCGTGTCCGGGAATAGCCCACGGGAACGTACTTCCGGGATAAACAGTAGCCTACGTTCTATTCCACGCTATAATTTATCTCCGTGTCAACTTTCTTCACGAGCCGATCAGCCGTTTGGTCGTGAACAGGTAACAGACAAACAAACAGAATTACTTTCGCATTTATAATATTATTGAGTAACATTCAAAGTTTCACGCGATCAGTATTTTGATCTCCTTTCGCGGAAAGATTTTCATCATAAGATCAGTTTATCGAGAATATGGAGTCATATTTTTATACGACTCCTATTGATAACAAATGTATCGGCGTTAAGCCTTTTATTTTCCTATAAAAATATGAACAGTGAACCAAAAGGAATATGGACCATATATTTTTGTGTCAAAGTAAATACATCCATAGGATCATCATAAAATAGCCTTAAAAAAAATAGTCGAGAATAGTACCTGCTGTTAAGACAAAGTTTACCAAATAAAATATGTTCGTTATAATTATATAGTGCAGGATTTTTTTGTAACTTGGCACTACGTAATTTAGATGTATTCGTTTAGTTGTAGGTGTATTAATTACGCTCAATACAGTAATTACGGTTGACCAGTGTCCTTTATATTTATACTGCTCAGTGTAGTTTGATACGGAGCCCTAATTGTCCAAAAACGACTCGCTCTCGGCCGGGTTTTATTTTTACCTAACCAGAATCTCAGGTTGTTAGGTAAGTACAAGTTTCCAGTTTATCATAATATTATATTCCTTGAAGCACCCACTTTATTGAGAAAATAATTTTATCCTGTTTGTTCAATCAGTCCATAAATAAGTTAATCTGTGGTGAAACTACTTATTTTTAATCAAGTTTCCGAGAAATGATGTTTCGTTATTAAATGGTAGGTCGGTACAAGATGAGCCTGGCCGAATAGCGGATAGTTTTATTACCGAGTCGGGCTACGCCACGGCGAATTAGCGTATGAAAGGCAGAGTAGAGAAACCTGTACCGATGACTTCCTCCTTGAATGCTTCGGACGGCACAACTTTCCAACTTTTCCAGTTCTTCTTTCCCTTTACGCAACATCAAGCAAGTTTAATTAAAACGTAGCCATTTCCAAAGGAGAACATCCAAAAGTTTTTATGTTTATTCGAAAAAGTACATTTCAAATTAAATGTTTGTTCTGAAGCTAAGCGTTTATGTTTCTCGAGATTTTTTTGTCCGTACTTTTCCGATACATTATGATTTGGAAGATATAGGAGGTTGGAGTTTTCGCTGGCTTTTATTTTTGTGGGAAAGTTATACTGAAAATTAGTTTTATATTCGGTTTTTTTTTTTGGTAAAGTCTGTTTTGTCATTTATTTGTGTATTTTTTTTTGTTTGTGTGTGGTTTATTGGTGTTAGTGACTATTAAAGATTTGAACTTCTTTCCATGGAAGCTGGCATAGTCGAACATATAATATTACCGAAAAAGCCTAAATTTCCAGGGATGAGATGCTCCAAAATGTCGTAGTGCCGGGATATTTTAATGTAAAGATCTCATTCAGCTCATATTTACCTCTTATTATCTCGACAACGTGTCACTTTCGTTGTAACGTTTGTTAATGTTTTTAGCTATTTGTTAATGTCCTCTATCCATCTAATTATCACCATGGGCTGCAACTTTGCAGAAAAATCAAAATGGCGATTGAGTGACTAATTGACTATGCTACATCGGTTCCATGCCCTTTTAGTTCCGTTGAATATAGCGACAACTATTTGTTCTAGCGTGCTCCGTCCACATTCAATATAAACGTTTGAAACAAAACAATTTTGAATGTTTGTGATTTATTGAAAAATATTTTTTTCATTTGAAAAACAATACAATAGGACTGAAGTCGACACATGACAAAAATAGAAAATAGTTTTAACTATTAAATACATCGTTTTTTATCGGTAAAAATATTGTGATATTAGGAAGACTAAATAACAAAAGTCTGTCGATCTAGCACGAGAAGGAAATAGTGTGTCCATCATTTACTCATAAGATTTTCTCGTGGAATAACTTTGAGATAAGACCTTTTTCGTAATAGTATAAAATTACCAACTATACAAAAGGAGAATATTACTTTTAAAAGTTGCTACGTGTACAGTCACGAGCACCAATATGTAAACACTTAGCATTTCTATTAAAAGTGATTTTCTTCTACTGTTCTGATTAAAATTTGATGTTGTTACAAATATTGCATTTTGGAACTCATATTTTTATGAAATAGATCCTATCTCCATGTTACCATCGTTATGTACATATTGCAGCTCGTGACTGTGCGTCTCCATATTGGATTTCTTTTCCTTTCAACATAACACCGACATCCAAGTATCGTCTACCAAAATATTAGTTTCGTGCCACATTTCGTTTTATATCAATACTGATTTAGTTTCGTATTATTGATACGAAGAATAAACTACACGGCTTACGAAGGCTTTGAGCTCACTATGCGGATCAAACAACGTAAACCTGAAGAACGATCTTTCATATCAATACAGCACGTCATTTTGTTTTCGATCAAATGGCTTGTATAGCCAGCGGCTTCATGAAAAGCCGAACAAGACAAAAAGGGAGCTGAGATAAGCCGTGTAAATCTTCAAGCATACAAATGCGGACTCACCGTACTGACGGATACGTTTGCTGATCTCTTTTGGGGAGTTACTATTACTATATATCATTCTGAAATGTAGTTTTAGTTATCTATCAATTTTGCAAGGTCATCTTTGGGGGTTTGTGTAGTGTGAAGGGGATTTTAAAGGAAATTACTTTTCAGAGCCTTCACTCTTATAAAGAGGTGTGTGTGTGTGTGTCCCACAAATAGAACACCAGAGGCTTGATCATGCTTTTTGGTGAAAGTCACTAAAGAAAATATTTTTGAGGAATTCTGTCGAAAACCTACATGTGAACATGTCGTTGTGAGGAAAACATTCGAATTGGACATTTTCATTACCTACAGATCGAGAGATGGACGAGTGGACAGACTGACAGACGGATGGATAGGGGAACTTCATTGTGGAAAAATAAGTGGAGCAGAAAGATGTAGGGGCTGGAAACTGTTTCTTTACTAGAAATACTAAAGGTTTCTTTCGAAGAGGATGAAAAAGTGGGTATCTAAGAAAAAGGTACATTTATTTAGATCAGTGGAAAATCTTTCTAGGAACTCATTTATGCCTTTTTATTATTCCGTAGTCACAAATAGAAATCTCATTATATCACCCTGTCCTGTCAGTTGGTACTGCCAGTTCTTTAAAAGTGTCAGCTTTAAGTTCTAGCAGTGATCAAAGCTAAAAATTCCAAATTATGCCCACTTTCGGCTACTTTTCCGAGTCATGAAAGGACAAAGCTTTGGCGCCATACATTGTTTGTACCCCGAAGTACCAGCAACTCTTAAAAGGCATAGAAATAATGTGGTATTTAGATTTTTGTTCAAAGTTGCGACGCACGATGAAACTGACATTCATGGGTAGAAGGACACTCAAACAAAAAAGAAATGCTTAGAGATATGGTGCCCTCAAGACATGTGTCGCCGAGGACTTTGGAGGCAAATATCGTGAAACTTCTAAACATCAGCAAAGTCTTGGATATTTCACTGTTCTCGATCTTCATGGACTATTATTACTTTAGGTAAATGTAGGCACATGTTGTATGGGTGGTGTAAATGGGTTTTAGATAAACAACATTATAATAACCCAATTTGCATCACAACCTGGCATTTTCCCCTATTAACTCAAACATTATCCATAGCTCCTCTAGTCCGCTTGCAAATTTCTAAGCCCATCGATCAGTTAGCTTTTGGCAACGCCGCGCGGTTACCGAGGCGCTCGATGTTGGCGGTCCTCCAGGAACCAGCACATCATTTGGACATAATCTCACACTCCTGCAAGCCCAATAGTCCGTGGTAAAAAACATTTGTTGGCCTACTAACCTTGCTGAGGAATTGGCAACGTTTGGCCGCCGTGTGGACATTAATAATGTATGATACACGAACAGTTTGTACGTGAGTGTTATGGTTCTGTTTATGGTGAATGCGATTTGTTTTTGAACTATTATTGCAGTTGGATGTTGTTGTGGGTTTATGGGGGTGGTTCTTGAGTTGTAATATTTACAGTCATTTTACTCAGAGAGTATTGGCACTACATTGATGAAGAAAGGAAGGTAAAAAAATTGAAATGTTCGTTCTGTTGGCTGGAACTGGCTAAGTCACCCCATCTTCCTAGAAGAAGGTTATGATGTTATCGGGAGTAGTGAGAATATGCCTGGGCTGCCATGTGTTTCTTTCTAGCTCGCCACCCCTTACAGTAACGAAACCGGTGCAATGTTATCTTGTTGACTGTGTGACTGTCTAATCAAATGTAAAATAATATTTTATGTAGATATCTTCACCACAAAGGGACATTAATAGTAATAAAATTACTGTCGCAAACAGGACAACTGGGCATGAGGTCCTGGATCAATTTCTAGAGCGGGCATTTTATTGCATTTTTTTATTATCAATTTCTCAGTACAGCCCGGCGTCAGGATTTGTGCCTGGTTGATGGTAATAGGCTCGCCCCTATTACATGGGACTTAAACACAACTGGCGAAATGTAGATGTACTATTAGGTAGAAACACCCCTGCCTAACCCTTCGGTGAATGTAAGCGTGATGTTATGTTATGTAATATAAATATTTTACATGCATGCAGGCGCAGTACCGAATAATAGACACGCTGATGTCTGTTTATTTATGACATGCAGTGAATATGACGATACAGTCGGATGTTCCCATATGTCACCTTATTCACCCATCCGTTGAACATTTTTATGGCTGACCTGTTTTTATGGATATTGCGCTTTATAATTTATTTTAAATACCAAATTCAGATGCTTTTTATACAACGGGGTATTTAAATTGCATATTTCGTGGGTATTTTCACCTGTATCAAGTGGCAATTAAATTCATTCGCTTCGAACAGTTTTAGCTGTTCACATCCAGCTATACCGTGGTGTCAGGTAACTTTTTTGTAGAGAATGTTTACGCTTTGGAATGGGCAACTACAGTACTTTCACAGTTATTATTTCTTGTGACTGGGACTGTAGCTTCATTTTTTATGCTGTCTTTGTTTCGACAATTCAAAAGTGCCTGTGATTGGCCTACTTGAAATAAATGCTTTGATTTTGATTTTTGAAAAACTTTACAAAGATTACCTGATCGCGTTCAATTTCATTGCTGAGATCCGCTCTTACACCATATCTATAGTCAAATTAAAGTAATTACTTGAGCTTAAATAATTACTTATGCAAACATTTTTATGCAGTGGACAAGAATTTAAATGAAGTAAGATCCGTCACAGAAAGCAAAGCTTACACCCGTATCTATAAACAAGTCAAAGTCTTTACTTGAGTAAATGTAATTTTTTAAGATACGATTCTTAATAAGTTGTTTAGTTATATTGTAAAATTAGAACTGTAAAAAGTTAGAATTCTTAGCTTTGCTATCTTTGGCGGTTCTTACTTCGTTTAACTTCTAGTCTATTGCATAAATGCAAAGTAATTACTTAATTACTTTAAATTGACTATAGATATGGGTGTAAGAATTCTAACTTTTGACAGTTCTAACTTCAATCAATTACTAAACTACAGGATAAAAATCGTATAATAAATAATAACTTTTAGTCAAGTAAACTATGACTTGTTTATAGAAACGGGTGTTAAACCTTTGATTATATAATGTCTAGATGGAGCGTCAAGTGCGTGCAAACGTGTCAAAAAGTGTCAACCAACTATTGGTTCACAAGTGCTTGCCCGCCAATCAGTGCAGATCGTGTCATACACCTAAAACTTATCTTATTTAATAAGTCTATTTTTTATGTGATTTATGAGAGAATTGTAGTAGCTGGTATCATTATTTACGCACACAAAGACATAGACGCATAGTGTAAAACGACACCTGCACGCACACATACTTGAAAATGTTGACTCGTTTTCTTTGATACGATTGTAGGGCGACGCTCTATCTAGACATTATATAATCAAAGTGTTAAACTTTTACCTTTTGACGTTCAACCCTAAATGGTAATGTGATTCACGTATCAAAAGTAACGACTACGATTGTCTTTGCGTGTTTGTCGCGTACAGTCTCATCAAGTTCTCACTCAGCTAACCGATTTTTTTATTAAACCAATGAAGGCTTCCTCATGCCAAAACACCTTAAAATAACAGCTTAAGTGCTTTTATGAAAGTCTTGTTTCCAACTTTTATCAGTTTTTTTGCCCGTCGCCATTGTACAGTCGCCTCTGAAATCCTGCCTGGCTCAATTACCGTCATTTCTATGCCGCTCTTGTGGCGTCTAAAATTTTATTGGTTGGTCTAAACCTCGGGAGGTACCTACGGTGAAACTTTTCAAACATACCTACCTGTTAAGCCCTGAAAACACGTGCTATTAAAAAAAAGTGTTAGTCTGCTGCCAGGCAGTGTGCTGATTGCTCATCTACAGCATACTCTTTGAGCATTTAATAAACAGTAGGTGTTACAATATCCCAACAAAATTTTGTATGCGTGCAACACTGTCATGACAGGTTCTTTCGTATTCTTCTTCTTCTTAACGTATCGATGGCAAAAAAGTTCAATTGTTATGTTTAGCCCAAAACTCAGCCACGCGAAGTCCGCCCACTGATGCAGTAAATAGATCATCAAGTGTGCAGGTGGTAGGGCATGCGGTGCAAGATGAAAGGTGTTCCATTGTCTATGAGGAAACGCCGTCGTATTAGACAGCGTCATTGGCTTAGTCAATCGTTTCTCATCATCGATAAATTATTATTGGTTTTAGTTTCAGTAACAAACTGGAAACAAGAACCTTTTTGGCTATGATACAACAAACTGTAGCATACGTTGAGTCCTAATTCTTAGTTTTAGTGGCGTCGAATCTGAATTAAAGTAAAGATCAATACCGAATGCTTTAATAGCGCTACCATGAGCTTTTAGATTACCTTCATAAATGATCGCGCGGAGTCAATTAAGTTATCCCCAAGATGAGAGACTTGAGAGGTAAATTAGACGTTAACGCAATAAGGGACGCCATTTTGTGCCGGTCCCTGACTTACAAGGTGCTTGTGAATCATGCTGAGCAGAAGGGACATTGGTCCCGTAAATACATTTTAAATTGATATCACTGTTTACCAAAATAGGTAGGTACATAACGTAAAATGACAAATATTTCAAAGGGGTATAACTAAACAAATGCATGAATCAAGTATGAAATTAGACCTGTCATGCTGTCAAACTTTTACGGAGTCGCGCCAGCAGCCTTATTTCCGTACTTTTTCGATCTTTATAATTTATTCAAATTGCTATGATTTTATAAAATTAGATAATTTCACCATAAATATGAATACCTAACACCCTCGTAAAATCTACCTTTCGCATGTATGGCAAAAGTATTAACACAGTATTTTTTCCCAAATCCTCTCATGAATGTAACAACAGTCTCATGAATTTTATTGCGCGCCGTGGTCGAGAACGGACGATTGTAGGAAGAATTGCGGTCTCTACTAGTCATCATTGAATTACAAATCATAGCGTGGAGGCGAGCGGAGCGGAGCGAGGGCTTGCGGTGCGGAGCTGCGCAGTTACGGAATACTGGTGGTCTGTCATTCGGCAATCGAGTTCAATATTCGAACCTATATGCCACCGCAACTTTGATATTGCACGCCCCATTCGTGCCAATCCGCAGCCGCAAATTGTGAACGTGCCTGTCCCTCGGCTAAAAGACCTACCTACGAAATTCACGCGGAAAAATATGCCGAAAAGTGATATACGGAGCATGGATTATATAAGTGTTCCCACGCTAACAATCAGAATATGTTAAGGAATACTCGTAGTAGATTGTAACCGCTAAATAATAATTCATAACTCATATAGCAAACTTAATGTAATTACGAAACAATCACATGCTGCTTTTTACCCGACTGCGGCGAAGCCCAAAAGGAGGGTTAGTTAATATATGTATTAGTAATTATAACACAGACTTCTGTACGTGTGGCTTTTAAGTAGCTGAGAGAAATCAAGGTTTCAAATATCTTTGTATCATCTGTTAATCAACAAAAATGATTTATTTTTATCTCGGGACCCTGGGGACCCAGATCTTTGGCACAGAACCAGAGTCCGAGAAGCCAAAGCCAACTCGTACTGCAAGAAATGGAAAGAGGAACCACCAACGATTATATATGTATCTCTGCACTATGCAAGCATATGCACTCAAGGGTAACCTCCTGGGTTGGTGCAGGGCTATTTGCAGAATATGGAAGCAAGGTATGAATTTAGGTAGCTATGGTTCTTCTGTATCAAAAAGTCCTTTTAACAAAACATATAATCAAAACGACTCTATAGCAACATATTAGCAAAATTGCTCAATGACATCTTGTTCAAGTCCTAGTAGCAGAACGTCCAATTTGTATGTTAGGTACAGTAACAATGGAAAATCACTACCGGATTATCGTCACCATGGGTGGACTGTTTGCCTAAAACTGTGGAAGGCACATAGTCAAAACTGTGGAAGGCACATAGTCATGACTATGTGCCTTCCACAGTTTTAGGCAAACAACCGCCTGACCAAAATCATGTGGCACGGATAAAATGCCCTTATTCCAGGCTCGCACTGAATTAATCACACTAAACACCCTCAAAACAGGATCAAATAAAATGCAAATGATCCAGAATCGCGTGCGCCGATTGATGGCATGGCCAGCTAATTACGTCAGGAGTACGTTTAATTAATTAATGAGTTGTTGGGGCGTCAAGCGGTAAGCACTCACTCCCACTGACTGTCAGAAAATATTTGCCGAGCTTTGACGAGCCCTACGTCAGCGGTAGCTCGTTCAATCAAATGCACTCCAAACGAAATCACCGGTACCTAAATTAAACCAAAACTACACGCCCGTTGTTCCTATTTTATCTAGGTTTAATTCTAATGTTTATTATACTCTAATATTAGCATAACATCAAGCCTATAATCCCCGAAAGGGTTAGGCCATTTGTGTTTTAAGTTCCATGTACACAATAGGGGGCGAGCGTATTGACAGTTAACTTCCGGGCTCAATACAACATGGCTTCTACTGAGAAATTTCAGATGGAAAAAACCCAGTAACTTTTTGTTCAATCTTTGAATCGATCCCAGGACCTCACGCTCTAACGCACTAGACCATAGGTCTAGTCTATTGCATATAGTCTAGGCAGTCCCCTAAAATTATGGCGATAGACTATGATGTTACATTTCGTAAGTTATATTTCCTATGTTACATTGTAATATTGTCGCTGCGATTTAGTACACCGTTTTTTTTTAATTTATACACGTATAGGCAGAGTAATAAAAGGATGGCAGATTAATGTTAGGGTGATAACCACCTTATTAATATTAAACATACCAAGAATTTACGTATTGTTTTTATTTCTATATAAAAGCAATTACATCTCATAAATTATGTATTGTATAAAAAGATTTTTGCTAGCATTTCCTTTGACAATGAGTAATGTGGCTAAACTACTTTGGTTGAAACATTACGCCCTGGTCTCGCCTGTATTGACGAAATTTATTTTCATACGCTTTTATGTTTTCGGGGGATTACGGCACCAGCAGCTTGCCGGTGCCCGATGTTTATTAAGAGTCCGCACCCTCGGAAGGCACGCGCGAAATTGCTTCTTTTCCAAACAACAACTTTGCCTTACAATGTTCTGCAAAATCAATTTTTACAACCAGCACGTCAAATGTGAAACTATATTTCTGTGTTGAACGTAGTGCTTCTTTAAGGGACGCGAGTTAAGGGGGATGCACTAAGGTAGCCCACGAAATTTTAATTACATGAAAAAGTAATTCAATGGGATTAAATGAACGTACAGGGTTGTGTTGATGATTTTAATGATTGTAATCTGTAAATACATATGTGTTACCGGAAAATTGCAAAACTTAAGAAATTTTGAATTTCGCAGGTTTCCCTGGCGCTTCCACCTTAACTGTTAAGGTTGTACAGGAATCTTTTGACACGTGGCTATAATCAAAACTAACGTCGCCATCTTGTTATTTCATTTATAATTTCCACAAACAATTTCACAAACCTTTACCAACAGCGCCCTCCTGAAAATGTCATTCAAGCGCCAAAAGACCTTTCCAGCACTGTAACCAGTAGCAATTTACCTGTTATTGCGAGTACAAAAGTGTAAGCAAAACTTCAAATCAGAATAAAGTTTGACAGCGAGGTGGTGGCGGGCTACGTCAGCGACTAGCCCCCGTCGCTTTCCGCTCAATATACGCTCGCAGGCCGCGCAAGTTTCACCCTAGGCCGGCCGCACCGCAGCACCGCTTTCCGACGTACTACCTACAATAACAACTTTTGGCACAACTTTTTGGCAGAAAGCTTCATTCAACTTTACGTCACCTCGCTCAGGATTTGTGTTCTGTTTGTGGTTTGTGTCTCTCAGATTGAAATTAGGGACACATTTTAAGCGTTTACATAAAGGATTGTTTTTTGCATCACCGATAGATTTACGAAAAGAATAGCCATGAATAGGAGAACCAGTTTTTCCCTGTCGCGCTGGCAGTAAGTGATATTTATTTCTGTAAGTTGGATAAAAAGAAAACAGTTTAAACGTTTCCGTTGTTTACTAATTACCTTAATAATAAGGGTAACAATTATGATTAGTAATGCTCGACTATGGAGTGTAATGGCGCTTTTAGACTCCATACCATATCTTGAATTCCGAATCTTAGACGATTATCAAGCTGCCACAACAACCTTAAACTTAATATCATTCAAGACTAAGTTCAAATCCCATTGCCACCAACAACATGTCTTCTTCTAACATCTTGGTCTTCAAAATGTATGCGTAAATAATTATGAACTTAACTTTTTCTGCCGTAGTCGGGTAATTAGCATTGTGTTCGTAATTTTAGAGACTGACGTATGATATCATTCGTCAAAAGATTAATATTAATAGGGTAACAATACGGCGGTCCTGGTTTTCTCTTTCAAGAAGAGTTTCCTTATTTAATGGTCCCATGTTTCCGTTTAAATTTCTGACGTACAGACAAATTCGTGTTCCAAACTTTCAACAATGTTTTGAATGTGATTGATTTGTTACGAATTGAAAATCTGCCAGTAATTTGTGAGTGGCTCATCCTATTGTGCGTTAGTGATTGAGGTTAAAGTTTGTAGGTACTAGGCCCCAGAAAAAAAGAATCTAAATTGTACTTGGCAGATAGCTATTCCATTTTCATATCAGAACGTATAAATTCGATATTTCCAGGATCAATTGAATCAACATAAATATTCTTGCAAATAAATACGATAAGTCGGTTTAGTCGCGTTGCCTAGCTATCCAGCTTTGCTATGTTAATGTTGCTGGAATCGAACAATAACTCGTTCGATATCGTTTCTAATTGATTCGTTACTTGTTACAGTTCCTTCAATTTATTGTTTGTTATTTTAATTTACAAGCGGTAGTTAGTTAGTTGGTTGTGTTCTCGAGTGGAGACCGTTATTTACAAACGTAAGATAAGTCAGTCTCTGAGGAGGGTGAATCTTCGCATGTTGGATAAGAAAATCGAGTTGACTTACGTGCGATTGGACAGGCCTGTGTCCAGTAGTGGCCTTCTGTATGCTGATGATACTAGTCTTTTAATTCAAACATTTTATTTTAATATTTTAAGTAAACAAATCAATAAAATAACTTTCAATAATTTATCGACATCTATTGTCGATATTTGTCTATGAAAATATTTTGAATAGCCAATCTTAGAGCCACAGGTGCTTTAAGATTCGCAATTTCAAATATTTTCATTTTCCTCGCACCCAAACAAAGAACAAAGTTCTCACTTCGAGAATCTGGGTACATCCCATAACTTGATATAGCATTGGAAATGCAGGTCACATTGGCGCCAATTATCCTTGAAAAATTCGAGCACGCTAACAGGATATTAGGTACCTATTTAATTATCTATTAAGACAAAATCTTGATAAGAGACAAAATTTTACTGGGATAACTCACCCTTGAAAATCTAATAATGTTGAAGCAAGTATCGTGAAACGTAATTTAATATTAATAAGCGTTAAGTTACGTAAATTTTCGAGGGAGTCTGTCAGCCATAAGGTAAGAAAAAGTATATGAGAATATGCAACTGGCTGAGGGAATTCCATGCCGGGCTTCGGACCCCCGCTAACGTAAACTCACTACTTTAAGTAAAGACCAGCTCTCCACCGACAGCGCCCTCATATTGGCTCCATAGTAAGTATCTCCTTATGTATGCAGTGACCTTTTCATGAAGGTTCAACTTATATAGACTTTTCAGCATTCTATTATGTACATTGTTCTTAGTTAGTACAGAGGCTTTGTAACAATTTTGGTGTACTGACCAACGAGGCAGTTTGCGTATGGGGTCCTGGATTCGATTCCCGGGTCGGGCAGTGTTATTGGGTTTCTTCATTGGATTTTTTTCAGTAGCAACCCGGAGTTCGGATTTGTGCTTGGTTGATGGCAATAAGGTCGCTCCTAATGTGGATGTACTGGGTACACCTCTGCCTAGTTCTTTGAGAATTGTAGGAGTGATGTCGATTTATGCAAAGAATGCCTATCTATATAATACACTGCCATCGATGTCGCATGTGTGAGGTATTTTTTTGCTTTCATTAAAATAATTTGCAATAAAATAACCTCGGGCTGGGCTTTGTCACGCTATACATATCTGCTTACAGTGCGGTCCGTCCCTCTGATTTGGTGAGTGTTGACACTGGCAGTCGATCAGCCGTGCTGGAAGCTGTACGCTTGGAAATTCTACACAGTGTGTGTCAGTTCGTGGGATTTACTGTTGCGGCAGCACTGACCGTTTAGTTCTAAATTCTTTATATTGTTTTTGCGCAAAACCATTGATTATTCACCTTGATGGGACATGGAACTTATACAACACATGAAGTCCTGCATTCGATTATAAGGTTGGTTTGATTTTGTTAATGGGTTTTTTCATCAGGAATCTTTCAGTAGCATTCACGGAGTCTGGATTTGTACCCGGGTGCTGGCAATAGGCTTGGGCGAGCTATACGAATAGGTACAGGTACTTCAAGATTTTATATCTATATTATTTTAGTACAACGCGGTACATTCACGAGGACTTCGGAACTTCTAACAGTGACTTTCTCTTGATTGCAATTTCGTGTTGTTACGGACATAGTATTTTGGAACCCATAATATGACTGTCTCATTGGTCCTCCATGAGGTCCTGGGTTTGTTTCCCGGGACGGGCAAAGTTGAGTCAGGCAAAGTTGGGCAAGGTTGTTATTTTGTTTTTCTATCAGGAATTTCGGTTGAAGACAATAAGCTCGCCCCCTATTGCATGGGACTTAAACATAACTGGCGAAATGTGGTTGTTCTATTAGGTAACCTAACCCTTCGGCGATTACAGGTGCGATGTTATGTCTATCTATCTAAAACAGCGAATGAAATTCCACAGTGTGTGTGTATGTCAGCTTCGCGGTATTTACTGTTTCGAAACTTCAGACCGTATTAGTTCTAAATCCTTTATTTTGTTTTACAAAAACCATTGAATATTCACCTTGATTAAATTCCTCGAACAGAATTGAGAGGTATCGTTTACTTTGTTACTGTTCCATTCACATTCTGTGTGATTGTTTATTTGAATTTCGACAGAGTCGGTTCTATAGTCAACCTACACATTTTCAGTGGTGTTGGAATAACGGAACCCTTTTTTAATTAAAATGGGGACGCGGCTGTAAATTAGCTGCTCGTCTGTAAGACAGGTGACGAGGGGGAACTAACTTTTATATACAAGGTGTAAACGGACCCTTCACGAAGCCGTCAACCAAGCATTCTGTACATCAAACTAAGTCTACGCAAAAATAATTGCTGGTAAACGACTTTTCTTCGAGGTGAAAAATCACATTTTACAGTAGGACTCAATATGACGTAGATACTCAAAAAATTGTGTTGATGAATGCATTGAATAGTACGGGGGTCGTGGAGGTATTTCAACTAAAGTTTTATCATTAGAAACCGTTATTAAATGTGTCACTGCACTACATCTTATATTTACCATCTTTTGTACCACATTTAACGCAAATAAATAATTTTGACTTTGACTTAAAAAAAAAAACAAGTAAAAAGTTGGAATATTGACCCCCAATATCTCCGTAACTAAGGAGGTTCCCAGGTATGGACTAGCACAAAAAAAAAAAAAAATCGCAATGACGGCGAGAGCAAGTGCCCTTCGACTTTGTGAAGGGTACTTTTACACCCATTATTTTAAATGTTCATCGGGATAAGTTATCTATTATACTAATATGATAAAACTGAAGAGTTTGTTTGAAGGCGCTGTCAGTCGGATTTCAAAAGGATAAAAGAAAAATCTTTTTGCATTCGATAGCCCAATTCGACATCCCCTAAGAGTATAGTTAGGAGTATCCCGAGTTAAAAGAGAAAAGGCGTAAAATCTAAGAAAAAAAATAAGGGAAAATATAAGGGAGTCACATCACCCACAGAATTTTCCATAAATTAGAGTGAGCTTACATTTTTCATGGCAAGGAGTACCCGTTTTTTGAAAGGCAAGCATTTTCACAGTATTATTTTGGTTTATAATTCCCCCCTTCACGCGCTGCTTAATGATTCATGATGAAAGTCTTTTTCAGAGAAGTCCTTTGTTGATCAAAAGCTGTCTACTGTGAAATCTATAAAGAAGAGCAGTAACTGTGCGAGTTATGGATGACTTGCAGCGTATTTTTAATAGGATAAGTGGAAGGGAATGCATCCCCCACCTTGAAGAGGTACTTCTCCCTGAAGGGGCTCAGGGTGATGGTAGGAGGATGAATGGGTGAATGTATTCGTTTATTCAGCCATTGTAAAAAAGCACACGGTCGTTAAAATCGATTTAAGTTTATCCAATGGATATTATTTATGTGCGTAGAAAGTAGCGCTTTATTTCATTGTTAATGTAAGTGACAGCAAGAAAACTCCCAACAACACCGCGTGGGCGGTGTTGCGCGCAAAAACTAGTTTCATAAAACACAATTTTCGAACGCTACCGAATTTCCCGAAGACGACCTTTGTTCTAAAATGCCAGACCTAACAATTCCTATAAGTTCACAACTCCAAATACAAAATTAACCACAAACATAAACCTTTAATATCATGTTCGCATAATAACTTGAAATTACTAGGAACAGCTATTCGTTTAATATCTGTTTAGGGGTATCTACCCTAGAAGAGTCACGTTACGCAGAAATTGTTATCTTAGAGGCTTATTAAAATATTACAGGCAATTAATTACGCGGGTACACAAGGAACTTCGGCGGGATAAAGTGCTGATCGGCTTACTACGAGCGTCAAACATCTCGGTCAAGAGGCCCTCCTCAAGAATTTTAACCGAGATTAATAAACGTCGAGTACGCTGAAAGGTGCTTCTTTTGTGTTTACCATCGGTCTATTATTTATTGCTCGCTATTCACGTATTCACCCGCTTTTTTAAGTGTTTGATTTACAAAAAAAAAAACGACGTTGACGTCAACCGGGTTTCTTTCCTCTAATGAGATTCAGTTCTGTCTCCGAGTTTGTTTTCTTCGTATCTCTTTGCCGTAGTTTATATACAAGTGGGTCGACTGAAAATATTTTCTATTAAGTTGTATACACTGTACTGGTAGGCTCCTTTTTTCTAGGGGCATTGAGGTCAGAAAATGTTGTGTTAGAATTTATTATGAGCCTAAATGTTTTAAAATTTGTGTTACACATCGGTTCGGATGCGATATTCATACTTACTATGTTGCTGAAATTGGAATTGTGAATTTGTTAAACAGGGTGACCGGAGAAGTGATGGCTAGATGTAGAATTTAGATGACTTTTTTTGCGAGGAATCCAAATCCCCTGTTTGTTCCGCGATTATTAGTAGTTTGGGATATAGATTATTTTTAATGATGTTTTTTTTTATAATTTTCGCCTGAAAACGGTTTTTTTCTATCTTTCTATTGGACGTTTGTTTCTGTGATAATTCGTCACCATAATATCAAGTACCATCTTAAACATTGTGGTTTACCTTCGCCTCATGGAACATGGCTTAAATTGACTAGATAGTTTAAAATAACTGCTCAAAATGAATAGCCACAAAAGTTCGACTAATATAATCGTTTTACAATGGCCTGACTGATTTTGAGTACAAAAATGTGATAAATCCGACTCTATAACAGAGTTGCGGCGTGTAGTATATGGCGTGGCCTCAAAAACCAAAAGTCCATCAGATAGATATTATTCCTCTGGGTATCACATATGACAAGCCGTTATCATGTCATTTTATGCGAATCAAAATAAATATGGTCGAGTCTGCGCCGTAATATTTTCGTGTAACCTTTGGTCACAGTACACACATGTGTATCCAAGCCTAACCTAGCGAGAGGAAGTCCCTAAACTATTTTAAGTCACTTTGCCAGCCACTATCACACCAAGCTTGACCCAGATCATGGTAAGCTGACTAAACTATGGGTTTTCCTATCGCCAGTGTAGAGAGCACAGTTTTGTAATGAGCGAGCGAAGTGAGCGCCTCTCAAGGCAAGTGGATGGAGCAAGCCCACACACGTCATAGGTACTTATTTAAATTAATTTTGCCAGAAAATTCGTTGAAACATGACTTTTCTTTTGCAAGCTTAACCTTTACCTCATGCCCTAGAATTGCTACCTAAGTCTCGTAGTTATTAGAGATAAAAATCTAAAAATATTTGCTTGGTTATAAATATTTAACACAGACCAGTAAATACGTGGAAATATGGACGGCACCATATTTATTTTTGCGTCCCACATAAACAGATTATCCCGGTAATTTTCCCTTATCAGTGAAAGGGTTTTACCGAGTTTCTATCCAGTTTATTATCGGATGCTGATCAAATCTATAGAGGACTGATTGGACATTACGACCGCTGAAAAGCTTTAAATAACAAAGTAATTATTTTAATCGTTGTTAGTGTCGTATATTTGTGGTCTAAATACAAATATATTTTCATTTGTTTAACGTGCATGACATGCATTTAATTAAGCTCCAATCATTCCTTTTTTGATTTCCTAGAAATATTAATTGGCGCTATTACAATAAATGAGCAGCTTTAGTGATCCTCAAACAAACTCATTTAGGTGTCAGTATTTTTTATACTAAATAGCAAAATAACTGCAATCAACTTGTATGCAGAGACGCCGACCGCTGCTGTGGCGTTCACTCGGATCGCGCGTGGTTGGGCCCGGTTCAGGTTTGAACCCGACCCATTTGGTCCGGGTGCCTTAGCTCCGACTGTGACCAACTTTGAAAATAGGCCAGAAAGTTTGGAAGATTTTATTAATTTATAAAAAAAAAAATGAATAAAAGCAGAAACCTCCCGCAAATGAAAAGTAATAATGCTGATATTTTTCAGAAAATGTTCTGTTTGGCAAACTGGTAATGTCGGCAAAAGTAACCATAAAAATAACTAATTCATCAGAAATCATCCCGAGTACTTGTTCGCTTATATAATGGCTAATTATGCTATTAATCATTTTCCCCGGAAGGTTGCAAAAATCATCGTTGTGTGAATTTCATCTTCATAACGTGAAGATTATGCAAATACGAAAATAACATTCTTCTCTCGTAATTTAGTTTCAAAATTTCATTTAGTTTTAATACGTTTATACGTCGGGAACGAAAATATTTTTGTTACAGTTTATAACACGGAGCATTATTACATTCATTTTAAATTGGATAGCAGGCATTGTTTGCTGTAACTCCTTGTGAGCGAAATTCAAAATTTCTTACGTTTTTACAGGTCAGTATCATGTTGTATTTCGATGATTAATTTATTTGCGACTGTAACAAATGTATTTATTTAGACGCTTTTATTAGCTTCACAATCAGCATACAATCTTAGAAATTAAATGTGACCTATTTTCCGGTTTCAGATTGAGTTGAAATTTTTGCATACATGTTTAGTTTGGATGACAATGCATGGTTAGCTAAGTGAAATAATGCTAAATCTAATATGGAGAGTATGAGAAATAAAATGACGTCACTCAGTGTTTTTCTTTTTTTATACTGTAAGATTTAATAATTATAATCATAACAATTCCTGAAGCATTGTAAACTTTGGTGAAGTTGTCTGTAGAAATTGTATTGTAAAACCAATATGGCTGTGTTAGTTTCGATTAAAGCCACGGCCACGTGCCAATGCACCAAAACATCTTTGCACAACTTATACAATATTCTCAACCTTAATTAATTAATTTAATGCATCGACATGCAAATTGTCATGTGTGTCCTATTTATACTACAGAAACACAACAATATTAAATCAGTTTTAAGTCGAAACTTGAAATGAATGGCTCCATCAGGAGGACAAACGGTAATGTCATTAGAGATTGACAGTGATTTGGACTTACCTACCTTGTTGAATTTATGTCGAGCGCATTATGAGGGTCATTTGTTATCGGAGCGCTTTCAATCTGCGGCTGACCCATCTGAATTATTATCTGCGAGAAAAGTTATTCGTGGATTTTGGGCTGTAAACTGCGGTAATGTAATTTAATAATGATTGCTGATGGCAGATATAAGTTCTAGAAGTCACTTAGGTTTTAGGAAGGCCTCACAAGGTCTGCTTAAAAGATTTTGGGAAGATCCTTATAAATTGCAGGTATTCTATTAAAAATCTAGGGCTTTTCAGAGATTCCCTCAGATGGGTAAGCCACAATAATTTTCAATAAGACCAACTAAAGCAAGTCAAAGTACTTTTACAATGAACGGGCGGCAGTATTTTCTTGATGGCAGATATTTCCGGGGGACAATCTCTACGGTTTACGGCCCACGATATAACCTACTATTGTTTGTGCTTAATACAACTTTGATATCCCAGTTTATTATTAATTTATTAATCTGCGGAATTCAAATGCTTCGCAAGGATCATAACCACAGGATTTGTTTCCAAACGATCATAATTATCAAGTCTTTTGTAAACGTTAACCCTCGCCGGCGACCGTATCGTTGTGAACATTTCTATGTAGCAACAACACGTAATTACGGGACAATCGGCGAAGTTATTACCATTATAAATTCCGTGTTCTCAGCGGGGAAAAAAAACCTTTTAATGCGTGCTTAAATCATTTTTATTAACTTGAAAAGGTTGGATTTATGTGAGAGGCCTGGTGCTTGTAATTTGCGAGGCCTCCACGGAATTAGGCCTCGATTTAAGTTCGCGATTTGGCCGTTTGGGAGAAAAGCTAAGAATAGAGCATTCCTCTAGAAACTATGATAGATACTATTCCATGTGAGCAGGAAAACAAAATCGAGTTTCGTATTTAATATTTATGAATGTTTAATTATTTACGAGTTTGACAATCCAATTGTAAAGTAATGGTGTGTACCTTCTCTTGCATAAAACAACGAAGTTGCGCAAAATAGGGCAACAGTCACAAATTATTAATTACAAATAATAACACACTGCACACTGCCACAAATAAATACCGTTTCCAGCATAGAATTATATTGGTGTTTAATTTTATAACATTACAAACAGTGTGGCTGATGGGATTTTCTATCGACGAAAATGGGGAACTGCCTTACAAACTCTCATTCCCTTTAAAGCAACTTATGTGCAATCACTCGTGTTTGCGATGTCTGTCAGTGAATGGTTGAATTTAAGATCTTTAGTAAAGTATTCAATTACATTTACAAATTTTCGTAGAAAATAACGCGTGTCCTAGCTGAAAGTAGATCAATACCTAAACGCAATTGTGTTTAAACTTCAATTTCGTGTTACTAAAAGAACATTTGGGAGATGTATCGTTGTTCCAAAATAGGACAAAGTTGTTGGAGATGACTTGTAAGTTTTGTGATTGCGATTACTTCAGAGATCGATCGGAGTTAGCGGAGATCAGAACAACATTGTTCAAGATACGAAGTTGGAGAATATCCGTGCGGTTACAGAAGGTTTGTCGGAATAATTTTTCATTTTGTTGGTGTTGTTTTCATTTTAATAGATATCCATTTTTTGATCCAAATTGTAATTTATGTTGAATCAAAAGTTTGTTTGTTCCTATTTTAAAGGGAATGATGATAAATAAACAGCATAATGTTAACCTAGCGTATTTTTTTGTCACTGTATATTGTTTCACAGCATTGTTGCATAGGTCTTCCCATAGCTTTCCACTCTTTCTTATGTACGGTTTTCTTCTGCTTACCACCCAGAAATACCTCTAAGTGGTCGCGGTCGTGTGTCAGGCATCCCTCATCAACCATGCCTGTGATCTTGCATCCACTGTGTGACGACTCTAGCCCATCGGTCTTGATACATTCTACAAACATGGCCCGCACAATTCCACTTTAGCCTAGCAGATAAATGAAATAGTACGACAAATTATGATTAACGCTTATTTCGCTAACACTCTCACTCATCAGCCAATCAACCCGGCACTCGATGCAATCCCAGTAATGTAGCTTACGAAGTACATACGAATTGCACAGTTGCACAGTAAATAAGACCGTTATTACGTCCTGCCGCAATGTTTCAACTCTTAATCCCAGTTAGCTACATGCACGGGCCCCGGACATTTTTGTTTCAGCAAACGAACTGCCGCGGACCCGCTGTTATGTTGGAGTGGGGAACTAGAAAACATTACAAAAAGGAAAATGCTAAGTGTCCGTTGTGAATGGTATTTATAGGATGGCTCTTTGGGCAGTATGACGGTCAGTTGCTGAGCCTATTAATAAGTTTATTCGTGGCTTACTTGTTGGTTTATTGTTCTCTGAGCATGGGGTCCAGGGTTCAATTTCCAGGTCTGGTTAAGTGTCATTGGGTATTTCTATCAGGAATTTCTCAGTAGCAGCCCCGAGTCAGAATTTGTACCCGCTTGATGGCAATAGGCTCGCCCCTATTTCATGGGGCTAAAATATAACTTGCGAAATGTGGACGTTCTATTAGGTACGTACACTTTTGCCTAACTTTTCAGGGATTATTACTTTAATCATGACTTATTTACAATTTTTATATTCGCCTAACAAATACAATTTTATTGTTAATGTTTTAATTGCGAGCATATTTTCCACAATCTCTTCGACACAAATTGCAATACCAAAGCTAATAAAACTACTCAGACGACGAGAATGAAAGTAATTGGAAATATTTATGATACAAAATATTGTCAACTCCTCGTAGATTCGAAAGCCAATACACATTAAATATGAAACATATAAGTAAAACATTGGTCATAAATATCGAAGTCAGAAGAAATAAATATAGTAGCTGAAGGCATTACTTACTTATAAGGAAATTTCGTTAATAGGCATCTAATGTTTGGTGCCACTAACGGCGAAACTTTCCCCGTTATGGTCAATAAATAACCCATCATTTACTTTTACCCGTATAATTTGGGAATCAAAGTTGAAAGCCTGACAGTCAGTTTCAGGAAGGGGTATCTCGATGGACTGGGTTGTGGACGTCAGTTAAAGGGAATGAGAGTTTGTAAGGCAGTTCCCCATTTTCGTCGATAGAAAATCCCATAAGCCACACTGTTAGTAATGTTATAAAATTAAACACCAATATAATTCTATGCTGGAAACGGTATTTATTTGTGGCAGTGTGCAGTGTGTTATTATTTGTCATTAATAATTTGTGACTGTTGCCCTATTTTGCGCAATTCCGTTGCAATATTTGTTTTATAGGCAGTCGCTCTATGTAAAATACTGATGTTCAGCAGCATTCAGTTAGACTGGACCTGAATTATGGCGATCTGAAATAAATAAATAACTAATATATATATATATATATATATATATAAATAATATAATATATTATTATTAACACAAAATCCTCATACACTTATCTTAGAATCGCGATTGTTTACGTTTGTGTGTTACGTGTGTTTGCGTCTCCGATTTTCACTCCCGATGCACTTTCTATTACTTGGCATTAACTTACTTAACAAAAATTTACTTATTATATGTACACTGAAAAGATGATGACACAGAATAGAAATACACTTTAGGGAGAACGTCACGATTTAAAAAAAAAATTGAAGCGAGTACTTCCTCATAATTTCCTCTCAAATCTTCCAATTGAATGTGTAGTACTTGTACTATGTAATATACGCAGGTGACTGAATTTAATTTAATTAACAAGAGAATTACGAACCTTGGCATTTCATGCTTGTGTGTCCCTAAAATTGAATCTCTCTCGATTAATGTCAGTTCACGTTAAGCGAACTACGCTGGCATTGATTTGATAGGTGTCACCGACGGTTAGCCGGATCGGCGCTTCACAAGTTGATGTTGTAATCACCGTACACATGGTTACATTGCACCTGTACTTGGAAATAGGAGAGGGTACTGTGGCTACGTCACGAGGCTTAAATGGTTAAAACGACTGATATTTTTAGTTTCGATTAGAAAAAACTTGAAACCCCTTACTGGGGACTTACTTGAAACATAATCTTACAATACGTTAGGTCAAACCAAGCGGTTCGGATAGCGGCCTAGCTACGGGCGTCGGGCAGCAAACTTGATAGATATTTCGAATAATTTTTACCTTTGCGTGTTTCACAATGCTACGTCGTAGTGCTACTCCGCTACGGCAAGCAGCAGCCCCAACGCTACGCCGTAGCATTGTGCTACGAATCCGTAACTTTATCAAAGCAGACTGAAGTGTAATTAACCTTTGTTGTATTTTAAATAACATTAAATACAATTGGGGTTGCTCGTGCCGTTCGTCTCGTATGGAGTCGCACTTAACTACGAGTTGACATCTTTTGTGAGTATTCAAAACGACGTGAAGATGTCACTGATTTATGAGCGCCCATTATTCTTACTTAGTGTGACGTAAACACATGCCGTTCATTCCAACACCCGATACGTAGCGAAATAAAGAGAACGAGACTTATATAGTAAGTAGGTACGCTACTACGTGCGTTTCGTATATTTTATATTCGGAAGATGTTTAATGGGAGCTTTCGTTGAGGCTTTTTTATGTAGCGGGAAGATTATGGCCATTACTTAGCGTCATAATACGCGATGGCAGCCAACTTTTATTTAAACTCCATTTTTTAAACGAGGTCGCTTTTTCTATGATACGTTCTGTATTGTTTTCGAAGTGCAAGAGAGACTTTAAGTCATATTGGAATACACGGCCCCAAAAAGAACATTTCGGCGCGCCTTGCTAGATGGATGCCTTCGTCACAAAATGTAGGAGACGGGTATCTTGGCAACACAAATAGTAATAAGCTCGAGAGGTCGCTCAAACTCTGCCGGGGCTTTCGGAATCTTGGCAAATATTACGACAAAGCGACACAAACTTAGATATTGTTTGTTGGCCATCCTTCTGTCGTAGATTGCGCCACAAGACACGCCGTTGTATTTATTAGGTAGGTAACAATCAACTGTTTATCTTGCCAGACCCTTTGTACCCACTGTCGTATTCTAATTTTACTACTTCATTAATTTTGTATTGGCAGTACTATATAACAATTCATTCGCACGAATTAATCACTCCGTTGCTGCTTATTCTGTTAATTTAAAAAACAAAGCTCAATTCGGAATACAAAGGCTCGTGAATATAAAGTTAATTAACATTGAAGATTATAACGTTTATTTACTTGCTCTAAAAGTGGCTCTTATTGCATAGTTTTTAGGTTCACAATTTACACAGTGGTTTTAACTTAATAAGCTGAAACGAACAAGTATTCAGTTTTATTTTTTTAGGCTGTAATTACAATTCAAATGGAAATAAGAACTCTTGAAAAAAAAAATGTCATTGCATTCTAACATGAAAATGTACCTACCTACTATTGTTAAATATATTAATATGCTAAACCTCTCCAGTTTATTGTTTATCGTAAGCTTATTTCAATAAAAAAGAGTACCTACGTACATACCAAATTCTTAGGTTCCTACCCTACACTATTACGGGTCGAGGAGATCGTCAAATTCGCGTTATTACCAGCACTAACAAACGCTAGTCATTCGGGCCCGCGTTCGCCTCTCACCTATTTCCAAATACTGCTCTTGAATGGACGTATCCTGCAGCCCGTATTGCAACTTCGTAAGGCACATCACAGACGAAACATCTCAGAATTTGGAGCGACGGTATCTCGATCTTTGTAATAAAGCTCACTGGCGTCGGCACATCATAAAACGGCAAAATGTCTCGTACTCAAGTACATCTAGGTGCATAACACCCGAGTAATACCGCTCCCTATATAATTGGTTGATGCGAATGCGCTCGCTTGCACATTCTAAGACATTTTTATTACGCCCGGGAAAGAGTTAATATCACTTTATGTAAAATGCTTTAGCAAGCTTAATTCTATTTTTATTCTGCCTTTATTAAATCCGTTTATTCATAAAAATTGCTGGCTGGAAGTTTTCTTGCGCGTCTAATTTTGTTACTGTTAGGTGCACATTGCAAAATGTGTACAGCAATGCAGTAGTATCCCCCTAAGCTTTTATGAAAAATACTTACTATTATGGTTTACTTGGACAGATTTTATGCGATTTGGAAGAACTCTCTTTCTGAACCGTTACACGTGACAAGCCAAATGAGAAAAGTAGGTAGTTATACTAAATAATGTGCCCCATTAGGGCTCACAATAATAAACAACTTAATTCCCCATGCCATGCGCGAATTAATTTTCAAAATTGAGGTCACGAGAATTTAAAAGCTAAAATAATTATTCCTTAATTGTACATTGGTAATTACCTGAGTATTTTAACTTGTTTATTGGCCACATTATTTGATCTTGAAATGTACCTATAGGCAAGTGATGAAGCGACCGCGCTATGAACACACCGAAACCTTTATAGCTGTACAAAGATCTTTGTAGCCTCACCCGAGACGTTAGCGCAACAACATTTTAACGTGTCAATTTATAGTTAGTTTGATGGAGCAGCCGAGCCGAGCATCAGGCGGACCCTTAATCGCAGATAAATGAATTATGTAGGCACCAGTCATCCATCACTGTCGTAATTTTAAGATAAAAGCCATGATGCGAGCTTGCTTCATCAGCTGACTTATGGTAGGCGCTGTCGTGAAGATGATCTAATGCTTTAAATCTTAACAAACACCAGAAGACAGTTAATCAATAATCTTGGTTTTTCATTATGACTATGAATTTGTCTTTCTATGATTTGTATTAGGAACGCCATTTTTTTTTTGCACATGTAGTTCTCAGTAGAGCACTATATGTGCAAAAAAAGATGGCGTTCAAAGACTAAAACTTCAGCCGATCGGCTCAAAAGACTTACCGATTTTGTTTTCTACTTAAAACAAGTCAACTCGAAAAAAATAATCGTAATAGGTATACCAGCTTCAGCTTTAGTTCAGCTTCTTGTGTTTTAAAAAATTATAGATTCTTACTTAATGTCGGAAACTAGGAGAATATTGTTCGCCTACAGGGAAAACCTGAAAATTCGTCTATTTTATACCAAACCTTACGATTACCAACACAGTAGCATAATATCCAATCGAAACTTCAATGCTAGTAGTAGTGAACTATTGCGCGATACGTGCTTTCTTACTAAGGTGAGTTCACATATATGTGTAATAAGCGTTTCCGAACTTTCTCTGCCTGTACCTAGATATTGGTTGGAAGTTGGGTAACTACTGAAAAATTGAATTTATGTTTGTGAAGTTTAGTTTATGCATGACTTGTTTATCGAATGTAGGTACCTACCTACGTGGATTTTTCTGTATTGCTTACCTCGTTAAATCGCTGCTCGCTAACAAGCGACTGCCGATCGTAGAAAATGTAGATTCTTGAGTTCGATCTCCGGATCACCTGTGTTAGGTTATGTTTTCTATCAGGTTTCGATTTCGAATGACTGCTTGTCGGCGGCAAGAGCGCTACAACCCTTTTAAATGGTAGTCATAGTAGATTTTTAACACCATAACTGGCGAAATATGCTTTTGGTAACTTCTTCGTTAAATTATACTTAAGTGTCATGCCCATGAGACAGTCCAGAGTCACATACAGACCCTGCCTTAAGAATTCAAGTTAAGGTGATTATTTCTCATGTAAGTAACTAAGTTTTAAATTAGGTATTTTTTCTTTAGAATATTTTGTGCTTCCAGGACTTGCTAGTACTAACCAACTTAGGGGTCCAATCTCATTATGGGTTGCCCCAGGATAAACGGCACCTTCATCAAAGTCTGCCTTGAAAATATAAACACATTACTGGGAAAAAGAATGGCAATATTATGTTCTCTCTAATTTGCCATTATCTTATCGACGTCGTCGGCTCAATGCTTGTCACGCCATTCGTGTTTCACCGATATTCTTCAATCTTTTATTACGTTGCCGTAACGAAATACATTTTTACCAACCCCAAGTTCCTTATTAACTTTCGTTCTATTCTACTTCACGAACATTTCCTTTCATCTTTCACTGCAAAAGGAAACGGAACAAAGGAGCGCAGCTAATGCGTTTCTTTTGTTTAAGTATGCACATATCGATACCGCAACTTATGGCTGAGCATATTTCCCGACGTTCCGTATCGACTATCGAACAATACGGAAGCTAGATAATACATTTTTCAAGGCGCTCGGGGGCGGTTGGGTTGTATCTCTCCAGAATTGCACTCGACTGCTAGTGTTACGTTTTACAGCAAATATACGGAAGGATATTTAAGAGATCCAATATATCTACATGTCTCAGTTAACGGTCTAGTTCGTAGATCCACGCCGTTATCTAAACGTTTGTAGAAGCCATTACACTGCTAATCATTTGAATTAATTCGAGTTAGAGCACACAGGAATTTGTTAGAGGGTTCAACACAAACACACTTGAGGTTTAAATCATTTAATAAAATAAGTGATGTATTAATTTCTTATAAAGAACACATTTTAAGAGCAGTCATTGGCTGTATCGTTATAAACGATTCTCTAAATAAAATAAGATCTATTATGGATTTATGAGAAAAAAAACATGGGCGTTTTCTAATTGATTTCACATTGATGATAACATTCGAGTAAAACATAAATAGTTAGACAACTATGCGTCCTCGTGGCTGGCACAATGACTGATGTAAACGATCCAATATGTCGAGACATGTTCACAAATTGCAACACCGTAACAAGTTTCATAGCTCGCATCTAAACATTGTAAGGCCGTTTTCTACGTAACACACATCTTCACAATATATCAAGAAGATCAGAAGTTTCATATAAATTTAATAAGAAGCCTCTCGACAAACATTACAACAGAAAGAGAATAAACGTATGTACCATAAAAATATTAATATTTAACGCTATATTCAAATATCGATTTCGTAATATTTATTTTTCTGTACTCTTCTATGTATTTCTCACGAGAAAAGATTTTTTTACAAGTTTTTTTTTAAGTACCGACATCTACTACAACAAAGAGTAAGAAACGTTCTATAATGAATCAGTTTTACAAAAACTTTCATTTTCCTTGCCGAGTAATCTGGCCAATAAATTTATGCATATCAAAATATATACCAAATACATTTATTTCGTTCGCTGGGTCGTCATTGATATCATTTCTTTAAAATATAACGCGACATCTTCAATATGTATAATATTAAAAATTCTTACGGCTAATTGGGTAAATGAGAACATAAAAGTGATGTGTCGGATGTAATATTAATTCATACATAGTAGTTTTCGACTGTCAATGGCACAGGAAATGTCCACTTGTGTTTAGTGTTTCTGCCGCATTACATAAAAGACTAGTGTTTTGTTCTACTGTAAAATATCTGTAGATATTAATTTATTAGAATAATTATTAAAGTAAAAGACCTTTTGGGGCTTGGACGACGTTGACAGGGAGCGCGCGCTGTTAATAAATATTTGTGAAATTGGTATTAGTTCCGTTTTTGACACCCGCCAACAGATCCTTTTACACTTATACTGACATCTTTACATTGTAAATGTGTTTTCGTCAACTTTAAAAAGTAAACAAATAATAAAACGCAAGTTCCCTGAGAAAGACAAGCAGATTGTTAAAATAACGTTAAGACCTAAACTAATATGAAACGTACAAAATTAACTACAAATTTACAAATTGCATCAGGTACGTACATTGTAATTAAACTAAAGTATTAAAATAAGCGTGTAGCGACGGTCGGTTAGTTTACCATTTCGTATGTATAACAAAAAATATTAATAATTATACCTACTTACGAAGCGTTATCAGTTAAGCATAAAATCATGATGGCATAACAACATAATAGCATGTAATACAAACAAGACGAATTCGTAATAACCGAACATGTACAAGTTGAATGAAACTATTAACAAATAGCACCTAGACCCGGCGCACGAGAGCCGGGCGCTGTCCATACAAACATGGCTAAGAAACAACATGTTCAGGCAAGCAAACTCGAATCGTGACCGTTTCACTGGTAACACACAGTCATTCACTACACCCTACTGAGTCAAAATTAAAACAATAATATCAATCTTCATCTCGTTCAAACAGATCAAGAACTTTAAGTCGTTTTATATCACTCTTTAAAAACATTATATTACAAGAATCGATAGACAAAGATATTCGTTCAACAGGAATACTCTCTCATTGAAACACTTTGAAAGAACAACATTGCGTAGTGCGCGAGTGGCGGCTACGCCCGCAGTTTGTAACTGGGGGAGTGCCGTCGTATCGCCGACCCTTGGCCTCTTCAAGGGATACTGATGACACAGACTTTGATCAAGCCGTGCAACACTTTCTTGTTTCGTCTCAACCTTATAGGTTGAAAGATATGCTATCCGTTGGACGACAGTTCGTCTTTGAGCCACTGCGGAACAGTTCTGCCTATCCTCACGAGGAGCTTGGACAGCGCTGTGTTGTGCGGCGTGTAGTAACGCTTCAGGAACTTGGCGGACTTCTCCTCCATTGGCGGATATATCCGACCTTTGGATTTACCGAGACATTTCGTCCTGTCGTTGCCTACTGCTTGGCAGAAAAATCCTTTTTTAGCATCGTACCTGAAACAAATACTTAGTGAAAATATTTGTATTGAAACCTCTATCTATTCATACATCACGGAGCGTCTTTGTTCTATTGACGTTTAATGTACACGGGACTATTATTTACAGGACAGTAGTCTGACGATCCATCTTGTACATTATTTACCTACATTCCCTGTCTTAGAATCCCTTTCTAATGCTCATGGCTGTTATTCAGTGAGTCTTTCAATAATTCCATCCACCCATATTGCTCGAAGCGTACGAACCAACGGAGCGTGCTTTTTCCGTTATTGCAAACCAACGTCCTACTTAGTTCCATAAAGCATATATTAGGGGTTAAAGTATGAAATTGCCGATTTAAACTACAACATTAAAACTCGTTTTTTTTCCAAGATGTAACATATTTATTTAATCTAAATATTTACTCTCATTATCATTGCTGCCATCTAATCCGAAGTTAATTTATGCCTTTGCGATAGAACTTTGAGGATCTAGATTCAACAAACTGTGTGAAAGTATTTTGTACTGCCTCCTGGGATGATTTTTTTTTACCACGTAGACAATAAATATTGTCCAAATCACGAAAAATATGGAAGTCAGTTGGAGCAAGGTCTGGCGAGTACGGAGGATGACGTATGGTTTCTAACTGCAGCTCCTGTAGAGTTACAACGGTGTCCCGTGCAGTGTTGTGAGGTCTTGCGTTATCATGGAGCAATAATGGTGAAGATCGATTCACGAGTCGGGGCTGTTTCACTGCCAGTTTTATAAGAATAAGAAACTTTATTTTGCCATTATTGTTCGAAGTTCGGCACAGTAAACATTTGCTGATAGTGCTTGACCAGCCCTGAGAAAGCTATAGTGAATAAACACCATGAAGAGACCATCAAACAGTTACCATTACCTTTTTATTGGTAAGCTTTGCTTTAGGGCACTGTTGCTGCGTTTGACCTGGGGTCAACCATTCCATTTTTCGCTAACGGTTATCGTAAAGAATCCACTTTTTGTCACATCTCACAATTCGATCCAATATTCCTTCATTTATGTACCGATTCAACAAGGTAGCGCAAGTTTCAACACTCGTTAATCTTTCTGCAGATCAGTCAAATCATGAAGCAGCTATTTTTCACATTTTTTATCTTATTGATTTGATGAAAATGAGTCAATATTGTAGGTAAGATAACGTTAAACCATGCTGCTAATTCCTGGGCAGTTTGACTCGGATCAGCTTTCACCATCTCCTTCAATTCAGCGTCTTGCACCTGTGTGGGCGGTCTTCCACGTGGTTCGTTCTTCAAGTTGAAGTTTCCATTACGAAAGCGTTCATTAGCAGTCTCCTCTCCAAACGCAGCATTGATATTGCGAGCCGTTTCTGCCGCGTTAGTCCGCGTCAGAATTCGTATTCAAAAATTACTCGGATTTTCGAAGATTCTATCTATTCCTTCTAAGCGGAATAAAACAAAATCAATTGAAATTCGAAAATCGAATGTTGCACATTTTTTAAAAGAAACATCTCAAAGGTATAATAATGCAAAAAAAAGTTTCGCTCAAATATCTCACACCATGAAGGTCTAATGTCAATTCAAAGTATCTATTACTATTAAACGGCAATTTCATACTTTAACCCCTATTACTATTCAGTGCCTATTATATCGATACGACGCGTCGAGCGTAAAAACCTATTTGACGTGGTTTAAATCGAAACTATTCTATTTCAGTACTAAATGAAACAACATTTGCGAGTACCAGATACAGAATTTTCATTGGAGGCGAGTCCGACGGCGGGCAACGAGAGGCTATTTTCCTAAGGAAGGCTTAGAATTGCAACAAGCTGCTTCATATAGATAGGGCATTATGCAGTGATATTAGTCCCAGCGAGTTGCTTCTGCGAAGTTGTGCGCCTAGAGTTTAAGGGGCCATTGTAGCTAAGTTATCGCCAATTGCAGAGGTTGCTGGTCTCGCCAGCGACCGTACAATATCACTTTACAAGGTGTGGACCAGTTTTATGTCTTCGTATCTTCTCGAGTTTGTTGTCTCGGCACTAGTGTTCGGCGAAAAGGCGGCGTGACTTAATGTTTATAAGCAACATTATCTTTTACATTAATTCTGCGTCGTTATTTTCCATGTTCTTAACAAAAATGGATTATTTGACAGGAACAACATTAAATTAACAGAAGTGGAAAAAAACAACTTGGGATATAACGAGAGTAGGAAGTCCTACGCAATGACCTTTATATCTTTGTGTAGGTCTGTAGGTGGCAACATTAGTACGTGAACGTCATTTCAACTGGTCCGAATCCTGAAAAAGACTGTTATATGGCGTTACTCCGCCTCCGTCTTTTATCAAAGATCTCCATGTCTTAAAGATCGTCACCTCATTATACCTAAATGCAGATCAACATACATTTTTAGGTCACTTTGTAAAATTCTTTACCTGTTTGGTGTACATAATGAAGATATTTTTATCTCTATTTTCAAAAGCACTTACTTGAGCAACTTATTGTAGTCGATATGCGGCGAAATCTTGAGGAACTTCTGGAGGGTGTTCATGACGGCGGCTGGCTCCGAGCGCAGCTGCGAGCCGTCGATGATGTGCAGCTGATGACTGCTGTACTCCGCCAGCCAGCGCTCCAAGTAGTGGCTGTACTTGCCCGGGTTTAGGCAACGGTTTCTATGGAAATATTAGTCCGTTGAAGGTGGTATTTTGTGAAAAGTTGTGTGAAGGTGCGGTTAAAACAAACGCGGACCGGACAGTAGACTGGCCCATTATCCTGGTGGACCATAATCGTGTCCTTAAGGTACAATACTACTCTCTTGTCCACTTGGTTTCACCGCACCTCTTTACATGGTCAGCCAGAATTTACATCGAAAATAATGTTTTATTTTTTATGTTTTCAAAAAAGTTTTACAAATATTATTTATATCATTTGTTCAACGTACAAAACCTCACAAAAAACCCTAAATTTTCCATTCAACAAAATAATAATATTTATAGGTAGAAAACGCAAACAATATCAATTTTAATAATCCATTCTGAGCACATTAGCCTGCGGAGGAAATGCGCGTGATGCCTGATAATAAATTCATGGCGTTGTCAAGTACACAATAATCTTTGAGGCGCACGCTCACAAATATAACTGGCTTATTTTAATGTTAAATGGATTTCGTGAATGTACCGTCACGTAGTCTAGAGAGAGTTGAGCTGGATTAGAAAAATTATGATATAAGGTGTCATTTTATGTAAGCTAGGAACTATGAATAATGATGCGGTTATATTTAGTAGCTGCCAGAGTTCTGTGTATCGTACATTTATGGTCTGATAATCCAACTTTATCTATATGTCGGGCCTAAAAGTACCTACCTAGTTATGATGGCAAAAGGCTCGCCTTTATTACATGTAAATTAAACATACCTAACCGGCGAAATATGGAGGCCTCTGCTCTAACCCTCGGGGATTACAATCGTGATGTTTTGTTACGTGTAAAAAATATTGAAAATTAAGTTCATCTATTAAAGTAATACTTAAGAATGTAGTATCTCGATCAATTCAATGCAAAAAATACGCTGACAATATAAAAAAGGAAAGCATTTTCAATTGATCCAAAAATGAAATATAACGACGTTGCTCTTCCCGATCTCTACAGATCGCTATCTGTGCTTCAAACTCCGCACTGAAGAGTCTTGTTATCTATCTGAACAAACCTTATTCGGGTGGAAACATTTACAGCATTGTGTATTTCCACTAAGCAAGTTGAAATTAGAATTTCTAAACATTCCGATTATAATTTGGCTAACAATCAGAATTACCATGTATTCTGATCCCGATAGTCAGAATGTCTATACATTTTGATTATAAGTTGCTTGATAATCAGAATATCTATACATTCTGATTATTATTTGCTTATACACGATTGAGCACAACATATTTCACGATCCCCAAGTTCGCTTGTTAATTGAAACTAAATCGTTTTCATGCCTATTGGTCCTCCAAACGGGATTACGTAAGTCAATAAGTCCCCCACTTCATCCGCACCGTTACAGCGCGAAGCTAAGGAACCAAATGGCTTAAACGAGTTAGGGGATAAAAATAAAAGTACAGTGAAGGCATTACATTTGTTATTAATGTACAAGAGCCCGGTTCGCGCACAAAAATTGTGATCCAACATGAGAGGGTCGAAGGCCGACGTAAAATACACGCCTTTGCGTGAGATGGAAAAAAGAATACTATGTTAAGAAACCGTAGTTGTTCCCGATGTCTACGAAATGTTTTATTACAGTGCGGAACAAATAACATGTATTTTATGTTTGTTTTGGACACTTAGCTCTGCAGTAAATTAAAGTTTAAATGGTTCACTGTTGTAATAGAACGTGACTTCGCTGTAAGACGAAAACACTTAGGACATGACACATTAGGTTGTTTTCATAATACCTAATTACTGTTATATTTGCAAACATCACTAAAAATCACGCCTAGTCTAGTAAATTTTCATAAACATCGCTGTAGAAGGAAAACATTCAGGATACAGTACCTACTCAAATACTCATTTTCATGATGTTTTCAAAATGTCTTTCCTGCTAACCTATTTAAAAAAATAGAACATGTACAGTAAAGTAGACCAAGCAAAATACAACAGATACCAGTGAAAATACAAATTCCCGTAAATAAACCAACCTACTACCCTAAAATAATATTTAAAAATATGCTTACCTCAAATCCCTGAGGGGTTTCGGTGCGGAATCATTCGCCGCGATGACTGTATGAAACGTATAGTTGTTCGCGACCGCATCGCCGTGCGACCGAATGTGCTGGTACCACGAATACGCCCTGCACAACAAACACACGGATTTTTATGTGAATTATTCAGAGCACGACACGTTACTGTGATATTAAAAATATTTGTTAATTTCTGTAGGAGGCTGATGGCTTTTTTTTTCGTTTTTCGAGTTGTTGGACTGAGCTTTTAATAAGTATCCTCTGGTGTTTGTGTGTGCAAACCTTTATGGCAGATAATTTATTACTGAGATGAAAGGACAAATGGCATAATGCATCACGTATTTCAGAAGGAAGAGAAGAATTTTAATTCAAACGCAGAGCCACTTGTGACAATGAAACTGAACCCGAATAGCACATAAAAATCTCATTTCAGAGCCAGAGTATCAATATTCCGTTACAATGATAAAAGTGACAGCTCTTGAACGCAGTTTAAATGTGCAGACTGCGTTCAGTTACAATAGTAAAATCGACCCGAAAATGATTTATCATAAGCCCTAGTCTTTGCAAAAATTTGGAATACAGTAATGCAGATATTTTACGGCATTTGATTAAAATACATATGCAAAAGTCTTGAGCGATATAAACTCAAAATGGGTAGCTATTCCTTGACACCGCAACGCAATAACGTTACGGATTTGAGCAAGCAGTTTTACTGGCTTGAGTTACGACCTTCTTTTGCAGTCGACGTTTTTTCTCAATCGACAGTAATTTACTTAATACTACTAATGACGAATTACACGAGATAGCCTTTCCTTGATGTTTTTTTTTTTCATTTAGGTAGGTATTTTGGTTTGATTTGTAAATACTTTCGACGCAGTAGGATATAGGTGGTGTGTAGCTCTTTGAATGTAGTTTTAGTAATCAAATATGCGTTAATTCCACCATGTGTTTTTTTAAATCGACCAAAACGTTCATTTCATAACTTTTATGATTTTTAGCCATTCAAAACTGGTGATTTTATAACTATGTCAGTGTACTAAATAAGACTTGTAAGAAGACGCAAATTAAATACCATAGATAGGTATGTCATACACTATAGCTAGTAGGTACACGTCGCGCTCTTTCTTCAAAGACATCCTTTGTTAACTGTCTTCAATTCATAGATGCTTAACACGTACCTACTGTAATTAATTATACCGTATCTACTTCTCGTATTTTATTCTCCTTTGTCCCTGGCTACGGAGCATTTTAGTATGACCATAAATAGCGTTATGCTAAGTGTTGCTGCAATTAAAAACTCGCATGTCACATGGCGTGTTTGGGTATGAATGCTTTTATTTAGGATGTCTTCGAGATTTAAATTAATGCAACTGATCACTCAGCATTGTTAACGTAGTGCTTTACTTTCATTGAATAGATAATTTGAGGAAAGTCTTATTTGGAACCCCAAATAAGACATTCGATTTTTTAATAACATCAGTAGGGAGACGAATTTTAGATCGAAGAATGCATACAAATATTATTTTATTCAGGAATCTAACCCTTGACCAATAGTGTAACATCTAAACGTTCCGCCCGCGCCACTAGGTTCGAATCCCTAAATATTTGCTCGCTTAGTTTTTGTTTTGATCTCCATGAAAAGTTTTTAATAAAGGTTACGAACTACATTTTGGTGCTTCTAAGAAATGTAATCAAAATAGCTCTCTACAGGAATTCAAATGAATTTTCTTTGAAAACTTTTGCGGATATAAATTCAGATTTAAAATTTGCATTTTGACGAACGAGGCCTGACGGGCGGCTGATAAAATATTTTCTTTTACAATCTTCTAATTACGATTAAGGCTGTAAGATTGATGTGCATTTGCCTGTTTTAATTGCTGCCTTTTAGTGCCTTTTCGTAATGTGGTTTATCGTTCAGCACTCGTAGATTTTGCTGATATAATTATGGCTGGTTTGGAAAGACATGGGAGAGGCCTTTGTTCAGTAGGGGGACATCCCTGGCTATTAAAAAAATATATACTCGTATATTATAGCTCAGATGCTAACAGAATCTTATTAACGGGATGCTCATTAGGAAAAATAAAGAAAATCTGTTTAGGATTCATTAAGTATACGTGTCCTGAAAAATTGTTGAGATAACTTAGTTAAGGTCCTTTTGAATACTAAAAGATCATGGAAATTAGATTACTAAAATAAAAAACCGTCCAAGTGCGGGCCGGATGGAGCAGTGATGAATACAGGGTGGTGATTTCATCACCGGCAATCTTCAAGAGAATGATCCTACCCGCTTTACTAATACAATGGAACGTAAATAGAAAATAACTGATCATATACCTAATTTTAATGTTATTATTTTCAATAAATGTAGTCAGGCATATGAATGCCGACCCCAAATAAATTGCATTAAGGGCAGGAGAATGATAAATATGATGCATAAAGTAAGGCAGTTAGAAGTGTTATGGAAGTCGCTTTAGTACATATTCCGGTGTGCGGTCGGATTGCCAATGCGTTAAGTCCTAGATCCTTGGGATTTACATACAAACCAGTGCCCACGATACCGTGGCAGACTCGCAATGTATATGCACTTGTGCAGCTGCCGTATAATTCTCTCTCGATTGTTTATATGTTTATTTAAACTCAAGCCTTTTTCCAACGAATGTATAAATTAATGAATTATCTGAATAACCTTAACAAGTTGTATTTAAAACAAGACCTAGATGACGTAGTTTCCTATCTAACCCCTGATAAGTAATGGGGAAACAAACTCAGGGGCCAGGGACTCTTTTAAACTTTGAACAATCAACCTCAAAATCACATCTTCTATGTCTGCCGTTTGGACCTGGGTTAGGGCATAGAATGCTTTTTATACCGGTACTACAGTACTTTCACAAGTTATTATGCCCTGTGACTGGGACTGTAGCTTAGTTTATTTTTTGTGTTTTGACATTCAAAAGTGCCTGTAATGGTCTAATTGAAATAAATGCTTTGAGTTTGAGTTTGACTACATACCCGTGGCATAATTTCCGAGCACTATGCGGATGAAGCCATGAAAAGAAGCTAGTAAATAAATAAACCTTCTTACCTCTTAGATGGTGATATGAGGATGGCGATGATTTTAGCGTTGGGCAGCAGTGCGTGCGCCCGCCGCGGTACCAGGTCACCGTCGAAGTACGTTGCAGACTTCTCAAACGTGACCTGATTGGTGGTGTTGCTCAAGTTTGGTGGGAAGAAGTTCAGGTACCTGGTGGAGAATACAGATATTATGATCAAAGCATAAAAAAATTACTTACAATAGAAGGGATAATGCCGCTCTGAAATTTTGGAGCGTTTGATACCTACTGACTATTACTATCATGCCTATAATATATCCCATCTGAATGGCTGAGACCAGTCAGATTGCATCCTACCTAAATAAATATACCATAGAACGTGACCAAACTTATCGACGCAGAATCGGCTTGAGCTGTTCAAAAAGAGCTCATAAAAAACGTATGATACGCTGAGATTGTCTTTTCCGTTTAAATATTATTTTTCTTGGGAAAGTAGTGCTTATTATTGTTAACTCATAGTGCAGCTTATGCGCTACTGCGTAAGTGAAGCCATCAATCGATTTTCCTTTGTCTGTTGCATGGCGTCCATAATAGTCCAAGCCATTATACTTAAGTATAGTGGGAAATACGGCAGAGCAAAGTAGACGCTAGTACTTAGGAAATACGGTTTAATACATAATCAATATGATAGCACCTAGTTTATTAATTACTACCTGTTGAATCGTAATTGAATCCGTAGTCTAGGCTCTGGGCTTAGCTAGGATATTAATTGTAATAACATCCTTAGAAAATGTATAACCATTTAACGTATTTTATTCAATGTAATAAATCTAGCGTCGGAAATTAATCTAAGAATAACTTTAATCCTTTGAAAAGAGATTTAATTTTCATTCAAGACCAGCTGATTTCATGAATTCGCAGAAAATAGGTTACAGGTCGAATGCCTAATTAGCCGTACATTTATCGAGATCCAATCTTCTCATTGGTTGTCAAAGGAACGAGGAATGTACAAGCGTGCCTGTTTGCAACACACGTACGGAGTTAACAAGGTAATATACGTGCTTCGGTTCACCTAGTGGTCTAGAACTTATCTAGGCTATACGTTGGATAAACATGAGTCTTCTTACGGGCTTATTATGCAGAATCTTGCGAGAAACTCGTGTGATTTATACTGATGATGCTCTCGAATGAATACAGTTGATTAGCCGATTTGTTGCGGTTAGTATCAATGTATTTATGTAGCGTGTATCGAAAAGGTGTGGTCATATAAAATTTAAAAATGTGGTTTGAACAATCAAACTCATCAACTTTCTCGAAAAACTTCAATACCTCCTCGACACAAATGTATGGGACAGCTGATTATTTTTTTGCGATTACGATATAGGTACCTTAGAGAATGTTGTTCGATGGTCTGAATCGACGTCTTAAAAATTACCAAACCTGTCTGGTACACGCTGTATTTAAGTGGTCTTATACTAGCCCCTTTTTTTTTGGGGTGAGAAATCATCAAATGACCTCTCCCGATCTGGGTGGAGCGGGAAGGCGTGTCAGACTCTTACTGACTAAAACCCACCCGTGTTCCTTTACTTGCCTGTGCCAAGGTGCCAAGGGCCACGGCAACTCTTTCGAACAAATCCGCAACCCTGGCAGGCATCGGTCCTAATGGACCCCGTCAGTTTGTGCTGACATCTCTTTGAGGCGCGCGTGGAACACAACGCGCTATCGACCCGGGCCTGGTCTTTACCGGACGGCGAGCTACCCATTGCTCGCCGTCCGCGAGCCCGCACCTACGGTGGCCGGGAATCTGCTTGGGATTCCCGACGCCCGGGGCGTCTGCTGCGGCGCAGAGATTGCCTCTCCCTCACGCGTTCCGCCTCCTCCTTCGCGAGTATTACTGCTTCGCAGAAGGAGGTGACAGCTTCCCATGCCCTCTCGCTCCGTACCATGGCCTGGACCAGGGCCGGACGCGAGAGATCGCCACCGCCGATCGCCTGCACGAGGACATGGTGCTGCTCCGCCCAAGCTGGGCAGACCTCCACCGTGTGCTCCACCGTGTCCTCCGGGCGATCCACGCAATGGTGACACCCGGGCGTTTCCTCCCGCTTTATCCGAAACAGGAACCTCCCGAAACAACCGTGTCCGGTGAGGACCTGCGTCAGGCGGAAGGTGAGGACGCCGTGGCGCCTCTCCAGCCACTCCTCAAAGAGGGGACTTATCGCCGCAATTGCGGCGTGCCCGGTCTTATATTAGCCCTGGATCGACATAAATGGACGTCATGGGAACAGGCATTAGCCCAGCAGTGGGATATGAACCTAACAAGCAAAGTTAGTAAATTGAAGGTATAAACATCGTTAAACCTTTAGAATACATCCCTAAGTACTGTATAGTATAGTTTGAAACCGAAGAAACAAAAAAAAACTTAAATATTTACTAAAGCATATGAGATTGAATCACTTATCAGATATCTACTTTTCTCATCAGAAACTGGGTTGCATTGTGCTGTTAACGGGAATCTAAAACTATACTAAAGCTCAACATTTATTGTTAAACGAACACTTGTGTAAGTGTAAAAGCCATTTAAATCCTATTCACCAAAATGCACATTAACATGCACCAGACTTGCTCCCCATTAAATCCGCATTGTAACATTCTGTGACGCCATTGAAATAGAGAGGAAAGCTTTCGCTGAAAGCATTAAAACCTTCTGTGGCCATTTCTCCGTAGTGTTGAGTTGATTCAGCTTCAGTCTCTGACGTACACTGGCTGGCATGTTTCATAGCTACCGCTAGTTCTGTTTTTATCCTTGATGATATTAAATTACGCATGAGTTATTCTGTTATTTTTCACAAAGCTTTACTGAGTGAGGTTGAGGAGATAATGCTTTTAAGAATAAGTGGTGGAGGTTGTAATGTAATGGTTTCCGTTTGGATTTATTTATATTAATGTTTTTACTTTAAGCCCTATATTTGTAAATCTTGCTTTAAATTAAGTAGTGATTAACGTCTCTTAAATTTAAGTAACGTTTATAAATAGACCCTTTAACAGGTCAGGTAAGCGGGAATACGAGTGTTTTGCGTTTATATGTCACATTCTCATCTGCTTAGCCTTTTCTCAACTTTGTTACGGTCGGCTTCCCGTCTAACTGGATGCAGCGGAATACCAGTATTTACATGGAACGACTAACTATCTGAACTTCACAACCCACTTAGTACTGGGTGATACGATACCCTTTGCTAAGACTGGTTGTCGGACTTTCGGGCCACTGACTACCTGTAACGACTGTCAAAGATCTACAATTGACAGCCGGGACGGAGGCACCGGGGAAACTCGGTATATAATTGGTGGTCACCCATCCACGGATTGACCCGAGCGGCTGTTATTATTTAGCCACGAACGTTAATATGTCACATATTGTTCGAAAAACCGAAAGAAAGGTGACAACTGATCTTTGGTAAGAGTTCGGGTTTACTAATTAATCTGTAGATCGCTAATGGAAAAGATACATCGCAGAGTTAATATGCTGAATAGACCTGACATCAGAATCTCTTGAAAGTCGAAAAAAAAAATTAAGAACATGACTACAAAGGAATTGTTTAATCAATTTAAAGGTGAACACTTCCGCACTTCAACTTCAAGTTACACGCATTGTGCTAAAAAAAAAACCATTGAAAAGGAACCATTTCCATGACGCTACAATCAGAGAAATAAAACGGTAAAATAACACTGACGGGCAAAGACCGATTGGATCAAGTACGGGATACAAATATATGTACAGAAGGTATACTCAGTACGGAATTACTATCGCTTATACGACCTGCCATTGCCAAACCGATTTTATTATTCATGAAAAAATTAAAGATTTTCTGGACGGAAACAACATGTGTAGGATCGTTGTTCTGCCATCTTGTTTTTCGATAGAATTTTAACAGATAATTTCACAAAATGTTTCCCAACATCCCCCTTCAGTTAATTTCGTTTAAGAGTTAAGAGAACCATGCTGCAATATAATCCTTTATGTATGTTAGTATTAGGATGTGAAAACGAAACCCAAAAGAGAAATCCTCCTAATTCCATTACATTATACTTCGAAATTTCTCCGTTTTACTTGTTGGGTTTTACACAAATTCACTTGGCCTTCGGCGTTTTTTTTTTGTGTTCGAGACCTCTATTTGCAATATAGCTGCAGTCGGTTTACTGCCGCCTCCCGTTCGATCGCGATTACAGCCTTCAAAGCCATAAACTTCCAATACCAATGTGCCACAACATAGTTCTTGCTTCTTTGGAAATACAAACTAGGAAAATGTGTTAATAAAAAAGCCCGATACATCAGAAACATACGTCATACATTCTTCTCTTTTAATTTAGGACTATGTTTATGATCAGCAATAGAGTACCTGGAAGGATATGGGAGAGGCCTTTGCCCAGCAGTGGGACATACATGGCTAATAAGAAAAAAATATGATCATCGCGAGCATTCCCTTTGCACATTTTCTGCGCGAGCATTCGTTACGTGACGAATATTCTTTCGCTAAACGAACAGTTTGAAAAGGACGTAAATCCAACTCAAAAACAATTAGGAGTTATCTAGAAGCTGCTTGCGAATGAATGTTTACAAAACAAAATCATCAAGCGATGTACACAATTACGGAAACACATATCGCGGTAAAAACCACTATATTCGGTAAAAGAAACTTTTAATATCGGCAATAAATTAATTTACTGGAATGTTCTGTAGCCGCATTAATTAATTACTCGTGGGGGTTTAATAGTTGGTATAACCGCTTAATTTGACCCATGGTCGCTAGCGCGGACTACTGAAGTGAGAAGTTTTGGCTTCAATCCCTAGAACTGCCAGTAGGGATTCTGTGAAGATAATTCTCAGCATTAACCGTTCAAGATTGGCATTGTGCCCGATTAACGGCGATGGGTTTGTCCCCTTACACACAACACCTACCGCCTCCAAACTTGGTATATAGCACTGACACTTCTACCTTACCCTTCGGGAAAACCGAACTCGACAGTTATGACGCCTAATTAATAGTTCCGTCGTATTTCTCCAGAACTCTCGTAAGTATATTAACTTAAATGTAGCTCGTATAATACTTTAATTTAAGTGTACCTCGCTGTTATATTAATGAGATGTAACGCGTCACACCACTTCTAAAATATACGTGGGCTTTGTAACCGCCGCCGCGGCATACTTAAACAGTTCATGCGTTTTACCCAAATGAGAATCGCGTAGAAAGAGAACATTAAAATAAAGTAAATAGAATAATTAACCCCGCACACCCTAAATACATATTTTGTTTTAAAATATATTTTCCTGGGAAACTGTGTTGGACGCGCCTAATAAATTGGTGGAAAAAGTGAAAATTTATTGTGGAAATTTTTCACGTGGCTACAACGTGGACATTTGTTAATTTTAACAGCTTTTTGAAATGTTTGTTTAAAGGAGTCTTATGTTGGTCGACATTTCGATGAATTAATATTGTGTGTTAATGCCCGGGGAAAATTGATGCTGTAATACCTATATTTTCATGCAAGTTAGTAATGTCAAACGCTTACGCGTACAAAACGATGTTTTTCAACTCCTTTACGTAGGAAAAAAAAATATAATTTTATAAATTGTATATTTTGTACAGAGAGAAAGAGAGAGAGAGAGATAAATAGAGAACACATCTGATTATAGTCTATGAAGATTGATGGCAGATAAAAAAAAATATTTTGTACAAATATTTGCGAAAATAATCATTTGCTGTTACTTTGAAGCACAAGTATGTGAATTGCAAGTAAAAACACGCGTGTAAATACTCTGCAATGTGAACCTAAAAGCGGCGCTATAAAAGTCACGTTTAGAGCAAGTGTGAGAAAAAAATACATTTGAAAGAATTTTCGCGTGTGTTTAGGACTACCGAGGAAAGCTTCGACCGCTGGATGTGTGGTGAGGAATGTTTATAGCGCGGTTCTGCAGCCTGAAGTGGCCTCTTTGCTGAGAACCGCGGTAGAACACCGCAACGCTTGCTCTTCGAAACACAAGCTAGGATAAAAGAGTATCGCAACCAGGGACGCAAGCGGTAGGGCGCAAGCTGAATGTATGGATACTGCAGCCACGCAACCACTAAGATTTAACTTCGAAATTAAACTAGGAATACACATGGCAGTAGCTTGCACGAAATAAATGCAAGTAGCTTGCTTTCCATTAATGGAATCACCAATCAGAAGTTGTTATCGGATAATAGCTTAATGGCATTGCCAGAGTATTCCTGCCTAAAAATTTCTGAGATTCCGTGGTGGTCATTGCACTCTTTCTGGTAAGTACAGAGCAAACGAATCCAGAGTTACTTTCGCCGTTTACATTTTTAAGTGTCAAAAGTAGTACTTATATAAGCATAGATTTTGAATGAATTGACTTACCAATCAAGTCCCTTAAGATAATTGTTATTGTTGAAGAATTGGAGCTCTTCGTACGTGGCAGGGCTTGGCAAGTTCGGTGCCAGCGCTGGATGCATCGCCAGGAAAGTGTACAAGGCAGTACTGCCCGTTTTCTGTGGTCCTATGACCAGCACTCGAGGAAGGGTCCCGCACCATTTGCTCTTCGACCAGATTCGACGATGACGGATGTCGTCGCAGGGATTCTGAGATAAAAAATGTGATTAGAAATTGATATTATCAACTGTACTTATACGGCTTGTGAAAGGCATTACCAAAATAATTGGCAAACAGACTAAAGTTTGAAAAACAGGTTTTCAGTTAAGATTAGTAGAGCACAGTAGGTTATTTGATACGATTTGTCACAATTCATCAGAATCGTGGAATAAACTATTCAATTTGCAATTCGTATCATATTTTGACGATATATTCATTTTATGAATTGTTTCTAAAAGTTTTTACTGTTCGAACAAAGACATCACTGTATTGGTTACAAATGAAAGTTTATTCTATTTCAAAATAAATAGTGCCATGTTCTGGTTCAGTGTACATTAGCGGAAGATAATAAAGTTTCCAAAAAACTTTGCAGCCGAACTATGGCAAATTAGAACACGATAGCTGAGTTAAAATGTACATATAATATACATTTAACAAACACTCAAGAGTGTGCTCAAATTACTATACGAAATAAATAGTGACTTCAAAACAAACACCTTTCGAAACAAAAACCAATAATACTTTAATGTATAGGTATCATCAGTAGAAATAATTTGTCGCAATAACGAGATTAGGACACCCCAACAAAATGGGTTAGTTTAGGTAAGAACTGAGTCTGTGACCACCCACGCGCAAGCCTAGATTGAAATGTACTATGTTAAATTTATAATGGCTTACAATAGTCTTTGGTCATACATACATATATACAAACCCTATATAAACCGGTGTTAGCTCCCAGTTTATAATTATAAACACGGTAAAGAACTATTTGAAGAAATTATGCAATGTGGGTATCATGAAAAGTGGATTCCTCATATTTACAGAAAACTTCCTTTTATAATATAAATAATTTCTATCAAACATCACATATTACAATTGGCTAGTACGAGTGCCAAACACAACAGTAAAACCTGAGTCTACAAAATAATTCCCTATATTTCAATCTTAAAGTTATACTCGACATTTTGTCTTCGAATGAATGCAATATATGTAAATTCTAGTTTTATCTGAGCAATAAACAAGAGCTTTTATGTTTCGCCGCACAAAATATGATGTATTATCAATTTCTCTGTCGTATTCCAATGATATCGTACATATCTCGGAGCCCAATAAAATATTAAAACGCGCGTCATGCATATTGTTTCTCACAAGTTCGTGCTGCCGTGCGAACGATATAATATGAGAGTATGGGACCATTCGTGCATATAAGATTGTCATGAATCGCGTATAAATTGTGGTATCTCTGTTGACACAGATATCTATCAAACTTTAATAACATAATATCACGCCTGTGATCTATAAAAGGTTAGGCAGAAGTGTACACACACATCCACATTTCGCCGGTTATTTCAGTCTTATGATATTGCTATCAACTAGACACATTTCCAGACTCCGTGGCAGCTACTGAAAGATTTCGGATGAAAAAGCCCAATAACAATTTAACCGAAGTGGGAATCGATCCCAGGACCTCATGTTCAGCAGTCGGCTTGCGACCACTAGCAAAGATTGGAATGAATCGCGTAAAACATACTAAGTATGTCGAATCTACCAAAGTTTGATTAATTATCTTTATGTAATATGATAACAATATGATTTGGAGACCCTTGTCCTTTCAATCCGATAGCGCGGGCCTGGGATCGTTGTTCACAGTTATCGATAAAATTAATTACCTACCCACGGATTGTTGCATCGACGTTAAAGTTTGTTATCGTTTAATTTAATCATTTTAATATGTCAAAATTATTTGTAGGGTTCATACTAAAGTGATTAATTAATAACAGAATTTTAAACGTATTTAGTTGCTATGTAGCGAAATGACGCCACGACCTCATTACAAAGTTACATCATTAATAACTACATTTTAAAATTATAGGTTCATTAAAATGCACGTCTGAAATGTTCACACATTCATTAAATGTATGTAGGTACTACTGCGCACACCGATGGTCGACCTCTTTTCAACCATATTACTCAGAGAATAAGGGTGAAAAGTGGTCGACCGTCAGTGAGCGTGGTAGTACATACAACGTACTCAATGATGTCTGCTTTTCACGTATTGTTTACTCGCTTTGTTGATCGTAAAATAATTACTAGCTAAATAAATCAAGACCTATCAGAAGCAACAAAAATATTCATTACTATCTTGTCTTCAATATTCAATAAGTGCCACCATTCTATACTTGTTTTTTAACAAGTATAATGAATGTAAAACTACACTTAACGAAGCCCAAAGGCTTTGGCTAGTTCTCCTCAGCATTGCGATATTTTTTTGTTCTTGACAATACCTGCGAACCTTCTAGTTACGGAGATATTGGGTTTCCATTTAGTTTCCTCGATTTTTAATTCGAGTTTTCAATGCTATAGTTTTACTATAAATACCTCCTTGACCCTCGAATTATTCAAGGCATCCATAGGCATAATGTTTGAGTGCGTTACATTGATGATGATGGTAAATGATTTTTCACCCAAAAAAAAAAACGCAAAGCAATGACTTTTGCGTGACGGTTTACACATTGTAGTAAGGTGGCATGATTTTTTTTAGTCACCAACTTACTGTCGCTCCTTGTATAGTTTTTCTATACAAAGAGATAAGCGGTGAGTTAGTGTCTGTCTGACGCATTATCGCTGGGCTGAAACTAGTGAAGTTTCAAAAACCGAATACAAAAATATATGAAGCCGTGCTGGTTTTTTTTGGAGGCCATTAATGCAAAGTTGAAAATTAGGCACAAAAAATATTAGTAACGAAATTTTGTAATAGAGTATACCGAATAAAATACAGTAGTCGAATAAGTTATTATATTTTTCATTTAATTCCCGTATTCTCACTTAAAAAATCACCCTATTGAATCTGATTTAATAATTTCAGATCAGACTGATATGAATGAAGCTTTACTGTAATACAAAATTTAGTTTGATATGATATTTTCTACATCATTTCAATTTTGGTCATTAGCTTTTATGATGACAATTTTCCAACTTTACCGCCCGAATGTATTGAAGCGGAAATGAGGAGAGCAACTGTCAAACAGTGACAGAAAGTTAAATGATTCGACCACAATAGCAGGAGCTCCTCAACCGACGTCTCTTAAGCGTAACAGTCTATTTTATTTGCATCAACGGACTCATCGAAGTTTGTTAAATAGAATAACCGATTAATAAATTCAGAACTCCAACTGTCAAAGCCATGGAAGGATTCAACTTTGTGTGCACTCAGACGTAAGAACCGTGTTATATAGGCAGCGACTGAATAAAATCGAGTTCCTTTGTTTTACTCGTGACGTAATAGAGGATAGGATGAATATGAAATTTCCTTGGAAGCGTGGGTACTCGTACATAATTGTGGTAGAGATCCTCGACGCGTTTGTTAATTTGATGGGCAATGTACGATGTTAACCTTCCTCAGGTACGGGCTTTGTACATAATTACATAAAAACCTTGTTTGAAATTCTTTAGAAAACCAAATTTTGATAAAGGATAATTTACATATTTGGGTCAGCTCAATGTTACACGCTTCTTTGAGATATTATCAACAGAACAGCCTCGAAGTCTAAATGTAAGAAAATAACATGAAACAGATAATAAACTGATTACAGTTTAGTCTATAATCTATGCTTGAATTTAAAGGCTTATTTTCATATTACACGCCACGAATTTTAGAAGAGAAGAAGGGTCCTTTACTGCATAGAAACATTAACTATTGCAACAGCTTCGAAACGATAAACTGACACACACAATACGATACATTAATCCGTAAGTCACAAATAAACAATTTGCCGCAAAATTGCGCGGTGGGTTGGACAGGGCGCGCGCGACAGACCAGTCGGTCATATAAATACATCGAATTGATCGATGGCAGTACATTAGTGTCGCTATCTAGTTCCATCGCACTAACAAGTTACTTATGTGTTTAGGAGATATTCTACTTCATCATAGGCTTTAGAATTAACTGATTTTGCTATATCTCTAACAATTAAATATGTGGATAACGTATTTAGTTGCACACTGATGTAGTTTTATACAATTCATTGTTAACCATGTACAGTGTGTTATAGTTCATTTTTCTAAATAAATAAAATCAAATATTGTGTAAAAAGCATTGTCCAAAAATTGCCCACGGGCCTTTGAGCAAACTTCCAGGAAAAATAAATGGACACAAATGACAGAAAGGATTAGCTAGTCAAAATCAACACGGTATTGACCTGTGTGCATTGCATTAATAAACATCGATTTTGATCTTATTTCACACATCAACATCTTGGCTTTTTCTGTTTTTTTAGATTGATTTGCGTCGGCTCCCGGTTCTACCATATGCAGCTGAATATTAGTATTTTACAAGGGGCGACTGCCTGTCGGACCTCCACAACCCATTCCACATAAGCCGTTATTATTCAGCTTTTTTCTTATGTTTTTGGCTTTTTCTGAAAGGCCATAATGCATTATGCATTAATATTGATGAAAGCACGTGTTAGATAATAAGCTACCAGGAATATAGTAATGGAAACAACTGATAATTTAAATAGCGGATTTTAATTAAATTTTCATTCATAGTGCAATTAATATAGCTTTTTTGGTTTAATGGTTTCGGCTTATGTTAAGCTCTATTATTTATCAAGCACCCGCTGGGTTATTGAGCTACCAGGAAATTATAAATGGTAACAAGTGACGATCCCAGTCGGTCATATCAATATAGAGTCATACCTATCTACACGTGAGTGATCAATCGGCACATTAGAACCACAATCTATTTCCATCGCATGAACAAAAACGTCTAGCTAATGTGTTCAGGAAGTTTTGATTTCAATTCTTCGATTACGTAATGATCTTAATTTAACGTACGTTACGTAATGATCTTGATTTGATTGAGTTTGAGTGAAATTGTGAACGTTAAAATGTTTGTTTGATGTGCTATTTTGGTTTCTTCATAAATGACGTTGTTTCAAGAGTTAAGATAAATAGAGGTTGACCAAGCAAGATGAATTTTGTCTATCCTTATCACATTACATTGTAACGAATACCTATGACGGTCTTATGTCAAAATTGCAAAGCAGGATGATAATGAATTAAACTAAGTGTTCAACTAACCATTCATTTCACAAACATGCCTAGAAAAAAATAACACCTGCAAAGATTTAAATCTTTAGATTCGACCTACCACCACAAAAGATCGTCACATTTCTGTTGTGTTGATGATGACGTTTGAATACTCTTGCTTACCCATACGGGATAGTTCATACGGGATATGTGATGTGAGCTCACTTTTCTCAAAGCGCTTCTTTCTTCTTCGCGCGACATAAGTTGAGCGCACGTGTAACGATTTAAATCTTTCACCACTAAGTCAAAGGATTTTTTCTGAACAAAAGACGAAGAATAAAATATAACTTGTCAGTACTCACCCCCCACAATGGATTCAGTTCATCAGGTCTCAGTTGGAAGTACTTATCGGCTAAGGCAAGCGGCGGCGCAGACGCAAGCCTGACGTTGGTCCAGCATCGTAGGAACTTCACCACCGACTCGAAGGTGTACAGCGCCAGGCGATCGTTGCCATAGTTCGACATGTGGGTCATGAACACGTTGATCTACGAAGAAATTGAGTGTTTGATTATGGTGACTTTGAGAGGGATAACAAAATCAAATCACCACAACGGGATATAAAGGCTAATGATAAATGAAGTTTATTTTATAACACGATATCTCTAGATGGAAATGGTTGTCAGTCTTTGGGACTTCTGAAATGAAAGTCGGTATCAACGGTTTAATGTGCTTTTCGAGGCACGGATGGACACCCATCTTTGGACCAACTCTAGCGAGCGATGCTTAACTTAGAAGATCGACCCGTGCAGTTATTATTATTTAGCCACAAGTCGCTATAAAATGACATGTCAGCCAGTAAAGCTTAGTAACATAAACTACAAAGAGCATCAAAACATTTGCTCCATACATAATGCACTAAAACTAGTGCACGATGAGAGTAATAATACAATTCGTTAGTTCATTCATCCTGCAACACACGCTTTTGTTTTCAAACACAATGTGGGGACTGAAGTAGTCACAATATTTATTGAGCCGCCAGTATGGGCAATTTATTCGGTTAGTCGGTTACTGCTATACACTGTTCGCGTCAATACGTGTACAAGTGGTTCGAGTAACAAGTACTGTATTATATCGATAGGTAGGGCTGTTACTGTTATCTGTCGATGCAATTTTTTTTTAAATTAAATTTAGAAAAAGGAAAACAGAGCTATTTGTTACGATTTGTCGAGGACGCAAACATTAGACAATACTAATGCATTTACAAAACCTTGCGTACATACTAGACATCAAACCAGTTTGCTTGAGTCGTTTCTTTGAGAATTTCTTTCTTCGCGTCAACATAGCTCATAAATGTTTTGTTAAAGAAGCTCGCGTGCATAGATAGTATTTACAATTTGTCTGCCCGAAAACTTCTTCAGAAAAAGCATTTGTAAACACGCAATTAAGACATTCTCTCATCTTCATACTAGGAAAAGAAAATGACGAAAACAAACTATTCCTGAAAGTACGTCGCGCGTCGTTTGAAAGCAAAGAAATCAGACACGGCGCCATTTATTAATATCACAAAGAAGTTAGACAGGCTTGATATTAGCGCAAACATGTCAAGTGCTCCGGGGTTATTGATGACCGTATGAAAGAGTTCTCAGGCTGAATGGAGCGGTCGAGGCAGCTGGCCGCTCCGAAGTAGTGGCACAGTGTAAGGGCGCGGTCTAGTTGATAGCTATTTACTATCAGATAGTTGGCTAATCTATATTGATATTGTGAAGAGGTAACCAAACGTTGTAAGTTTGGATGTAGGGGGTAATCTTCGGAACTACTGATCCGATTCCGAAAATTCTTTCACTAATGGGAAGCTGCGTTCCTGTCGGATGATTTCTGACCATAACGCGAGCGAAAGGTGGTAAATGATATACCAATGGTGGTCACATTCATTGGTGAGCTACAATTTATAAGGTAGTCAGCTAACGCGGCTTTGGCAAGCTACTAGTTGCATAAAGAGCTATGAACTAAGTAGGCCGCGTCCTCGCTAGACGTCTACTACTCTATTCGCAGTAGCTGAGCTGGACGTTTTAGTAGGTAATAAATAATGTGGCCCAAAAACGAACAAACTATCGTAATCCTAATACTGACTAACCTAGTAGATATAAGCTCGTCTGGAACTACAAAATTGCACCTAGCTGGGAACCAGTTAATCGGTCTCAATGGGACCGCAGCCTATATACAGTAGTCCAACAATTTTGACGTAAACAGCTTTGAAAGGCAGCTCGGAATTGAGTATTTTAGGCAGCTTGCTTTACTGTGCAAATCTGGGGATTCAACAGTATAATCTGCACATCTATTCAGAATCTCGTGACGTCATTTGAAGTTCGCTTCACTTTGACACCGTACTTCGGCAGTTATTTCAATCACTGATGGTGTCCACTATTACGGATCGAAAGTAATGGTTATTCAATTGATTTCAAATCATATTTTTATCGTACCACAAGGTATTAACATTCATTAAACAGTTTTGAATGAGAGGTGCTCGTGGCTAAATAATAACCGCTGCTCGGGTCGATCTTCAAGGTTAAGCCGCGCTTGCCTAGGTTGGTCCGTGGATGGGTGACCACTCATTACTTACCGAGTTTCTTCCGTGCCACGGAAAGCACGTTAAGCCGTTGGTGCCGGCTGTCATTTGTAGATCTTTTACAGTCGTTACAGGTAGTCAGTGACCCGAAAGTCTGACAACTAGTCTTACCAAGTGGTATCGTATTACCCAGTACCAACTGGGTTGTGGAGGTCAGACAGGCAGTCGCTCTATGTAAAATACTGGTACTCAGCTGAGGCCGGTTAGACTGGGAAGTCGACCCCAACATAGTTGGGAAGAGGCTAGGCAGATGATGAGGGTATTACCATTCATCAAACAGTTCTGAATCGAAGGTCTGGTTAGAGTTTGGAGATGACAGTAATTAGCGGTTACAAGGTGTAAACCACATAGCTGTCATGTACGTAAGTACCTCAAAATGGAAAACGACTCTGAAAAAAATGTTTTTCTGGTGAGAAAGGTCACTGGGTAGTGGGTGCAATGGGCAAAAACATTGCAAGATATAACGGATAACGTAATTTATATACTTACAGGATTATTGATGACGGTCTGAAACAATTCCCCCCCTTGAATGGACCGGTCCAGACGATGCCGTCCTCCAGGATACCTCTCAAGCAGCAGCGTATGAGTGAAGAGCCCGCAGGTCTGGCGAGGAAGCACCATAACCCCTCTATGTCGAAAACCTCGTCGTAACCTGTAGGGGAGGTTTAAATTAGAATTTTCCTTGTTTATCATGGTTTTAGGTTTAATTCACGTGTTCGTTTTGTTCGAATATTTTTGGCTGAAACGAAGCCCCTATTCATGAACTGGTCACGAGGCAAAACATTCACGGTGTAAATAAGCGTATTAACAGTTTATTTTTAATAAAGCATGAAATGCGTTGCCTGATTATGCCTCACGTGGCACATTCTGTCATAGCTGTTTGTCTTTAATTAAGTATGCCAAAACATCACAATGATCAGTTGCATCGACACGGCTCCCGGCTCTAAATAAGCTAGCCTGTATTACCTATCTTATAAATGAATAACAAATATAACAAGCACTAGCATTCACTTGCAAATTGATTATGTTTTTGGTGTTGAGACCATATTTGCTCAACTTGAAAATTTGATTACCGCCCCATCAAATATAAGCCTCCTCTCCAGTATCCTAACAGATTAGGTTCAGATTCGAACGCTGCCCATACCAATTCCTATCATACATACACGAACATGAGAACACATCGGTATACATTATGTAGGCACTATAATTATTTATCTAATTGTATAGCGCGTACAGAGAAACAAAGCGACCAGGTATTTACGTACGAATGCATTTATGTATACCCGAGCACAATATTAAACACACACATAATTTTAACAACGACACATGAATATGTAAAGCTGCATATTAGCGCGTACATTTATGTACATGCCGTTTCGTGCTGGCTCTCCCGGGGGAGTGAGCGGAGATTACACTACTTTAACCAGTAAAACAGTATTGGTTTAGGATTTCTGAATAGTTTAAAGTTAAGAATAATCAGTAACCTCCTTTTTTAAAAATAAGCAAATTCATGTTAATAAACCACTAGATGGTGTGTTCGTCTATTGATTCGACAATAGACGGGGGAAAAGATTGTTTATAGACCCATCTCATAGCCATTACTTAAGCACATTCTGTAAGTACATCAAACCAACAAACTAAGTTACATTGAGGAAAATCTTTGCTGGAAAATGACTATTACTTCTAACAAAGCTAAGTAGCTCACAAAACATTGTGCTTATGGGGTGCACGTAATTAACCTACCTACAGGGGTCGTGATATTTGTACTGATATTTATTTTATCCCGGTATTGCCCAGAACAAGTAACTTTTGGCATCGTTAAGGGTCTTTTTACCCGTTCTGAATGTGACACTTACGACTAAATGGAAACCCTATCCTCGAAAGCCCACAATACTAATGTTAATAGCGAGCAGACAGTCTAATTGCCAGGAGAAAGTGTTAAGCATTATGTAACCTAACCACTGCATGCAGTTTAAATGTGATTGTTGCACATGCCATGGATACAATTACCAGTCAGGATTATCAATTAGAACAGTAATAAAGACTGAATCAGACCCAAACAAGGTCTGTCATGGATATAGCAGTAAGTCTGCAGTGAAAGGCGATTAAGATTAATTTTTTGTTCTGTCTGTTCGAATATTATAAAGAAGCATAGTTTGTTTGTGAGTTAGGATGTAGGGAGTAATCTTCGGAGCCACTGATCTGATTCCGAAAATGCCTTTACTAATAACAAGCTACATTATTTCCGAGTGTCATAGACTATACAGGACGATTCCATGGGATAATTTCCGACCATAACGCAAGCAATACCGAGGGCAAAAAGGACACTAAGATCGGTGAAGGAAAACATCGATAGGAAACCTAGACTTGTAGTTAATGTTAATCTAAAATCGTAGTGATCAATGTTCATATCTTCTCTATATGAAAAGAGTCTCTGAACTCAGTGGGACATTAATGAGCTGATATTATTTAAGTAAGAAGGATACTAATAGGTAAAGCGAAAGTGAGGTTTAATTTTGGAATGTAGTAATAAAACAATAGAGACACATTTTACGTAACAATGAGACCCAATAGTGAGCAATATCCAGTCAAAAGATTAAAGCTAGGTGGCTTTAATCGGCCTGATTCTGATAACAACCACACACACAGCAATTTTAATCAGAATTGATTTCATTTTGTACGTTTTAACCAGACATACTTTTGCTCAACGATACCCGCGTGCGCTATTAATATAATTATTGGAATTTCATTGTCGGGGCCTGAGTATCGAGATAGTAGTTTTCGCAACCCACAACGCAACGTTTGCGGTCAACATGAGTTTGGGTGAAGCCGCACACTGGCCGCAAACATTTGGGTGAACAGGACACTTATTGCGTGCGTTACTAATCCGTTGTTATCGGTACTATAATTAATGATTTTAGGCAGTGGTGATGAGGTTTGATTTAATTGGAAGAAATAATAATAATAGCGATAATTAATCGACATTGTTAACGCAGTGTTTACTCTTTCACTTATCTTGTTCTGTTGATAAAAACAGGAAAAATACACATCATTACCAAAGCGTCATACTAATTAAGTAATTAGGACAGATTTACGTTTAAACTTCGAATATAATTAAGGAATACATCGACACATGTAAAACCTTGTCTTATGTTTAAACCTTGGTGATAATAGTAGGTTGAAACGAGACCAACATACTGAAAAAGTGGAACGATTTATAGAGGTCGGATTTTCAAGGAACTTTTTTTTATAGAGGTAAGGAGAACAAAGTTTGAGTAACATAAAATTCCACTAACTTATATCATGATCTAATAGTGTGACATGAAAAGTTGACCTGTAGTGTCTGCTTACCTCCAAAGTAATGCATCCGTTTACGTATGAATGTAGGATGGAGCGTATTCTTTACATTCTTTTCACGTCTGTTTGGGTATAAGAGTATCTTTACATGTCTGTTTAATCTGAACGCTCCTTAACAGCCGCATTAGTTACAACAAATAGACACAGTAGATCAAACAAAACTTACCTAGCGGGTCTCAAATGCGGGTATTCCTCCGTACTGGTCACTTTGACGTCCCACACTTTCCTCCAGGCTTCATACAACGGTTCATGTACGGGGTAAACTCCCGAGTGATGTGGGGATACGGAGTAGCAGGAGTTTGTTGGGATTCCGTGTTCTAAGGCGAATTGCTTGTTCAGCATCATCTCTGATTCCAAGTGGGTGACGTTATTGTATAGGTGAGGCTGCTGGTGGTTCCACATGTGGCAAAACCTTTGGACAAATATAGAAAAGTTTGGTAAATAAGCAGGTCGTCGTCAAAACTTTTTCTCATCGATTTGATAGTTGGTGAAGATTATTTCTGTTTTCTGAATTCGTTAAAATATTGGACCTCATGTATCTTCCAATAAGAAAAAACATGACGGAGTCAAACGTAAGTATACAGCTGTGAATAAAACCAATTTTTTTTTCATATCCTTGTTTATGCCTACAGCCCATTCACATAAAATAAATAAAAAAAACGAGAAAATGTAGGTCACCGTCTCGTCGTCGGTAGTAATAAAATTACGCAATGAACTTTTACATTTCCATGAAAATGGTTAAAATAATGCACTGAAGAGAACCAAGAAGTGACTTTTGTCAAGGTACTATACACTTCACAGTAATACAGGGACATAGATTTGTTAACTTGGATACCCACACGGATGACTGCGTTGAGAGTTCCATGACAGCTATACGTAGGTATACAGCTATGTATAATACCTCAGAACCCCGGGTCGGAATGACTATGAACTTTACATTTCCACGAACGGTGTATTGCTGTGATCTTGATTCGTCCATTCAGTGAATGGACGAATCAAGATCACAGCAATACAAGGACATAGATTACACGTTAATTCAGATACCCACACGGTTTCTGTGTTAATTTCCTCTACCGGCCAGTAGGGTCAGCTCAAGGTAAATTGTCATAATGCAATAACGCGTGCAATTGAGACCACTTAGCACAATAACGTGGCTTTTGCGACAAGATGATAACAGAACAGTTCGTTCTAATAAGGTTACATGAGCCGACTAATGGGCAACATTGTTCCGCTATCTGTTTGCTGAGACGGTGATAATGTGAACATTAAGTGACATCGCGTTAATTAAATTTAATGTATGATTGATATGATGCTTATCCTATTGTTTACTGGTTTGCACCCGAGTCCCTGAAACACTTAAGGGCCCTACAGACTCACGCCGAGAACATTCGAGAAGCGTGAATGTGATTGGTTTCTCGCCATCTCATTCTCATTAAGAACAAGTCGGAAAGAGTGTTTCGGGACGAGATGGCGAGAAACCAATCACGTTCACGCTTCTCGGGTGTTCTCAGGGGTTTTCGGCGTGAGTATGTTGGGCCCTTTAGTGTTTTGGGTACCACTTGCCTCAAAACGACAAAGGAAAACATGTATTGAACTACGGACAAGTCGGTTTCACATGTATCGTGAAGCAACTGACTAGTACCAGAACCAGAAATTCGAAGACAGGTGACGGTCACCTATCCACTGGGTCCGCGTGGTGAATTATGTCCTACTCTCTCAAACAGAGGAGGCCTGTTTCCTAGCAGTGGAAACTTTACTAACTTTAACTTAACTTTACTTTGAACTGAAAATTGAAAAAAAAAAACATTTTTCTATGGATTCAGAATGATGTGCTAAATACATGGTAATCGTTATAGCGTCGGAGTCCCTTCCACCTTGTATAAACTCTCAGATAGTTTAAGAAGTCAAGTCAAAATAGAACGAATCTTTAAAGAAAAATGTTCCCTTCTACAGTCTTCTTAGGTAAATCATTCCGTAAAACTTTCAATATACCTATGCATATAATAGTGGTTAAAGTATGATATTGCCGTTTAATAGAAATAAATACTTTGAATTGACATTAAACCTTCATGGTGTGAGTGAAACCATAGTCATCCTCCGTACTCGCCAGACCTAGCTCCAACTGACTACAATTTTTTTCGTGATTTGGACAATTTTCTACGTGGTAAAAATTTTTCTTCCCAGGACGCAGTACAAAATGCTTTCACACAGTTTGTCGAATCTAGATTCCCAGAGTTCTATCGCAAAGGCATAAATGAACTTCGAATTAGATGGCAGCAATGCATAGATAATGAGGGTAAATATTTTGATTAAATAAATGTGTTACATCTTGAAAAAAAAAAACGAGTTTTAATTTTGCAGTATAAATCGGCAATTTCATACTTTAACCCCTACTTGTCTTACTTGTTTGATAAATGGACTGACAGAATAGAGACACGAGTGAACTGAAACTTTGTGCTCATATGCATATTAAGTTGTTGAAGACTTGTCGTGTTCAAACTAAGTCTGCTGTAACTGGTTACCTTGGATGATAGTAACGTGCCTTGTTTCTCAGCTACTAACAGAATAAATTTTAATATGGAGAAAATTCTATGAGTATATACACGGTCGAGAATTTTGGAGGTATTTATTTATTATTTATTGCTTTTTTATCCGACTAGCAAAGTAAATAAAATAAAAAAAAAGTAATTAAAAAAACTGAGACGGGACCCATTCCATTTTTATATTTTCAAACTCAAATGGGTCCCGCCTGCTTCCAACTTTTTTAAATTTAAAATGTGCTTGTTCTTAGCTTTCAGTGTTTATTTTTCTTTTATTTCCAGCTTTTTAGTTTACAAATGTGAAAGATTTCGCAGACGATTAGCACAATATTTTTTACCGCCTTCACCGCGTGGAGTTACTCCCAGCTTATGTTGTGTTCTGATTCAAAATTTATACCCGGTGTGACTTTCACAATTAATACGAATCTACTGACACCTTTGAAGCTAAAATCTATCGAGCCGTTCAGGCTGCAGAGCGTGCCAAACATTTGAATTTGGCGCCAAAAATCCGCCATTTTGTTTTTATTTTGATATACCCAGTGTCACTTTCACAGTAAATACGAATCTAACGACACTTATCAAGCTAAAATCCATCGAACCGTTCAGGCCGCAGAGCGTGCCAAACAATTTTACATACATACAGACTCTCGAAAAACATAACCCTCCTTCTGGCGCAGTCGGATAAAAAGTAGAAAAAGAGGCAAATTAGATGGTTATCATTTTAACGAGCTATGTATCTATGCATGTCGAGCTCGAAGTAGGAGCTCGTGGCTAAATAATAATAGCTGCTCGGATCGATCTTTAGATTAAGCCGTGCTTGCCTAGGTTGATCCGTGGATGGGTGACCATCCATTACATACCGAGTTTCCTTCGTGCCTCGGAAAGCACCTTAAGCCGTTGGTCCCGGCTGTCATTTGTAGATATTTGCCAGTCGTTATAGGCAGTCAGTGGCCCGAAAGTCTGACAACCAGTCTTGCCAAGGGGTATCGTATTACCCAGTACTAACTGGGTTGTGGATGTCAGATAAGCAATCGCTCCATGTAAAATACTGGTATTCAGCTGCATCCGGTTAGACTAAGCCGACCCCAACATAGTTGGGAAAAGGCTAGGCAGATGATGATGTATCTATGTATGTAGTCTATCTTAATCTGTTTCGTCGACACTCCTAAACGCTATACGAAAATTGCAAAAACTCGACATCGATGTATGATGCATATGGCTTGTTCCTTAATCTATATACATAAATGTTTTGGGGGCAAAAATAAATGTTTTTGAAGTAACAAGTAGTGTTCCAGCAATAGAAAAGGTATTGCGTGTACATTTTAGAAACTATAACAACGTTCGCTAGAATCCTGGTAGAAACATTTACATGTTCTGATATGCGAGTTGCACTAGTATCTTCCAGTTCTGCGCTTCATCTATCACCACACTTCACTCCTACGCCGGCTTTGGTCAATCAAACTCATGCAAGCATCTAGTCGTTAGAAGAACTAGGGACGCTATTGGGATAGCGTGCCCAAAGTTATGTCTTACGACACGGAAACAGGACGTTCGTGTTTGAAATAGGACACACCGACGGTGGAAATTTGAAATGTCGTAAGGGACATGGAGCTTGATAATGGATTTTCAACTTTCGGCGCTGAGACGAACGTTACAAATCCGTACACGTTTATTTAAATTGGAGATAACTCATTAAAAATGGTATTTAGCGCCGCCGTTCCATGACACTGTAGAATTACAACTCCGGTAATACTCTAGTTCCTAGCTAGATAGAGAAGCTGTTATAGACTAGGTCATACCTAAAATATATCCTTCTGAGGAAACTGATATTAGAGTTCATGAAGTCCTTCGAATGCGATTCAAACTGTAGGCGAGGCTACGGAAAAAAATACAGGTATGCAAATTATCAGGTAAAGTTTGATGTTGCAACTCGAGCTGATGGTTGCTATGTAGTTATGTACTACATCGCAATCATAATACGGCCATAAATGAACTTAAATCAGCCCTGACCCTACACAAAATTGTGCTCTGTTAATAAGAAGGACCAATAAGGGTCGAACCTAAGGCCCGAGTGTAATTAAAGCGGAGAAATTCAAGTCTCATTAAACAAGAGAGACGAGATTGGTTGATAGATTTTAACCAATGTGATTGATTGATTACTGCATGCCTCCACTCCGCTTCGCCCGTCTCCTCTTTAGAGGAAACCGGGCCTAAATAATTGGGACATACATACATATTTACTAGGCTATGAAGTAGAAGGTACTCACCAATTGAAATGTTCCCTATTCCTCAGCAAGGCATCATCGCCCATGTTCTCAAGCGATGTCCCGTGATGGTAGTACTTGGCGCTGTAGCCCAGGTTGAACCTGAACCCCGGCACCAGTCGTTGTAGCGCCGCCTGCGACGCTAACATTGCTGCTACGTCTTCTTCGTGAAGACGGGTGCCTAGGAAATTAAAAAAAAATAACTAACATATCATTATGCTAATGAGAAAGTCTCGATGGAATTTCTAACTAGAAACCCAATAACATTTTGCCCGACCTTGGAATCGAACCCAGGCCCGGCAGCAGTAAAACAACAAGTAGATAAAGTAAGAAACTAATCTAACAAACAGACACAACTAACTGAGTACAATTCACCTTAAAGTTACTGAGTGGGACAAAAATTTCCCTACAAAAATTTAACACCTAAAATCGTTTTAACTGCAAAATGATATAAGATTTTAGTACGTCACTTTACAAGTGTAAATCAGTATAGTAGAATTTAAATTACAATACGAGTATCCAAGTTATTCCAAGGTTACAAAGTGAGTTCAATAAACTTGCTAAACACTAATTGCCAGTCGTTGTAGGGTATCTATTTAGCACAGTCTAGCAATTTGATTAGGCATGAGAGCCGTACACGAATATTAGTTGCCATTCTACAACAAACGTATAAAGGGCACATATTATTATTCAATGCACCTAGGTGCTAATATTATTCAGATCTTGCGCGCATACTAATAGTTAGGACAATGGCAACTAAACGCTATACAATGTTGGATTGATTGAGCTCTATATTAATTTATTCGTGTTTTACGTTGGGAAGTGCTTAACATTCCGTCCATATTTTTTCCTCTCTTATCGGTTTCTGGGAAAAAATATGGGTAATTACCGATGTATATTCAGTGTTCCGAGTCCAGGGCATTTGAGACTCTGATAACCAGTGATCGGAATTGGTAGAGTTAATGTGCCTAAAGTTCAAGGAACAGAACCGAAAAGTGGAGACTTCCATACGACAATTTTTTTTTTCGGAATATTTGTTCCGAACGTCGTAACATTATTTAAGTACAACTTAAATTAATAAAGTAAAACAACTACCGAATTCATTTACTGTTTCTGTTTTAAAAAAAAGTGCACGATTATTATTGTTTAAAAATAAAGGCAATCTCCTTATCTTCGTTTGAACGCCGTAAGTAAATGCGGCAGCTAATTTAATTTTCATACCAGCTTCTTTACCTGAATTAATAACAATAGAAAACGTATCTACTGGCTTTTTGAGAACATTCTCCTTGTTGTCGAAGTCGGTTAAAAAGGAAAAATTATGAATTCAATTAGTTTACTGTACTGATTAATCAATAACATTATTATTAAATGTACTTAACTGATTCCGAGACATTTCCGAGTTTCAGAAAAAAAATTTTTAGTCGCAAGGAAGTCCCCACTTTTTTCTGTTTCTTGAACTTTAGGTACATTAGCTCTACCTATTCCGATCACTGCTGATAACACAATAATGGTAATAAAAGAAGTCAATTGTAGTATTCCCTGTCCGTTAATACGAAAATGGGCAGTAAAAACCCAATGTAAGGATACGATAAAATTTTACTGAGTGTGTTAAGCGCTTGTTATTGAATTGCTTGGTAGCTGTAGCACTCGGATAGGAGTTCATTGAAATGCAGTTTAGTTCGTGCTTAGAATGCTAAGGATTACTTTAAATTATGTTGGACGATAAATCTTGGAGCAGGACACCTTACATTCCCTGGCGCATAAAAGCAATCACCCTAATAATGCTCTCACAATAGCAAACGCAGTACTTGCAAGTTGTCGGTTTCGAGAAAAAAGCGACTTAGTGTCTGTCACATTGCCAGACAACTTTGATACAATTTTTACAAATACAATTTTTTTTTAGTATTTGATCGCTCGTATTTGAATGACTTTGGTATTTGACTATGTTCCAAAAACTTTTTGTTTGGTACTGCATTTCGTGCTACGAAGGCAGAATAGTAATAGGTGCTATTGCCCAAAAGAATATTATTTGCACACAAAAATTTATTAAAAGTATAACAAACCTCTTTCTCCTACGAAGATGTCATCAATATCGACGAGTATCCACCTGTCGAGGCTCAGACTAAGCTGGCCGTGGCTAAGGTAGCTAAGGGCGTCCAGGAACAGAATCCTATGCAGCCAGAACTGTAGGCCCGAACCGAACAGAACTCGTTGGACGCCGTCCAAACGGCCGTGGTCTTGTATCACTGTCGCTAGCGGCATGCGCTCCTCTGTAAACATTGCTATAATTTAGTGTAGTGTTCTATTGACATGGATTTCGTGCTGTTTTGCCTTTGGAAGATGGATGGGGTAAATAGAATGGGATATTGGTATTCCAAGAGCGGATACTACGTACATATTTGAAACTATCATAGATAGGCCGGCCGCAAAGTAATTTGCATAACTGCTATATTCTGGAATCTCCATTAGAATGTATTTTTTTTAAGTTTAGAAGAAGGTTACATTACAAAGCTCTCCCTTCCCACGTTCCACTTATCCCTATTCAGTGCTGTTTGTGGCCAATATTTAAGATAAGAGTCTACTTCGTCCCGCTACGTCCGCGTTGCCGTTTACTGCTGTTTGGGATCCACTGAATGGTTAAAAATGGTACATAGACAACATATAAGAATACGGTTGTTCAGTTGGTTCCCACAGACAATATTAAAACAAATGGTGATGCCCTCATCAGCATATAAACTACTGATGCGAGGAAGTTACAAGCTACTTCTATAAGTCTTATTGTATAAGTCTTATTGTAGTTCGTGCGTTTCGAATGGAAATATTTTCTTAAACAATGTGAGGAAATCGGATTAGCATAACTATTATACAGTAATGTCTAAAAGTTGCGCAATTAAATTCGAATAAACGATGATGATTAGGTTATTTATTGACCTATTAGTCATGAATGAGGCACGTAGGCATGCTGAGCCGGTTACCACGCACTCCGTACATCATTCTGAACCCGCACCCCTCACATATAAATTTTTCATAGGTTATTTTTTTTTAAATCAGCTGTTCCACACTTTTAGACCGTTTAGGTATTGCAGTTTTGAAGGAAACAGCAGATTTTTTTTAATGACCGACGTATTAATACGAAGAAGCCCCCCCTCCCTCTCCCTGTCCCTCTAGCAGAGAGAAGGCCTTTGCCCCAGTAGTAGGAACATTACAGACTGATTATGCTTTATGCTACTGAAGAAGTAATTGATTAAAAACTTAGGCCTTCTTTAATTTAATCTTCTTATAACTATTGAAAATAGGCGCGATTAAGTGATGAGTCATGAACTCCACATTAAAATTGTTGGTCTTTAGTGGGTGTACCGCCATAATTTTCCACTTCAGTGGTTTTAAATCTGTTTCAACAGCTGCGTTCAGCTTTTAGGCTTACGTTAAAATTCAGATTATTTAAATTTAATTTAATTAATTCATTGTTGCCTTTTACTTCCTGGGAACCTTCTTTTAAGCATAAAATTAAAATTTTCCTCGTAATCGGTATTCGACGGTCATTTTATTTTTATGGTTGTTTTGAGAGTAATCTTTTTTGAGACTTAGGTGCTTTTATTCAAACCTTTGATTAATAAAATCTGATAAATAGATGAAGTAATTTGCAACTATGAGTGTATTTTATATTTTTTCTTGACGGGCGAATTAACACCTTATCAATTTAAATTGAAGTAGTATACCAAGAAATAATCATAGATCCATCACATCAATATACACCTTATATTTTAATTGGAATGTTTGATTCAACCAAAAAGCAAATGTAGGCGAAAACTCGCTAACAAAAATAATTTCCAGAAAAACCTTGGCAGAAATACCGACACATCAAGAATAGATTGCTCGAATCTACGCAAGTGTTATGGCATTCCTTACATTAATTAGGACATGATGACGGAGCAAGATTAATATTAATTGACGTTATTTGAAACTACCATTAGATTTGAGCACGATATATCGGGCAACTAGCTTTTGCTCTCGGTTTCGCTTGCGTTGAGGTTGATAATTATTCACATGAACTTACTATCGAAATAAAAGTATCCTATTTCCTTAACCTGGGCATGGTCAGCTATCTGTATGTCAAGTTTTATCCAAATCCGTAAAGTCGTTCAGGCGTGAAGGTGTGACAAACGAACAAACAAACTTAGTTTCAAATGTATAATATTAGTTAGACGTGTATTTCTATCTCTAGGAGGTTTATTCCAGAATATAATGGTAGGTATAATGGTCGATCAAGTTAGTGAAATGGCTGAAATTTTGGGTTTTATGTGCCTTCGGTGGTGCAGTTAGCAACGAAAGTCAGTTAAAACTTTTTTTATGAATCATAACTGAGCACAGTAGCAATTCAAAGGCCTTTTCATACAAAGATGGCATGAACAATGCTCGCGGCGCTTGTTTAAGGCGGACACAACAATTTCATTATAGATTTAAAAAAACAAACCTAGTTAATGAAAACACAGACATGCATACCCCGTTTGGTAAATTATTAAATAAGGTATCGATTTTAGTGTCCAATGCCTCCATAGATTACTTGAATGACCATGCTGGAATAGATTTAGTGATTGATGAATTCAATTTAATTGGAAAATATGGTTGTGGGACTGATATGCTAAATCTACACTAATATTATAGACTGCCCGCGAACATCGTCCGCGTGATATTTTTATAAAAGTATTACTTCCCTATTTGAATCGGATTTCGTTAACAATCTCAAGGGTTTATTTTTTTTGCAGGGAACCCTAATCCTTTTTCTGAAACTAAAGTTACTCCTAATTTACTCTTCATAACATCAGATATCAGCCAGTAAAAGTCTCATCCAAATTGGTCGAGCCGTTTCGGAGACTAGCCGGATCAAACACAAAGACAAAAATTTGAAAAAGTGTTTTTTGTTTTGTTATAAGTATCGTGTATGCTTTCATATGAATTCAGTAAAAAGCTGTTATTTCGAAATTACAAACAGACATTTCAATTTCATTTTTTTGTATAGATGTAAATGTACTATTCTGTCAAGAAAGTACCGGGAAACGATCAATAATACACAAAATGTTAGTTATTCATCCAAAGCTATTTTATATCGCCTTCAAAGTATGTTCCTTTAGAAACGATACACTTACGCCATAGAATAATCCAATCATCAAAACATTTTTTAAACGCTTTTTCCGGAATTGAGTTCAGTTTTCGCCGCGAATTCTCCTTTGTGTCTTCTACCGAATGAAAATGGGTGCCACGAAGTGGTCATTTGAGTTTAGGAAAAATAAATAAGTTGGCTGGAGCTGTAACTGGTGAATAAGGTGGTTGCTCGATGGCATTTGTTGAGTTTTTGGTTAAAAATTCGTTCACTATGATGGCCTTGTGCGATGTTGCATTATCGTAGTGCAAAATCCAAGAATTTTCTTTCCCGACTTAATTTTATTGCCGTGAGCTGTTTGTTTATAGTCAACCAATTATGGTATGATTATTATACCGATATCACACAGTAGGCAATCATTTGTACAGGATTGAAAATGTAAACCGTCGGAGGCTGTTTAAATTCTACTAACTGCCGACAAAACCAGATAATATCGCCATCAGTAACTATACGTCATGTCAACGTGAATATTGTCAAGAAATTACTCAATTTATTTATACCATATTCTATAAACTTGATCAAATCTTCGATAAGTAAATCTGTTTCCAATTCTCACGTTGCACGCTGCGAACATCGTAAATCACTCGTCATAAGGATAAACTGATCAAGCTTTATAAATTAGGGATTTAATAAAGAATCTCACAGATATTAAAAGTATGCATTTGAACTTCATATTATACAAGATAGATGGACTACCAAGAGGCATTCTCTACCCGCCAACTAGTTGCTCTACCATCCAGTTTGCACTACTTGTAATTTTGATGTCATTAGCTTAATAGGACAAGACAAGATGTGGTGAAAGATACTGGACCTCACAACACAGGGCATACCTAGTGTGGGGTTCAATGGTAATTTTGAACCTTGTAAAAACCTTTTAGAAATAAAATGACTATATTTTTGTATTATAAACAAAATTAAGTGGGTGTAAAAATACCCTTAACAAAGCCTAAATTCACGTGTTACCCAGTCATTGCGATCATTTTTTTGTTCTGGACCATACCTGGGAACCTTCTACTTACGGAGATGTTGTAGGTCAAAATTCAAACGTTTTTTATTTTATTTTAAATAAAAGTTTTTAATTGTATAACTTTACTTGAAATACCTCCATGACCCCTGTATTAATCAATGCACGCATCAGCACAATGTTTTGAGGGCCGTACATTGAGTCCTACCGTAGACCGTGAATTTTTACCCAAAAAAACTCGTGTCCTAGAAATATTTTTTGCGTAGAGTTAATTAATTTGATGTATAAAATGCTTGGTTGACGGCTTCGTGAAGGGTCCGTTTAACCTTTTTACATAAATCTTCCTCACCAGTAGACCCATATTCGTTTTGACGGAGCGCCCACGCCACGGGCTCATACGTCGAACTGTTAGCCCTGAACACGGCCCAGTGGTCTCCTGGCAGTGCCCCCCAGGCTGTCTCCCCAGCTCTTGCTAGCCTGAGGACAGGTGACGCCGGGTTCAGTGTTGCGTCCTAAGGAGAAAGAATTTATTTAATACTAGTAGCAAAATTGACACATTTGACTCATCTAATCATTCTCCCGATCCTATATTCAACTTGTTTGGGATCGGCTCAGCATGTCTTCTTCTTCTATACCTACTGAAGTATATATGACATATACATAAGTCGTTACTTCACTCATCACATATGCCTCATCTATGAAAATATTGTTGTCACAGCCATTTTCCGAAGATACATTTCAGTCTATCGTAGTTTCGTTGAGGTTGCTGGTAACTATACGTTCCCTCTGGTGAAACTTTGAAAACCATGTTGAAATCTTTATTTCTCTCTAAAGGAAGATTATATAACAATAGTATTCTTCTCTTAGTTGAAATATTTTATCTGGTCAGACAACATGTTTAAGTCAATGTTTCGCTAGTAAGCGTTATTTGTTTGGAAGGCTCGTGAACGTAAGCAACGTAGTACTCAAAATGCTAGTCCGAAACGTGTATGCAGACATTTTTGTACACATAGAATCTACATTTAGGTACCTTTTTGGGAAAAGTTAGTTTTTAGCTGAGGTATTTAATTTTCATGTTTTAGCTGGCTATCCATTCATTTGGTGTTACATTCATAATTTAAATCCCAAAGCGAAAAAGGTGACGCTCGTGGAGTAAGCTCTTGAAGTAATAAGTCTTCGTCTATTTGCTCTAAGCCTTATTGCTAAGTCTCGACAGAATAAATTGAAGCACAATTTTTTTCTGTTTCTTAAATAGGTACTCTGAGTTTTTTCTCAGTGTCGAAGTCTAGAATTGTCTTCATCATTTGATATAATACTATTCATAAAGAGATGGAGTCTTTGTTCCATTAATTACCGATGCAAGTTACTTGGTGCACCTTATTCGCTTACAGATATTCAAAAGCAGTTCCTGAGACGAGTTTCATGAAACGTGACTTGTATTAGATCTTAAATTACTTCAGGCGAAATCGTGGACAAAATGGTGAAGGTACAAATTATATTCGAATTCGTTGAAATGTGACACTCATAACTAAGGTAATTTATTTATAACCAAACGATGTATTGTTCTGTCTTACTTATTTAAACAATCACATGTTTTTCCTGTCTACATAAAAGTTACAAACTTTTGCGTAAAGTGTGCCCTGAGGAAACCGCTCAATTGATGTTTGCGAAGTTATGGGTGATATTTATGGACATAAATATACAAAGGCTATTTTTATTTTGTACCATCAAATGTTAAAGGACACTTTTTATAAAAGGATCAAGCTTAACTCACCGTGTTCCCTAAACACGCGGTAAAATAATGAACTGTCTGCGCTTAACAACGTGTAATAAGCTGACATTACCCACCTTTAACCTCAAATTCGTATGCATGAACAGAGGGAATCCTTTCAGCTGAGCACCAACGAGAGTCTCTTCCCCGGGCGTTGCGAACGCAACAACACCGACAGAATATTCCCTGCAGTACTTATCGAGGAGTTCTCGATTCCACTTGTCCATGTTCGCGTATTTCGATAGCGATTCGAACACGATCACACCGTAGCGCCCCTTGTCCAACGTGGTAAGTACGGGCAGACTCTTGCCCGCTACTTCCACCTTGTACCTGAACAAAAAGAAAACATACATTATTTTGCTGTCCTTACTCATCAGTAATTTAAAAACGGAAGGTCCGGTGCGTAGAACTTGCTATTGATGTGCGTGAGCGTGTGTCACCAGCTGTATGAACGTGGACGGAGCAAAAGGAATATGTAAGGATCAGAACAGGTAATAGTTTCTGCAAACCCCCATGGGAAAAAGGCGTATGTTTATGTATATATGTTTTGTTGGGAAGGACGTATAGTGAATAAAACTTGATTTAGTATAAAAGGAAATTAGTATGACGTTTTCCGCCCTCAGGCAGCTTGCAACATAAAATAAAAATAGCCTTTATTTACTCTGACTTTTCCAATACATAAACAAGTAGTAACATTTTCTAATGGTTGCTAACCCCTCATTACCATTAATTAGCTACCAGCTGGAACAACATAGATTGATACGATTTGGAATCGGTTATTTTTATGTTCACCGTAGATACCTGTAATAACAGGTCAGTTAAGTTTGAATTATGGGTAACAATTACACTATTTGTAAATAGCTGTCCGTATGCAAACAGAACAATAATTCAACATACTTTTATGGAACACGCGTGAGTTAACACCGGTAGTGTAGGTACTGTCTACTTTATATCGATTTCGAGATACGAGTAAATCAGTGTAAATAATAACGTTGTTTTACGGTGGAATTATCAGCAGGCCACTCCATTTGTTAACAGAATCACTAAAGGCGCAGATATCAGGCGCTTCACTCCAGTGACCAATCATTTTTGTTTCATTCCAACTTCACTCGAGTGACCATTCAATTTAGTTTTTTCTACATTCACTTTTTATTCATTTTCTGTTCGACACTTTACTTCGAATGGAAAACAGAAAGTGAAACGTTTGATTTCCACTTAACGAAACGGAAGTCTGTTAAATTCATCATCACAATATTTTAGACTTACGATGACTAATAAACTGAGAAAAATACAAAAAAATAAATTCTAAGAAACTAATTTAATAAACGTGGAAAGATATAATTTACTTTAAAGCTAGGTTTATTTGGGCCTGCGGGCATTTGTAGTAATTTGGACGTAACTAAAACAGACTGAGAAAAGAATCCTTCAAAGAACAAAGGAAAATATGAATGAAAATGGGTAATATTTTAGAGTGAAACATACAAGGTTAATTTATATTAGCTGGGGAATCTTTTCAGGCGTGGTGGGTATTGATATCAAATGAAGTAAAAACAAAATAAAAACCAGCAAAGTGCGTAATGGACCACGCCACGCACAGTGAAGGGCGCCGAAGTCGGAATAAATATTTAAGCACACAGTCATATTATTGACCACGGGCTGGACGGAGGAATGTGGGCAGACCACCGACTAGGTGGACAGACGTTCTTACTAAAGCGGCCGGAAGAAACTGGATAGCCATGACACAAAATCGACAGATTTGGAAGAGACCTACACTCAGCATTGGGCGGCTAAAGGTTGAAGACAATTATTGATTTTGTCAGGCGCAAACATAAGTTTGTATTTCATAGAATTTTCGGGAAAATCTATGAAAAACAAAGTTATTTTTGCGGTTGTAACTGAAAATATCCCATATCTCTAGTTATGGACATGACGAACTTATAAGGGTTCCCTTTTTACCATTTGGCTACGGAACCCTTAAAAATAAAGACTTTTTAATCTAATAAAAATGAATTCAATCTAGCAATTATTAATCCATTATTTAGCTATCAACATTCTTTTCAGTGAGTACTGAGTAATTTATATACGTTTTCTTAATTAGGTACAATTACCGACGCTCCTTGAATAAAATAAGAGCAGTAATAGCATTTAATTAAAAGTTATTGTTATGACGGCAAAGAGTGGAATAACAATAAATAAAAGTGCAGTAATGCGCTGCAGATGAAAATCTCTTGCTATAAATCTCAATACGGTGAAGAAGACGACGTGGCTGCCTGCACTACTCTTGGGAAGAACGGCTAAGTTATATACAACGTGTAATTGAAATAATGCAATGAACTTTGATGTAATAAGTTTCGACTTTTATTCATTCGATATATTAACATGTATAAATTTACATTTTTAGTCGTTCGGTATTTTTACTTTAGGGTATTTTAATTTTCGGCAATCATAAAAAGTAAGTACTTAGTATTTTAATTAGCATCAGTATGTTATTCTGATATTAATCCACCGCTACTATATTTTAATATTCGTAACTCTAACAGCAAACAATAGGTAACACTGAAGCAAAAATATTTAAAATTTCAATTTCAAAGTGGAATCTAGCAATGAAATCAATGGCGGTTTCAGCCCCATGTTATAAAATTGTAAAGTTTAAATAGCAGACGGCATCCCCCTTGTCAAACAGTTACCAAGCCGCCGAAGTTGATTGGCAATATTGAAAATTGAACTGTCCAAACATTCGCTTTTAGGATACTTTCCAATTTTCAATCAAAAATACCCGTTTTTCCGATATTGGGAAAATCTGACAAATCTTCGAGTTCAATACAGGTCAGGTAACGTAAAAAAATGAACCAACAGACTAGTGGAAAGAGTGGTGAGTAACATACAGGTAACGAGACCAGGCCGTTCATTTTGCTCCAGTTAAGACTCGTTTCAATTTGGCAGCTTGAGAGCACTCCAGACCGAGTCTAGGGCGAATGGCAACTTGCAAATAGCATTTACCCACTCGACCCGGTCCGTCTTTCCGTCTAATGTACGGTGCACTCGTTGGCAACTTTGCTCAGCTACTCGTATATTCGCCGAGCAAACGGTCCGATACAAAAGTTTGCAATTTTCATGCGCATTTTAAAATGCGGACGCTTATGTAAAGTTCGGGCGGTCATAAAGCTACGTCGACGCTGAAACGAGGGACGTGAGTACCGCGTCACTATTTAGCTTGCGCTAACATGTTTCTAATTACCTTAATTAGTATCCTGACATTAAAACGAGAGAGCGCTCAGTTTAAATTAGAGCGCGCAAAACGGCCTACTTTGTCCGTGAACCGAATGCGAGGAGGGCTAATTCGTGATAAGGGAGCGCGAGTGAGTTCAATAAAGGGGAGCAATGTCACGGCGGCGGCGTGCGACCTCGGTGACCTGCCGCCCCTTAGGATAACGACAGTTATCGTAAAGAGACCGGTTAACTGCGCTACGGTTTGCCAGAAAACGGAAAAAATTAAGCGAATCTTTATATTATTCTCAATTACGTCGCCTGTCGTCGCCCGGTAACCGTTATACTTACATTGTAAGCTGAAAGCTTAGCTTCACGCAATTAACCCGGCGTATTTACAAACTTTCAAGGGTGTTGGGGTGTGTCAGTCATAGTACCTACGCGGTACCTGGCATAGTTAATTACATTTGAGTTACGTTTCCGTCGTTGTGTGAGTGTGAGTTATAAGTTAAATGTAGAACTTTGTTTAGTAGATCACTAGTGCATACTCATATGACAGCTAGATATGCATGAAGTATGATATAATGACAAAGAGCTATGAGCTTGCGACTGGAATACATAATGGAAGTTGCATCTTTCTGTGGTAGGTTCTACTAACGTGAACAACTGACGATACCAGAGCAATTAGCAGGCACCCCGGTTCGCCTCAATTTAGGGTAAGTTGCGAGCGTCGCAAGACTACACTGCTTTATGTTCAGTATGGGTACTTATTGTAACTTGCGACTTCCTAAACAAACCGTTTGTTGCTTCATGTCCAATTGTACTTGAAAAAAGACTTGCGAACTCAATTAATGGCATACATTACGTACCCAGTTGGAACTGGGGCCTGCAACATAAAGTCGTTAGAGAAAACTTTTTATAAAGCGACTTTAAATTGGTCAATATAAAATTCACTCACTTCCACGAAGTTTTATTGTCAGCAATTTTATTTTCCCTAATAAAAGATAATGTTATTTGGAGACAAAAGAAAGAGAATGAGGAGGTCGTCAATTCTAAAGGGACTGTTATGTAAGTTAAACTGCATTGAACGTCGTTGAAGTGGTTGTCTGAGGGTTGGCCCCTGACACTAGAGTATAGTAACCATTAACGCTCTATTAAAAAAGCGGTTTACCCTCTCGTGCACTATAAAGCGGAGTTTACGAGGGCCCGGAGTAATAAACGGCGCCAAAGCTTACATCACATGAGGGTCAAGTGAACGTTAGTAATCAAACTAGAAAACAAACTAGAACACGTGTGAAGGAGGGTCATCAAATAATGTTAGAGAAAATACATTGTCCTGAAGTACCATGTACGCATGACAGAAGTGGCAATGCTAAATCGCCACAACATTTTATTAAAACAGAACTACTCCGATTGTTGTAAAGGCACGAATAAAACGGCTAATCTTTCTTTCACACTCAATTTACTGTAGCTGTTGTCTCTAAGTTTTAAAGCTACAGCGAGACTCGATGGAACGAATCGTCGCGTCGTCCTTTTATACGTTTGTAAAACGCAAGGCAGTTTACTTGTATTTACGAGGAAGGTTTCGGGCAGGATTAAAGGAAACAGTGTCAAAACGACTTAATTACTTTATATTAAGTCGTTTTGACTCAAACGAGCATTAATGGAGAACGAGGCGGCGAGATAGGAGGCGGGATGCCGCGGGCTTGCCTCTAATGGCACACTACTAACTAACTGTCGCCACAACGACTCGCCGTAGACGACGCGTTCGCAAGCCTCGCGCCTCGCGCCTCGGCTGTCATGTCACCGTACACCTTCCTTTATATTTAATTAAGTTTACATTACTCGTACATACCATTGCCGTTTGTTTTCGAATTATCAGCTAATTAGACCGCACTGCATTACCGGGTCGAGGTAATGTTGTTTTAGCAACTATATTTGGGTCAATGGAATTCATAATAAAGAGGAATTTCAACAATGTTACTTTTGTTTGCATTCAGAATTAAATCCATATCTACTGTGTATTGTGTGCTAAATCATTCTATGACAGCATTAGAGTTTATAGTTAGAGATATGACCTAGTGTTTAATGTTTGATACATTTAACAGCATACATAAGTACATAAGCTCTGTACATATGAGCCTTATATTGCGAGCGCTTATATGTGTTTGTTAGAAGTGTACCTACGTCATAGTTTTTCTGCGTTACTCACTTTGTTTTTATTTTGGGTACAGTTTTATGACAAGCTCTCAGAACAAAATAGAGCCTTTTGTTTTATGTGTGTGTACATGTAATAAAGGGGGATCCTTCATTAAACAGTTGTCTGGTCCACACCCTTTATGGGACTGTAAGTTAATTAGCTAATTAAACTCAATTGGGCTAGCTTTCAACAGCCTGTATTTGTGAAACAAAATATTATAGCCACGTTATCGAATGGGATGAATTGACAAAAACTACAAATTAACTACTACCAAGTATTGTATTATTTTTGTTTTTGTTCTCATTAAAAATGATAAGAGTCTTATTGTAATGACGAAGCAGACAACCTCGTATCTACGCAGTCGTGTTGCTATGCTACCGGGTCCAGACAAATCTCTCCCGGTGGAGTTATCTCGTGCAACTTATAGTATGGTGCTCATAACCTTAAAGGCTTAAATACCTCCATACTTAGGACTAATGTGTACAGCTAGAATATTACGATTTCATGAAAAGGGGCTCTAACAACATTGAGAGTAATTATTGCGTAACATACTAACAATATCAATGACAGACATTTTGAGAATTCAACACAATTTTTTGCGTCAAACATTATGAATTAATGGATTAGGTATTTTCTTGGGGTGCTAGATAAATGTACTAGTATTTTGGATTACCCGAGACAATTTTCTTTAACACAATCAATTTTAGATCTTTGACACAGGTACTCAGAGACTCAAAAGTCTGACAGCCAGTTGTACAAAAGGGCTATCGTATTACTCAGTATTTACATCTCAAATATGCAAACGCAGTCTTCTTCGACCCACCATACTTGTACTACCAAAGACTCGTACAAATTATGCTAAGAATATCACCTATGAAGGAGCACAGTTTTATAATAATTTACCATCCTACATAAAAAATGAAAGCTCTTTCAGCGGTTTTAAATTAAAATTATCTAACTACATACTCACAAAAAAAATGAATTAACCTAAGTTGAGAATAAAACTGTTAAACGTGTAACCCAACAACAAATAAATTTAAGACAATTGTACTGTATTAGTGACCGTTACCTAGTATAACTTTATTACTTTATGTTATCTTATGTTCTCATATAAGTGGCTATTTATGTCTTTTGGAGAATAAAGTACTTAAACCTAATATACAGGTATTCAGCTGCATCCAGTTAGACAGGAAGCCGACCAGCTGAGTTGGCAAAAGGCCAGGCAGATGATTTTTCATTAACTCACATTTATTCATGTATTGCTTAGCAATTAGTAGCAGCGGCCATTTTCGTTGTTGTACATTAAAGCTGTCTACTAGAACACATTAAAACATACAGAGCAATTAACAGAACTATTACGTAATTACGCTAATGTAACTTTGATTGATAAAGTCTATTTGGTGATTGTGTTTTGTTTCCTACATAGCAACGCCTACAGAAGCGAATGGCCCAATAATTGATATGGCCCTGGGGGTTATTACCTCGGAATTGGATGACATTGAAATTGTTTGTAAAACCTTCTGGATTGTGTTTTTTACGTGAAATACAAAAAGTTTATTATGACTATAAATGTTAAGATTGACAGACAAGCTATGAATGTCCAAAAAATTTCGAAGATAGCTTAGACCGTACGAAACGATTACCCATTTTTTTTTACAATAAAACAAAACCAAAACTTTTTAGTTCTTTGTCTGAAAACAGGATGTTATAATAGTTATATCACCAAAGTCATCTAATTTCGAGTTTTATGAGGCCATAAGAGCCAAAGGGGCATCAAGGCAACTGACGAAAATGGACATACGACATAGCTTAATAAGATCACTGAGGCCGACCGATTACTTTATCGTTTCTACGAAAAGGTGTAGGCAGTACATGTATCTTACATTATTCTGATAATATCAAAACAGTACATACGTTATACAATAAAGCGAAAAGATCATCTTTGAAAAGAGATAGAGAGAGAGAGATACTTCATCTATAATTGAAAAAATAAACACTCCGTCCGTCTGCAATCCACAAACGAACAGATACGATAAAAAACCCGAGGCCTAAGGAAAAGGCTTCAATAAAAAATATCAAGGAGGAAAACTAATTCCTGACCCGTCAAACATTTCATAAGCAAGCGTGGAGTTCACTAAAGCACAGCGCTGCTCGAGAGGAAACCGATTTTTACCCAAGAGAAGCAAAAAGTCTCATATAACGAGAGTTACCATTTCGACATTTGAAAAATCCGGACAATTTACTCTTTTCAGTTCCTATTGAACTATTTATATTTAAAAAAAAAACAGCTTACGTAAAAAAGTCCGAATTATAAGTAAAAAATGTACAGGGCCTGACAAAGTCCTGACGGGGAGCTAAAAAGCCAGACATGTCCATACAATTTCGGATGGATGGCTACCCTAGATAGTATAACGCAAGTAGGGCGGCCATCCGTGAGACACGATATACAGGCCGGAAAATAACCGGAGACATTTTAATACTGGACGATTTATGAATTAATTTAGTCAATGATGAATAGCCACTGGAAAATGTATAGGGTACTTAAACTCAAGTTAGGTATTCAGCAGTTTTGGAATGGTGCTATCGATCGAATGGTATCTATGTTCTTGCTTCGTTAGTACTTTGCATAGAGATATCTCATCTGTACTGGGAACCTGTATCTTTACACCTGTATTTTTACGCAAGCACCTGTGGACTGTTGTCTTCTTAACATGAACTGGGGGCCCGGCCATCAACGACAAAGTCGCTTCGTACCAGCGTTGAGTTACTGGAAACTTGATAAGTAGCTATGGAGGTAAATGGAAATGACGTAGGTAGCATTACTTCTTTATCTACACAGTGGCTCAGAAACGTGGTCATAATTAAAGGTGTTGTTCAGTTTGAAGTTTAGTAGCACTTTTTTTCTTTTTCTGATACACGCTGTATAAACTGACCCCTAATGAACTTTGATATGAACAATCACATTTGTAAAACATGGACAAATTGTGTAAAAAGCCAAAAAAAATATACCGTCATTGAAGTTAAGTTTTTTATTACTTTTGTTATCTTTAAACATTTTGCTAGTAGGTAATTATCAGCAATCATAAAAAAAAATATATTGTAAACTTCACAGTAGGTAAGTGCTTAACTTGATAAGTAAATAAATCCGTTCGCTGCAGTATTTACGTCTGTATCGAGAGGTTATTATGTTAATTTCGTATCGGTGCGATAACTTATTATTTACTTGCTTGTACCCGCCATTCATTAAAACAATAACTACATGATTATTAAGAATCGTGATCACTTCTACGAGTTAATAATAACGTTAAGGAAAATCATGTGGATTGATAATGATAACCCTTTATATATCTGTATTTCTTCATTGAAAATTGCCGATGTCAAAGTTCAGACATTGAATATAGGTATTCTTCAAATAAACATTGGCTAAAACACTCGAACTAGAGAAAATAGTTGACTACATTCAAAATTGATACCCAGAGTTTCATCAAACATATTAGCCAAGAACCACGGATAAAAAAAAGCATTCTAAAAAAAATAAAGCAATAATCCAACCATCCGTTTGGGAGCTACGAAGCTACGGACAGACACTCACATCACTGTATGACTGGGAGCTATGAAGTTACGGACAGGCACTCACATCACTGTATGACTGGGAGCTACGAAGCTACGGACAGGCACTCACATCACTGAATGACTGGGAGCTACGAAGCTACGGACAGGCACTCACATCACTGTATGACTGGGAGCTACGGACAGGCACTCACATCACTGAATGACTGGGAGCTACGAAGCTACGGACAGGCACTCACATCACTGTATGACTGGGAGCTACGGACAGGCACTCACATCACTGTATGACTGGGAGCTACGAAGCTACGGACAGGCACTCACATCACTATATGACTGGGAGCTACGAAGCTACGGACAGGCACTCACATCACTATATGACTGGGAGCTACGAAGCTACGGACAGGCACTCACATCACTGAATGACAAAGCCGTTAAACTTCTAACACCTGTCTCTATACGTTGGGAAGAAAAATCAGCAAGTACATACAAAGCCAACACCTAGAAATTTGAATTGTGCATAAAAGTAGAAATAAATAAAGCAAATTGTGGTTACAAACATTGTAACATAATAAATTCATGCTAATCTTCCCGTGTAGGGTGCTCCTACATTTTAAAGTTATTTTCGTTATGTTTACGACAAGATAAATAGCGATGGAATTAATTAACACCCGATCATATTATGACTGTCCTCGGGTCAAGCGAAAATAGATCTACAGCTTCCGCTGGAAAATTCACATCTGTTCTCAGACTGAATATTATCATTGAAAGCTATACACATTGATTTATTGAAGGTGGTCAAATCGATGTTTTCTTTTCTGAACGATAACGTATAAGTACCCTTAAAACCCAGAAACATAACCATAATTTCAGTTCGCTGAAGCCGACTATAAAATAGGGAAATTTTCAAAATGTTCTGTTGAACCGCAGTGAAACCGCTGTTACTGCTGGTTCTCAGCTTGTACAAAACAAAGGTTATTTCCCCAATACGCTGCCCGATGCAGTACATCACCTGCGCGCATATTAGCTGTCAGCGGGCACAACCGATCGCCTGGCCACGGAATAGATATATACAGAAGTCTCGTTATTTAATACTAGCGGAAAAATGCACATCCACCATGCACACATAGTCGCGTACGGACCATGATCTCAAATCATGTCAAACGCCCATCGCGAGTGCACTTGTACTTGCTCTAGGCGTGCCTATCGGTTTCGCTAGTGGTATTCAGCCGACCTTCTGTATCTAGCCTTTCTATGGCTTTACACTCTTTACAAGGAAAAACAAACAAAGGGAGGCAAGCCCCCTAATGGCTATCAAGCGAACGGACTCGGTTAATATTTACAAGACAACTTTAAGAAATTGGTTCTTAAAAAGTCATGTGAATTTGTATATGAAAATATTCTGATGGGTTAATTTGATTTATACTTTCATGCGTGTGTTTTAAGAGACGATATTATTTGTCACTGATCGACTAAAACTTATTTGACAAGTTTTGTCTTTTAGTTATTTTTACACAAAACCTACAACAGGAATTCAGAATACTAACGATAGTCTACGGAGTCCCTTAAAAAAGTATGGCAGTTAAGAGTTTAAAATCTAGTCAAAATACGGCCATGGACGCTGAAAATTCTCGAAATGCTGAAAAATTCCGAGAGTTAAATAAACTGTGAAATATTTTGTGGAACTAGTTCCATTCCAAAGCGAAAGCTACACGTTATGTAGCGGTCAAAAGTTTAATGTTAAGTTGAGATTCGAGCGCTTTATGCTGAATTTGTTCGTTTGGTAAGGAATGAGGTGTGGCCACATTTTGCTACTATGGTTTTATAAATCTTTTTAAATTTCAAGAAAAGTAAAGGTCAAATAACATAAACGAATACTAGTGTAGTACTTACAGTATGACTTTTGCGTTTTAGAATTCAGCAAATAATATTATGCTGTTGAGCCAAATGGCAAAAACAAGCCATTTAATGTCCGTATCTCAGGCTCGGATGTCATAGCCATTGTACTCGGAGAATATTTGCACTATATCGTTGCAATTTGGAAAAGAATGGGCATTTTGAGCACTGCTAAACAGTGGTGTATGGCAATTAATAAAAACCTATCTAGGGGTGGTACTCCCCATAAGAGTAACCGCGGGATAAAACAAATGTGCACTTAAGCGGGTGGGGTGTTGGTTTCTATCATTAAAAAGATGTTTCTAAGAGACTGCTATTCAAGTTAATGGTTTTTGAGATGTAGGATATTTTCGGTTAACCGCAGAAATAACTTTATTGTTCATAGTTTTTCCGAGTAGTGATTAGCAATAAAATTTTATTTTTGGTGTTGTTGACAAAACCAAAACTTTACCCTACGTGGGTCTGACACGAGCTTGGCTGGTTTGTCTTTTATTTAGCTAGCCATAGAGGACACCAGTTTGGGGTTTATTCTACTGCAGTAAAGTTCATTTTAGTGTTGTTTTTTTTTTGCATACTAGTACTATGCAAAAAAAACATGGTCACTTACCGTATACGGTTGGCGACAAGCAGCTCAGCGATATCGCGTCCCAGTCGCGAGTAGGCCGACTCGACGATCACCAGCACTTTCGCGTCGATGCGCAGACGCGCGTCCGAACGGTGATCGCGCGCCGCCTGTTGCTGCGACGCGAGCAACGAGCACTGCGACAGCGGTCGCGGGACGCGGTCGCGCCACACCAGACTGGAAATAGGGCTATATTTTAATAATTGTAATTTAGTTTATTAAACAAGTACCTAAATAGTAATGCAAAACTTACAATACATATTAGCTCAAAATTGAAATTACATGTTTATTTATTTACAAACTGCCTTTAATCTCCGAGGATTACGCAAAGATTACCATAAGCTTTTCTTCCATGTAGCAGCGAGGGGGGGGGGGGTCTATTGCCATCAACTGGACACTGATCGACAAGGCTGGTCCTGAGAAATTCCCGATGAATAACCCCAAGCAAGCAAGCAGCAGCGCTTACGAGCACCAGACCAACGTGGTAGCCAAATATATTAGTAGTGTCAAGCAAGTCGTCTATTTAAAACAAAAAGAACTGAAAGGTTAACAAATCGGAATAATAAAGATAGTAAATATAATATAATAAAGAAGTGTTTGAAAAAGATGATACTCAAGAAACACCCAGCTGCTATGTGACATAACATCATAAAAGGTAATCATTATTTATGTACCTAAGTAGGTACTGTTCACAAGATAGCGAGACTGAAGTACCTATTATTATCTAAGTCGTGTAAACTGTAAAAGCTATGTACTTAGATGTATTGTGTGCACTACTCGTTGTGTATTGTGTAACCATATCGCGGCCAACTAAATAAACGTAAATGGACTTTCCTTGTAGTTATTGTTTACTTTATGATGATTCCCTATTTCGTCTAATACTCCTAGTGAATTTTCCTGTTCTTGACATATAAGAAAATCCATCCAAACAGTAACGATACTCTTATGTCATGTTGCGGTATCGGTTTTTCTATAACCCGTAATAAATACAGATGAAAAAGTTCTGATAGAAAAACCAATAATAAAGTAAGGTTATTTTCCAGCACCTGAACAAATGAGCCGGCAATTAAAATCCAAGTTCGCCATCTGCCTACTAAGTCACCTCCGGAACAAATTTTACAAGAAAATCAATCAAAGCCTGCCAAACTTAAAGCTGCGTTCCAAGTAGGAGCCACATCAAAGCGCCATTAAGGTTTATCTCAATAGCGTAAAATAAATAAAGGCAGGAATTTGTGGAAATATTTTATCCGTAGACGGCAGTGGTCCTGTGGCCTCTTTGCTTTTATGAAATTCACGCCTGAATCAACCGAAAGGAAACTTTAATAATTACGCTTAAAATACATACCTACCGACCTATGCCACAAATATTAACCTTTAATTACCACTAAAATATTGTATTGACTTATGATAAACAGCATAATTAGGTAGTCATTGGCAACAATGTGGTTGGTTTTGCATGCAAATTAGGAATGTGAAAATTTTGTCGGTAAACTCGATAACGGGTTAATAGTAAAAATAAACTTTTATAAAACAACATGCCTCTAAATCAGCGCGCTGGCGGCGCGTTAGCGAAGCAGCTTCCATTAATTAGCCGGAACACAAGTTTTGCTATAAATCCAACTGAGTCGGCGAAACTTGCCGCCCCTGCCGCTCATCTCGGCCGATGTAATTTTAAGCCGATAAAATAAAATATTATGGGTCCTAGCTACACGCCATCTGCCCTAATTACATAAAATCACGTTATAAATTACTCTGAAATATTCGCCTCCTCGTCCTAATTTAGCTGCGAAAACCTGCCAAACAAAAGGCGACAAGGACGCTCGACACAAAGTTAAACATCTTTAATACTTCCGCGAAGCAATTTCCTTTAGGTATTAAATGCCAATTTTATGCCATAATGAATCCTCTGGTATTGAAATAAAAGATAAACAGTGTTGAACGAACGAGTCGGTGTTTCTAGTCGCATGTTTGTGTCACTTGAATTTGCTTCTGTGCGACCGGCAAAATAGCCAGAAAATGGGAATTTTCTGTACGGTACGTGTACTTCCACAAAATAAGATAAGAATAGGATGAGTTTATGCAAATACGTTTCCGTAAAATCTTGAAAGATATAAAACGAAAACGTCTCTTGCATGTCAAAGGGTTTTATAGAAGCGACCCCTTTAAAAATAGCAGTAAGTATGTTATGTAGGTAAAAGGTAAGTATGTAGGGTTTTATGCGCGGGAAAAATGGAATATTCAGAGTTCATTTTATTTTTTATCATGCAAATACTATCGGAAAGATAAAGAGACAACACAAACACCACTTAGCCTACCTAATCCCAATAAATAACAGTGTGACATAACGTTGAGCTGTCCGAATGCGATAATTTCATATTATTAATTCGTATCAGCAACGTGTTTGGTCCCGATAGGAAGCAAATTGGATTTTATGCCAATGACGCATATTTTCAACTAGATTAATTAATTAATTCAGACGCGTTTCGGTTAAATTTTAATGAATATAATGTTTTAATGAGAAAAGTTCTCCATTCGATTGGATAAATTGTGTAAAACGATTAACTAGCACGCCATTATTCTCTTGCCGTTATCTCAGTTTGTTCGGGGCTGATTCTAAATAAATCGCAGCATATTTTCTTCTTCCATACATACCACTACCCTTGTAGGTAAGTATCCACCCACACTCATACAGATTTTTCTACCGTTATTTTCCTCATTCATCCGTATCACATGCCCTTACCGTGAAAACCAATTTCCACTCAACTTTGCAATCACCTCTGCCACTTTCAGACGTCATTTTAAAATATGTCCACTTTTTATTCTGTTTCTTAACACATCTTTCGCACTCTCCTTTTATAATCCGCCATCTTTTTCGCCTTATTCAGTCGTCATATCCAGACATGAATCGCCATCTTCGGGATTAAATAACGCATATAGCTAAAAACCAAATATGATACTGAAAAGAATCATCGAAACAATAAATCATAGGTTGAGTATCGTAGCGTGCTTCGAGTGAATTGAATTACTTACACACAATACACTTTTGCTTTCATGTTTACGTTGTTCATTAATGAAACTCTAATTTGATGCGCTTCAGTAAATACGAATGTGAAACGTGTGAACGTAGGTTATTGACTTACCTAGTGAGAGGTACTGTGACGTAATATGTATAGAAGAATATGGTGAGGACGGATAGCAGCATGACGCCGGCGACACACTTCCTCACGTTGACGTGGCTTGCCAGCCAGAAGCAGCATCTCGGTGCTGACGTTTTGTGCGGATGTGCAAACTCTGCCCCACCGCACTCCAGTAATGGCGCGCGCGCACTTCGACTTTCGCCCGCCATCCTTAACATCTATACACCACTATATTTACACACAAAAGTAACACTTAGGCCTCTAAGGATTCACTATACAATGTTTCTATCTGGGAACCCTAACGGCTGCGTTTGTCCTTGGTGGTGACGTTTTTTGTCGCCACTTGCCGTGTTTCCACATTTCATAGTGCCGCGGTGGAGTATGGGATTGCGCGTGCGCGGGGAGGCTGATTGCGCGTTCGCCGCGATTGACGGCCATCTCGAGCCGACAAACGCGTCCGTTCCCGGTTTAAAATGGCCGCCGACGCATTATGGCGGGTTGTGCTCATCACGCCGTCGTCGTGCGCTCCTTGGGTAGAGCTCACGGCATCCGTCTCCGGGACAGATCAGGGTCTGCTACGCCTAGGCTCATCGGTGATATCTGTAACAATAGAATTACAATCTATAAGTAAAGTTATGAGCAAGTTAAACTAGTCTATATTCGCTCCGACTGATTAGTCTGCTAAGAAGGAATATTCTATATTAGTGGATGACAGCATGCTTGAATCCTATAATATAACTCATTTTCAACATTCAGTCATTTTACTATGTAGTTCCTGCCATAATTCAAACTTCTTTAAATATCAAAGTGAACACAAAATAGTAGTGTCATTTATCAATGAGACTGGCTTTAATTATGACCGGGCTTTTCAAAAATCAATCCCTGGTTGAATTCAGCTCATATGAAAAATTTCATTCTTTCGGTTTAGTAACTTGAAACTGGGCACAAATACATCAGATCTAGGTAACTAGTGTAGTCCGTAATGTTAATTTTCCAAAACGTCTCTTTACACGGGGTAGAGCGGTTGGAAAGTGAATTGCGAAATCTACGCAATCGAAGTCACGGGCGAAAAGCTAGTTTTAATCATAATAGAACGTGGTGCTTGGTTATAACTTCTTGAATTTACCTTACTCTAAGTTACTCTGCGAAGATTTCATTGCCGCTAAATAGAGGAGCCGTAATTATTATAATGCTTATAATTTTTTAGTTTTTATTTCGATGCTTACTATTAATATCTTGGTGACCGGATTGGGTTGGCAAATAAGTGTTAAATTAATGTGAACTAAAATTAAATAATAGGGGTTAAAGTATGAAATTGCTGTTTTATAGTAACATATACTTTGAATTGACATTAAACCTTCATAGTGTGAGATATTAGCGTGTTGAAACTTGCGCTGCCTTGTTGAATCGGTACAGAAATGAAGGAATATTGGATCGAATTGTGACATATGATGAAAAGTGGATTCGTTGCGATAACCGTAAGCGAAAAATGCAGGTTACAAAAGCAAAGTTTACCAATAATGGTAACTGTTTGGTGGTCTCTTCATGGTGTAATTCACTATAGTTTTCTTAGGTCTGTTCAAGCAGCTGTTTACTGTGCCGAACTTCGAATAACGATGGCGAAACTGGCAGTGAAACAGCCCCGACTCGTGAATCGAGATCGATTCACGGGTACGAGTACTAATGTACGAGCGATTACGAGCAATAATGGTGAAGATTCACCATTATTGCTCCATGATAACGCAAGACCTCACACTGCACGGGACACCGTTGTAACTCTACAGGAGCTGCAGTTAGAAACCATACGTCATCCTTCGTATTTGTCAGACCTTGCTCCAACTGACTACCATTTTTTTCGTGATTTGGACAATTTTCTTCGTGGTAAAATATTTTCTTCTCAGGACGCAGTACAAAATGCTTTCATACAATTTGTCGAATCTAGTTCCCAGAGTTCTATCGCAATGGCATAAATGATCTTCCGATTAGATGGCAGCAATGTATAGATAATGAGGGTAAATATTTAAAAAACGAGTTTTAATTTTGCAGTATAAATCGGCAATTACATATTGCTTTAACCCCTAATATTTTCTTCACCCGGACCCAAGGACCAATTCTCGAAATACGCAGACCAAATCTACACAAAAATAAATACTTTATCAATTAGTAATATTTCGATTTATCTTTGAATCTCTGTGTTTATTCAACCGTGAATACTTTGCTTGGACCGGCCGCTCCTATAAATCCCCCTTCGCATTATTTGAATGTAGGCTTACATTGAAACATTTCTTTGCAGTCCCGAAACAAATCCATTCAACCGTGAAATTGGACGAACAATCCTCAACACTCAGAATTAAATTTGATCAAAAAGTTAAGTAATGAACGTGAAATCAGATTTTTACAATAATTAAATGATCGACGAACGAGCTTTGTGGAGTACCACAACTTGTTTTGTAACTTAGTACTTGGATATTGAATCGCTGTATAAGGGTAGCATGTATGTATTGAAGTAATACAACATATATGCACCTCGTACCTAAGAACGGTAAAAGAAAAGTTATCAATAGAGCCCTTCACTATCTCAGAAGTTTCACTTATCTTCTGAAAGTAGGATTTCTCTGGGGAACGTCAGGAAAGGATGTTAGAAAACGCGTCCGCGTTTATTTATAGATAACGTAAAGAAATGGTACGGGCAAAGCCAGTTTATCGAACTCCAGCGGCCTTGATTACACGAAAAAAGGAACACTTTCATATTTTACTTCGGTGTCCGTTGATAAGAAAGAGAATTTTTATACGTCGTCAGTCTTTGTGTTCAGTAAACGAACGAACCGCAATTGAGGGTTCCAGGCTTATGTGAATATTCTGTAATACCTATTGTCCGAACACATGCTTTAGCTGTAATGAAATTTCATGTACGCGCTCGTTCTACTGTTTGGCGAAATTTTTGTTCTGTTTGACTAAATTGTTTGCGTAATTTTCCAGGCACACAGTATACTGTAGTCTATTTGGTAAGTAAAGGGAAGTTTTCGGGCGGTCGCAGTGAGCATCGGTGGAGCAGAGACGCGTACGGAATCCGTGATTGTGCGACCCTTTGAATATTAACTAGCAGATGACCCGCTCGTAACCGGGCCACGAATCTACAAGGCTACTCGAAAGGTTAATTCAAACTGCTCACTGTCGGGACGTGCTTTATTTCTTCGCCCCCGATAAAATCGTGGGGACTGATGTAAATTGAAAAAGAAATACCTATCTACATACTGTGCCGAGATTACGAACATGTACGCTTCTTCGGGTAAAACAATAGATAGTTTAGATTTTTTTGTAGCCAATCTAACTTTAGAAACATAAAATCGAACGAAAATTAAATTGTTCTACAAGTATTTCACGCTAAAGCCGGACCCAAAAAGTTTAAATCGGAATTAGCGTCTTTTCCAACCCTTGTAAGATGTTATTTTTATGCGAAAATGAGAAGCTGTTTTAAAACAAAATTATTTAGAAACAAGAATGATTGCAGTGAAATGAGTAGAAGGCGAAGAAAAAGTAGGGTAGTTAATTAAGGGGAACTTCCATCTAGAGCGTAGCAATGGCTCCGGTGATAAACTTCGCGTAACGATAAGTACAAGAAGCAACATCGAGGAGGATTACAGGTTAAGTCTTCTAAAATAATCGTAATATCCCTATTTCAATAACAGTACGTGACATGTAATAAAACTCGTGAAGAGTCTTCAAAGTTCCGTACATCTAATAGCAATATCTGGTTACAGGGGATTACGAAACGGTATTAAAACTTGCAGCCACTACAATAAATAAATCTCCCCTTATCCAGAGTGGGTACTTTACTTACAATAACTGTATATTTGTTTGTGAAAGCTGAGATTTACGAGAACTCGTATAAAAGCATCACATTCAACGCTCACTAATACTAGTAATAATCTCAATATAAATAAAGTGGGGTTATCTAAATGAAACACGTACGTGTATATCACTAGATGGAAACAAAGTAAGATAGTGATGCATTAATCTCGTTAAGGGAATGACCGTAAACGATCTGGACGGGTTACAGTAGTACGGGTAACGGGCGAAAACAATTATTAGTTAACCCTTGGCCCTTTCACGAAAGATAGCGGGCCGAATTACCTATTAATGATTAGGGTTAGCCGGACTTTGTGCGAGATGACTGGCTTAATACGCGTCCTAACTACAAACTGTAAGCTGATTTGTGAAAAGAAATAAAGACAACATTCAATAACGCCAGATTAGGATTCTATCAAACAAAGACAGCCTTTTCACACATAGTAACATGAATAACAAAAGAAGCAGAGTAACGTATTTCACGACAATAAATAAACTTATGTAGTGTTAGCGCCTTTACCTCTATCGGATCAAAAGACAATGGCCTCGCTCCCGAGATGAAGGGACAAACTTATTATAACTTTGCTCGTTCACCACACCTCGTCGTCACAGAGCCTGTTCAGAAAACCCGCATAATAATGCTACCATGAAACTCGTATAGCACGAAGATCAAACTTCGAAAATATTGAACTGTGTGAATCAGACAATATGCTGGAAATGACAGGGGTCTTTCGGACACCATTAAATATTTTCTCAAAGTGGACATCGGGGTATTATTTTCATGTTTGCGGCCCGAGTGGGATGACATGGCTATTATATGAAAACATCGTGTCATAGTTACAGTAAAACTAAAATATTTTTATCGGATATAAATCAAACACGATGCGAAAACATCGACTCGGAAAAATGTTATGCTATCGAAACTAGCATATCGTTTGTTTTGTATTATTTATATAACGGATCAAAATAGAAATACCTCTATGAAGGATTAGTAGTGAAATATACATGTGGAACCCGTGCATTTAAAACGAGCTTTTGTAGATAAAAGTCGGAGTGGAGAGGCACGCAAAGCGTTAGAACATCGCAGAACCGTCGCCATTAGGCTACGGAGGCGAAACCCACAATTCGCCCGCATATTTGGTCAAGATTAATTGCCCTTAACATCATCTGTCAACCCGAGGGACATTCCGTGGACATTTTGTTTGCTGTACAAATAGCTCGACATATTCGTCTTGTAGCACGTTATTAATTGTACTGCGTCTGGCTTTTAGTACATATCTACATATGATGGGGTCTTAATGTTGTGAGAATAACATACGATTTCGTGCTACTTCCGTTCCAACAAATAATTTGTGCCACAAAATAGAAACTATTGTAAAATCAAAGTGAAAACACACAGAAGCATCCATTACTTAGATAAAATATTGCATCATTGCGGAACTTACTGCAGTTAATATTGAATTAGTTTTTGCAGAGAGTGCAGTGGAGGGCACGACTGAAGGAAAACAGAGTGTGCCGCTCCATAATTTATTTGTTGAATCTCTTACCTGGTTGTTTCATTTGCTAAATGCAAGTTGCAGGGCGAACAACAATCGAGCGCTAATTGTGATTCCACTAATTTGCATTGGCGCGACGACTTGCCCGTGCTTGCCTGCCGCACCAGCCCAACTTCTCTATAACAAACACGCTCACACCGTACACTACGGCTATTTACACAGGAACCCACCTAATCTGATTAAAATTAAGGTTTCATATCGCAGCGCGCCTTCATTTATATCTACTCTCATTTTATACGTTGTTTGTGTTTTAATAACCCACACTGATCAGACTGCCTCGAAAGTTCGGCTCAAACTATATTTAATGGGTTATCAGGCTCGCCTTTGTTTTCACTTTAATATCTTTTGATTAAGCAATTCTTAGAGAGCTTGTTGTTTGTGAATAGCTCAGTTGAGGTTTCGTTATCAACTACGACTTACTATAATATGAGACTTAGGTGCGTTTTTCTGTTAATAGAAAAAGCTTTGAAGCTCTTACAGTAATAAAAAAAACATGAAATTTAATTGTACGAAACATTAATAACAAAACGAAGTGCTGTTTAATTGATCAAAGGCAATCAGAAGCACGGTTTGCATTTAGATTCCAAGTTAGGTTACTACAATAACCCATTCTAGTTTGCAAGGCAATGCAAGTTGCAAACAGGTATCTCCAATTAACGGAACATTGGCGCCATTAAATTCTTGTTATTGCCGAGTGTTCTCATGCATAATTAGTGGATTCACTTTACACAAGTGGAAACGTAGTGTTGTAGTGCAGCTGTGTTTTAAAATGTCTGCCTGTGACGTTTTTAATGTAAACAGCATTGCTTGCATTAAATTATGCAAGTGGCACTGGCTTTACACGATTACAGTAAATTTATGCAAGACATTATCCGAGGACAGCGGCGTTGCATAACAACGCCTTCAGTGTCCGAGCGAGCGGCTCCCCGTCGGCGTCGCCTCCTTTATGAAAACCCGCACTATGATATATGGCCGTGTGCCGGGCACGTTATTGCCTCCCTCGACGTCTTTTGTATGCAAACGTCACTATTTTTTTATATCAGCCGGTGCTGATATCGGCTCGTGTTTTGGCAATCAATTAATTCGCTGGCATAGTTAAAGCGACGTTATACCCGCTAATGACGACGGGTGGGTGAGCGCGGGACGTGGACGCGTGATAATCTCCCGACCATTAGGCCCGACCACTCGCTTGCAAATCGTCCGCATATTTTGCCCAAGATTAATTGTTCTCGAATATCATCTATCACGGTGAGCTCTCTCGTGACCGTCGCCGGCAGTGCGTACGACGTTTTATTTAAGGCACAATAGGCCCCTAGAGCACCGCAGTTGAGGTAATTAAATTTTTGTTAGAATAATGATACCTCCCCGTAAAAAACACGGTTAAGTATTTTGGTAGAGGGAGGAACGATTCTCTTGGAGCCATTGTGCTTTATGAAGGTGAAACGAGGGGTGGTAATTAGCCAAATGACTATTTAATTTTTATGGAGGATTTAGAAATTATTGGATTACGCATAGGCCGGGGTATGAATTTCTCATGAAATTTTTTGTGAGACATTTAAAAAACGACAGGCAAATGCGTTCGAAGGCCGGTACCTAGACCACAAAACTTTTAAGGCTATTCATTAGATATTTTAGAGTTATAGATCTAAAGGAAAACAGGAACCGCTGTAAACGGGCCCCGTTAACAGTGTTTCGCTTCGTGCAAAAAACGGGTTTACATATTATATATGCACATAAGTGGGCTAAAAAAATTGTTGATGACTCGCGCCAAGGGCTTTCAAAATACTTACATGGATATTCGACGATTTCTAGTTTGGAAGAAAACTTAAGTGGAAAAAGGTGGTCTGAGTTAAGGTTTTCCACTGAAAACGTGATTCAAAGTCGTTATAATATAATTTGCTGGGTTTTGCAGACCTTTTCCACCATTCCGTTTAACCAAGATTTAGGTATTCTAAGATCTCGAACGAATTTTGAAGAACATAATGTTTCACTTTAAGGAACTAAACTTTTCGCCTAAATTATAAATAATCGCTGAACATACATGTAGTGTGTACTTCGGAAAGCCTTTGAAGAGAGGTTTCTAAAAATTCGTTTAGGACCCCATCCTGTATGTATAAGTAGCCTACGGACTTTATCGTAACATTCATTTACATAAGCCATAAATCCAAAACATTCTAAATACTAATTTCGTTTAGACGAAATAAGGTCCATTACAGACTCTCTCGAAAGATAAATCCGTAGTTAAAAAATACCCTTCGTCGAGTTTATTTCGTAGCGGACAAGAACAAATTGAGTCAATCTTTTTTTGCCATAGACGAAAAACCGAAACGGTTCGTATTTCACCATTTTCAACGTGTAAAATTCGAATATCAATCAAGCCGACCTTTTTTCAATAAAGTTACCACAGGGAATCTTCCCGAACCAATTTTTCGAGTAATTTCGCTCTTAGATACAGTGTCCAATTGCTTTCACATACATTGAGTTTTTATTTTTTTAACGAAACAATTTGTTGATGTTTTTTTTTTCTGTGGGTCTCCTGTAATATAATATATTCGAGTCCCTTTCCCTACAATACAATACATTGCACTATTACCGTATTCTTTTTACTATCTTTCTCATATACATATTTGTTTAATTCCAACATGTCACCATTTATTGTTAAAATTTGCGAACAAGAAATAAACTTCATGGTCACTCCATAGAGTTTATTACTTGTTCACTCCATGTTTTTGACTGGCTGACTCCAAGACAATAAAAAAAGCCTGTTAAATAATGGTTCATTAGAAATACTTAAATGCTTTGAGTCCGTCATCCGTTGTTGTCATGCTATTTGAACAAAATACCTTACAAAAAACCAATTAGTAGTCATGCCGTATAAGAGCTTCTTGGTTTTCTGATTCGGTTATAACATAGGTTCCCAACCTTTTATGGACTACCACCCCCTTTACAAGAAAATAAAATTCCAACGCCCCCTTTTACAAAATAGTTATAAGATAAACATTTTAGACGGCTAGATAATATGTTTTTTCATGAAAATAGAGGTATTTCATAACACCCCCGTTTGCCTTTGGACCCGCTACCGCCCCATGAAAGTTCCAGCGCCCACTAGGGGGCGGTACCACCCTAGTTGGGAACCTATTAGTTATAAGAATGAAAAACCTTATCAGTCACGCGCTTTTGTATAGGTACGATAGCGCAAGTCTAAACAAAAGTTAAAAACTTATCTTTTAACAATCTTTGCTATTTGGTGTCAATGACACGACTGTTTACATCCGTTAAATAAGAAGATAATAGAGATAAAGAAGATGACATAATTTAGATTCTATTTTTGACAATCATTTTTAATGAACATGGGAAAATGTTGCAAACAACTGCAGACCCGAATAAGTCTACATCCAATTTATTTCTTAAAAGCTCTGTGGTCACATTTATGGTTCAAAGGACCGTCAGCCGCAAAAGGACTTGATTAAAGAGCACCAACTGAGTGCGCGTGGCGACAATGAATATTCAGTGCATAAGCATAATACGGCCGCAATCTTAGTGCGCGCCGGCGTCGCTGTCTCGACTGCATCACTGCCCATTTCTCATCTTAAATGGTAAGAGCAACGCCCGAACTACCTATTATACAGCCTTTTTTCCACAACCTTTTCCTTATAAAAGAACCAAAAGTACCAAAATGTAACTCGCTCAAATCTAATCCGCTAAATGGCATCGATCTCACACAAATTGCGACCCGAAATAGGCTCCGACGTAATAATATCATCAAACACGACAGACATGAATGAGATCCATCACCATTCCTAAGAATATACCGATATGGAAAAGTTTGTACGCGTAAGGGATACAGCGTAGTTTTTTGTGGCCAAGTTTTACGATGCCAATATTTGCGGCGGCCCAAAGATATGCCTGTAAGTAACAGCATAATGCATGACCGGGAAAATGCTGACATCATATTATTATTACGTGAACAGAATCTACATATAGCTATCTATATGTAGATTCTGTTAAAAAAAAAACATCGTTTGATCGACAGATCCTCTGCTAAAATAAATAAACATACCAACTCTATTTAATGTTCACTTATCTCCCAAAATGCGGACACATTTTGTGTCACGAACACGAGTTTAATGAGGATAGTTTGACCAGTATTTTATCTCTAAACAACATCGTTAGGGAGTAATAAGCTCGTGTGAAGACCTAACAGGGTTGACATAAATACCAATTAAAACCTTTGAACTCTCTCACCGTCTACGGCGGTTTATTTGTCCATTGTAGCTCGGTATTATGATTTATTTGGAACATAATAATTGTGTTACGACCGTTTTGATTTGGTGGAATAATATTTAGAAAAAGCTTGTCGACGTGGCGGCTCAAGGATGGTGGCTTTATGGAAAATCACAAACTAATGTGCGATGAAAACATAAAACGGTCGCGTGTGTAGGTAGGTACTACATTGTTCACTACAGCCTGCCATTGAATTCAAGGACAAAACTGATTTATGTGTACATGATATACTAAATTATTTGTGTGAAACAAGTGAAGCCAAAAATAAAATATAAACACAAACAAAACGGAAAAAATATCTTACCCGTTTTCAGTTGATTTTATTCGTAGACACGATAAAGCTATATTTACACACTAAATATTAACTATAATCGTTATATATGTATTTAAACGTTCTTAGTATATAACAGCGTTATCTGACTATAAACACATCAAAATTTTAGATAACAAAGAGGAAGCAACACTTATTGTCACACATTTCGTACGCGAATAGTGAGTGAGACCGCGGCGCGCGCCACACGTCCGACCTCGGTTGGGTCTGGGGGCATACTGACTCGACTCGCGTCGGAATTTTATTGGTGATACCGGAGGCAACCGGCGATATCAAAGCGGGCGGTCGGCCTGTAGGGCGGGCGCGGCTACGAAACCTCTACGCTACGCGCTACGAGGCCTACGCCAAAAAATGTAAAATAAAATAACCAGGAAGATTGTATCATTGAATGCGAGTTTTAGATGAAACAATCTTCTTATGGAATTGAGATACTCTTATGTTGAAGATACGATAAAACCGGAATAAAGGAGCAGTAATAAGGAAAACAAAATGCAGCGAGCATTTAATAAAACGGCAAATTAACTCAGTAACCTCATTTTTCGCCAGCTAAAGGCATTACTGTAAACAAGGGTCTCGAAAAAAATATTCACAGCTGAAAAATTAGGCGAGCTCCGACCGCGACAGTCCATCTATTCGTAGCCGACAACGTACGCTCGCGCCCCGCGATACAAAGGCACGATCCGCCCGATTAATACTAAGCACGCCAATAAATATTGATACTAGCTTCTTTGTCTTGCACGGAAGATTCGTTCCCTTTTATTAATGGGACACTCACGTTTGCCTGACAAATCGGGTACCTCAGATACGTTTTAGATCTCACGTTATTTTGCTTTTGGCGTTGCTTTATTGTATCGATACATTCACATTATTACGGTAACGTAAGCGCATTTTGATGTTTTTGAAATGATCTGAATATCCACTTTAGCGTTCGATGGGGAGATTTTGTTATTACTTTCACTTTATATTGTATGGTAAAGTACCTTAGTTTAATCGAATACGCCTTTGAGCGTCTCGCGAACAGATTACCGAATGAGAGCATGCCTCATGTAATGCTCTTCTCATTAATATATGCAGCACTGGTGGTACAGATATGATATTGCTGTGATCTGAAGTCACTTTACATGCCTATTTTTTAACCGACTTCAAAAAAAGGAGGAGGTTCTCAATTCGGTTGTATGTTTTTTTTTTTTTTTTTTGTGTTTGTTACCTCATATCTCCGTCATTTATGAACCGATTTGAAAAATTCTTCTTTTATCTGAATGGATCTACTTCCCGATTGGTCCCATAGAAATTTCATCAAAATCGCTTCAGCAGTTTGGTTTTGAAATCAAAATAGCTGGAAATTTTTGTGTTTGTTACCTCATATCTTCGTCATTTATGAACCGATTTGAAAAATTCTTCTTTTATCTGAATGGATCTACTTCCCGATTGGTCCCATAGAAATTTCATCAAAATCGGTTCAGTAGTTTGGTTTTGAAATCAAAATAGCTGGAAACAATATGTCATCCAAGTAAAAGAAATTGCGAAATTGATACTTGACAAGGATTTGTGTGTGATGCAATAACTAAAAAGGGTAAAATAAAAACTTTTTTGCAAAAAAAAAACCGACTTCCAAAAAAAACACTAAAAAAGTGGGAAATAACTTTACTTTCGGAAGTCGGTGGCAAAAAAGTCAATGAAACAAACAATAGTCACCGACTTCCGAAAGTAAAGTTATTTCCCATTTTTTTAGTGTTTTTTTTGGAAGTCGGTTTTTTTTTGCAAAAAAGTTTTTATTAATTCAATTAAATTTATTTAGTAATTCGAAAATTGTATGTATTCGTGTCTAACCTTTGAGTCCTTCAGTCGTCTATTGGACGACCTATAGACTTCCAAGTATCGTAGTATAAGTTCAAAAGACCTTTCGACACTCTCTCTCTCTCTCTATTCGAGATAGTAGTAGTATTGAATTTGGTTTTCACATTAGTTATTGACTTTTGGTTTCGGACAAGGCTGTCTGGGTTCGATCCTAGGTTGTGGTAGTGTATTGGAATTCTCAGTAGAGTACAATGAACAGGCTGAACGAAGGTGTAGGGGAAAAATATGTAAGCTTATCGCTTCAGTTTAAGAAAGACGTACAGCAGCAGAAACGCCATGCATTTTAAAGGTACCTAGTTCATTGTTCTTTTTCCCTAATGTAAAGGTGCACATTGTGTTTTTATTTTCCATCGTGTCCTGGATATTTTAAACACCTCTGCTAAGACCCGTGTCACGTAACGGCTCGCGTTCATCATGGCGGCTGCGACCGGCACAAGTGCCGCTTGCAAGAGCAGTCCGGAACGTTAGTACCATACTGTTGCCAGATGTCACCGCTTCTCTAGGACGTTCTGAACTCCTTATATTACGTGATGCAACTGTGGCTAAGAGGGAAAATCTGGTAAATAATAAATCTTTACTTCAGTAGGTACTGAAAGTAGGTTGGACAAAAGATTAAAATATGAATGAGTTTTAATAGTGAATAATAAATCCAGATCAGCCTCAGTTGTAATACTCCATTGAAATTCTAATGAAAGAACTCGTGCATCACCTTTGATAAAAGCCAGTCCCGAAATCTGCTTTATCGGAATTCGCAACACTAATTACAGCCCACTCTCGGCCAACAGGCGAGAAATGGCAAAAAACGGAAAACCTTCATTCTTTTACTACGCCTGGTCTTTTAGAATCGATCTACGACAAGTGTATGAAGATGGAAGGGCCCAGAGGTCTTACCTTTTTATTTGTCATTAAAACCAACAAGGCCTTCGAGGAAACAATAAATCATCGATTTATCTATGTGACGACTATGTTGCTGTAATAAAATAGGTAATAAAATTGCCAAGTATCGATTACTCCCGATCGAGATTGCGGAATCGTAATCACTTGGTATTAGTAGGTCATAGCTACTTGTATTACTTTAATCTAAATCTTAAGGCTGATTTACACTTCTCCAGATTTTAGTAGACCTTTCACTGAAGCGTAAATTATATCTTGGTTAACCGGTTGGTAAATTGGCCGTATATACAGTTCCAGGACACTGCACAGCTAAGAATTAATTTCGAAACTCCTCGTAGTATAATAATGTCTGACAACATAATGTATTTGATGAAACATCAACTTTCGATTGAGATTAACAATCCGCAGCAAATGAGCGTAAATTATGTTTTGTTGTTCCATAAAAAAGACAGCATGCTCAACATCAATTAAATGACAAAAAACAGAAGATTACCCGCGTGGAAAAGCACTCGTGTTAAAGAAAGTGATATATGTGTTAGCGGCGGCTACGTTTGTGGTAAGCAAGGATGGGTATCAGTGCGCGTGATGATTGCATGTACACCAACATTCACGCTATCACCAGTGTGGGGGCGGCACGGGCCATCCTCACGCGATCTAACGTTCCTACACTTCGTACTCGTAAACATCTACCCTCTCTTTCCCACACACAAAAGTTTAACTTATATAAATTTTCCTTTTTCATTTTTATTGCACGCAGATAACAATGGTAATGTGTGATAGGCATGAATTATGTCCTTAATTATTCCTCGGTAGCTTTCTTGCGCCTTCCTGCTTTTGACATAATAAATAGCGCGCATTCGTATCTAATATAACGAACCGAATGAAAACCTTCAGTTTTATTTTCATAAATAAATGGTTACGTTTGAATGAGTTATTTAATGTTTGGTAATGTAATGTGTATGGCACTCAGTCCCTTCGAAGAAATAATTAAATTTTAATATTTAAGGCGGTGCCGATAGTTCGTAATGAAATTCTGTCAGCAACATGACAAAGGTCAGCTCCGGCCCCTCGCGTGATTAACCCAAGAATTAACAGTGTGTTATTTTTCACTAACTTTGAGCTATCGGGAATGTTAAAAGAATTTACGGCAGTCTAATAGAAGTTAAAAGGCTTCATTGTGCATTGCAAACGTTTAATCGTTTAAGAAAAATGTACGCGTAATAATTGAAAATTCATATGATAAAATTGAGCGGAGCCTAGAGAGCAAAACCGCTCGCAGGGAACATCGCCCAGACCGTCTTCGACAAGATAAAGTGGAGTTTTCCAATAACAGCGTGAGAACTTGTAAACAACATGCATTAATGATGCAACGACTGATAGTTAAACGTACAGGCAACGTTCACTCCAAACACTCCAAACATCCTTAAGTACTTACGAACTAGTGGTAATAAAATGAGAACCGTATGCGTGTGCTCGAGCTTTAGTACTTTCGTACAGAATTCGGGGAAAATTCGATTGTCCCACTGTTTGCTGTTAGCTTAAGTAAGTTGTCTGATAATGTACTGTAGTACATGTTTGTGCATTATCAAAGTGACATTTACTTAACTTTTCAGTACAATAACAACAAACATTCGCTAGTACAACACATCGCGATGACGGGCGGGCTCATATTCAACGCGTCATGCTTTTAATGTGTCGCTCAATGGGTACGTCTGCTTCATCGCACCCACGTAGGTATAAAGTTTCGTACACATATATAACAACGGAGGCTTTTAGCCACCTTGCACCGAGCACCCCGCTGTAGTAGGTTCATTTATGAAAAGCTTTCAGGTTCGACACGGTTAACGGGAAGCTCTATTCAAATCGCCCTTCCTTTCGACAAGCCTTTACATAAATCAAGTATTGAATAAACTATTTTCTCTCGAGAAGATTTGTTCCCCAATAGCCAGTTGTCTATTTATTTTACGCCTTTTACGGGTCGTAACCTATTATGGAAGCGCCAAAATTTACGGATATTAAATGTTATAGAGTGGGTAGATACTACAAAAACATTTATATTCGTCTAAGGAAATTGAAACAATGTTCCGTTCACAAAAAGAAAACAAAGCAAATTAAAGACAATATAGGGCGGATGGTTATAACAGAAATGTCGTGTATCCTAGCTCTCGGGATTTGATCAAATGGCTGATAACCAAACATAACCTAGCACAAACTAACCTAAACAGAATCCCTAGAGTCTTTGTCAAGATAGTGATTTTGTGTAAGGGATTTGATCAAGATATTTACTTATTTTGTCGGATCCCTGCGTAGACGAAATAATCATTTTTTGCGCAGGGATTAGTTGTGATCCCATGGACTAATACCACGCAAGGGTTTCGGCATGATATTATAAAATGTTTCGCGTCATCAGTCTACGTGGAATCTCTTTTTATTTCGCTATGAGATTCTCTAAAAGGGTTGCTTTGACATAAGCTGACATTGTATTGTTTGGTTGGGGTAACGACTTATTTATCCATATCAATATGTCTACCATTCTTTCGTCCATTAATTGAATTAAATAAGTATATTATTTTGCCTTTTAAAAACTGATTCTGATTTTAATAGAAGAAAATAATTATTCATAGAAATTATTAGAGTATTAAATATACCTGCCTAAATTATGAGGATCAATAAGGCTCTTTAAGATATTTAAAAATAAAACTGATCTCCAACCTTAACTTCAATTCTATTTAACATAATTCAAAGTCGAATTTGAAGTAAAAATATTGTTTGAATCGACACAGTTGATTGGACGCCTGCACAAATAGATAGGGCGGTCCAGCCGCAGCGGTGCATAAGCTTCGGGGCGCTTTCGTGACGGAGGTAAGCGGCTCAGTCGAAGTGGTACCTAGATCTTCAGGAGCGTACAATGAAAAAGCTTTAACCTTAGAGGAGAAATAAGGCAAACTGTGCTTTTGTTTTCTTAGATGTTTCCGTGTCGATGGCCTTCAATTTTATTGGCCCAATACCCCGCCACTTCCACTGCATCGTTGGAGGCACCGCACAGGTCGCTTTGATTGCAGCTTTTACCAAACTGGCGTTGCATCTGCCCACTTGGATTCGCAGACGGTTCGGTGACATCCAAGTAGACTAGGGAGAGAAAAGTGCTTCGTTCAATTTATTTATTTAAACGGGAAAAATGTTTTGAACTATCCCTGATAATAGTCATTTAAAATAGCTCAGCATGGCGTGCTTTGCTATTTAGAACCGGGTAGAAATCAGACTCCTAGGATATATATATATGTCGGAGAAAGCGATAACTTTTAAACATCAAGTTGCTGATTTGACTATTGTAGTAGGGGTAAACGCCGTGACGTCAGATGTTGTTTTAATGGCGGCACGTGGACAGAGTCGTTTTGTAGAGTGGGGATTGTGCCGAGATCACTTTTGCTCGGAACTCCAACGAAGTCACTCCTTCAGAACGAAACTGTCGGTTTGCCCATTTTGTGGAGATTATTTGTTAGTGTTATCTAATGTAAATTTGTGTTAAATTATAAACTGTGATTTTTGTGTACCGAAACCGAAACTGTTATTTTAACATTTTCATCATGAACCCGGTACCACCGAACCCTAATGACAACGGCGCTATCGCTCAGCCATCGCTTACGCCGTCATATATAACTTATCTTACTTTATTCTTTAGTTTTTTTTTTCATTTCCTGTGGTAAAATGTAACCTATATTTTAAGTTAGCCATCTAGCAGTAGAGCGGTGAAAACTGCGTTCAAATCCATGCAGAATTTTTTGCGTGATGCGCGTACAAACATATAGACAGAAAGAACGACAGACAGACAGACAAAAATGTAAAAACTGTTGTTTTGGCTTCTATTGCCTTAAATGTACAGACATTGGCCTGTTACAATTTTATTATATGTATCTAGGTATATATATATATATAGATACATCTAGTCATCTTCCTAATTGTGCTGAGTGTGCATCTTTCCATTTGCGCGCTATATCATTATTCATACTTCAGATCTTCAACAGACTTTCGTATTAGACCTGCACCTGAGTTCGAGTACGTACGATGATTATTTTATTTTGAGTAAAATATTCCAAGTGCCTTGTATTTACTCTTGTAATATTGGCCGGAATTATATTCCGGGCGAGCGAAATTAAATGTCACAGTTGGTAGTAATGTTAGTGATTTTAATATACAGCGTACTTTATCACATTGTTAATATGTTTGGTTTCAGTCGGCGGATGTATAGCGAATCTGATTATATATATGCGACTTGATTAAATTGTGGTGTTAATGTTTTGGCACAATGTGTGTATGATCTACAGAAGCACTATGGTAAGTACATAATTATACAGAATTTATCTCCTGTTTCAAAGCGTCGAAAGGAGAATATTTCCAGGAAAACGAATGAAGAAAAACACGAAGTCTTTCGTCATATCAGGCATGGATCGAAAGGCATAGAAGTCCTTTTTGAGACTGTATAAACAAGGAAAGTTTGACTCTTAGATTTATTAATTGTTATCTTCAAAGCGCGTACCAGGTATATTTCAGGTATTTCGCCAACAGGATAAATCGCTTATTATTGCGTGTATAAATGCACAAGATTTGTGGCGAACAAGAATTTTCCGAAGGCAAAACCCGTAGTAGAGTGCAACGGGTAAAACTTTTTTCATAAAAGTACAACGAGGCAGTGGGCTGCGAAGAAAGAGCGAACAAGTGAACAGTTGTCGAGGTTACTTATTAACTTTTATAACTTCAACATTTTATATTATTTGCATTATTGCCAATACAGCTTACCGAGTCACTGGACTGAAATTGCGGCCCGAATGAAACGATAATCAAAATCATTTTATCAATACAAATGCCAAAATAGATTTTAATCTCTGGTATAACATGATTTCATTTACCGAATCAAGTAACAGAACAAATGAAATTACTATATTTTATATGAAATGTACTCAAAGATAAAGAAATTCGTTGATCCGATTGTAAAACGGGGCAGACAAACGTACATAAATGGAGAATAAATTCAACCAAAGAATGGAAGAGACAATGCCAAGAATGTAGAGGAAAGTTTTTTCATAAATGTGCAAGGAGCGAACAGCTGACGACTGGCTCCGGGCGTTCTGTCTCGCTGTACCCGACTTTCTGGCAAATGTGTTAAAACGGGAAAGTATCTCGGGAATTCTATCCTTAGCCCGAGGCAATACGTTTTACGAAAAAAACTGTTAAATGTTCCTTCCGCCCGGAAGTCGAAAGCGATTTCATGAAAGCAACAACTTCAAAAGGGAAGTTTTGTTATATTCAAACTGCTTTTTAATCTGTGTCTGACTGACATATTATTGCCCATTCTAAACCGCTTACGGTAGAAATCGAACATTAATAAAAAGTTCAACATTAGGTTCCTTTTATGAAGTAAGCACTCCCTAGGGATTTTTGCAAATACTAACCCCCGTATCTATAAACAAGTCAAAGTGTTTACTTGAGTAAATGTCATTTTTTAAGATACGATTTTTATTATGTAGTTTCGTAATTGGTTGAAGTTAGAACTGTAAAAAGTTAGAATTCTTACTTTAGCTTTCTTTGACGGTTCTTACTTCTTTTAAATTCTTGTCTATTGCATAAAAAAATTGCAAGTAATTGTTTAAGCTAAAGTAATTACTTTAACTTGACTATAGATACGGGTATATCCCTAAAGAGGTGAAAACGAGGGATTAAATTTGTATGAAAAGTATTATCTTTCGGTTTTAAAACATGAAACCTGGCTAAATTACTTATATCTACCTAATTCTAGTAAACTATGAAGATGGTAATGATTTATTTTGCATAACTGCCCTTCAAACGAGGTGAAGAGGGTGTTGAAGTTCAAAGGAGAAAGCACGAAATTACGGATGCGGACAAATAGCAAAATTTCATATAGCTGTAGTATAGATTTATGAAAAATAAGGGCGGTCCGTTTCAAAGCGTTGTTTTACATTGAACATTGCACAGTTGAAATACGTTAGGGATAACAGCAAAAGAATTGACTTTGATTGATGACGTAGATATCTAACCTACGCCACAGAATAAATAATAGTACAAGCCTACGCTACACATTGTCAAATGACTTGATGATGAATGGTAAAAAAACTGTGACACTTTACTGCTACGGTCGGCAAAATATGTTCGGATAAAAAGGACCAGAATTCGGGCATAAAATAATTTTTTATCATAAATTTCAAAATCAAAAAATGTAAGGTCAAACAGTCACTAATTTAACTAGGACTTAACTTTAAGTAGTGTTTATGAATGAAGCCCTAAATGTATTCACTACATACGTGAGTAACGTGTAGGTGTGTATTTGTCAATAAAAATAGTACCTAGCACTTGTCACAAATTAACGCAATAAAAAGAACATTGCCCGTAACCTTTGTAGTGGGAACCTTTGGGAATTCTGCCTACGTTGTTAAGAGTTGATGGCGTTGGCGAAAAAAATGCACCGTTTCGACTTTCCGTAAATAGGTTCTTACTCGTTTGCAGTTACATTGGTTTTTCAATAATATTTAAATTTGTTGGCAGTTTTTGCAGGTTATGTTGTTACGACAAAATAAAGAGTTTGGTAACAAACATTTAGTTCGCTAAACCGCTTCAGCATAAATTTATAATTTACAAGGCAAACTCTCAACAAATCTGCTACATGAGGCAGCACAAGAGCATAATTCAACGCCAAACGAAGTTAACTAACTACCTTTAATTGGATTCGTTACCATTACAACAAACGGATTGTCGTGTCTAAACTAAATCAAACTTTGTTTCCGCCGGGAGTCGCCGTCGAGTTGCCATCGTTACTGGGGATATTGGGAACAAACTATACCCCATTTCGGTTCATTATCATACCTACTACTGCTACCAGACAAAGCCGCGGAAGGAGCGCTTAAACTGCGCAATAGAGACAAGATGTGAATAGTTCAAGCCTCGATAAAAGTCAAACGTATCTACACTTGAATTACACTAGGTATTTTAATCGACATTCTACGAAACAAAAACTAGTTTATATGGTTCCAATCGATTACATTTTCGACGAACGGCAACAATTAAAATTCAAAGATGTAAAATTAAATGTCAGCGGCATTGTCAATGCGACATGTGTCGGAATTAATTATATTGCAAAAATGAGCCGCACAATTAATGAATAATACATGATCGTATCATAGTCATCCATGCATAGCGGTGCAGCTACCATGATGAAGAGAGTGAACGGCGCGAAAGTGAAATCGTGTAAATATCATATCTTCAGGCCACTCGAACGTTGCAGACACTGAATAAAAACGTCGACTGCGATCTTAGAAAAGAAAATTACGCTCGCTTTTCTCAAATATTACGAAAAACACAACATTAATGATCATTTCAATAGGTATCGTAAAATATTATGGCGCGGGGCATTAGACACAAATCTTGAACAGACGTCGCCACTTAAAATAAGCTGGCACGATTTCAAGTGCCGCCAACCTGAATGCGAAGTATTCAGTTCATCAAAACCAGATGTTTCCGAGTCCTATGTAAACACGGACATTTACGCGGCACGTATGATTAAACACCATCCTATTATGAGTGTTTACGGAACTGTTTACAAGTTGAACACCAATTTAGTATCGACAGTAACCCATGTCATTGAATCTGTAAATAGTAGTGTTCGGTCAATTTCCACGAACGAGGCAAATTGGTTTGAAGCCCGGTTTCTATGTTACACTTTATTTTTTTTTCAACTTGCATTTATAATAATTTGATGTTTGAGTTTCCCAGTACGTACTACGTAGGTATATTTAATTTTTTACCTCAAAACCGTAAAAAAGTACCGACTGAAATCGTATTCGTTACCATTTTAATATCATCGCAAAGAAAAATCGATGTGATAAAAAGTTATTACTGCGACAGCTTTATTATTTTCCGATCGACATGATTACAGTGTAAAAATGAGTGTTATCCACGAAATCGAAACACAGAAATCTGACATTATTACTTGGCTTGTACTTTCATGATTCTAGAAGTTTCGCAATAGGCTATCTTTGGAATGTTTAAAAAAAATCGCAGTGGCCACGTTGGAAGAGGTTCGACGACATTAAACGTTTTAACGTTATAAACAAACAGTAGGTGCTGGCGGCAGTCCAACTGGGCTGGGCGCCGGCGCTACCGTTACCAGTTTACCACTGCGTCCCGTTCCAGATACACCTAATGCTCTATCGCCTAGTAGATATCAAGTTCTCTAATTAATCAAAATAATTGCCGAAGAAAATTGACAAATTTTAACTTTTTGCGTCTCCTTAGTTTCTTTTGTCATTTTCTATTTAAAGTACAAAATAAAAGAAAATTTCATAATTATGTTACCCAAATGAAAACTGAAAACATAATCCCAAAATGCAATAAAGGTAGACCCCGTTCTCTTTTCTTCGCCAAACAATTAAATTATGAAATTAATCCGCAAAGAGGTTGCCTATTTATATTGTAAACTTGCCCAGTTTATTCTCGGCTTCAATTAAATCGTGGCTAAGCTCACAAGTTGCGCAGTTATAGAGGTACTATTATCTGCATGAAATTTGACTCACAAACCGCACTCTCCCTAGTGGTAGTGGCTCGACATAACTCGACCCAAGTTGAAAGCTTTAATTACGTGGACTGAGTTGTTCACGCAGGTGACTCCTTAATTACAGGGTCGAAATTGAGCTGCCCATTCAACTGACACGTTTGCAAACGGATTATCATGACCTATATCCAAACCTTTTGTACAGGGCCTCGTGATTATGAAGCCTCCATTGTTGGAAGCACACACGTCAACAATGATGGTGATTAAAAAATAACTTGAATCGTGAATAATTAATACGACACATAATAGTTGACAATGCAGGTATCTTGAATCGTCGTGGTCTGCATCGGTGGTAACCTATATTTTACATTGCATTAAAGTCAATTTTAGACGGAAACATTCGGAAAGATCAAACAGCATCTCATTGAAATACTCGTAGGATCTTTCTTCAATTGCTTTCTCATTCTGTTTTTCAATTATAATTTTAGGTAAAATTGATTATTGCTGCTGACTTCACAACTTTAGCGCTAGCAAATTGTGTTAGGAGTAAAGATTGACCGAAATTCGTTTCACATTCGGTAACACCGAAATTCGGCTGCTTTTACCGAATTTCGATTCATAGACGGTTCGAAAAAACCTTTACTAATATGTAGGGTAGACTATTGTCTATATCCTCTATAGATTTAAGCATTTCCTCCCATCTAGCACCAAACTCACTTTGGTCCAGTCACTTGTGCTTCCCATTATAGACTATGCTGATGTTTGTTATCCTGATCTATCCCAAGAACTTTTAAACAAATTGGATCGACTTCTCAACAACTGCATTCGCTTTGTTTTTGGTCTTCGTAAATACGATCACATTTCTTCCTACCGTTCTCAGCTTAAATGGCTGCCTATCCGATTCAGGAGGTCCCTCAGATCTCTCTGTATGCTTTTCAGTATTATGAACGATCCATGTGCTCCCGATTATCTAAAAACTTATTTCAAAGTGTTGGGCAGTTCTCATAGTCGTAACCTTCGAGCTTCTAAAAATCTACTCCTCCAAATACCTTCACACCGTACCGGTTTTATGTCTAATTCTTACGCAATCTCAACTATAAAGCTCTGGAACGCGCTACCCATTGCCATTAAAAAAGCTGAAAACAAATTCACTTTTAAAAGAAAAGTTCGGAACCACTATCTAAGTCAGACTAAATAGCTCTCAATTACCCAGAAGTCTTGTCATAGTAATTATTATCAGGTTTATCGTTTTTTATTTTGGTATTTGTTAAAAAATTTATTAGTTTATTTTAATTGTATATGTGTATTAGTATCTATAAAAGTATATTCCTACATTTTCGAAAGTAGTATTCTTAATTTATTTTTTTTGTACCCTATCACAATTTTGTCCTATTTAACCCAAAGGTTGACTGGTAGAGAATGCCTTGTGGCATTAAGTCCGCCTATGTACCACTATTGTACATGAAGTTTAAATAAATAAATATCCTGCATTTTCCCAATTGAAGTCACCGCTAGTAGTGCTAGTTAAAGAAACCAGAAGATAATACTAAATAATATATAATTCTTCTGTACATGTGAATGTCACTGAACTGCTCCTAAACGCTGGACCGATTTTTATGTAATTGTGCTACTCGTCATCCATCCATCAAACCATCCAGGGACCCCTTTCTAATTATGTAAAAACGTGATTGAACCTGTTGCCATCTAAAGGCGCGCGAAATTCAATCACGGTTCGGCCGAACTTAGACTTCGGCACATGTTTCAACCGAATGTTCGGCCTAACTCAACATCCGGCAGAATCCGCATTCGGTCCATCTCTAGTTAGCAGTACTTATTAAAAACTTAATCTATTTACTTGGGAAGCCTTTGACGGCAGATTATCTAGAAAATTGCTTCGATTATAATGAGGTTTTCTTTAATATAATACTTGATAAGTGCGTTGAAGTGTCTTTTATTGAATGGAGTGCCTAGTCTGAAATTAAATTTGTATGTCTGTATATTTCGCTATACCATACCTACCTCTTAGATGTCAACCACATAATTCATCATTGTTCAAAAATGAAGCTTGAAATGCGTGCAGTAGAATACCACTTAGGTATTAAACTGTACGCATTTAACGGGTAAGGAAATTAGCATTCAAACAGGCAACTGTTCCAACAAGTGAAACCGTTTTGGAGTTAACGGCCGCGCTTTGCCGAGATAACAAACGAAATTGTTATGATGCAGGATCAGACTTTGATGTTGTTAAAGACTCCTACGGTTTTAACTGCGAAAATGCTCGGCAAATATTGACACTTCATTGACACTTTCGGTTAAGATGTCATTTTTATGTCTCAGAATGCTTCTACTCCTGTAACTCGTTTCAAAATTACACTGAATTGCCTAACTAGCTAATTAAGATGTAACAGGTTCTTAAATAAACAGATGACCCGCTTAATTCGCAAGGCATAGAAAAGAATGACTAGCATAAACAAGCACATTACCTGCGAAGGTCCCAGAAAGGTCTCCAAAGCAAGCTCTCAAATATTTACGGGATCAACCTGATGCCCACCCAGCTTAATGGCGGTCAGGTTTGAGCCAGTATATTTACACTAAGCTTTAAAAGCTTTATAGATCGCTAGCCAATCTTTCTGTAAACAAAACTATTAATAACAACTGCGAAGAAAGACTCGTACGAAAATATCATGGTTTATCAATAGCACCACATAAACTAAATCTATTGGGGTACTGCTAGATGTCTCCCGCGACTTTTCCTCCATATAATGCTAGCAAATAGGCGCTCATATATTTGCTATTCCGCCTACGTCTGCTTGTTTGAACAGCCAATTGACTCGTAGCAATACGTTTTGCTTTTCGTACGTACTTCAGGCTTGTACGCGCTTTAGCTATTTAGTACGAGCACTGTGACTTTTGATTTACGTAACGTTTTGTTTATATTACAGTGGATCTACAATACTTACTTTCACCTGACGCTTTGAGTTTAGTTTTCGAAATTTGGCAAATATGGGCACTAGCTATGAGTCCTGGGAAGACAACCCATCATAAATAGTATCGCGCCCATAAGGACTATAGCACCTTTGAGAAATACACTAATTTCAGTAATGCTTAGCGAGTATAGCATGTATTGTCTTTGGTAAAATAACTTTTAAAGTATAATTGATTGAGAACTAAAGCGTTGCTTTATTAATTCAGTTGATCATTTATACATTAAATAGTGTACACTGCAAGTGTTAAATGACATAAATAGATCTGTAGTAAAATGTACGGTAAATACAAAGAACCGGTGCAACGAACAATACTCGCTAGATGGGTTGCGTGACATTTACCTTTCGTCGAATGTGTCACGTTTTCACCATAAATTCGATACTCCAATTTGTTTTGTTCTAATATTGCAGCAAAAAGGCATAAAATCAATGTTTTATGCAGGCAAATCTTGGCTTCAGAAAGAACCTATAAATTCCGAAAATAAATAATCAGTTGCAGTCGCATACATAAGCTTTATCGGCTTGCTTTGTGCAATCAAGTAACAGCAGGAAATTTATTTATTTTATGAAAGGTAGCTAAAATAAAAATAAAATCAATAAATAATAATAAAAATAATGGTTAATATTAAAAACTCCGAAAAAAAGAAATCGTAATCCAAACAATGAACTCAACCTAGGGTTTCGTTAATTTTCAGGATTTTGGAGGACATGAGGGATTCGAGTATGGACGTACTAAATTTTCACACAAATTAAAAAGGTTGTAGCGTCGAAGCCGCATTATTTCGGCCGGTCCATCCCTCGTGAATCCAATTTGCGGCCCCGGACACGACGTCTCTTGTAATGGGATTTCGGCCACGTTCTAAAAAGGCTATTTACACATTTCAACTACCTCATAATACGCTATTAGCCGTTTAGTAACAAAACACGACCATGTTGATCTTTAATTACTTATTGAGGAAACACGAATTGTAACAAAATAAGATTACGAACTTGATGGAGTTCATAAATTGAATTTCCTGCCAAAAGGGGAATAAATATAAAGTGAGTGTCGCAAGGTGACTCATACATTATATTCCAGACCTTCTGTTTAGCTTGAACTGGTGTTGGTGCAAATTCACATAACGCAACACATCTCGATGTAGCTCATTAAAAAAAAAGCTGATTTCCCCGCCAGTTTAATTAAGCCCGGAAATTAAACGTGGAAGTTGTCCCGGAACGAATCAATGGAGAGAAAAATTCTTGATTGGACGGAGAAGTTTTTTAACTCCCCTAGAGTTAATCAACAGGCGTATTTAGCAAGTGGTTTTCTGTAACGTTCAATCGTAAGCAAGAAGGGATTTGAATAATATTTTTGAAACGAATCAGAATTTTCAATAAGATATCAAGTCAATCAGTTTGTGTTAAAAAACTTTTTTGCAAAAAAAACCGACTTCCAAAAAAAACACTAAAAAAGTGGGAAATAACTTTACTTTCGGAAGTCGGTGACTATTGCTTGTTTCATTGACTTTTTTGCCACCGACTTCCGAAAGTAAAGTTATTTCCCACTTTTTTAGTGTTTTTTTTGGAAGTCGGTTTTTTTTTGCAAAAAAGTTTTTATTTTACCCTTTTTAGTTATCGCATCACACACAAATCCTTGTCAAGTATCAATTTCGCAATTTCTTTTACTTGGATGACATATTGTTTCCAGCTATTTTGATTTCAAAACCAAACTACTTAACCGATTTCGATGAAATTTCTATGGGACCAATCGGGAAGTACATCCATTCAGATAAAAGAAGAATTTTTCAAATCGGTTCATAAATGACGAAGATATGAGGTAACAAACACAAAAATTTCCAGCTATTTGGATTTCAAAACCAAACTGCTGAACCGATTTTGATGAAATTTCTATGGGACCAACCGGGAAGTAGATCCATTCAGATAAAAGAAGAATTTTTCAAATCGGTTCATAAATGACGGAGATATGAGGTAACAAACACAAAAAAAAAAAAAAAAAACATACAACCGAATTGAGAACCTCCTCCTTTTTTAGAAGTCGGTTAAAAAGTACAGTGCACAGTTACGACCATTTGACCACCGTGGAAATGGGTTATGTCGACGGAAGAATAGACCAAATGACAGATTTCTATTGTCAATCTGTCAATTTGTGTTTTCTTCCGTCGACAAAACCCGCTTTTACGGTGGTCATGCTACACGTGCAGGTTCGATTTTATTAAATGTTTGAAATAAGTAAACGGCCGGAGCTAGGTAATTCTGAGTGACAAACGAGCGGTTTGAACACCGGCTGCTGCTCAGCCGAGTCCGTCACGTGCTCTCGGTAAATAAAATACGTTCAAGTAAGCTGGCCCGTCTACCCGCCCACAACCAAACTCGGGATGACAAATCTCATTCCGCATGTAAATTTCACGGTCTCGTCTTGAGCGACCTTTACGATGTTTACTCTACTGAATTATAATTTTTATTATACTTTGAATATAGCCCTGGTTAAAGATGTGAATAAACGAGTCAGTTGGATAAATTCGGTATGCTTCATTCGGGCTCATTATTACATACTCGAAAAGCTTATATTTTCGGGATTTTTTATAAGTATGTACCTACCTAGCTGAAGTATTTCTATTGTGCGATCATTGGACTATCTGTTTTTAATATCAAAAATTTTCTTTGCGTCTTAGGTTCAATCATGGATAGGGTGATCCAGCACGTGGTCACGAAAGAGCGACTTATCCGGAGAGCGTGGACGCACGCTGAATCCCAAAGTAGTAAATCAGTCCATTGTTGTGAACGACTGAATATTCAGTTACCCACGGCATTTTGGTGAATAACATTTGCATCTAGATAAGTCTGCGAAAGTGATCGCATGACCTATTTACTGGACTGTCTTCAAGAAAAATATCTCCGAAAAGTTTTCTAAGTTAAACGTATCCCGTGAATTCGAAACGAAAAGAAGAAATGATAGAAACAAAAACGTTATTTTATCCTTGAGTGGGTTTAAATACATAGGTACTTAAAAATATATGTTTAATGAGGTTCCTCGACTCGAGTGAGAGCTGTGGCCGCGACGCAGAGGTCCTCGTGCATTAGCGCGTAGGAACCTGAGGTTTACTCAGCGTTACTTTGTGTTTGCCCAACAGGCTTTGTCGGCCCTGCCGCTTCCCTAACCTGTTGGGCTCTTTGCATTTATCTACACACTCCAAACGAGTTTTCGGTCACGGCTCTAAACGGTTTCACTCATAGTTATGTTGTCAAGTATGCGTCACTAAGTTGTTTAATGTTCCAAGTGACTATTTCCTGAGTGGACGGCACAAAGTCAATAATGGTCCGTTTTGTATCCCCCAACGAAACCGGAGAAGTCTGCGATCGTGATGTTTTGAAAAAGAAAATGTAATTTTAACTGACCCAAGCAACATATCACAGCGCAATCAAATGTCCGTCTTTTTTAACTCTGATGGAAACCTAATCGCACCAAGGATCGAAAAATGTCAATCGCTTGTTTTGATATCTCGTTTGAAGCTAAACTGAGTTTACTTTGGGCGTGAACACGGAATAAACTGGCATACAGGCGCGTTCTAGCCGGAAATCGTAGTCGTCGACGAACCATCATCGTGTCGTTGGATTGGCCCGTAACGCGGGGCCCTATATCCGCCGCGAAATGGAACGTGATTCCACTTCCAATATAGTGGGATGCAGCCCTACAGATTCACAGCAAGTGTTGTGCGATGGGAATTGGCAATCCTTAAAACATTCAAACTGTTTGTCTCTAGAATGGAATCTATTATTACATCACCCATTCGATCACATCGCACATTCTTGTCTATGGGTACCTACTTGCGTATTACATAGGTAATTTCATTTGAATACGGCGCATAAATCAATGAGTTCTCAAATATTTCAAACGTATTATAATGTCGATAGGTCTTTTCAATCGATAGCCAAGATATGAGATCGCGCGAAACTAAGTTTATGATTTATTGGATCCACCTTTGCGGGGTTCGGGTAAACAAAGATTCAAAGGGTGTGGTATAAATAGACAATTTGATTTATTTCAGGGACATTTACATAAATTTTCCTTTGAAACTACATAAGATGAAACAATATCGAATGTATTTATGAGAAATGATATGAAAACGCTCTTGAAAAAGATTAATCACTGGCTTTGATTTATGAGAATGTTATACCTATGGATGTGTCTGTAATATATTTTCATGGTGTAAATGCATTGTGGTCGTGAACATAATAGATAGAGGTTGACAATGGTTTAGTGTCACGTGCGTGCTCGAATAATGGGCAACCAGCTGACATCACGCATGATACACGCCGCACTAATCGCTACTAGAGTTCATGTTTAGTGCTAAGCTGTGACCTAGAACACATGCAAGATATGGTATCATTAACAGTTAATGCGACATAGTTTATAGATATTATGCGATAGACAGATCGCGTATTGTATCTACCTACATAATAAACCTTAATGTGGAAATATACGAGAATTGTTTGAGGTAAAAGCGCCAGAGTAGCGAGTGAAATTAAAATTTTCTTAGGTTTTTGCAATCAGCAGATCAGTGTCAGATTGTATGTTGATTAAAATATGATAATATGGCGGCCGTAACAAATACATATGGCTTTACAGAATTATAATAATTAAAATCATCAATGCGATTGAAGCGAGGATTTAATGACTATTTCATGAAAAAGTTCTTCAATGGGATTAAATGAACTTTTTATTGATGATTTTAATTCTGATGCATATTACCGTCGCAAATCATATTTTGTTCGACATACAGCCTGACATTGAGTGGAAAATTTCAAAAAAACTTAAGAATATTTGAACTTCGCGGGCTACCCTACACTTCCAACCACCTTAAGCAGCACTATTGGGCCGTCAAGTCGTTGTTACCGTACTTTAAAACATAAAAGTTACATTGTTGTTCAGGCTGAAAATCTGTCTAATTGAACAAGTCAAAACACAAAGGTTTGTGAGAGCTTCATTGGAAAGTTTTATTTGAGAACTTGGTAAATGCCAAATGACAAGAATTTAGCATTGGGACAAGGTATTTATTTTCATGCCAGCAAAGAACTAGATTTCATTAAACGAAGATATCTAATTGTTAACAATTTGAAGCGTTGTGTTCAATGAATCCGAGTTGAAAAGACGACAGATGTTTCCTCCCGACAAACTTTAGTTTTAAGTTTTCAGCTAAAAGAATTCTTTGGGAGCAGCGATGTGATCGATCATTGTTCACATTTTATGGGAAATTGTTCGACGATATTGGAGCTAAGACTATGGGTATTGTACAAAATTGGGATAAGTTTTTGTATTCGTAATTATAAATTAAACTGGTTTACAAAGTTTGGAAGGAACGACTCAATCCACACGAAAAGGCAAACAGATAATTATTACGGTGTTCGCTTGAATGCGGCTGAGTATTTTTGGTCAATTTTGTGAAGTCTGTCGTACTGTGACAACACAATCCTTCTTTCTGTTACCTGACTAAACTCCATGTTTATTAGGGTTCCGTACCTCAAAAGGAAAAAACGGAACCCTTATAAGATCACTTTGTTGTCCGTCCGTCCGTCCGTCCGTCTGTCAAGACCGTTTTTCTCAGGAACGCGTGGAGGTATCAAACTGAAATTTCTATAATTATGATACTTAGTTCTACTGTCCCTGGAAGCTGTACAAAAATCAACCTTCTAAGTCAACGCAATCAAAAGATACAGCCACTTAGGCCGCAAATTTCCGCAAATTTTCGAAACTCGCACGGGAATCAAAACCTACAGGGTACTTCCCGTGAACTTAGAATCTTGAAATTTTGTACGAAGTCACGTCTTATAGTACAGATATAGGAAAAATTACGAAATCCGTAAATTTTTAGTTTCGTCATATAAAAAAAAGTTATATACCCACAGGTTTGTACGGAACCCTCGGTGCGCGAGTCCAACTCGCACTTGACCGTTTTTTTTTATTTATTTAAACTTCATGTACAAGTGTGGTACAAAGGCGGACTTAATGCCACAAGGCATTCTCTACCAGTCAACCTTTGTTATTGTCAGACGTTATAAAACTGCTGTACAATTCAACTTTTCATTTCAGTCACACAAGCGTTTGATAAAGTTAGAAGTTTTCCTTTACAACGCGTTTGATTTTCTCAAACATATAAATGTCAGTTCGTATAAAAATAAGTACTGACACAAGAACATAGTTTACGTTCGGAATGTCTAGGACACAATAATATCCTTTCTCGGTTACATAAAATGTGGCGGAAATCGCTGGGTGGACGTCGCACCATGTCACAAGCCGTCACTCCCCGAGGGAAGAAACACCCGAATTAAATTCCTGTGCTCGTCGCCAATGCGCATGTTGCGGCTCCCTAGCACAAATTTCGCTAGAAGTTTAACAAAACTGTAGAGAGATTTCTAAAATTAGGCACATTATTTAACTGTAGCGTGGCGCCTCGGCACGACCCGTTGTAAAGGAGAGCGGTCGTATCAAATTCCGCACTAACGACGCGTTGTAGTATAGCTGAAACAATCGTGGAGTGGAAAAGCGAGTTATGGACACAGTGAAGGGAGAGGACAGGCGAGTGCATTAAGATAAAGCGCGTTGGGCGGCAGCCAGAGCGTCTCAAGTGTCCGGTGCCGCGGTGCTGCCAAGACGGGCAACCGTCAGGCGCCGGGAAGCACCCGCCTTGTACACTTCTTGCACCCGTCCCCGGCATAACAAACGATAATTTTTACTCAACTTTTCTACATCCACCCTGCATTACACACGTTTAAACTCTACACGTAACATGGCGCAGTCAACTCAAATCTTTATTTGCATAAAGAAAGTCCACACTTGAACTTTTGTGTACTGTCTCTCCACTAACGTACGTTGTAGAAACAGCTGGCTTCCAGAATAATTTTACTAAATCATCTTGAGCACAGTCAAGTGTTACTCTCTCATAAATTCCGAGTCGCGTGTACCTACCTAGAAGATGGACGAATTTTAATTAAAGTCTCGGCGTAGTCAGCCTCATCTTATTAATAAAATATCAGATTCTTAAAACTAATGTGGCGTGGTTTTGCATTAATAAATCTTGTGGTTATGTAGCTGCATGCTTGAATGAATTATACTTTATAATAAGAAGGTTCTTAGAAGAGTTTAAGCTTCCCCGTTGTTACAATGACAAACAGAGCAATGATTAAATTTTGTTTTCAGATTTTAACACAAGAGAACATCTTCGAACGTTTTGGTAACAATTACGTGATTATATAACGATAGCAAGTGAAGTATTTGCTTGATTAAATGCAGAAAATCAATATGGAATAAACCATGGGCTTAAGTAACTTCGATATCAGTAAACGAAGTTCCCGAAAGCGCAATAAACCGTTGAACCCTCTCACGGGTCGACATAGAGTGGAAGTCAGCAGTTTCTTTGAAGCGCATCCTCACTTGGAGGACAATAATGAATTCAGGCCCGAGGTGGCGCGGGGCGCGGGGCAGGGGGTACTACAGCGTGCTCGTACGCTCCACTTTGCACTTCCTCTCTTATAAAGCGATTAATGACAGTGCGACCTTTGAGGAGACTGACGATCAAAATAAGAAGGAAATAAAATCCAATCACGGAAACGACTTCAGACTTCCTCGCTTCCGATTGAGTACTAACATTTTAACACTTTCAGTTAGTTCTGTTATTTGTGTACTTGTTCCTCTTTGTTGAGTGTTTTGTGGACCGGCATTTGTATACCGGTTCACAAAACAGTTTAATATGTTTACCAAAAATATTTAAAACTTCACTGAAGACTCTCTGGAAATGTTACTGAAACTACACGTAAGTGAAACACTCAGCAATTTGCATATCATAAAAGCAAATAGTGTGGAATACTACGAATTTAAGGGAATCTCTCTTTCGCTTATGAACTATCAAAGTATACATGGCTTGAGCTCGGGAAATACATTTCCTGGCTTATAAACATATTCGAGGAAAAAGCGCTGAGGTAATACAAGCAGACGTTCCGAATCATATTTTGATGGGGAAGATACACTTCAGTATTTATGTTTATCAGAAATGTGTGCCCGTAATAGAGATGAGGCGGAAAACCAACGTCAACAGAAGAATATAATAAAAAGTATGAACACATACAGTTTTAAACTAACGTTATGTATGACATGAATAATGACTGTTTTCCAACAAAAAAAATAAATAACTTCGCATGAACATTTTGCGAGAGTTAGACTTACAGAAAACCACATCGAAATGGTGAAGTAAATCCAGTTGTCAAATGAGTGACCAACCTCCATACCAGTTATGGACCGAATTCGGACTCTGCCGAATGTCGAGTTCGGCCGAACATACGGTTGAAACATGTGCCGAAGCCGAACTTCGGTTGAATTTCGCGCGCCTTTAGACGGCGACAGGTTCAGACACGTTTTTTTACATAATTAATAAGGGGTCCTTGTATGGTTTGATGGATGGATGATGCAGTTTGAGCGTTTGAGTGGCAAAATTTCATCAAAATCGGTCCAGCGTTTAGGAGCAGTTCAGTGGCATACACATGTACAGAAGAATTATATATAATTTAGTATTTTCTTCTGATTTCTTTAACTAACAGTGAGTTCAGTTGGAAAAATGCAAGATATAGACTACTAGTCTGTCCTACATATTAGTAAAGAGTTGTGCAACCGAATGTTCAGTCTATGAACCGAACTTCGGCCGAATAGCGAAATTCGGGAAAAAGCAGCCGAATTTCGAGATTACCGAATGTGAAACGAATTTCGGTCCATCTCTACAAATTTGTAAATTTTTCACTGCTAGAGCGTACCTGCAGATAATAATTTAACTAAGATAATTAGTACCTAAAGAAGCGACAGACGGGAAGACTGGATTGAAGAACTGCTTGTTTTGTCAAAGAGACCGGACCGGACTCTGGACTGGATTTATGAAGAAGAATGTACTGAAATATCCATGAAAGTCCGGTGACCGCACCTTTAAGGTAGAGTTATTTGTATGATATAAAAACCAAATTCTCATAAAAACGAACTGACAAAAGAGTGGCGAGGGCAGGTGCAGAGCGAGAGAATCGAATAAAAACTTTTAGATACCGAGCTTTGTGCATTTCCACATTATCGAGTAAAATGGAATGTCGCCAACAATGCAATTAACTTTTTAAACGCTGGAGACTTTTAAAATAGATACCAAATGCGGTGATTTAGTTGCAGCATCCATTTAAATGTACGAGTATATTTGCAAGGCTGTTATTTCCTTTAGATGGTAGTGCACTGGGTAGAGCAGATTCCATTAGATGAGAGTGTTGTTGTACCATTAGTCGTGACTTGGCATCGAGTTAGCTTGCTAATGTGCAATCAAATAGCGCCGCTGACGGCTACTTCATTATGCGTACGCTCTATGAATTCAAATCGACCGTGTAATTACTACAACAATGTCTTGTTTCGCGTATCTTTAGCAAAAATCTTGATGTTCACACCGATATCGTGCGATTAGTTCAAGCTCAATCGCCAAACTAAAGAATTTATAATTACAAACTAATAGAATTGCTAATAACGACCAAGTTATAACCATTTAAATAAGTAAATACATTACGAATTCCAACTTTGGAAATTGTGAATTATTTACGCAAAATAATTTTAACTTGGCACAGTAGGTAACGTAAAAGTTTTCCCAGATTAAGACAGAATTTCCACTTTTATTTGTTTAATGAGCAAACATAAACAAGAACTTGTTCAAAGGGTGGAAATGTCTCCGCTTAACCGCCGCGACCCGGATTTCGTGCCAAATATTTATTTTAATTACATCTCGGTTCCTTCAAAGCCCAAGTTAAATGTCTCTACCACCTTCCACGCCAATATTTCAAAATTAATTTAAGCATTTAGCATTTCTCTCATTTTAGTTTTATGCGTGTTGTGTTTATCTACTTAAATAGGCAATAAAATAGACGCAATAGATTTGCTGCCATTTTTAACCGACTTCTAAAAAAGGAGGAGGTTCTCAATTCGGTTGTATGTTTTTTTTTTGTTTTTTTGTGTTTGTTAGGTACCTCATATCTCCGTCATTTATGAACCGATTTGAAAAATTCTTCTTTTATCTGAATGGATCTACTTCCCGATTGGTCCCATAGAAATTTCATCAAAATCGGTTCAGCAGTTTGGTTTTGAAATCAAAATAGCTGGAAACAATATGTCATCCAAGTAAAAGAAATTGCGAAATTGATACTTGACAAGGATTTGTGTGTGATGCGATAACTAAAAAGGGTAAAATAAAAACTTTTTTGCAAAAAAAAAACAGACTTCCAAAAAAAAAACACAAAAAAAGTGGGAAATAACTTGACTTTCGAAAGACGGTGGCAAAAACGTCAATGAAACAAACAATAGTCACCGACTTCCGAAAGTAAAGTTATTTCCCACTTTTTTAGTGTTTTTTTTTGGAAGTCGGTTTTTTTTGCAAAAAAGTTTTTTTCACAATGCACTGAAAGAAAATGCTCATTCGCTGTAAAGAAAACTGTAGTGATTTAACGATCGCTTGAATAAACATTTGTTAAATGTAGTAAAAAGTAAATGGAACACCGCGAAGAAATAGTTGTCTGCACGGACCATCGATGGAGAAGTTCCTTTGGGAAATACCGTAATAAGACTAGCTTATAATGAGCTGGAGACCTAGTTACAATTAGGATAAAAGAACAGAACCTTTATGTGCATTCGCTGGGATCGTAAAATCGGAAATGAACAGTCAAAGCGAAGTTAATTAAAACGTGTGTGTGAGACAACAAAGCGATGGGAGTCGTCATAACTGCTGTCAGCCACCACTAAATACAGTCTTAGATTACTTCTCAATAAGTTTAGGACTAGCCGTCTTGCCTGGATTACTGCGAGGGGTCTAAATATCGAACTAACTCTAATCGTGCTCGGTTAGTTGAGAGAGATATGGCATCTCCTTCCGCACCTTTCAGTAAACTGAGTACAGAATTAAATATTTGCAGATTACATCTAGCCACTATCGAAGGCGCCACTGTTTGTTTAGCGGATATCACGTTTGAGATCAACATCACTTGAGAGTTAATGGAACTAAAGGTAGTACGACATACCTACCTATAGGTAAGTGTATCTAACATTACAAAACTTTTTTGCAAAAAAAAACCGACTTCCAAAAGAAAACACTAAAAAAAGTGGAAAATAACATTACTTTCGGAAGTCGGTGACTATGGTTTGCTACATTGACTTTTTTGGCACCGACTTCCGAAAGTAATGTTATTTTCCACTTTTTTTAGTGTTTTCTTTTGGAAGTCGGTTTTTTTTTGCAAAAAAGTTTTTATTTTATCCTTTTTAGTTATCGCATCACACACAAATCCTTGTCAAGTATCAATTTCGCAATTTCTTTTACTTGGATGACATATTGTTTCCAGCTATTTTGATTTCAAAACCAAACTACTGAACCGATTTCGATGAAATTTCTATGGGACTAATCGGGAAGTAGATCCATTCAGATAAAAGAAGAATTTTTCAAATCGGTTCATAAATGACGAAAATATGAGGTAACAAACACAAAAATTTCCAGCTATTTTGATTTCAAAACTAAACTGCTGAACCGATTTTGATAAAATTTCTATGGGACCAATCGGGAAGTAGATCCATTCAGATAAAATAAGAATTTTTCAAATCGGTTCATAAATGACGGAGATATGAGGTAACAAACACAAAAAAAAAAAAAAAAAAAAACATACAACCGAATTGAGAACCTCCTCCTTTTTTAGAAGTCGGTTAAAAATAAACTTGATTTGAGTAATTACCTGCGTCTATAAAGTACGTCAAAAGAAGCAACAACGACCTTACTCACTCCTCGTGTTAATTAAAAACTAATTAGCGCAAATTAAAAGTTAAGAGAAGAGATCGGGCGAGGAGACATCTGGTGATGGCACCAAACGATGAATTTCTTACGGTTGCAAGGGCGCAAACTAAGAAAACACATCTGCGCATAAATTCTGAACACGTCCGGCTATATAAATTCATAACTTCGGAACGAACCGGAGACAGACGCGACGGTACGCTGGGACCTCTACGAATTTATTAAATAAATTAATTGAGCCAAAACGAACGTAACTGCTTGCATATTGAATAAACTCTAGCACAATGTGAAAACAAAAAGAATAAGTACTGTTTGATTCCTGCAATAGGGGAAAAAGATCATGGTTTCGTAAGTAGGTAAATAATGCTTTAATATTTTTTACGTCTGTTTTAAGTCTTCCTTAGCGTCCGCATTTTCAAATTGAAATTCTTATCCACTAACAATGGACAAAAGGAATGAAATAATGAAAAACGCAATGCACAGCGGGACAAAAAATCAGATAAAAGATTTGTTGTATCCTCAAAACAGAAAACTACTTTTAGATCCACTAGTGTTACATACCCCATTACACTAGTATTATAACACCAAATATTTGTGAAGCATTAGTTGGCGTAGTGGTAGGTAGCGGCCATGCATCCAGTTTCCCAATAAACCACCCGGCTGAGTGCATAACGTGCCAAGATTACTTATAGCCCCCGGAGCAGACCAAACAACAATATTTGTTGATTCCAGACACTAGATTAATTTTTCCTGGGGCATTTTACTCAACGTTATCCATGAAAGCGTTCCGCAAAATAAACCGACAAAATGAACATGAAGATTTTCATTTGATTGCTTTTACGTAGTAATGATTCGAGAGCTTATATTAACGAAACTTTTTTTATTACCAAGACGGGGTTCTACTAAAAATGTAAAGGACATTTAATATAAACAGCGTTGTTTTTCTCGTCAGCGCCCGTAAAACTTTAGCAGAATTCTACTTTTCTATTTGTATTGTAGGCATCGCTTCCAACAGGTTGTAGCCATGTTGTTAGCTACTTCCGTAATTATAACAGAAACCAAACAATGGAGCACAGCGAAATTATGTCTCTACATAAGTTAAAAGTATTGTTTTCTCGTTTTTAATGTGGCTCTTTTAATTCTATGGGAACAAAGGGTTCTTTTAATTCTATAACAGGTTTAATTTTGTGACAAAGTTGTTTTAGTCCGGACATAGGTAGCAATTATTTACGGAAAATAGGCTCAGGTGTCTCTTTGCAGGCTTCTTCAATTGCAGTCAGCAACATGCATACAACAACATTCTGTTACTAGTCTGTAGATTTAGGCTTTACATATCATTATCAGCCATTCGTGTCCCACTGCAGGACAAAGGCCTGCCTTCCCTCCTTCCACTTATCCATATCGAGTGCTGTTAATCGCCAATCCTTGTAGAAAGACTCGAGTTCGTCCCGCCATCTCCTTCTGGGCCTGTCGCGTTTCATTTTTGACATCACAGGACACAAATCATCTTACAATCTATAATTTTGTTTTCCGTTTCTTCCCTGATCATGCCACGCGAACTGCTTTACACATCATCAACTGCCTAGCCTTTTCCCAAGTATGTTGGGGTCGGCTTCCAGTCTAACCGGATGCAGCTGAATACCAGTATTTTACATAGAGCGACTGCCTATCTGACCTCCACAACCCAGTTCGTACTGGGTAATACGATACCCCTTGGTAAGACTGCTTTACTCATGTAGCTACTTATTGTAGTAGCTCATGGAAAGACGGATCTGGCAGTAATTTAATACCAAATAGATAAAACTTTTGAAAGGCAAACCTTTCCAAAGATTATTTGGTTAGTTAAAATCTACTTCGAATAAATCAATATGAGGTATCATGTACTAAAGAGTATACCGAAAGAACTTTATCCCACACATGACGGAAGCAACGATAGACGCACAACTTCGCCCCATCACACCGTGAAACTTTAAGACGAAATAATAATTAAAAACATTGAACGATACATTTCGAAAATTTTAATGAAGTCTACACGGAAGACGAGATGGTATTAATTTTCTTACAGAAGGTACTAACGTTAAGACTATGAAACGATTAATTAAGGAAGCAGGTGCATTAAAGGTGTCTTATCTGTAATAACTAAACGGTTAGTACGTTTTATTGTACGGTCAGCATACTAAATTGATATCTAATAATTAATCAATGACATCAAAAAAGTATTAAAAAAACTTTTATTTTTAATTAATTTTATTATTTTCCGTATGTTAGAAAATAATTCCTAAATGATGAAGAAAAGTAAAGGAACATTCAAGTTTAAATATCTAAGTGGCATGGTCTTCATTCTTTTTCGTGTGGTTAGGGCCTATCCTGGTGACAGGGTTTTTATGCCGATCATGGGCCTCTGACTTGGCTTTACATGCGTCGAGAAATATTTCTCAGGCATGTTTGGTTTCCTCACGATGTTTTCCTTCGCCAAAGCTAGTGATAATTGTACAATAAGCACATGAATCCGAAAAATCAGAGGTGCGTGCCTTGGCTTCGATCTCGTGACCTATGACTTGGCATTCCGACGGTCACACCACTAGGCTATCACTGCAGTAGCATAGTGATTCGAAAAGTATAAAAATGTGAATTGGTAACATAAAGTTTAAATAGTTAACAACATATTTTTTGTTTTAACGGCAAATTAGGTACAGGTGGTTATCATTATGATATCTTACGACTTTTTTAATATTATGTAATAATACTTATATTGGAGTATGATACATGTTCATACTTATTTATTCATAAGCCTAACTACGGGTATCTTATGATGAGTAATCATGCCAGGTGTTCACACTTTACAACAAAGTTTATACCTAAGCAATCTTGTCTATTCCCAAACTATTATATTATATATTAATTTTATTCTCCGACAATATTGTTTTATAGTCACAGCAATAATTTTTGATGTCGTATTAAAACGGCTAGATAAACCTGTTTATAGGTGAAAATAATGTCAACATTTTATCGTAGATGTAGTTTTCGTGTGAAATTATTGTTCATCCAGAAATAGTACAGGCAATCAGAATCATACAGCCATCCCGAAATATACAGGGTGGAAGGTACAAACACCGACCCCCATAGAAAAAAAACAGCTGTTCCATACATTCGTTGTATGCTAGAATGTACAAAAAAACAGCTGCTTTCTACAAAGTGCAATACGTACTTACTGTTGAAAATTTCAAGTGCCTACGTATCACGGTTAAAAAATACAGCCTTGAGATAGACGGACAGAAAGCGGAGCCACAGTAAGGGTCCCGTTGGCACCGTTGGGTACGGAACATAAAACTTAAGTAAGTATATCAATCCTGAAATTCGAATTGTTATCGAAAATTGTACTAAAAGGATGTGTAAAGCCAAAACAACGTACAAATGTGGGTACACACAAAACAAAGAGAAAAATATGGATATTATCCGCGGCAACAATTGCCAGGACATTGTGTTATGGCCACATATGGCACGAACTCATTATCGCAGTACCAGCGCACCGAGCTAACTGCCGCAATCCAGGTCTTAACGGAAGGTAATTTACCATCTGCCATTTGTGGCTGGCTACCACCACTGTATCGCTTTTATGGAGCACATTATATGAAAAACGACGATAAGCCTATGCTTAATTCCGATTGTGGCTTATTCAGGTGGCGTTGAAACGTGTTTATTGGGTGTTTGGTTGTTATTCTACCTACACTACATGGATGTTAAAATCCAACAAAATCCCCTACAGCGTACTTCATACAATTAGAAATTATCTAAGATAAACCTACTTTATAATAAGCTACAATAAGAACATGCCAGGAGTGTGCCCTCAGCATTTTCGAACATAAAATGCGCTGTCTAAAAAGGCTTATGATACTGGGCTGCGTGGAAGACAACGTGCTCTATGCAGGACACTGGCAAGCTGGTCAGACTCCATCATGAGGGCTGTGGGAGGAAGCTTGTACCGAGCGGTCCACACTGCAGAGGACCCCAAAAATTTGAGAAGCTTCATATGTGGCCCCCATTAAGGTTACGACGAAGAAGAAGAGAAGACAACAAGCCCAAATTAACAAAAAAAAGTTGCGACAAATTAAGTAGAGCCAGCAAGTAAAAAAGCGTTTATCCAAGAACATCGGTGTGCGGTAGAGACACTACTAACGTGGTAACGTAAACCTGTCTCCCTATCTTAAACGAGACAAATATTCTTTTCTCGCACGTGTTGTCTTCCTAATAATTTATCTAGTTACTTTTGTCAGTGATAAATAGACAAGACTCGACATTATCCCAAGATTCGGCTGTTGAATATTCTAAGGCTTAATTGTATTTTACGTGTCCAATTAGTACCTACGTTTCCTGGTTTCTGAGCTCTTGAATTTACTTCCAATCTCAACAGTTACCTTTTCTGTGTAGGTAGATATAACAGATTGTGATAATGTTATCCGTGTCGTGATAACGTCGCTTTCAAAGATGAATTCAAGTTAATTAGGAAGGTATAGGGGTTAATTGCTGAGGTCTTGTAAAGCATAAAGATAAATTGATTGGGCGACATTATTTCGGTTAGGTCACCTTGGTGTTTCGTAGTCGTCATAAGGTGACTAGGTGAGGCATATTAATAGACGACGTGTAGCAATTGTGGCAAGCGGGTTCGTTAGACCGGCGACACGTGTTTAATAAGATAAAGTAAAGCGCGTCCGTGCCCCGGTGGAACAAAGGTGTCCCGACGTCGTCGGCGCGAACAATACCTGCAACATGTTCCCTTACTGTCCTCACCCACTTACTATCCTGTTGTACTATGCATGGTACATTATAGAAACACCGTAACACGATATATGGGAAGGACGTTTAAGCTCGGTAATGTGGGTACAGTCAACAAAAGACTGGCTGATCAATTGTCCACTGCAAATATTCTTTATTTTCAGTGGACAATTGATCAGCCAAAATGAAAATAATAACTATTGTGACTATCTCTTAATTTGGACTCCGGGCTGCTACTGAGTATTACCTGAAAAACACCAATAACACTTACTTGACCCGAAGATCAAACCCAAGGCTCAACGCTAAGGAGTTGCTCATGTGATTGGTCACATGAGCAACTCCTTAGCGTTGAGCCCTGGGTTTGATCTTGGGTGCCTATGGTGCCTATTGCATTATTGGTAAGGCAATAGGCACTCATTACCTACTTCATCTGAGTAAAGCTACAGCACTAGATGAATTAACCTTTATCCAACTTTGTCAATGAGAAGCCTCTTTTTGCCCTACAACTTAACTGAAATCCAAACTCTCAGGGGATTCATTTCAAATATTTATTTAGATGACGTCTACGTTTTAAGCATCCGAATAAAATACCAGCAAAGCTTTCAATTTGAAATTCAACCGCAATCACTATACGAATAACGGCTGTTTTTGCATGCCGGCTTCAGGTCAATGTAAGCCCCGACCTTAATAAATATGGATATAAATTAGAGCTCCCACTTTATACCAACAATACAAATTGACAATAAGAATTTCTGCCGAATCCCTAATTACAGTTCATTACCGAATCGACAGGAGGGACGCAGTTTTTGGAATTCAAATACGAACACTTGAACGAGACCGTTTTATATGAGCTAGGAATTTCTCCTGTTTCGTGGGTGGGTTTACAAACATTTCCTCACATACAAAAACATCCAAATAAAATCGATTTGGGGTAACTGACGACAAATCATTTAGGTAAATTATTAATTAATGCTGTTCTATCGGCGTTTTAACCCAACCTGGCAGACCCTGAACAGCTAACACTCGATAACGCAGTCTAGCTGACTAATCCTCTCACTAGTCCTCTCACAAGCGTCTCTCTTTAGTGTTAAGGCCAACGGACCTCCTTATGGCCAAACAACAAAAACGTCTTTTCTAAGGGCATCCACTACGAGCTTTCTAAGTCCGCCCTTATTGCCTCCTCAATACTTAGACGATGGCTGACTTATTGGAAGTAACTGAGTATCTAGTGTCCCACCTCTCTCCTACTCGCTCTTGCATATGTTGGGATAAGAACGATACATTTGAGACTTCGATCAGCCAGTCACTGGGAAAATTAACTAGACAAAATTAAATGATGTATTATATCATCGATTAGAAAAGAAGTAGACGAACTTTGGGTTTAATCCTCAGATCTTACTGGTATTCCTGAGGAAATCATTTAACTGATATTTTCTGACATAAAAGACCTATAAAACATTATCCGATACAGAATAAACAAATATTCGAAATAAATGTGAATTTCATTTCCATAGCGCAGAAGTTGCCAATTCGATTAGCACTGCTGAATCCCATGGGTCGAGAAGCCATTAAAAATTCAGTGGGTATCCGCGATTTTACTAAACCCTGAAGGTAAGTCGTGACGCAAATCGCAATGATAGTTGGGTCGTTTACTAGGTATAGCTAAAATCAATTCTGTATCCTTAGTATTTGATTTGAAGGTATTTGGTCCAAAGATATTCGCCACCGCAGCGTCGTCACGACATTCCGTGCCGACAAACTCGGTGTATCGTGGTATTCCAAGTGTCAAGCCAGTTGACATTCGGAGCTCACTGCGAAAGGGGTCGTCAGGGGACAACCTGTCACTAACCTTCGAGCGATTAAATAACAGAGTATTGTTCAGCGTAGATATTAAGGCAGACGTGCTTGCTTTAGTCAAATATGATCACATTGATATTGATTTATTAAGGGTACAAAATTCTAAATTCCGGAATACTAAGGGATTTTTACAACCTCGATACTTTTTGTTGGATCCAAAAGCTCTATCGGCAAATTCCCTTATCAATTTTCTTGGGTAAATTCCATCAACAAAATATTTTATCATCTCTAAGATAAGGTAAATTAATAAATTTATATATACGTTTTCAAATCACGACAAGAAAATAACTATGCTAAGTTGCGTAGGTAAGAATCAAAAGAGAGGTGAAAACATATCTATACAAAGAACCGTACGGTCCTACGACGATAAAATTATGGAAACAACTTACGTTAAAGCATCTTTGGAGAAATACATAGAAAATGTTATGTAACTCTGAAGGGTAGGTATCTGAAAAGAAAAACCATGAATGTAGCGGGGCTGGGGCGTTACGATATCAACAATTCCTTAGCATTACGATCAACACATAAAAAGATTATAAACAAACGGGTGTATCCATGTTTAGTAGGCGCTATCGCCGACCACAAGCCACGAGAGGCACATATTTAACGCTCGAGGCTTATCTCAAACGAGGCAGGGTGCGGGAGGAGGCACGTGCTACAATATCGAGCCTATCTTTCTACTAATGGCCTACATGTGAAAGGTGAATAGCTCCATCCTAACGCAGAACGGAGGATAAGCTACTCGCAGACGAGGATAGATGACGATTTATTAAGTTATCTAATCTTTATGATACCATGCGAAGGCACAATACACTAGCATTAGGGCGTAGTAAATGGATAAACATAGGAATATATAATACGTGAACATTTTAGATGAAATCAGAAGCTAAACAAAAACGGGTCGAGTTATGTATAAGCAAAACAAAAAGCATTAGAGGTGCGACCATCAATTACGTTCATGTTAACGGACGCCCGTACCGCACAGTACGCGTCACTGATGCCCATTTACGATGAAACATGTTGGTCTAATTAATGGACACAGTCTATTATTGTGTGGGTACCACGTGCCGCGCTTGCTCATGTATCGCCATCTTTACATAAATATATCTTTATTTCGTCTAACTCATGGAACCATGGCAGAGTACTGAATGTGTTTCGTATTGTATGGCTACGAATAAGTTTTGTCTTGGGCGTATGAGTAAAATGAAAATAGTGATTGTATTATTATGTAACTAATAGTTACACCAACGCTGTCAGTTTAAACATAATATTTTATAGAAATGTTTAATTTTAACTTGATCCATAAATATGTCCAGTTTAAATGTCACAGCGTTGCAAGTATTCGAATTGGAAACCACAACAACAGCGGATTGGAGACTAAGATATTAATACATTTCTCTCTAGGACCTAAGCAAGAGGGGACATAAAACACAGTTGCTATTACGTTATACCTAAGACAAGAAGTGCAGTTCATTCCGCATGCTGTCTCACTGAGCCATCTCGTGCATGGTTAGGGATGGCATGTGTCGCACATAACCGGAACACTACGGTTAAACCCATGTTATTGCTGTGCTATTCATCTTATGCTGAAGACACTGAATATATAACCATGACTTTACAGTCTTAACTCGGAATTCAGAGTTCTTGAAATTACACGTAGTCTAGGACTTTTCCCTTTAATAAAATGCAATAAGCTGTTCTTGCTAGTCTTCGTCGTTAGTTATCTCGGTTGAGGATTATTTTACGGTACTTATTCATAAAAATCTACTAAATTAATTCGGAGCAAAACGGGTTAAAGCAACAAATAATAAAGCCGTAATGTAGAGTAATATGAATCATGCGGTCGGTTGGTGGGGTGATTGAAGACGACAAGGGCTTGGCTGTTGTCGGGCGGCTCGGGCGGCGCGCGGCGGTGAGGTGACGGACGGACCAGCGGCACCTGAGTCCGGCCGGCGACGAAGCGCCCCTAATGGCCTGTCGCTCGTCCATCCGCGCCCGTGATTGATCGACACACCCCGTGACGTGTGCACACACATCGCTTACATCGCCTCCACGATATCACGCGTAATCCATCACCAATTCCAAATTTGTGCCATAAATGTAAGTGCAAAAGTCAAATACCATCTGCGGATGCAGTCAGTCATAGAAATAGCGTTTAGATTACCTATGGTTATTTCTGGACACAAAGCAAATATTATGATTTGAAAATATCTACAGGAAATATCAATTTTCATTAAAAATTATGGCAAACGGAGGACGAGAAAAGTAAGGCTAACTTTTAAAATAAAAATGTTCTAAAAAGTACATACTTATCTGGAAAACGTTTGAACAAGTATTAAGACGGCGATCTCGTATTTCAGTAAGGAAAGTAGAAGACTTTTGTATTTTATTAGTAAACTTTTCTGCTTTAACTACTTATAGCGGGATGAAATAGGTCATTTTGCCATTGACTTTATGGCCCGATCCTACGTACGAAAGGTCCGTCGATTTTAGCCTAGTCGGATTTGTCTAGACAAGGAGGTAGTTACTGCAGTCTTCGATAGACAGTACCGTTCGTCGCGTGGGGTCTTGAGTTCAATACCCAGTTCGAGCAAAGTGTTTTAAGGTATTTCGCCTCGAGCTAAGTTTTATTAACTTTGGGTGAAGATTAGACAGACAGTATTTTTATCGATCGTAGACCATATTTCAAGGATTTGATTTTTTTGAAAAGTTTCTAATATTTTTTTCCCGACAAGATAAGTGAAAGACTCTTCAAAAAGAAGTCGTAACAAAACATGTAACATATTAAATGGAATAATTTCTCCATGTCGACTCTCGCTACGTCGACTCGTAATTTTTCTTGGTTTCTATGCAACGTCTTTTGTTTCACCTGGACATGGCTGTCACAGGGTACAGTCACATTAAAAACGAAATACGGCTGTGCTTTTAATTTAATGAAGTAATTTCGATCTTTCGGTGATAACGTATTTTTAATTAATACATTAATAACCCACCACAAAGTACTAGGCTAGCATATCTGAGTAGGTACTTACTCTTTAATATTACTCTGCATTACATGCTAGCCTAGTACTTTTGTTAGGGTAACCGCACAGAACTTAAGACAGCCTTCAATTCCTCTGACTTGATTTCTAGAGCAAATCCTTTGAGCTTGCTCAATATGGTTTAATTTTAGAACATGATAATACACAAATGAACTTTTAATAATACATGAATGAAATTTTATTTGAAAGACTTCAGTCTGAGCAATATCCAAGCCGAGTTAGATTCTACCCTGGAGGACTCTGCTACTTCATTTACAACAATAAAATATTGGGTGGCCGAAATTAAACGAGGTCATATGAGCTGCTAGATGATGAACATCGCATTGGCCGACCAAATGGGGTAACTACACCAGAAATACAAAATATAGTTGTTTTTTTTTTAATAAAGGTATTCGTTTAATTCCGAAATATTTGAAAAGTTTGAATAATTTCTGTGCGATCATACATTTTAGTAACAATAAAAAGGAACAGATAGTACCACTTAAGCGATATTTTTTTAAAGTTATTGTAGCTATATAGGCCACTTATGATAAATAGATGCTTTTCTAGAACCGTATCGGTATTCTGTTCATGCCACGTTGCACTTATGTAAATACATACATGTCGTGGTCAGTCGATCATTTCATGATATCTCTCATGTGTGATCAATTCCAATATCTAGCCACGCCTGATACACAAAAGTTCTGGGCAATAACAAAAAAAATCCTTCTTTCTATGTACGGCAATAATTCAAAAAAGTCTTTTTAGCCATTGACGGCCATTTGATTCCAGACAAAACGTTACGTACGACAACAACTGGGTAAGTAAGTGTAAACTTTATATGATTCAATTTTATCTAATTTGTGTTATAATTCCTATACTTAGTTTTACCTTGAAATGGATGTAAATGACCATAACCATAAATTAATTTACTATTTCTTATTATAATTATAGAGGAGTTCATGACTTTTATAGACTTATTATTTTTTTCCTTTTCTTTTCCGCGCACGTTTTGCACAAGATCTATGCAGTAAACAGACAAGAAGTACTAAGCTTGCATGAATTCGAGATGGTATTTCAATAATTAGTTTAACCAATATTTCAATTATGTATTAGACCACCTTGAGATTATGCTAGCCTAGTACTTTTGGTCGCCTAAAAGACGATTTCAGTCAATATTTTGGAGCCTTGTTTGTGTTCTTTTATTAGAATAAGTTATTTTTTTTTGGAAAAATTTTGAATTTATTTGAAACTAAAAAAACGACTAGTCTCAAGCGAAGTTTTTTTTAAACAGATGTCATTTGTTTCACAAATCGACATAGCGGGAATCGACGTAGAGAGAATGATTGATTAAATGAATGAATATTAAATGTAGTACGTTACACATAAGAAGGTTTAAAAATTTGTTTAGATGTGAACGAAAGTAGAAGACACAACGTGTAGAATACATGTTTTACTTATCCCTTGGTTTAAATTTGGTTTTCGAAAAGCAGACACACTGTCTAAATGAGAAACAACCACATTCCACTTGAGTAATTAATTTAAAACTAGTACTTTAAGTTAGCAAAAAAGTTTGTATTTTAAAGAAAGGTTAATATCCAAACAATAAAATAAAAACACATTAAGCCTGAGAAACAAACAAAGCTGATAACGAGTTCTATAACAAGGGCGAGTTGCTCGAGTGGAAGTGATCAATTTTCTCAACAATTTCACCGTCATCTTGAATCTTTTCAGAGGCACAAAACATTTAGCCAATTCAGCGCACAGGGACCGACTGTGATAATAGAGCCTGTTGGCTGCGAGGGACAGTCATCGCAAACATAAGCCATTAGCGTATTGTTAGAGTCTTTTCAACTGTACCCTCCATTTTCGGGGGTTTTGTTGAGTATCTTCGAGTCTCCATATCAAAATAAATTACATTTTGTCACAACGGAAACTCGATATTGGAAAGTTAACAAAATACAAAGGAAGCATAAAAAGCGTAAGTAATAATATTTTCTTAATGAAGGTTGCCAATACCACAATGCCGACAATAAGGAGGAGATACAATGAATTTCTGATGAAAAATCGTAGCAGGATAGCAACTAAGAGATCCAAACAAGGTAATTTCAAGAATTCATGTACAATAATGTTTGCTGCGGTCGGTCAGAGGGCTGCAACGGGTATACCTGTGTAGCCGCAAACTCATGAACAGGTTGCGTGCAGCCGACAGACGATAGCGAAGCGAAGCCGGCCATTCTCCCCTGAACAAAGCTCCTCTGATCTAATCAACGCAACAATACACTTCGGATAACTCCACAATTGAGCCGGAAAATAAACCGTCCGCCACCCGTGCCAACACATCCGATATTTTAAATTACAAACAATATTATACGGCAGGGATACAAACGAGTCCATTGTAGGCCGTGTGCGCCCGACAGCTGTTTTAGATAACGTGTGACCTCTCTAGAATAAAGCGTTTCACGAACGATTACACCAACAATGATGGCGTCCGCTGATCGTACACCTAAACAAAGTGTTACAAGGAAAACGTGTTGATTTTATTGAAATAATATTATTCCAACTTTGAATCAGAAAATCTGATACAAGGTGTATTTTACCATAGCTTTCGTTTTCGACGTTATTGTGAGTCTGATTCACTTGGTTGACTGACTCACGGAAAACCGCTTTCAGATCGATTCTATTTCACTTTCAAATAGCCTGTAGTGTCCAGATTGTAATAGGTTTTTAACATGCACGGGAGTGGCGGATTGATGAGTCACCTGGGTCTTTGGTTAAAACTTTTAAGGATAGGTCAAGCCGGCTCTGGACAGGAACACCAACATTTAAAAATTCACTGAGTATCTGTCGACGTCCGTGTCTGGAGCCGCAACCATATTTTTTCCTTACCGGTTCGGAACTTAAATGTTTACTAAAGGATTGTTACCCTTATCCTTTAGTAAACGTCATCAATATACGAATCTGTATGTTGTCTGTATATGTCTTAGATCATGTCCGACATGGCTACACAAAAATCAGGCGTTATGAAGATTAATTTTATTCCAAAAAAAATGCGTTTTTCTATGTTACGAATCTACTTCAGGTATTTGATGAACAGATAGAACACCTGAATTTCCTTACCATTAGAAAAAGCTTATAATATTATCGGAGCACATCTCACCTGGCGGCAGATTTGACGTATTTAATACAATTTCTGTGCTACTTTGCAGTTCAAAAACGGTTTAACCATATCAGCTACTTGCGCGCGAATAAAATGGAATGTGGCCCCTATGAAAAAAAAAAAAGAAAAAAGTGCCTATCTCCTTTTATTTATTCGCTTGAAAAGCTTTGATCTTCGGCCCTTTGAAATTCGGGCTCTTAAGATTCACAAAATACTTTAAATAAATGGTTTTATATTAGAGTATTCACAACATTGAATAACTATGGGTGGAGTTCAAATAAATGGCCGCATTCATTTTGAAATTAGAAGTCGACGACACAGCTGATTTACTGATTCAAATGGTACCTATTCCAAAAACAGGTTCCAATGTGTTAGAGACCCCATCATTAAATGCGGACGGAAACCAAACCAAAGGTTCAATTGACCAGTTTTAATGATAATTTCTACCGGCTGTAAATTAATACCAGACTTATTGTATGTGGTTCAGGTTAAATAGCTATAGTAGATTTCATTATAAATTTTTAAATATTACTGGCGTCTTAGACGTCAATCTTCTTCTTGCTAGAATGTGGTTAAGGACCTGCCCTGCCTCTGCTTGTTAAGGGAGCCGTTTCAAAAATCTACCCTATATACAAAATTAGGTGACTTGGAATTGGATTGGCTCTTTACTGTGTTTAGTATTTATTTAGGCCATATTTCTACGGAAGTATACATTTTTCACGCTTCGATTGAATACAACATACCTAACAAGCGTATACCTATTAGTTGGACCTATGGATACTACTCGTACTTAGTGTTAATAATATATACTCATACACAGACTACGAAAGAAATGAATCATTATTACACATGTACCCACCAAGGTCGACCACTCATCAAAGGTAGGTAGTCGTAATACTCAGTCAGTTAAGAAAATATTATGCCTGTTATTTGCTTCAAATACATTCCTGAATTGTTAACTGGTGCTTACTGTTCCACACGTTAACCAAACCTGTTCTTAAAATGGTAAACTACATCCTAACATAGATAAATTATTGCAATTGCTGCGATAGACCAATCAGATTTAATTCCCAGTCCAATAAATTCCTAACGCGCGAAATGAACTTGTCTTGGAAAGCATTTTCCAAATTGAAAACACGAGGAGAGGTGAGCAATAATGCTATTCAAGAATGGTTGGCAAAATTATTCGTCCGAGTTACAACGTTACAAGTAGATTTTAGAATAGGCATTTTAGAAAATTCGAAGAGATTAACCGAATAAGTTACAGAAGTATCCTAGGATTCGAGAATAGATCTGAAGAATCCTTCCCTCGAAAAACAAAGGCCGTTTCTAGGTGGAATATGTGCGACAGCCGTGCAAGATGAAACGTGTTCTCGGAGTAACAAAGCCTCGCCTGATTTGATCATCGACCAATCCCCAGAATAACCAACGCCGTAATAAGATAACTTCAGCAAAAACTTTTTACATTACTCAGAGAAGATGGTCCGCAATTTCATACAAGTGCTGCAATACGGTGTTCATTGACGCCGGATGTATGCGACATCTTTGCGAATGTTGCATTAATTTCGATGTCCTATTGTGTTATGCAATACAATCATCCCTGTCCGTTCCGGGCTCTAGTCTAGAGCTGTGAGATGTCCGTCACAAGCGGGTCGAGTGTGACTGACAACCATGCGAGATAATGCGATCGCTGCCTAAACAAAGCGACGGCGCCTGATTTAATCAACGAACCTATACGAAGATCCTATGTTTAGTAAGCACCTATTCGGCCGGTGACAGATATAGTAAGTGGGACGTGACGGTCATTCCTAATATAATTCCGACGTAATAAATATCTATACGAGTTATAAATCGTACATGGCTTGAGTTTAGAATCCTAATTCGATTCTACATTTCTTTTAACATTTTTATGATAAAAAATCGTAGTTATACAATTACATCAATATCAATTCGGGTACGTTCGCTTCAGTTTTTTATTATTGCGTACAGGGTACATATTATTATTGTTATGTATTGTGGGAAAACGTCAGTCATTATTTCAAGCTCATTTTACGAAGATAATTTGATTTTGATTGAAATGGTACCTATCTAAGCGATAGGCCTGAAAGACATTACATGGGTCCTATGGTGCTGGAAGTTGGGTGATTTCTTTTAACTGGCGTCGCAGCATCAGTTGGCGTCATAAGCGTGCCATCATGTAAAATGTTTATGACGTCGTCGGCAGGCGGAGAGGCGGCATGGCGGCAGAGGCGCGCAATTGAGACGTTACGTTGTTTAGCGTGCGGTTCTGTGGGGCCCGTAACGAGCGCGCACAACTTGCTTAATGCACGCGACAAATTACCCTCCGGAACACACGACGAGAGGATGGGCCCCTTCTTAATTAACGTATTTTGTCACCTTATAAATTGTAACGCAAGCGGAATTGTGGCATACCTAGTTAGTTCACAAACAGACGGTAAGTAGTGGCGGCGTGCCTTCCGAGAATTTGGTGCCCTACATGAATGCAGATGTTGGTTTAGTTACGTATTATATAATTACGTATTTACCTACTGTTATAGTTACTTTCTTTTTTAATTAGAACCCACCAGTTTTAATGGAAAATAATAAATGTCAATTTATGTTTTCTGAAAACTAATTTCCACGTTTGTACGTAATCCCTATAAAAATAAGATGCAGTGGCAATCCACCATTTAAAATATGTACATAAATTGAATTAAATACATATTTTCGTAAAATAATTTGACTAATTTTTAGCTCTATTTTGTATCTAAGCACTTACTTAGTTTAAGTAAGTTTTAATCAAAACCTTTTTATTCACAAAGTCCAGATGGTACTTTGTAACAAAGGACCTTACTTTTATAATGAAATCAAACAATTGAATTTTTTCTTATATAATATTTATAAAAACCTGCCCCTGGATTCTTAAACATAACATTAGATTGATTGTCTCTTCACTCAAAACTTCTTGGCTACCTTTGACTTGTGTAAGAAATTTATTTGGGGTCGTCCTTTAATCACGTGAGGTTTGAATAGGGCGGAGAGGGTCAGCAAAAAAATTACGATTTATCACGACGAGGCAGGGGGGGATAATGTGACAATCATGTGTATTTTTTTCGTGCGACTAAAACAAAGACATTAAATAAGTGACGTGTAATTACGTTTTACCAATAATGAATTAAAAACCTGAGCAAGCTGTATTTTGTCTAAAAAACCCGAGCAAACAATTTTTTATTTGAAGAATCCGTTTTTTTATTTAATTTTTTAGTTAAAACAGATTCTAGAACTATCTGATGTTTTCAAGTAACAAATACACGTGATGCTGGAAGGAGGAGGGAGAGGTAACCTGAAACCTCACAATGTATCAATAAGGGCGAGAGGGGGCTATAAAAGTGGTCTAAAAACCTCACGTGATTAAAGGACGGCCCCTTAGGTATACCACCATTTTTTCCAGTTTTTAGGTGTTGGTTCTTCTTTTCTTTTTACTTTAATTCAGTAACTCAAATAGTAAGAGAAACTGCATTAACATATTTACATACATTTTATAATATGTATTACTTTATTTTATCTGTATATATGTATTAGTATGAACTTGTTTATGTATATCAATTTATGGTAACAAAATGGTATTTTTCTCATTTATTTTTTTGCACTCTATCACAATGCTATCCTATTTGACCCAAAGGTTGACTGGTAGAGAATGCCTTGAATTAGTTTGTTATAAATGAAAACATTTTACATGTAATAAAAAATTATGCTATCCGTTAACTATCAGTCAATGAACTCGGCCAATAAATGGCTGCTCAATTATTGTAGTGCACGGCTTATCCCAAACTTGGACTCATTACTTACCAAGCCATAGAAAAAATAAGTTAGTAATGTTCTTCCTCTTTTGTATTGATAAGAAGTACTGTTATTTAATAAGACTATAGATTTGTTTACAGCTTTAATTCTGTCTGTGTAAAATAAAATTAATGCAACTACAAAATAAAAGTCATGGTGGTGTTAGGTGAATTATTATAAATAACTAACAAGACTTGTTACAAAACTCATTAAAATGTTTCTTTCTTGGAGCTTTTGGTATATTTTAAAAGTACCAAAACTAACATTTACTAAAGAACTAATTTTTTTTGCTTTTTAGAGCAAGCTAGTGGCTAGTAAAAGATTTTTATGTAAAATCTTCAATTATGAATTTGAAAATTAAGGTAAATGTTGTGTTGTGTGATACTAGCTACATACAGTATTTAAAATCATCAGGTAGAAGACCTTTTTTCCGTAAAGGAATCTTGAAACACTACCTACGAAGCTAAAGGTCATACGATTTTTTTTATTTACATTGTTTGCTTAAATTTATTGGGTTAGAAACAAAAACTGAAAACACACACCAATTAGATTTTGAACAACATTAGATCTATCCTAAAATAACTAAAATTCCATAAGTTTAAACTACGACAGGTATAACTAAGATCAACTAAACAAAAGTTTCATAAAAATAAAAGAGGTGAATGATGTTTGTACCTTTCAAAAAGCTTCCTCTACGATGATGGAATCTTCAAAAATAACATACACAACACAAACTGATCAGTACTTTAGTCATATGAACACCAGCAGCACATCAAAATGCACACAAATAAATCGATTAGTTTAATTTGTTTTCGTTGTGGTTTCTCATAGAACCAAAGAAAATGCGTCCTTTCCTTTCAATCACTCCATCCACGACATTATTCAACTCTTACGTTTAGTTGTTTCTTTCGACTGTCAAGCTCAGAAAACATAGTTCATGGTAATCTGTTGCCAAGATCTTTTTTTTTTAATGTATTATTTTAATCCAATTAACCGTGTAAATTTATTTTATAGGTATCAGTTCTTGGACTTACTTTCTTCAGAAATGTTTTTATATAACTCTCATGGTGTTGTGATCTTTTATGATTACTTCGAGTTCCAAAATAAACTAAACGTGCTAGGCACTGTCAAAATGATTTCATTCAAAAATACAAAGTGTAAACCCAACCAAGCAGTCTGTACCTGTGCTGTGGTCTGTACCATCAAAATAAGTAAAACAAACCGTGCGAAGCCACAGAAAAAAAAAGTAACCCTACGCAAATATTATTGCTGGGAAACGACTTTTTTTTGGGTGAAAAGTTACGTTTTACGGTAAAACTCAATGTAACGCGCTCAAAACATTGTTCTGATGGATGCATTGAATAGTAAACGGGTCATGGAAGTATTTAAAGTTATAACTTTAAAAATTAAATACCTCCATGACCCGTTTACCCCAATATCTCCGCAACTAGAAGGTTCCCAGGTATGCAGGGAGCACAAGTAGGTAAATTTCGCTTTGTTAAGGGTCTATTTACACTCTCTAAGTTGCGTTTTAATTACTATTTCATTTGGAACTCATGTGTGTTTCATTGATAAAAAAAGCAGAAAAATGAACTTAGAATAGGAAACTATGAATTCACAAATAAACAACTTGAAATTTACTAAAGTTCGGAATGAGACATTATTTCAAAACGAATTAGTTAGTGTCAACGTCAAACATTGATTTCGAGGCTCATCCTAACCTAGAACTGTTGTGTCTAACAGAACAGTTTATCATAATTTATCTTATTAGCCAAAAATGAATACTACGATGATGAGTAATTTGCTAAGAACTACAATAACCCGATGTTTGCGCTCTCAGAATGCTATCCAAGTTGCAGCTGCTACAATGATCAAACGAGATATACACACCACAAACCCTGCTAATGACCTAATGGAGTTTTTCGACGCTAAGAAAAATTGGGGAGAGACGAACATTAGAGTTGGTAGATCCTGGAAGTTGGATGAATTGAGAATAAAGTCGAATACAGATCTACACAAACTGTGGTATGTACTGTTAAAAGAACGGAATATGTTATACACAATGGAACATGAATGTAATGATAAAATGAGATTGTTTCCTAATCCTGAAAGAATCGACAAAGTTCAAGAATCTATGAATAATATAGAAACTGTCATAAGAGAACGCAACATAGCTTATTACAAGCTTGAGACAGGAGAGACTGGAGAACGACCTATAGAGGATGTAGTAAACCTCTTTGGTTTAAAAGAGAAGTATGAGAAGAAGGAATACTATATCCCCAAGTTTATGAATACACGTTGGGTGAGACCATACCTTGAGAATGGCTTTTTAAGCAGTTCAGCTGTCAAGAAGTTTATTCGGCTGTATAAAGAAAAGGAGTATAATGTTGAAAGGAAAGCACGCAATAGGGACTTAAGTCATGTGCAGCATTTACTGAAACGCTTCCCCAACATGAGTATGGACGCATTGAAAGCAGAATACCCCAATGTGGATATTGAAAAAGCTAAGCGATCAAAGAAAGCCAGAGGACATTACATGCCAAAATACTAATGAAACAATAGTAGTGTAGTAACTTTTAGTTTTATTTATTCTTATATGTTACACAAATGCAGTAAAAGAAAGAATAACACAACATAATTAAGATAAAAGACTCAAGTCCCACATTAAAATTATGTAACAGATACATTGTAATTAACACTTTCGCTGCTAAGGTCAAATAATCCATTTTTACTACTATGTGTGTCATCTATAGCAAGGTGTAAAGATTAATCGGGAGGCGGGTTATTCACACACAGACAAATTATTTTTCGACCCATATGCTGGGTGCTTAGTACCGAAAGTGTTAACAAGTAGTTGCCCCTTTTTTAAATTGGATGATACAGAAGTGGTGGATTTAAAAGTAGGAACATAATGTTGTTTTAAAATATGTATAAATACTTATTGAAATTACCAATAAGTTACAAATGTGATGTCAGTACACATCATAAGTTATATAATAAAAATACAAAACATTACAAACTAAGAGGCTGTTTCATTTTGCCAATCAAAGGAGACCAGTTCTCTTTAGAAACTTGGCACTGCCAATATTCCTAATTGACAAAACTTATTTTAATACTTGTGGTTCAAAACTTACAAGATTTTATAATATTATGTACAACAACATAACTCAAAGGCATAGTTTCATTGAACACTATTATTTGTATTTCCCAAGTTTCTTGAAACAAGGGCTAAAATAAGCAATTACTATTGGTATGGTAATTTGATCAGGCATTTCAGTTGAACCATTCAATGCTAGCCAATTGATACTAGTCAATTGGCTATATCAAATCTATGGGCTAGATAGATCCCATATTTAGTGGAAGTGAAAACATTAACATAGAATAGAATATTCTTTAATAAGTACACCATAAGTACCACTAAACAAACGATAAGCGTTGGCGCCCCGTTCTCGTCAGCGCCATGTGTGAACCGATCGGACAGTGGCGATTCAACAGGCACTGTCTAGGTTTTTGCCACTGTCCTTGACCAATGTAAGGCAGTTAACGGCCGTGACTATACGTGCGTATTTCGCAACACAGTGTTGGTAAAAATAGACCACCTATGGATTATTGCCGAAGCCGTTCTTGTTAAAGGATATTTTTTAACAAATAGCTACAAAATACACATTTTGACGATCTTATCTTATCATAATTATGAATGTATCCAGCAGGATCACTGATAGAGAAATTCAGAATTAAATTATTGACAAGTTGCAAGCTGTTTTATGGTTTTGAACAACATTTTTCTGTTTAATCAAAAGAAGTCTTCAGCCTTTCCTTTTCTCTTAGTGAAACAACCATCCATTCAGGGGCGTAGCTACCGCCGTAGCAAGATACGGGGTCCCGAATAACAAGGGCCCCCAATGAGTAGAGGAAAATAACCACAAAATCTTCCTATAACCTCAAATTCTTATTGATAAGAGGCTCATAATGAGTAATCGATATAAAATGTACTTATCGCGGTCCAAAAAGGCCCAATTTTTTAAGCTCACTTCACTCGCTCTTCAACGCTAACTTCGTTTATTGCGGTTCAGAAATTTAACATTTTTCAAGCTCGCTTTTCGATGGAGACTAATCCATAAGCCATCCTCTTAATATCGTTATTTCTTTTTCTCTTTTTGGGCTTCGCCACACGGTTTTAAAGGACCCCCAAAAATGTTTGATACAGGGCCCTATTAGGACTAGCTACGCCACTGCAGCCATTATTACTATTTCAATGCAGACCATGCATTGTGGACAATATTGTACCTGAACATAGTTCTTTTCATAATGAGCCACCTATCCAGTCATTGGTTTGATCATAGCCTCGAGTTATGCTGCTGTACCAATATATTTATCCTATAAATAAATCCATCACAGTTTCATTTACTGTTCTAAGAGATCTATGTTTGTAAAAATTTCCAACATGTCTAGAAAATCTTCACTGTTCTTTAAATCACGATATACTCTCTGTAATTCTTTTGTTGTCTGCATTATATGTTTGTACTTTTTGATTGATTCTTCTGTTACAAAATATGAGCTAATTTCTGGTAAAGTTTGGGAATGCATTTGACTTACATCTGATATTTGTTGGTTTAACATATTCCATGTTTCCTCAACACTTTGTATATCATATGTATCTAGGTGGGCTTCCAATGTTATGTATAGAGTGTGTACAAGGTGATTAAGGCTAAAATCTGTCACTGCTTTCGCATATTTTAATTCTTTTTTATCTAATTTTGCATATTGTATTTTTTCCTCAGTCTCATTCATGCATTTTTTGATCACGTAATTCATTATTCTCTTTACCTTCTTGGGTTTAAAGAATAACTTCTTAGAGATTTCTATTTGAGTATCATCCCGTCGATATAATCTCCACTCCGATTCATTGAAAAAGTTGATTAAAATAGTTATAATGCAGTCATTATTTTTTTCGGTTAATTTTTGGATGTGTTGCATCCCAATTAGATGTCTCATAAATGCTGGTTCAATCCTTTCTAAAATCCTGTTGATCGATTTTAGCGGCATTTCTGAAAATGAAGTTTATTCCAATTATTTGAGTAGCCCAGCCTGGGATTCTATCATAGTGTTACATGCTAGGGCATCACGATTACACTTTTTGACACAGAACAGAAAAAGAAAATTGTATAGAATTTCCTTGGATTCAGTGTATTGCATTTATTAATAGTCAAGAGATTTTAAACTATGCCCGATATTGCTAACACTGTTTGATTGACCAAACCTGCAAATGGTTAGACTATATAAGTGCTCTTGTACATAACAGAGAGTGGACCAAAGACTACAATAGTATAGAGTGAACTATGGTTGCCTAAATTAATGAATGTTCATGAAGAGTAAGGCAAATTAAGCAAGTACAAACCTGAGATCATTTTGTAGAATTCATGTGCAAATGTTGTGCAAAATTTTTGTGTATTTGGATAGTCAATGTTTGAATTTTGCTCACAAACATAAAATGTTTGAATCATTAGATTTAGCCAGGTCTGAAACAAAAAAAGAACAGCATTCATATCTCGGAAATATGACGCTTTAGAAGATTTTGTCTCATACAAAACTTGTTCATATTGATACCAGCTATTGCTTCATTCAGGTATTATGCGTGGCCGCTATTTTGAAAATAAAATGGCGGAAGTTAGTCAAGCCACGCTTCATAAAAAAATCTTCCAACCTCTTAATTATTATTCTCATAGATCATAGAATATAAAAATATCTTTAATGGCGCAGTCTTGTCTTTGTCTCGAGTCTATACTTGATTTCAAAATAGTATCGTAAATAACTTCATTAATACTTACAGACATAATTTTTATCATGTTATCTGGGTACTGTAGATGTATTAGATGCACAAAGAGTCTCATTATTTGCCTGCAGTTGGTAGTAACTGCACCTGTGTACAGCACATTGTCGGACCACAAGAGAAATGCCATTAGTGGTTTATTAGACCTCATAATATGTCTAGTTAAATTATTAGTGTATCTGAAAAATTATGTGCCAATTCAATAAACATGTTTGAAAACAGTAATTCAGGGACTTAATTGAGCTAAGTACCACTCAAAACAGTCTCACAATCTGAGAAAATATATTGAAGCATGGGGCAAAATGATGATATTATAAGATTTATTTATAAATAGTCAAAACTACCCAGTTTCGACTATTGATAAATAGTTAATTATTAGTTAGTAAGTAGAGATTGCGATCAATACATAATGGGCTCCCTCACTGGGAACATTTGCCTGTAGTATAACAGTAAGATTCGAACATTACAACAGTGAGTGAGGAGAACTGAACATTACAGTGCACAACCTGTAACTTCTGTAACAACATGTTTAACGAATCTTGAACTGTTACATTACAGGCAAATGCTTCCCCAAGGGAGTGTCTATTTGGAACATAATGCGCAAAATCGAAACTTGGATTGTTACAATTCCAGGTAGACAAAACTAAAAGAATTAAAAAAAAATTACAAAGGTCTACTTTTCAGATACTATGACTTTTTTTTTAAGTACACTTATCAAGTCAAATAAAAGCCTGTAAACCCCACGACATGCAGCACACCAGCCAATCTCTCAGCCACTGCGCCAACCGTGTCGTCAAAAAGTAGTATTTTAAAATAGCAAAATAGATCATTCATACCTTGAATGCCAAATACCCAGATCAAACTGTAGTAATTCTACAATACTTTCTAGAACAGCCATCAATCTTTCTATCCTGTCTGGCCTGTTTAGAAGTTCGAAAATTTCAAATTTCTCTCTTTGCCAGTGTAAGCCTTTGAGGCTTTGTTTCATTTCTTCTGGAATATTCTCACACTTATTAATTAAAGGGCCATCTAGGCTGTCTATACTGATTTCATTCTCTAATCTATTCATACAATACTGTACAATGCCACTCCTGCAGTCATATTGTACTCTGTTGGTAAGTGTCTTCTCTTTCAGATCCATGGGTGACATTAGAAAAGATGAGTAACATTTCCTTAAAAAACTCTTGGAAACACATGGTGGGTGAGTGCTAAAGTTCAGAGATAGTATCTGTTGACACTTATCTACGATGTGAGGTGCAGTGTATTCAGACAACTCGTCCTCATGGGCATTCTGAAATGTAATGAACATAAAATATAACATCACACCTGTAATCCCCGAAGGGTTAGGGAACGAGGTATATCTAATAGCACACCCCTATTTCACCAGTTATGTTTATGTCCCATTTTATAGGGGGCCAGCCTATTGCCATCAACCTGGCATTAATCCAGAATTTGTGGTTGCTACTGAGAAATTCCTGAAGGAAAACCCAATATCACTTTGTTTGACCTGGGAACTGTACCCAGGAACTCATGCATTTTTAAATGTAACAATATTGGCGAATTAAAATCCACAACCAAGTGGTGTTAGCATTTTCTTGCAAGTTCTTAGTATTTTATAATAAATGAAGACATTTTTGGTTAAATACAATAAAGTAATAATAATTATATTTACCAACATGATCTCCACAACTTCTTTTAGTACATTTGCAGATAAATACTGGTCATGAGTGATGCACATTTGGCAAACTTCTAAAGCTTCATACCATATGTTATTTTTCATTTCTATAATGAATGCCTCTTTAGCATAATGTGGCATTTCTTTGATGTCTACCTGAAACACGACAATTCTATATTATAATTTCTGGATTTGAAGTATTGACAATTTGAGATTATGGCTTTTGGTTTCATAGAGAAGAATGGCAGAAGAAGAGATGCTGCGCTGATGAATTGGAATAAGGGCAGGAGAATGATGACTACTGGTTTGATGACTTTGATGTTTACAAGTTAATAATATGTACAAGAATCATATCTAACGAAATATAAGGCATCAAAAATGTATCTGCATTGCAGTCAATCTACAATTGAAACAGTATCAGATAACATGAAAAGCATGTAGTGCTTCAAGTACATCAGTCATTCAAGATTGCAATTAAATCATCATGGCCTCTTGGAATGTCTTCACTAAAATCCTCAGGCTTTTCAATGGCAAGGAAATAGTCTTCCAAGTTCTTATTAGATTTTACTGTATATATATTAGAGCCTTATCACAGATCATGGCCAATCTACGGTCCTGCACCTGCACTTTAAGGGACCTTACCTACTGAAGCCATTACCAATGCCATCTTTGTTGCTCAGTTCTGGTCGAAACTAATTTAATAACATAATTATGGGAATGATCGATACGACTCTCAACTTTTTAATGATAGATCTACTCACTCCATTTTTATCATTATGTTTACATTCCCGGTTCTTCATACAAGACGGTTGATAATATAACAATAACAATCTCGCACGGTGATCGGAATAAGCTCTACAGGAGACTTGTCTGCAAGCTTCGATGAAGTTCTTCTTCTTTCTAGCCTTCAACTCATCTTCTTCGCTTCTAACGAATTTTGCACGTTTGCAAGGTAACTCTTCAGCATTACTTTCCCGCTTTAAATTGTTCTTCCGTGGAGACTGTTTAGCTTTTTTCTTTCTAGGACTCATTATTGATGGGCTCTTATTCTCTGTTAAGGATATTAAATTGGAATACTAAGTAATATAGGAACTATCTACTGAAATACGTATATTTTTATCACAAAACTACAGTTATTTTGACTCAATCAACAATTGTGACAAAAGCTTTAAAAACTGATACTCTATGAACTGATCCAATCTTAAATCTAAACCAATTCCCAATCTATATATTACTATACTCTATGATCTAAACATTTGACAAACTGGGACCAGTGTTGCCAGCTATATTTTTAAGGGAAATTGTACCATTAGTCTAGAAAAAAGCGTATTTTGCTAAAACTCAATGTTAAAAAAGCAATAGTGGCCAAATAACAACAAGCCAATAAGCCGCACTAGCCTAGGTAGGTACCCATGGATGGGTGACCACCCATTACATACCGAGTTTCTTCCGTGCCTCGTGCTGGCTGTCATTTGAAGATTTTTGACAGGCGTTACAGGTAGTCAGTGCCCCGAAAGTCCGACAACCTATCCTAACAAAGGGTATTGTAGTACTAGTACTAACTACGTGGGGGTCAGATAGGCAGTCGCTCCATGTAAAATACTGATAGTCAGCTGCATCCGGTTAGACTGGAAACAGACCCTAATATAGTTGGAAAAGGCTAGTCAAATGATGAGAATCAATATATAACTTTATGGTACAAAATGTATGGCTCGTTCAAGTCTGTTATTGATTTTATACAGGGTGGCGCCGACAATCCGACAATAAATGACACTGCGTATACCTCATGACGTTCCCAGTCTGCGTACAAAAATCATTCGAATATTATATCCAGTAATTTAGTCACAGGACATTATTTTTCATGTTCGGAATTTTCTACATGATGTAGATTAATAGGCTAACACTGACAGGTTAACGACCATGTTGCCAACTTGCTATTTCAAAAACCTTTGCCAAACTCGTTCCTTAGATGTTACATCGAGACGCGAATTAGTGCATATTATACCTAAGGTTAGTAAACCAATTTTATAAATGGTGTTGTATTTCGTTAACAGTTTTATGCTATTTAGTTTATTTGAAAAAATATTTTTATTTTATTTCGATGCTAGGATTTTTTTATGGTTTACATATATTCTTATGAACTAGTGTTACCAGTGTTTTCATTTATTGTCGTATTGTCGGCGCCACCCTGTATACTGACAAAAATGAACTTAATATATTTCTTTTTTTTTTGAAAATTACAAATGATAGTACACCGTATCAGGCCAAAAAGTTCAAATAATATACGATTGAAATCATACGGTTGGCAACACTGACTTGCACCAGTGCTGCTATATGTAGAGCGAGCGGTCCAAGTTCTAAGGGTACAAGTCTCCAAAAATTTCACCCCTGCCTAAATATATTTTGGATTCCCATTTTTAAACGAACTGGTTCTTTTGGCGTAAACTCTATCCTGTTGTTTTATAAAAACATTTTCAAAAGACAATTTCACTAATTTCTCGTTAATTAGCGAGAAGAGCGGAGCGAGAAGGCGCAACATTGAGAGAAGTGGAAGGAATGGTGGGAGGCCTTTGCCCAGGAGTGAGACATTACCAGGCTGCCCAGTGGTCATACTATATATACCCACCTATGGGTAAGTCCACTTTAAGTGTGCAGTGCAAGATGGCGCTGCTTGTCAAGCAAAAATGAATCGATGTCAGACTTGGTAGGTACATTTATTTTAGTTCTGTATTTTCCCGCCCCAGCACTTTACAGTTCTATTTTCAATGCAGCCAGTAATTTGCTAGTGCAAAAGTATGGGAAAAGTTTTTCTTTAATTTCTGACTTTTTTGATCAGTGTTAGAAACAGGATCGATTGGCATAAAAAAATATTTGTGTAAATTTTCATTTTTTGTTATCTGTAAAAAAATTAAAAATCTGTGAATGGGGATCAAAATTTCACCCTCCTAAGACCCTTTTTATGTAGCTGCATCGGTTAAGGTAGTTCGTTACTGCCCCGCTGAAAGTTTCCACCCTGTATACGGGGTGGAAGGGACACCGATGCGAAAACAGGAACCACATACTGAGTACATCAGTCTAAACCAAAAATTTCTATGTGGGGGGGTTCCGAATGATGTGCTGAGTAGGTATGTCGTTCCCGTTTTCGCGTCGGTGTCCCTTCCACCCCGTATAAAACACAAAAATTGGTTCTAAGTACCTATGTCCGTTATACACCTTGAAACCATCAAACCCATGTATCTACCGTAAATCAGTTTCATTAGAAAGGCAATAATGCGAAGATAGTTGTAGGTAAACCACTAAAACAATACATTAGGCTGTAGAGTCTAATGCATTGTTTTAGTGGTTTCCGCTATAGGGCGTAATAGCACACGCCGGGTATCTGCTAGTCAATTATGAATCAACAAAGAATTACTGTACATAGGTACTGTAGAAAAAGGATTTCACCATAGAGTATATAACCACTAGAGAGCTTATAGGCCGATTTCTTCTAAGTACACGACTCACTACCGCGGGCCGGGGAACGAGGAAGAACGCGCGCCTGCAATTGGTCAGTTCAAGGTCAACTTGCATAGGTATGCATATCGTTAGGGCTGATCTATTTGATTAGGGGAAAACAGTCGATATCGATAAAATGGATTTTAACATTTTTAAAAATACTCAATTAAAATCGTATAAAAATAATGATATTTAATCAAAAACAATCGATTACAAAAAAACATGTATCCTGTTATTATTGATTTTTAAAATGAATTAATTTGGTAAATGTTTTTCGAATTCAAGTTTTAGGGTACTGAACGTATAAATTGCACCGTTTTTTTTAAGTCGGTTAAGAGTAGATAGGTATTTTATTGCAGTATTTGAATTGAATAACATTTTTATTAATTTAAATTTTATTATTGTCGATATCAATTTCGGATAATAAAGGCAACAGCACGGGTTTCTACTATAAACACACAAAGGGAAAGAAAGGGATAAAAGAATTAGAATTGTCTAATGAAAGAACGAGACATTTCCAAAAGACATCAACGCGGAAATTAAAACGTGTGCTCTATCACCCAACCCAACGATGGGTTTCTTGATTTGAGATAGGATTCCTTACAAAACGTTTCTTACATTATAATGGGACATTGTCATGTTTGGGGGAAGAGGGGGGATCATAGGTTTTCCAAGACATGTATATTGATTACTGATCAACTAAATTAACATAGAAATGATGGTAATAATAGTTTTGCTATTTTTAACATTTAAGGACTAACTTTGATCGCCTGTATCTCCGTTAATACTGGGTTTGAAAATCTGCTTTACCAACAAACTTTTAGAAAATTTAATGCTCTTCAACTTTATCTGGAATATGGTACATGTGCTCAGTCAGAGATTTAAGCGAAAAACTGTAAAAAATGAGGTTTTATTTCGCCCTCCAAGTTAGCACAGGGTCTTCAAGGTTGAAAACTTAGGATTGTCTTCCTTGTGTACCCCCAAACAACCTGTTAAAGTTCCATTAAGTTCGGAATACTTTCCAGCTACTACACCTTTTTCCGACATGTCGACTGGATTATTAATTATCTTGATAATTCCGAACCCAGCCACAGAAGAACTTTTATTCCAGGTCTAAGATGAAAGCCTACCTAACCTAAAATGAAAAGGCAATGTCTTTTCACACACTCGCATGTAACTAGCCTGCTACACTCGCTTACCGAGCTATACAGTAAGCTTAGCTTAATGTGGCGAGCCTGGTGTGATGTTACCTGGCAAACAGACAGTTCTGAGAGACATTTCTCAACGGCATGTAAAGCCAAGTCAGAGAGTAAAGAAGATGACCTGGCAAAGTGCTAGTTAACACCGCCTTTGAAGTTTAGAGAAGTTCGCGCTACGTATGAAGATTTGGTTATAGCTGCGACCACAACATAATCCGTGATGTACCTACTTATGTGTGAACGTACGTACGGCGCGGACTTGGAACTGTGCCCACTTATTCAGCAAAGCTGGTAATAGGTTTATTGGCCCAGCTAGGTAGGGGTCTTAATACCAATGACTATATTATAGTAAATAAAAATAAAAACGCCCAAGGTCGTCATTATAAACAAACAATTGGTCGTTGAAACAAATCTACGCAACTTCATTGTAACGTTTGGCTGCGTACCCGGTGCCGAATATTGAAAATTATTGATTCATAGTTTGCTGCAACCGAAACGTACAAGTTCACGATTGCACTTCATTCGTGCCGAGGTGACAGCTGGTATAAAACCACAACACTTGTGGTACAGCCATCAGTTCAGCTGGGATCATTGGGAGACCACCACGACATCACCTCCAGAATAATGGCTTTCATATACAAGGTACCTTTTTATTCATTAACATTCAATTTTCAGTCATCTAAAGTTATCTGTAAAATTAACTTAATTGATCATTATAATAGGTGTTGATTGGTATTGAGAGTGACTAGTTAGTTAGTTTGTAATGACTCTATGAACCCGTGAAAATTATTTCCACAAAAACAAAACAGTAAAATTTGTATCTACCACTCATTTTAACTTAATGATGAATGATTTCTCAATGAAGTTTAAGTAAAGAAATATTTTATAGCAAAACAGTCAGAAAAAATGTTTCCTATAGAGATGCCTGAAACTGAACGAGTTCTAGGTTTTTTCCAAACATACCGAAATCAAATTGTAATTTTAATAATGAAATTAACAAATAGTTCCTGGTGAAGAACATAGATGAACATTATAAAGACCACTGGTTTCTACACGAGGACGTCTGCGTGGGTAGTAGTATGCACAGTGTGCTGACATTCCTACTGAGCTGAGGAAATGGTTACATGCCTAAGTCGAGGTGCATTTCGACGGCGAAATGCCAATAGGTACCTCCTAACTGAAATTTTTCGAGAAATTCACTTTTTATCGTTTTGAATTTAAATGTGTTATTCGCATGTGTCAGTGAAATCTCTTAAGTGTATAGGTGTTTTGTTAAATCCATAATCTTCTTATTATCACAACATTATCACGTAAAAAGAATAAGTACAAGTTACTCCTATCTAACCGAATACATACTATACTGTCATAAAATATACGAATTCAGCATAATATATAAATACCACATAATTATTATTCAAAACAAATAAACAAACTAAAAAAAATTAACTTCTCAAGAAATTAAGCGTTTTTTTTCAATTTGTGTAAAATTTTGATTTTGTCAGTTTTCGCCGTCGATTTCTAGTAGTTCATGAGAATTATTTGAGTACTCATATACTAAAAACCATTCACTAAATTGGCCAAAATCGTACTTACATAATGTAGGTCCATGTGACAACCACCTACTTTTATTTCTAACACAAATCACCGTATCCTAGTTTTTTTTTTTTATATAAAAGTAATAATCAAACATCAAATAAATTAGTCTCGTTGACATAGCGTAAAAAATCGCGGTCTCACTTTCTTCGTGGTCGATTATTTTTCATTGTCGCTATTGAGTAACGCGTTAATAGCTACTGACCGTGAAGGCCACGGCTTTTTGTCACGAACAGACTGGAAGTGTTGTCAATAATAAATAAATAAAGTCAAATTAGCTCCCACAGCCCAGCATTTATCGCAGTATGCAAAGGGGTTTGAATTAAACGGACTGCCTAACTTCCACCATTTTTTTTTTCAAAGGTGTGGCCACGCATTTGACCTATATTAATCGATAGCTGGTATCAACACAAACGAGTTTTATATGAGACACAATCTTCTAAAGCGTCACGTTTCCGAGATATAAGCTATCAAAGATACAATTTTCGCCATTAGCAGAACTTGCAAAGCTTATATGTATTTAGAAAATGGGACGCTTTAGAAGACTTTGTCTCATACAATACTTGTTTGTATTGATGCCAGCTATTGATTGATATAAGATTTATGCTTAGCCGCTAATTTGAAAATAAAGTAAAATGGCGGAAGTTAGGCAGGCCACGCTTCATACAAAAATCTTCCAACCCCTTTAACTGGTATTTAAAGATTAAAGCCGTGCGACACGACGTAGCTTCTTTATCGGTTTTGGTTAATATTTTTAGGAAAGAAACAATATCAATACAGCAGGTCTTAAAAACATAAGAAAAAAAGACCAAATTAAAACAAAAAACTATAACGTGACGCACCGCGGATATATTTTTACACGAACAATAACATTTGATAACACTGGAAATTTCCTGAAAGGGCCAAGCCAAATCGAATCATGAGACCCTTAGGCCGAAAGTGGACGCCATTAAGCTGCCATTTCCTGCATGTCGCTTGAGTGGATTTCCGATGCATATTGATACTATTTTTGCTTGTTCCAGTTCCTCATACCGGTAGCGTTAGCAACAGTGGTGTTGTCAGGAAAACCTGGAGGGTACTCATATAGCCGCTTCAGTGGACCTGTTAGTGGACAGATCGTGGAAGTTCAGGTTCCAGCAGCCGAGGGGCTCCCGGCCCAGCAACATGCAGATTACGGCTACGATCACAAAACAGGACAGATTCACCCGGACACGGCTAAATACGAACATTTAAAGACTGTTGACTATGTGGTAAGGTTTTATCTATTTTAAATGAAGACTGACTGTTATGCGTCGCCTACCTCTTTATTCATGGATGCTTGCAATGCTTTATTATTCTAGGCCAAACCTGACTACGCTTACTCATACGGCGTAGAAGACCCTCACACCGGTAATCTTCAGAACCATAAAGAACACCGCGATGGCGACGTCGTCAAGGGTGAATACTCGTTGGTCGAACCTGATGGCTCCATCCGTCTTGTGAGATACACTGCTGACCCCAAGAATGGTTTCCAGGTAATTTTATTTCATGTGTATAATTGTTATACAGCATTTATCAGGAAGGTGTGATATGACAGCTGATTATTTTTTCGCAATTATGATATTGATGGTTCCACGGGGAAAGTTATATGACCACACTTTTCTGATAAATGCTGTAGATGCACTGATGTAAAAGAAATGGTGTTACGTAATTTTTTTTACACTCTTTCAGGCTACAGTGCATAAAAAAGCGGGCGGTCAACAACAAAAACCAGTACATTATGGTCATGCAAAGCAAGAAGATGACTCTAGAGAATACTAGTCCTGTTACGTTGTTTTAGTTTAGTGATGTTGAATTTTTTGTTAATTATTTATTAGTTCTTTTTGTTAAATAAAAAGGAGTGATACAATTACTTGTCATATAATTTACAAATCCAAACACATTTAATAGTAACTAATCACAGGTCCGAGTTAAGTGAAAGTTTTCGGTAACTTATTCACTTGATTAATGTTTGCAATGTTTCCATTGAGAATGGCAAAATGACAGTGTGGGTCCGGTTTCCTGATATCATTTGTAGTGCTTGTAAGTATCTCAGCTGAAAAGTTTCATAGATCGGTTAGGACTTACATAGTTTTATAGATACTATTTATTAAAGAAGTTTACCTTTATGAGATTTTTAAACGTCAAAAAATATGGTTAACGTTTATGATTTTCGCGCAATAAACAGACTCGACGCCGATTTCACTACGACCTTTCAACATTTACTCGAAAGAAGTGCCTACGCATCGTACACTTATGGCCATGTTGAAAATGCTGCTCTAAGGAACACTTACTGTGAGTCGAGTCGAAGTTAGTGGAATCGACGAAGAGACTGTTATCTGCGAAGAACTTTATAAAGCTAGGTACTTACGCCGCGACTTTACTCGTCGGTGACTGACGGCGACTGATTTTCAAAATCTCACATCCTAAAAGAGCCCGATAAGTGATTGTCTCTAGCGATGACAAAATATGAAGAAAATCATTCCTTATGTAGCAGGCTTCGATTATGGAAGTCCCTACGGATGTATAGCTAATTACAATGCTACCAACCTGCATGCAATATGGGTTTTCCATAAGTAATTTAGTAGCTTTTTGGAGATTTCTAGTGGATTCTATTTCCGCTTTGGCTACAATTATTTTAGCATTCGCCATTCGATACGACTCAGCTTCTGTAGCCATTGCTCTTTGAAGTTGTATTGGCAGGCTTATGTCCTTGCTGTGAGTAAGAAACACTTAGTAAACAGACTGTTTTGTAGAAGGTCCGACACGCTTTTCTTTAGAATTACGGGGTTATATCGTCGTTTCCACTCATAGAAACCATGATTAACTGTCCCGCTAATTGAGTTTTTTTTACCTACATTCACAAGCTCAGCGATTGGTATAGTACTATGGCACTATAAGTTTTGACGAAATCATTTCTGAATAAATCCCATGCTGTCATTGCCAGAATGATAATACCACCCTCTCAGCTTTATTTTGAAACTTAAAATTTATTCCGGGATTTTATACGGAATTATAATCCACATAGTTACTTACTTCCTTGAAGTTTAGGCATATATACTCTACCTATTTCGATCTCTGATGATTAGTCATTTTACTTTTACATTGAAATTATTGTAACTGCTACTTACACCTCAAATCTCACGATGTTGACTCCCCAGTTCATGGTCAACTTCTTCATATTTTCAAAGACCTGACAGCTTACTGCGGGTCGGTCACAGAGTATATCTGATAGTTTTCGCGTTCCTAGAGCATTTCGGAGTGTTGTAGCTGCTAAGAATTGTGTGGCAACTCTGTGTGAACAGATTTTTTTATTATTAATCATAATAGCTATTATTTTTAATAACAAGGTCCATATAGGCGAGTGAAAACTTAAGAACTACTTTCTACTACTATCACAACTAGAGTGATGCTGTGTCAGTTGGGGTTTTACCACACCAATCGATCGATGCCATCGATCAATGGTAGAATGGATTAGTTTACGTCGATCGACAGTTTCTACTAGACCATCAATCGATCGATCGTCGTTCGAGGCCATCGATCGATGGTAGAATGGATTAGTCGACGTCGATCTACAGTTTCTACTACACAGTGGCGTAGCTAGGCCTAATAGGGCCCTGTATCAGAAATTTTTGGGGGCCCTTTGGACACGAGTGCGGCGAAACCCGTAAAGAAGATTATGAAATCACGATTTTTGCAAAATAAATTCAAATAGCATGTTGACTGGCATCGCTTAAGCTGTCATTGATTTTACTAAGATTGATTGATTTATTGATTTTTAAGAGAATGTATGAGAATCGCATAGGACAAGGCCTCGTCGAAAAGCGAGCGAAGCGAACTTGATAAAATGTAACTTTCTGGACCGCGATAACAAAGTTACAGTAAATTTGGAGCTTTTTGGACCTCGATTTTCATCAATTACTCATAGAGCCTATATTATATCATTAAGAATTTGAGGTTATAAGAAGATTTGTGGTTATTTTACTCTACTCTTTGGGGCGCCTTGTTACTCGGGGGCCACGTATCATTGATTCGGCTGATACGGTGGTAGCTACGCCAATGCTACTACACCATTCGATTGATCATCGATCGAGACCATCGATCGATGGTAGAATGGATTAGTCGACTTCGATCGACAGTTTCTACTACTGCTCCCATACCGATCGATCAAAGTCGGCCGATGGCGTCGATCGGCGGTCGATCAATTGTTTATCGCCCGGTATCCGTCGATCAGGTCAAAGCTACCACACCAATCAGTCAACGTCGGCCGATGTCGATCGATCGATTGGTTTGGTAAAACGTTAGTAAGATTTTTATTGAAACTTTACGGTCAACGGGGAGAGATTTGATTCGCTTAGAAAATGAAGCTACTGGTTGGTCTACAATTAACCAATTCTTTAAAAGTCTTTTTCTTACTTATAATCAGCAATATTGACAACCGCCCAAAGTGGATCGTAAATTTTGTAGTAAACAACTGCATCCACGGCCACAGTCAAAGCATCTTTTGTTAAAGCCTGTTGTGAAGTTATGTACTTTAGCTTACTTACAGGGTAGATTTTTGGGACAGCTCAGAAAAGGCTTAGCTAGAGAATGGACAGACACTAAATCGGTGAAATAATTAATTAACACTTTAAAAACATACGTTACGCCGAGTTTTTCGAACAGAAATTTCTCAGTTGCGACCCGGAGTCTGGATTTGTGCCTGGTTCATGGCAATAGGCTCGCCTCGGTAAGATATACACCTCTGCTTAATCCATTTGGGAATTACTGGCGTGATGTTATGTGAGATCGTTACCTCTTGTGACGGTACTGCATAACAAATGATCCTTAGGTCAGTGAACTTTAATGTATCAATGCATGGTAAGTATTGGATGAGGCCAGGTCCATAGGGTTTGGAACTACGCAATTTTCCATTCCTTAAAATTACCGCTCGTTCAAACTGTCTCACTACCTGTATTGTTAAATACAAAATATTTCAATCGTAAACTAGAGCATAGTTCGATCTGATAATGTCTTAATCGATAGTACTGGTCTACAAAGGCGGCAGATTTATTGCTGACCGTGATTCGATCAGGGACAAGTTAAAAGGGCACTCACTGTACCTAGGCTAGGATAAACAGATGGGGACGAATGGGGAAGGTACCATTTTTTTAAACGTCGTTTTCTTATAATGTAAACCTGTAACCTCGTTAATCATTGTTTTTATTGCTTGGGCAATGAAAGGGAGTATCTATTCAAAAGAACAATAGTATGAAATATTATCTTAATTTTAAACTTACTACGAAGATTACGAACAAAGAAAGCGGAAACGTCACAATAACCAAAAGGTACGACAAGTACACAAGGCATTTTTCTATAAATGTATCATGATCTGTAAACCAAAAAATATTGTATATGAGTCAGTCTCCCGTCAGGGACGCGAAAATATTGCTTGCATAGTTTTCAAGGGTCGTGAATAATCTGGACCTGTTTCTTTATGTGCGAGCGCATACAAAAAATGAAACAGAGCAGTGGAGACTCAGTGGCGACGGCCCCAACTTACGAAGTCGTAAGTGCGAACCCAGGCAGGCGCATTACTTTGTGTAACTTTTTATTTCCTCACCACTTCTCTGAAAACGGCGAAGGAAAACATCGTTAGGAAACCGGTATGTCCTGGAACCAAAAATTCAAAGACATATCACATTTACCAACTGGCACTGGGCCCGCGTGGTGGGACTGGTGGATAACAGTCCATTCTCTATCATAGGGAGGCGGTTGACTATGCTATGCCTACACAGGAGGTCTGAGACCCGCGCGCATCGGTCGGTATTTGTCCGCTCCGATTTGTCCGTTCTGGGAACTTGTATCTTTATGCAAGATACCTTAGACATGATTCACATTTATGATGCCCGGACAAGAATGAGCACTCTCCATGGGTGTCGTAAAATTTGCTTTCCATAAAAACCGCAAAACTTGCGGCAAAACCTTTATCGCCACATAGACGGACTAAAGTGACACATCCTACATCGCGATATTTAGGTTGTCCGTGCGATTAACATTATATGAATAGGGGAACCCGTCGAACAACTGGGCAGTAGCTCACCAGTCACCAGACGCAACACTAAGTGACTCGAAGGATCCTCGTTTTTCTGTGGAGGACGAGGAACTTTGCACCTCACCTCGAAACTCTAATCCAGCCATCACTATCCATAAGTGTATCGTTTCATTTTAATCACAATTTGTGGCTGTACATACCTTCGGTTTGATCAATTTGATCTAGATTGTATCCCTGGTATATTCTAGACACTTTGGACAAGTTAGACTCTTCTTTTCTTTCTCCTTCTTTATTTTCAAGTTCTTGATTTTTTGATACCGAGATGTTTGTTTTTGAAATCTTAGTTGAAACAGACATGTTACAATATCTGGAATTAATTTGTCTAGTTTAGCCGAATAAGATTAAACTCCGTTTTAAAACAAAGAGTAGAATACTTATACCAAAAGTTTGACGGGTGGACTTTACAATGTTGTAATAAGTTTCCACGGAAAATTTCACAAAAAAACAACAGTGGTCTACTGACAAAACATTGAAGCCCAAAAAAAAAAAACAATGCAGAACTGAAGAAAATGTGACGCTGTAACTACGCCATAGATTTAAAACATAGCTTTAAGTTTATAGAAAATCCATTAAAACCTCAAATATAACCTAGTGTAAGAATTACATCTTTTGGCATTATCATTATTGAATTACCTTCTTTAATAATATTTATATTAGTCTTGTACTTTTTATGAGGTAAGTTTTCAATATCTTATCTTATCGATATCTTTCATTTAACATCCTGAAAAACAAATACATCCCATCACTAGGCTGCTGAGTCATAGCTGCCCTTCGTGGACAAAAACGTAAAAATAAATTTGAATCCACGAAGAGCACCAGCCAAAAATATTGATAGGTGCCCTTCGTGGACTAGGCTAGGTGCCATTCGGACGGGTGCTCTAGGTGGACTGCCTTCTTTTTATTCTAAGAAAGAAGGGAGGGGAAAACCTATCTATATCGCAATTCGGGTTAGGTTAGGAATGATACGTCTTGAGGAGGACCGCGAACGCGGGCCGGCACTAGCCGGGGATCGTGGAAGGCGCACTAGTTCCCATGATCCCCGGTGCAAGTGTGGGAAGGGAACACCGGGGTGGTTTTTAGTCAGTTCGAGTCTGACAGACCCCTCCGCGCACCCCAGGGCGGAGGACATCCGTGGGGATTTTCCACCCCGGAACAAAAAAAAAAGGAATGATACGTCGGTTCAACCTATTAGGTTATGAACAAGTTTAAATTTTTTTTTTTAAGTTACTAACCTAACCAGCTTCCGGGTTAGGGTTAGGAATAATTCCCTTGAATTACCTAACCTTATACCTTATTAATTACCTATTAAAAAAAAAAATGTATTGACAAAAAAAAACAAGATGGCAGCGCGGGGCTACACGTCAAAAGAACCATGTCGCACTCAAGTATACATATTCATAGATTCGTATGCGGATGGTTATGGGCACTACTATTTTATGTCATGCCATTCCGGGTTGATAATATCTTGTAGCAACCCTCAGGAGACCAATAAGAGCGTCCCGCGGTCGGGTATCCCTACGGTACGTAGAAGAGTAATGTAATGCTGTCTATCGCGCACTTCCGTTGCGAGACGTTCGTGGCGCGTCGCATGATGGCATCCGAAGCCCGCTGCCCACACAGAAGATGCCGATGAAGCGTTCTCCTCGCTATTCATCGATGCTAACGCTACGTTCTCCAACAAAAATGTGGCGGTTTGATAAACAATTGCCTCTCTCGCTCCCAAACAGAAATATTCAGGGAGTTGCTCAACTCGTTGTCGCGGCCGAAAATATCCACCCTGGAATCACTACCGGTACTAGAGTCACTGTGTGTCTCTGTAACGTGTAAGGCCTTTGGAAAGATATTTCTGTCTCCAATGTCTGAACTGCCTACTGAACTGACTCGTGTCTGCCCACACTGGACAGTTATGTTCCACTATTTAAAAACTTAAAATACGGCCTCTTCCAGCACTACACTTTTTTGAAATTTGTATCTTTGTATACAAAAACAGACATGAGTTTGACTTGTATAATGATATTGTATCCAGACCCAGCCGCAAAGTGCATATTATGCTTAATGTTCGTAGGCGTAGAATTAAATTATTTTCTAACAATACATGCTGCATGTCCATTACTGTTTATTTATTTACAAGTTACTAACATTTAAATGTAAATTATTTAACTTACTTCCTTCTAAACAAATGTTATTACTCGACTGAAGATTTTATGAATGAAACATTTACCTAAATATTTGACATTATTGCCTATAAATCATATTGTATCTCCATGACTTAATTGAATTTTGACTTACACTATTGTTCAATTTATTTAAATTTGTAATTGTAATGATCATTTAATTTTAATAAAATGATGACCCTTAATTATACAAATCATATTTGTACGCCGGAAACGGCAGAATATTATGATCGCAATACATAATACGTGACATATCAGCTTTGTACAATATTCTGACAAATAAATGTATTCTAATCTACTCTATTCACTTACCATTTTTGACCCGGGAATTTCCATTGGGAATGGAAATAGTATTGTCGTAGGCTGATTTGCAGCTATATAGTTAATTGTTTGCAGATATCTGAGCTGAAATTTAAGGACGAATAAAGAATACAGTACCTAGGATATGAACGGTTTGACAAATACTGCAGTGGCTAATATATTTTACTGCTGCTGATCCAATCTGACCAAATCGGGTAACATCGACTTATCCCAAGCTTTGAGTGGGCCCCCCAAAATGTACTATGTCGAAAAAAAAAAATTCCACCCTGTCAAGCACATCACCCTGGAGAGTCTTCTAGAGTGAGCTATCAGGGTCACGATATACTGACCAAACGGAGTTGTTGTGTTATTGGTACGGAAATTATTAAGTAGGTAAAATACCCCAACGAGTTTTAGTACGCTTACTGCGTAGGGCACATGATAAGCAAATTATTGCTGTACTATTAAAGAAATCACAGAATAATCTTAAGCAATTGCGTAGGTACTTTCACGCCTTAAATACAATAACGATAAAAATAACTTCAATAATTCTTGAACATAAACATTATTTACGCGCATGATATTTGGATCTTCCATCATTATTTCAGAAGCTACTTTGAGGTTTTCAGCTGCTTGAATTTCACTTTCTGCTTCAATTACTTTAGCTTTAGCGATACGAGTACCCTCAGCTTCAGCTGCCATAGCTTTTTGGAGTTCATAAGGTAAAAATACATCTTTTCTGGAAACAAATCATAGAAACTGTGTAAACTGTGGAACTTAAAAGTAGATTTAAAATGCATCTAGGAAAGGATCGACGATACTATTATAAAACCTAGTGGTAAAGAAGCTACAAAATATACTTCATGTACCAGAAAGGTGTGTTCATTCTTAACGGTCGGCTGATATTTTTTTCGCGATTTTGATGTTGGTCCCCTGAAGAAATTTGTTCAGTTTGATGGTCTGTATCACACTCATAAATAAGATCATACCTTTCTGGTACGATGTATTAAAATTTTTGTAACTACTAGGAAGAAGATAGATCTACATTTCAACTCGTTCTATGGCAACCCCCCATTTAACTGTGGTCTTGTCTATTTCCGTCCTGCAACTAAAACTGATTGATTCCCGGCTTGTTAACAGTGTATACAACGTGTGTCCTCCAAGGAGATTTCTTATCGTAGCTATCGTTATTAATTCTGTACCGTATCTGCAAATGAGAAACATTGTATTTTTTTATTTAAGGCCTTTGTCGTCCCACTTGCACTGCCAGGGCAAAGACCTCTTCTTGTCTCTTTCCAATCGTATCTCTGCTTTGAGCTACTATGGACCAATGTTATCTGTAGGAGACAAGCTCGTCTCGCCATCTTCACTTGGGACTGCCGTGATGTTGCCGGAAGTTTTCTGGGCCACATCGTGGTTGATTTGGCCTGCGATCTGTTCGATATACGGTAGACTGACTTTTCGTAGGAATGAAATGATTAAATAACAGTTTCATATCGTTCAGATTTCCGATTGAATTAAAATGTTGATTTTGTTTACTTGTTGCTCTGAATGTTCAATAGACAAGCAAGTGGGTTCTCTATGTGGAAGTAGACAACTGCATCAACCGTCACGGTTACGGAATCTTTTGTTAGAATCTGAAACGTTAAAAACTCTAGTGAATAATACAGTATGGAAGGGACACCGACGGGAAAACGGTTACCACGTACTCAGTACATCATTATTCACGGCAATTTAAAAAAAAATCAGCTCTTCCATACATTTTGACCATGAAGGTATTGCAGTTTTCTAGGATACAGCTGATTTTTTTTTTAATTACCGATGAAATATTTCTATGTGGAGGGGGGTCAGAATGATGTACTGAGTACGTAGTGACCATTTCCACGTCGGGGTCCCTTCCACCCAGTATATTACTGTTCTACAAAACAACTGATGGCAGTATTATTTTAATCTTACTTCATTGTGTGTTAGAGAGAGAGAAAGATTTACAAGGTGGTGGTACAGGCCCTGAACTGAACACAAAAACGATAAAAATAAAAACTAAGGCACCAGTCAATTTCTTTTTCTTAATTTACAGTATAAACAAAATTTTACTTCTTGGGGTGCCAGATTAAAGGATTGAGTTCGAAGGTCAATCATTTGGACGTCATCGGTGCATGGTATCACCCATATTATTCCCGGCCCAGCTGGCGAATCTTTTCGAACTCTACCGAAGCGCAAAACAACTGCTCGTTTGTACTGTTTTACCACCTAAAACAATATGTAACATAACATAACGCTTATAAAGCCCAAAGGGCACACACAGGCAACGAGAGACAGCCTGTTGCCATCAACCGGGCACAAATCCAGACTATGTGGCTGCTGCTGAGAAATTTTGGATGAAAAACCCAATAACACTATACCAGAACTGGGATCGTATGCCAGGACCTCATGCTCAACAGTAGCGCTTGCCACTACGAGACCAACGAAGCAGTATTTGGAAGTAATAATAGACAATAAAACTAACCCGAAAGCACACTACTAGCACTAGTGGAAACAAGATGATAACTATAATAGCTATTATCCGAATGATTTTTTCTTTTTTTGATTCTGCTGAGTATTCTGAAATTATAACTTAAAGCTATAGTATGAATAAAGCCCAATTTCTGAATTGGCAATTCGAAGTTGAGAGCTACAATCTATCCAAACTACATTACTTAGTATTTCACAAAATTCAACGCAAAGCTTCAGTTAACGATGCCCGTTTTGCATAACCATGCATATGTTAAAACCAGAGTCACTATCATGTATTTTACAAATAATAGAAATAGGGGATTAAAAATCACAAGGTAATAAAATCGTTGCAACTATTTAATGTTATGTACTTGTAATATCTATTTTTGTCTTTTCTTCCTTTATAGACATACTAGACCTAAAATCATGAGAACCAAATAAAAAGCAAATGAACTAAATACATTAAAATTTAAATCGAAAATAAACACGAAACATCAACGGAATAATGACAAGTAACGTCAATCAAATTCTGTTTACTTCTTGAAAAGTTGCATTCAATTTAGGAAAGAAACGAAACAAAAAAATAATGGTAATTTTATTATAATTTTTATTTGACTAGAATGTATTTGTTCAGTGTCGGTAAATACATTATTTATAAATTGACTTGGTGGTGTGAGCTTGGCCCTGGTCCTCCCATGAAAGATTTCAGGAAATCCATTGGAAACGGAAAGATGATTGTAGAGTTCTTTTCTGCTGATATTGAACTAAGTGACTGGAGGTATCGCAACTGAAACAGATAGAAATGGTTTACTATAGAACTATTAATATAACTAAGGATTTTCACGGTTCATAAACTGCATGAGAACGCTTCATAGGTTACAGGAGAAAGCCAAATTTCGAGAATAGGCGACTGGTTAATGTTACGTTTTTTGTCCTTTAATTGTAAAAGACGATGGTTTAACTATCAGAATGCGTCATGGTTTTATTGGCACACGGGCAGACTTGGAACCAACGCCACCTGATTGTTTCTCAAATGTTTATCAACAGCACCCTCCTGACTGTGTCATTCAAACGCCAAGACAACCATGTCATACTTATTTACCTGTAGTGCCATAGGGTTATCAATCATAACAAGCGAAGCCTCCTTCAATGCTTTAGACGCTTTTATTTCCCCTTCTGCTGCAATGATCTTGGCTCGTGCTTCACGATCAGCCTCGGCTTCTGCAGCCATAGCTCGTTGCAACTGCACTGGCAGTCTCACGTCCTTTCTGGAAGCATTCACACGGTATAAATGCTTAAAGGATACAAACCTTCAACTACAAATTAGCTTTAGGGGTCCGGTCTAGGCTACTTCTAATAAGGTGTTATATAATACATTACCGTTCAGTCCGTGACTTTAGAAGGGCAAACCTTTACTCGACAGCTGATAATTCTCAGTAACTTTAGTTCAGTTAAACGGCAAAAACAAAATTTCGCCCTCAGGCTATTACTGAGAATAGCTCCTTGGGGAGATAAAATGGAGAGACTGGAAATAGAAGTCAGTATTTGAGACATATGTATTCCTTCTTGAAAAGAGAATAATTGAATTTGAGGAGTCAGGATAGTATTCAGGACTTGGAGACGTCACAGATGGAAATCGAGTACTTAATTAAGTCAATGGGAAAAGTGTATGAGCTGGTATATTCACATTCTCTTTTAAAGGAGAAATACATATGACTTTTCTTGATTCGTTTGTAAGGTATTCAAATACTGGCTTACATTTCGACCCTCTCCACTTCAACTCCCCAAGGATCCGTGGCTACGTCAAGGCTGGCTTGCATCATGTGGCTTATTGCTTCTCTGTCTGACAGTAGTTGTGCTAAGTCTCGCATGCCGAGGACATTCCGGAGTGTTGTTGCAGCCAGAAGACGCGTTGATGCACTGAAAAATAAATGTACTTTTTGAGGTGAGCCATAGGCGGTTGCCCTCTTTGTGCTGTCTTAGGAGACATATGAATGGCGTAGGTACGATATACTTCTGATAAATGCTTGGTTAATTGCCTTTGGTATGCTCGGAGCCCGTAGATTCCTTTAAGGACTAAAATACTATAATACCTGTAATCAGCCACTCGAACAACGGCATTCAGGGGTTCCTTGATCCGGTAGTAGACCACAGCGTCCACAGCGACTGTTACCGAATCTCTCGTTAAAACCTGAAACATTGTGTTAAAATGTTTGTTAAAGGTGACATTTGGTGTTAGTGGGTTAATTTTTAACACGTTTTTATTACCTACACCTGTAACTAACAAACTATCTATAGAAAATAATCATAGAAGTTAAGAGCGTGTACGCCGTACGGCATTTCATACAAATTATCAAGTCTTTATTTTTAGAAATGAACGAACCGATTTTAATGAAACTTCACACGCATAAGCAGGATTTAATGGTCTGAAAAGTTAGTAGAATACATTTTCGAAATGTCTTATTTAAAAAAAGATAGTTGGAAATTTATGTTTCTATGGAAAATTTAAAATCGGTCTAATTTAACTGTAACACAATTTTGCGAAAGTACTCGTTAGTTAGTTAGTTACTCGAAAGTATTCTATATATTTGAAGAATTTTCAGAAGTGTCCGTTAATTTGATTTCAGTATAATGAAGACATCGTTTAGAACAACGAAAGTAATTTTACATGACTGTGAATGGCGAACAGCTGAAATTTCGCATAGGTACATGTTTAGTTTGGATGACAATGCATGGTTAGCTAAGTGACGTCATTATAAATCCAATATGGTGGACTCCCAAAGATGGCAGACTAGTTATTTTTTTATGTATTCACATGATATGGGTATCAAATGAAAACTTATGCGTGTTTTTTAAACTATACAAGGTGTAGTTTTGCATCCTCGTCAAAATTCAGGAGGTTGTCATAGAAAATGTGAATAATCGATATAAATTACGTTACTTGGTCAATAATAATAAACGCTGCTTTTTTAGTTGTTTTAATTTGACAGTATTTCAGAATGAAGCCCTTTTCAAAAGAGGAGAATCACCCGTTTATCGAACAAACGTCAGCGTGTGTTTGTGTGTGTGAAAGCGCGGATATAGGGCTAGTATTAGACGGGCCGCGTTTTAATACGGGTGGTGTACACTTATCGATTTCCGATATAAAAAAATATATAAAAAATACCTACCGATTTTATTATTGATTATTGAATCATTAGCATAGTTACCTCCTTGAATTTGACGAGAATGCAAAGCAACATCTTGTATATTACATTTATTAACTAACTGCTCCGATTGGATTAAACGACATCAAATCAAAATTGAGTTGAAAGACGTAAGCATTTTTCGGGTTATATTAGGCCTCCCGACTTCTCTAAGTACAAAAAAAAGTACAAAATAATATTGAACGTGGCGAAGCAAAAGTATGTAAGGATCGTGGCATAAGGCGGCGTTCTGTAGTATCCGCCTAGCCCAATGGGATAAAGGCGTGAGTTTATCTATGTATGTACGATTATCATAGTTTAAGCGATTATAATTATTTGTCTTTTCCAAAAATCGCTTAAATACAGTTAATTCAGTATTTATTACATGTTAATATTTCTATCTCATGGACAAGTAGCAATTCGCCCATAAGTCATACACGCACCTTGTAGTAAATTAGTAAATGTAAATGAGCGTGTTCAACTCGATTCAGAGGATGTAATTGTAACTGAGTGCTGTGAGGCATGAGGCAGCTTGTGGGATGACATTTGCCAAGTTCAAATGGCGTGGGAAGACACCGCTCTCCAAGCGACATCACGACGCCACAGCTGATTAATTTTATTAAAACACTAGCCTTTTCCTGCGGCTTCGCTCCTGTTATGGTCAGAAATTATCCCACGAGAACGTTTTAAATATAGCCTATGACACTCGGAGATAATTTAGCTTCCCATTGGTAAAAGATTTTTTGGAATCGGATCAGTAGTACCGAAGATTACCTCCTACATACAAACTTACAAAAAAAATAGCTTTTTTATAATATTAGTATAGAATGATAGATTACAACGAAGGAAACACTGTGACATAAGACTGTGTTACTGAGGTGATCGAGTGATCATATTTAATGTGGGTACGCCAAGCCCGCGGTCAGGCATTTTTTATTACTATTTCGCTGTTTAGCTCAGTTTCCGATGATACGAGATAAAGAGTAACAGAACCGGGATACCTACTATGTGGTCTTCATAGTCCACATGGTGGCTATCCCGGTCCTATTTCTTCGAGATGTACAGCGACACCTCTTGTCAGGGCTCCATAGCCCTACATCTCGTAGAAAATAGCCCACTCACACACACACAAAGTTGTCCCAAGATCGGAGAAACTGGAAATCATGGAAATAGACCTTTGCTCAGCAGTTGTGCGACGCAGGCTAACAGTAGCAGTAAGACCGGGACCATTTTAATCATAGTAAGATGGGAAGCTGTGTCTAGAACACTACTTAGGAACTATGGAAAGCCCTGGAGAATATTGACATAAAACAGGAGGAATTCCGATAAGCTTAAAACGTTAAGGACACACATTATTGAGTTCACTCATCATGCTTTGTTGTGAAACCAATGAATACTGATATGCCAAAAAACAACATTAGAACAAGCCCTCGAGACAAGAATGGGTCATTCATGAATATTGACAACAGAAAGTTACCGATATTGCTTTTGAAATAAACAAAATGTTGGGATTATACTAATAAAGTATCTGGGTAGTGAGTAAGTAGCCGATTCTACTACACTAAACATCTTGGTATATAAACAACTACAAAGGTCTTAATAATTAGTCGTTGGTTTATGAATACAGTAGAGTCGATTATCTAAGCAGGCCTTGGAATCGCTTTAGGATGCTACATGTCACGATACATCTAATTATACCTAAATACTACCACAAACAGACAGCCATACGAATGTAAACAAATACTGATCCAAAATGGTTAGTTGAAGATGATTTTTATAAACGCTCCGGAGGAAGGCCAGCTCTAAATTTTATGCATTTTGTGAAAGCAATGCTGTAGCATTCGTTTGTTAAATACGAGTAAACAGATTGCGCATTTTCAAGAACGGCGTACCTCAAGGCAGTGTCATAGCTCCCATTTTATTTAATATTATAACCAACGATCAGCACAAAACGATTAACCCCAACAGATTTCCATGACATTGTCTTGGCCACAAAGACAGAAAACTTTGTCATGTTATACCTAGAAACCTGCAAAAAGAAAAGAAGCCAACTGAGCCGTTGCGGGCGCAACTTGGTCGTATGACGGAAATCCGTTTGCACAAACTGTGACTGCTGAGCCACGTCACAAACGACGTCCCTCCTATGTCGCTCTTTGAGGCATCTGCCCAAAGCAACTGATAGCGCTGTCGATGTGACACAGATTTCTGGTCAATTCAGATCATTTAACTTAAATAGAAGAATCGTCGACATGACGAAAAGTAGCGTTTAATGTACTACTTTGACTTCTCATGACAAATGATCATTACTTAACGATAACGTAAGTGTAGGTAACAAAAAGTAGGTAATAGTTGCTCAAGATTGAATTAAACTCGACAAGAACTGCGTTCATAATGGTCTAGCAGAAATATATTTTGCTCACTCAATTTCCACACTACTGATTTTGAAAACTTTATTAAAGTATCGAAAAAAACTAAATGTACCAACAGCTTATTATCACGTTAACGTAGAATGTTCCATGCTCTAATTCTATCATTACATCGTCTAATCGTCGTTAATTCATCCGGCAAACAGAACGTATTCAGGTCAGAGGCCGTCTGTTCTCGACAGAACAATGGACATGTTAATATAAACTGCCTTGCATCTTTCATGATATTGACCATAACTATACAAACACTAGCCTTTGTCCGCTGCTTCGCCCGCGAAAATAATACCACGGTAACGTACGACTGGGATAAAAAGTATGCCTTGTCTTAACACAGGTCCGCCAAATTACATAGAAATTTTTTCAGTCGTTAAAGCGTGAAAATATAACAGACGGACACAGTTTCTTTCGCATCTATAACATGAATATGGATGGGCAGACCAAGATTTTTTTTAACAACGTTAACTGGAGCGACTTCATCGGCCTGCTATAAATAAACGATGATTATGAGAACTTACACATGGAAGTCAGTTTACTCGATATATTAAGTGCAAAACTAACAATGTTGATTGCAGAATTTCATAACATGAGAGAATTATGATGGCGACTGAAATAAACCAGACCGACAAATGTTAAGGATTCTGAGTTGTTACAGAATCGATGTGCAATTGATGGCTCGTGTTTGATTCTGAAATTGTTGGTTTATCATGCTGATGTTGTTGGTTTTGTGTTCTGCTACTGATCTGTATGCTTTCATGATTGCTGAGTTTTGTTGTATAGGAACCGATATTTATTTGGCTGCCCAAATAAATTGTTTCTGTTATTACCGTTATAATATTCTGTTCATTCTTTGATCGAAAACAATGCAGATACCTAGTGTAGCGAAAATAAAAAATAAAAAAGAGTCTTCACTACTATACTTTTAATTTTGATATTATAATAAAATAAAATCCAACAAAATGTGTTAAAAATTTCTTCTTTAGTCAAGTTTACAATATAATTATATTAGTTATCCGTGTAAATGTACAAATTTAACTTGAATTTACAAATTTTAAGGTTAAATTTGTAAATTCAGAAGACCTATCATTCAATTGCAATTGCAGCTGGAAATTTGAATTTTAAATTCGTACAGAGCTAAATTAGTCGAAAAAATTTACACATTTAAACGGAATTCGTATTGTAAAGGGGTTTGAATTAAATGGCCGGCCTAACTTCCGCCATCATATTTTTTTTCAAAGTTGTGGCCACGATAAAACCGGTATCAATCAATAGCTGGCATCAATACAAACAAATTTTATATGAGACCAAATCTTCTAAAGCGTCACGTTTCCGAGATACTCGTATAAGCCATCAAAGTTACAATCTTCGCCATCACCAGAACTTGGAAAGCCTATATTTCGGCAATGTGACGCTGTAGAAGACTTTGTCTCATAAAGTAGTTGTTTGTATTGATACCAACTATTGATTAACACAGGTTTTATGCGTGGCTGCTATTTTGAAAATAAAATAAAATGGCGGAAGTTAGGCAGGCCACGCTTCATACAAAAATCTTCCAACCCCTATAAATAAGTTTAAAAAAATCTTATTAAGGTAACATAATAAGAAAACTAAAACAGGCTAATTTACTAATATCCTCCCTGTCCTGACTTGCTCAGTGTGCCGGCCAACGAATCACTTTCTCTTGGATATAAATCTTGAAGCCACAAAAAGATTGGCTCTGTCTACTTATTCTTCAACCAAATATTCCTCAACAGGAAACAGATAAAACCATTATTATATGGCATTAAAACAGATTTATAACTTCATCACGACGGCAGTTGCCGGAAAACTAGCACTGACTAGAATGTTTTCGTAATATTTAATCAATATTAGATAAAAATGGTTATTTCACTATGACAATTCTAGCATTGACTCATCACAATCACTCTGTAAACGCGACTATCACAACCGAATAAAAATTACTATTTCTTTTTCAATACACTTCCTCGAAAACTAGCTCTTATCGCACTACGATTAGGTTCAACATGCTATGGATTTCACCCTCGTGGTTTTTTTCTTATATCCCCGCACAATAGTGTGGAAATAAAAATTCCACAGCCAGGTGGTGAGACAGCCCGCCCCCACAATCATTTTTATTTTTCATTTTTTTTCTATTCCATTGAATCAATTTGGACTTTGAACAAATTTGGATTAAAAAAACTAAAACCAAAAAACTAAAAGTCGTTTGATACACGTGAGCATTTGTTACTGCAGTTCTCGGCTCCATACACCCTCGCCTGCGGCTCGTGTGTGTATTTCGCCTCGGCCGCAATAACAAACTTTCCCAACTTATATCAAAATGTACTATTTTCATTCTGTCTTATAAATTTCAAAATTGAATGATTTTTTTTCTTTTTTAAAGAAGTTATAAGGTTGCAAGCCACCAAATAACTAAAAAGTTCCTAGCATAGAGTCTTTCATGCAGGGAAACACTGCATTAGGTAAACCTTTAATGAATTACTAGTAGATTACTAAATTTTACCATAAATGTCATGATTTTTGTAGACGTCGTGTTTCATTACTATTATGTATTCTGTGCTTTCATTTATACTTTTTTCTTGCAAAAAAACAAAATGACTGATTTTTCAGCTTGATGATATAAAGGAAGCATAAATACATTATTTTATCCACAAACTTGATAGTTGCATTGGCACCGAACACATGATATAAAAATAATACCTACCAGATCCGCATATTTCTGGCGCATGTTTAACATTTTGCTTCAACAATAACGTAAATAATTGTACCACGTGGCTGCTACAAAACTGAATCTGGTATGGCATTGGTATTGAAAACCGTTAACCCAGTTGTTTCCCACCATTCAGCTGGCTAACGATTAATTGATGTGGCTGTAAACTATCAATCAAAGTTTTACGACATGTAAAACAAATGTTTCTTGTAAACCAATTGTCTGGAATCGAGCTAGTGATCAGACACTATTTGTATACAAGGGCGCGATACATTTATTTATTTATTAAAACTTTATGCACAAGTATAAAAACACTGTGCAAAGGCGGACTTAATGCCTTGGGCATTTTCTACCAGTCTACCTTAGGGTACATACATACATGGTGGCTTTTAGGATACATCCATGTTCTGTCTGAGATAATTTGGCTATGTCTGCATTATCATCGTCCGGCTCTAATCCCAAATTATTAGAAGTTGATCAAATCTTTATCATAACTAATTAGTTTTAAAAGCAAAAAGAAAAAAATAATTCATATTTTTATAGATATTCGGATGCTGGCAAACCCTCACTTGGCCGGGTATTGTAAAATGCCAATGACGTCTTTACTGAACTGATTAAAACTTCTAATTCGCAAACACTTCCTCACTGCTTGTGTAGTTTACAAGCATACGAAAATCCAACGGACACTCAATCAAAACTCATTAACATTCACCACAATCTTATACAACATGTGAACCATAATGTCAACAAGCCCTAACCAAACCCTCACATTACACACTCACACACACACGGCATGCTTCTGGCCATTGGTAAGAACTAATATAAGCTGGCATCTCAATCTTTTGAAACTCCTCATTACGCTAGGCCAGCTCAAAGTCCAGTGTTAGGTACTACCGGTTTGCGGTTCACTGTTCAATTTCACAATATTAAGATTATTTTTCTTTATGGTGTACTTACTTCCTGGGGAGGTACGTCAAAGGAGACAGTTCGCAAGTCCACTTTCCTATAAGTATCAATGCAAGGAAGCACGAAAAACAGGCCAGGTCCCCTTGCACCTCCTTTTCTTAACCGACCGAGCCGGAATATGACGGCTCGTTCGAACTCTTGAACCACCTGGAAGTTAGATGAATAAAAGTTTTATTGGAATTGAAATAGGTTTAACGGATTTGCTTTTATTTAGGTCAGAGAGAAAGTCGTAGGTTAAAAGTTAAAAGAGAATTCCACTTTGATTGAGTGATGTAGGTACCCAAATATTTAGAAAAAAAAAACATAAACATTAAATTATTATTTATTCACATTTAGCATTTTGCATTTATTGATATTTAGTCGCAAACAGTTTGTTGCCCCAAAATAATTAATTGTTCTCGCGTAAATAATCCCGAAATAAGTTCTCAACATTGAATTTGAACTGATTTATAAAATAGCCGATGATCGACACTAATCACCAAAACAAGGGGATGTTGTTTTTCATTTTAATTAATAAATACCTTGAAGCATTCGAACAGCGAAAACGGGAAGGTGATGACGACAAGCAGGAACGACAGAAACGTTGCAAATCGCTCTATACATCCCACCGAGTCTGGATTCGCTACCACAAACAAAATATTTTCATAAATTATTAAAAAAATAACGAAAACCACTGAAACCTACAACACTTTATCCCATAATCACGATTTATATCACGTAACTTTAATATCACAAGTACACACGCATTTTCAAAAAGACAATGGACTAATAAATCGGTTAATAAGTGCGACGAAAGCGCGAATTATTTTTTTAAGCCTCCTTGCAAGCTTCACTCTTACGTCAAGGTACTTACGCATTTGTATCGTGATAGCGCAAGAAGTACCCGTATCGCAATCTAAAATATTCAAATGTTCAAAATTAGAGCTTATTAAATTGATGGTACATTGTGGGCAAGCGCACTAAGTTCAGTGTTTACTCACGACTGGGGACGTTGTCACGCCTAGTACTTATCGTTCTTAGCTCCGTGTGCATTTTGAGAGCTCACCGTACCTTACTGTGTTATTATGTTATTGTTATATAGGAGGGAGGAGCAATAAATTCGCAATAACAGCGTATTACTCGACTAACAATCGTGGACTGCGCTGACACACCGACTAACTTACTGTCAGAAGAGTCCAGCTGTTTACACGACCCAAAAACTACACTGATTCCAACTAAAAATATCAATTACAATGCGATGTTCCACAACAATAAGAAAGCTATAAATCACCGTTGATAGCGTTTAGTGAAAATGTATTTACGTATTTCGAGGTAGCACTCCACTTCCCCCGAATCCTTGTCGTAGCAACCGAAATCCATGTGGTTCGAGAGAGCGCGGAATGTTAAACGCATTGACCGGGTTGTCAATCGCGGTAAAGTGGTCGTGTCTTCAAACCGCTGTCTATATTGATACTAAGGTGAGACGCGCGGAAGATCAGGTTGTTGATAAAAATAAATAAATAACGCACTTTGAGCCATAACGATGGGCGGCGCGGGCGCACACCGGGCCGCGGTGCTCCAAATTGTGAGAATTAGGTATATTGGGGCGTTTCATGCGCCGCTGCACTGAAACAACATAAATTATAACAGGATGTTTTGATAATAAGTAAGCGAATATCAGATCGCTTTACGACAGAGCTCAGGATCTGAAGACGAGTCATAAGAACAAGTACCGGAGTTTATGTTATGTTTCGGAAAAATGATGTTGAATGTCTATTTTCAGTGTTCATCATCTGCAAAACACTCGTTTTGTTCGGAACAGCTGTTTAATGTAATGTTACCGGTATAAACTATACCTAAGATATTTACATCGCAAATCAATTCGTTGTCTAAATATTGTATAGTAGTTATGATAATAATTCGTTTACCGATCTCATTACAGGCAATTGGTCTTTCATTCTGAACGTTTGGGTGCTTTTATTTATAGAAAACTACAGCTGGGAATTAAATAGGTCTATGGTTTATATATTCTCCCACTTACAATGTCAAAAAAAAATATGGCCCTGGTAATGTTATCAAAAAATATATCTAAGCTAATTTTCCAAACACAGCTTTCTCTAATTTTTAATTATGAGTAAGCTAGATTCAAAGACGACGTAAGAGAAATACGAAAAAATTATAGGTACCTACCTCATTTTCGATCAAAATATACATAGACTGATTTAAAGAAAAATTGCCTAGATATCTGAGTCACTTAAGAGCAAAAATCTGTAGGTACACAATCAACCTCAATTTTACCCAATATCCCCGTGCGCACACGCAGTACTTCACCATAATATTATAATAATGCAAACAAAGCTACCAGACCAACACTGCCCTCGTAAGCAAAACAGCGGTATCCAAAAAAATTGGGAAACCAGTATTTTTTGCAACTGGCAGCTTGAGACATCTCGTGTCAGATGGCACCGGTCTAGTACCTTTACCAAAAACAGCAAGAAAAATATGCCATTTATCTTATTTATCTCATCAAGTACTGAAAAAAGAGATCAGTTTTTTTCATTATCCTCTGTTTTCTGAAAACATACATTTGTAGAGTTACCGCTTTTTGGCTTACGGGTGCAGAACAGAACATTCACGTTGAAAATATGTTTTTTGTTGTAAACCTGATGTAGGTCACAGATCTATCAAAGTCGGTCGATGTCCAACTCACACAACGCTATCTTTGATCTCAGTCTGACGTCCCCGGTTTATATGTATACTCCGGCTATTTTGGTTCTCAAAATTAGGTACTGCAGTTTTACGTTAATGTAATCGAACAAAAAAATCGAACTAATGAGTAAGGCACTATACATTTTAGCCGAATGACGTCTATTGCGTTTATAAGCCTCTCCCGAGGGTCCGACCGATCCTGTGTTTCTTGCAGACAATGCATTCCTGCGTTTTTCATTTGGTGGGGATCCTTCCTACGCTGAGCCTGCTTATATGCTATCACCACTCTAGAACCTTTCCCGTTCCCATCGGTCATCTGATCTGCGAGCAAAGCGCCACTGCCACAAATGAAATGCAAAATGTCAAATTCGTGATCTGCGTGAGAGCTCTGTTATGTCCAACTAGAGAGGTCTTCATCCAACAGGATTTTAGGCTAGTGATGGTGCTGACTGTAATTTTCCCATTTCTCTTCAAAAAGCGCAATCATCTATCACTACTATGACAATTACGAGTAAGGTTTTTGTTTATGACATGCAGACTTGATTGAACACGAAACAAAGGAAGCTGCGTAAAATTAATTCTCGATGTTTTCTTTAGACGTTTTAATAACCCTCCTTTTGGGTTTCGCCGCAGTCGGCTAGAGTGCTGGACGGGTCCTGAAACTTATACCTTCTGAAGGAACAGGTAATTAATCTCGATCTTTGCGCCAACACGCGAAAATATGCGCGCTATTATTACACTTTACCCATATTCTACCGAGCTCAAGTCATTAGCACAGAATTTTTTACCGACCTAATTAATACGGTTAGCGTACAAGTACTAGACGTCGACTCCTAATAATAAATCGTTGTAATGTTTGAGATCAATAGCTCAACGGCTAGGCGTCTGACTAGCGAGAGAGAGGTCGTAAGTTCGATCCTCACCTGTTCCACGTGCCGTAAACCTAACCTAGTAGCTAGTAAATTATTTGAAAAAGTTGCTCGACAGTTTTCAATTTCTTTGATAGTGATTTGATTGGGATAAAGAAGATTTATACAATGAGGATGATTGATAGTTACACACACAATTATAACTCGTCGGTTATTACACCGTGTATTTTTAGTAGACATTCATAAATTTATAGGATACCACTTGTTAGAGCCTTTTCATCTGCCTTCTTAATTTATTCGGAGTTACCGTCGTGGATCCATCTTTCTCAGTGATGACTGTTGATGCAAGTACACGAACGTCAGATGGAGACACTACAATGAACCACAATGCGACACTGGAGCTGCATCCCAAATGATGCCTCATCCCTTATCATGCTCTCTTTACAATCTTTACAATACTACCTGTATTATGAAAGACGTGTGTGTGGCCAATAACAATTCAGTTGGAATCCTGAGTGAAACAGATACAGATTTAAGAGGAATTATCAATATGACGAAGAAGAAGTCTTCATTTCTTTCCGGTCCTTCTTTATAGGTGCCTTGTCTGGAGCAATTTGTTAACCAGGCCCTAACGTTAACCACTTTCGGTAAGAGAATTTAAATAAGACATCGGTATGGTTTTGGGAATGTATTAAAAAAAAACATTGATCCAATTGTTTACCCTCTCGGAAACGATATAAAAGTCAACTGCCGTATTGTAGTATGGCAACTTGCCAAGTAATCTATGTGCTGCATGGTTAGTACCGTCTTGGTTCCACAGACTTTCTTTAAAAACAGACTACGATAGGAAACAATGGATACACATCACCAATATGAATCATACATGCGTCATCGTTGCATAGTCGTGTGTTCTCAATTAAGATGGTTTTAGCATAACATCTTCACGCCTATATTTAGGCAAAAAGGGTTAGGTAGAGGTGTACCTATGAATAACTACATCCACATTTCGCCAGTTATTTTTAAATCCTACAGGGGTGAGCCTTTTGTAATTAACCGGGAATAAAAACCAAACTCCGGGCTGCTGCTGAGAAAGAAAATTCCTAAAAAAAAAACTCAACAACATTGTGTTTGACCAGGAAATCGAACCTATGACACATATTATGACCCACACACACACATACAGACAAATACATAAGTATTATGCTATCTTCATGGCGAAATGTGTCACTGCACTACATGTTATTTCTACCATTTTATGTACAATATTTAAAGCAAATAAATAATAATTTTGACTTTGAGTTTGACTTTGACACCCAGCAGTAGCAATTGCGACTACCAGACTAGCGAGGGAGTTTTGATGTCACTATGAGCCCAATTTTCCACTCTTTTGGTAGAATTTGGCGTGACCTGGAACTGTCAAGATCCTTTCCTACGACCCGTCTTCACATGTTCGATAGTGGACCTACATATCAACAGATATTTTCACGCTGCGACTGATCAAATGAAGTCGGGATATTTACCATGCACCACCTTTGATCAGCAACTATTTAATCAGACATAAATCTGTACACACATAGTACGGTAGGTAGAATAGGTGCTAGTACATACGTAATGCCTATTGGGACATGGTTGCACAACACCAAGTTGACGATACAATCAAGAATTGTGGGGATCAATCGACTATTGTATTGTTTCGAATAGTTGAAGTATCTTTTGATACACACTTTTTTAGCAGCAACAATGCCTATTATAACTAATTTGTTTAGTGACTGCAAACTTATGCCGATATAGCTGGCCCCAGCGTAGTACAGACTTTCAATGGAATACGAGGCCGGCTTATTTTAGTTGGTTTTCCACTGACATGCGGTCCATTATACATATTTTTTAATGCTTTTCAAACAATTTGTCTAAGTTAGTAAAAAGAAGTTAAAAATGTTCTCAGAAGAGGCACGCTGAAGTTCTTACCGCCATATCGTCGGTAACTAATCAGGTTCCTCGATAGCCAAATCATGCATTAGCATTTTTTTGCAGCTGGATAAAGGCCTCACTTTTAAGGCAAGACGTTTACTTCAATCCTAGTTTTTCATTGGGTGGCTGGCGTGTCTTTTAAAGAGTGAGTCAGTTGGATTTTAAAGTTATACCTCTACTTTACCCTAAGGGACCTCGCGCACTACGCGGCCACGACCACGACTTGTCGCTTGAGCGGCCGCTATCTTGAACAAAACTGGTCAGAGGGCTGGTTGTGCTACCTAACTTTCTTCCTCGTCGTAACTGGGTAGTGCGCGAGGTCCCTTATACAGGGTGGAATACTTAAAGATGCCTACGAAAAAGTAAGAAAAAATGTAAAATAGTTGACGATGACGGCCAGACTGTTTTAGCAGTGATTTTATAAACTCCAGTGACATAATATAATGTCTCGATCACATCTAAAGGTATGTGTATCACTTATTAGCAAATATCTTTTTGCATATATAATTATATGTGACAAGACCCCATTCCACTGCGTATGAGTGGGTACAGTACTTTTACAGATTTTTAACCTGTAACAGCTGCAACCCAACAGTAATTGTAGCGATAATAATGATATACATATAGACTTCCTAGCAACCTTATTGCTACATAAACAAAGATCACAGTGGGGCAAAGTTACTGGTAAATTAACTGCGAAAGGACTGTAGGTACATATTATAACATGGCCTAGCTTTTTATAGACTTCCGATATAATGAGAGATCCGCATAAACTGGTTTTGTATTGCTTGATTGGTCGTCGTGGATACTAGAGCGATCCATTTCCGTCAGTCGCCAGGTGGCAATGCATGTTGATAAGCAGTTCTACAATCTACATGCATGTGTATCTGGGGTTTCTAAATTGCTTGCAGTACACAAGTCTGGGATACTGATCTGTGCATAGTAAAAACATGGTCAGAAGTATATGATAGTTTGTAAGTATGAGCAAGGAAACAGGGCAGTGTTTTCAAGATGTCTTTCATTCGTGATTTTTATTTTCACTCTTAGGTTTCCAAGGTATAGTAACTAAGAGGTTGAAATGGGAGCATTTGAAGCCCAAGTAAGAAATACAAATTAAATTAGCTGGCAAAAAATCATAGACGTCGGTCGATTAATAAATTAATAATTTCTAGTAACTCCAGCCGATGACCCCGTATCATCGACTGTCAGCACTGTAGTCAGAAAAGGATTTTCTGAGCTCATAACTTGAAATAACTAGCTTCAAGTTAGAAAATATTTTTTTGACATCGTCTGTAAAGCTTATTTCGTTTGCATATTAAAAAAAAAAACTATTCACCGGCTAAGAGATAAATAACAAAATCCGAACAATAGATGCAATTCTTCGTCATGACGTGAACCTTTGTTCCTAGCGATTTTTTTATTTCCTTACCAATTCGAAGTGGAACTTCTGAAACATAATATTTTACGCAGAACACATATGATTCGGGATGCTTAACGAGTTTACCAGATGCATTACAGGATATATTTTGATATTTAGCTAGCGTGAGCCTGTTTGATTGCTTAGTATCTAGACTTGTGATTTATAAACATTTTATCATGTAGAACTGGATGTTATTAGTGATAAATGGGTATGCCTTATGTTGGTAAATCAATGTGATATAACGCAATAGGCCGGATGTGGAGCTGTGTCCTTAAAAATACGGGGTGGAAGGGATACCGAAGCTAAAACGGTAACCTCGTATTCAGTACATCAATTTGAAATTTCCCCCTCCAGATATAAATTTTTCATCGATAAAACTGACGAATTTTGGGTGTGCTATTAGGTACACCCTAACAGTACACCCAAATTTCGCCAGTTTCGCTCGACCAATGAGGCAATCTGCCGAGGCAGTTGGAGAGCGGCAGAGATGAAATAAATGATTAAACAAAGTTAATTCTTTACCTGAGTTGGAATATGTCATAAGTAGTTCTTATTTATAAACGAGAATCGTCGAATTATTAAGCTTATAATTAAACGCGATACTTTTCTTTCGTAGTGGAAAAACCGGTAACAGCACAGGAATAAATATTATCACCCGAGGCCGTAACATACTTATTTGGTACTCATATATGTACTTGTACATAGAAAATTGAAAGATTGCAATAGTAAATAACTAGCGCAAGCCTTACCCATATATGTAGCAATCGTAGTACACACATTTATTTAGGAAAGTCAATTTAATGGTCTGCAATCTTGTTGTTGCTGACCAGCGTGATTTTGTGGGAAGATAAAGATTACGGTGAAGATTGCTGAGGAGCTTTCGAAGTTTCTACCTGTGTGGAATACTCACTGTTGGTGCTCTAGTATCCAACTTGTATCTAAGATACGTTGGTATTTTTATAGAAATACAGATATTTTTGAATTAACGTTTATAAAAAATATTTTTATATAAATAATTTTTATATATAAATATTATATTTATAGAAAAGTATTTTTTTGTAAATTTGCTGTTCTGATGACTTTATTTAAGACCAGATTTTTCGACTACGATTTTTTGTATAATGGACAGTAATCTCCCAAAAGCTTTTAGGGTAAAAGCTAGTCAATGTAGAAGAATACAATGTCCACCCATCAAGGTTGGTGGACGGCCAGTTTTCACCTCTATAACTTTAGTCATAAGGTTGAAAACTGTTCAACCGCAAACTTTGCCGGCTGTACCTACTCACAGTGTGTAATTTCGCCTCAAAAGCGGACCTCCTTTTTTTATAGCGGATTCCGATGGATATAACTGTTATACAGTATAATATGAAATACCAATTTAAATATATTACTTAATTTTAAAGTTACAATAGTTTTTTTGAAAGGTCAATGAACTTTGTCAAAATCTTTTTTGTAGATATTTCCCAAAATAACAAACGCTCACCTTATTTAAAATTAACCATGAATTGAAAATTGTATATATAATGTCGTGTATAAATTACAAGTCTTTACTTTCCCTGGAACGCGAGTTAAAAATTTATTTTGAAATATTAGAAAATAAATTATATAAAATTTTCTATATGACATTAGCATTTTTTTTTACCAACGAAATACAGTCTAGTTATGTAGCTTCTTATAGTAAAAAAATGGAACATTTTACGTACAGGACTTCAGAGTTATAACGTTTCTAAGTTTTTCATCAATTTCTATGGAAATAGGGTTGTCAAGCATGCGTTTACTATAAATAAGTAAACTCATGGAAAAATAAGTAATAAATTTTCTAAACACGTTTTTAATATTGAACCTGAAAAAAAACCGGAAACAAATGAAAGGAAACCATCAGGAGGTTCCTGGACACAGATGCAAAGGACTCACCGAATCATTTCTATCCATTATCTACCCCCTTATATCCAAGAAATAGGTAAATAACTTAATGATAAGTTTTTATATTATAAAAATAAGATATAGATATAGACATACCATAGACTTGAGTGACAACCCTAACTTAAAATTTAATATCTCCGAAGTCCTATGTTTAAAACATGTAGTTTTTTTTGTCGAAGTAATAATTACATCAACTAATAATTTGGCATTTAAAAAAAATGCTACTAATGCAGGTCATGTCAGAAAAAAAATATGAACTAAATAACAGAAAAAAAATATTTTCGCCCAAACCAGACGAGATTTTTTAACTTTTTTAATATTAATAGGTGCCTAAAATATGTTTAAACCATAACCAAAAACACCCAATGGAAAAAACGATTACACACGGAAATAATATGTTTCTATGGTTTCTATGGACTTTTCTCGATTTTCAAAATTTCTCGACTACTATGATAGATAACGACACCGGAGTTTTACTAATAGATTTGTTCGATTAATACCTTTCTAAATAGCATATAAAACGAGCATGTCCGCTTTTGAGGCGAAATTATACACTGTGCTACTGTACCTAAATTAATCTAAAACACTCGAAGGACCAGCCGTGAAGTACTTTAAGAAATTTCATCACGAATGAATCAAGTACCAGTAGTAAGTGCAGTAGTTAGGTACAAAATAAGTGTATGATATAACCTGGTATTACTTCTTACAAACATTAGATAACTGAGCTTCGATTGTTATTGTATAATAATAGAAAGGGTCTGTACGGAGGAAACATGCCTTTAAATGAGTAGGTACCATAATCTAGATTTTGAAGAATGTAGAACTAAGTATTTTATTCTCAGTCGATTGAGCAAAATAATGAAGATTGGGACGTTAACGATTGTAAAATTGACTGACTTTGCAGACTTCAGCAACAAATTAGAAGTTGATAACTTTTCTCTAACGTAACAAAGAATAATAAAAACAACAATAGTCTACAGGCAATAAAGTCCACACACGAGTACTTGAATTTGCAAGAGCATGGATGGTGTCCTGGTATAAACCCTGCTCTTCAATTATTATTCGGCACAGACAACATTAACCGCTATAAACCACCATTTTATGTTCAGACGTTTCAAGTTCGAGCTAAAGATGCAAAAAAAAACTTAAAAAAAAATTCAACCGACTTAAAAAAACAGTGAAAAACAACTTTAGCGACTGCGACTATGGCTTCACTGACTTCTGAAGAAGTCGGTGACTTTTGTTTGTTAGGTTCAGTTTTTTTAGCCTGTTTTTGTCAATCATTCTGCACTGTAAACATGAGTCCTTTATGGTTTACAGAAATCATGATTCACCGTTGAATGGTTACACGAAAAAACTATTAGTCGACTATTTAGCGAGTATTTACAAAATAATCTGGTCCAAGGACGAAATTAATCCTGAGCGAAAATCCACCATTGTTCCCACCAGCTATGTGGTCAGTCTCCATACGCGCTTATTCTATGCTGGTGGAAACAATGGTGGATTTTTAATACTCCAGAGAGATGATACTTATTGAACCATTGTGCCAATCCTGCAGCTTCAGTTGGCAATACTTAGTTTTTTACTTGCTCGAAGGCCTGCGGTATCTCTTCTGGTTCCAAAAATGCTAAAGCAAATAAATGTAAAGGTTCTTTCGGCGAAAATAGCTATTGGTTAAAGATTATTTTGTTCAAGCGTGTTCCGGCGAACCATGAAATCGGCAAATCTTGGTATCGGCCAACCGTTCATTCTGTGTAGCGTTATTCAGCGAAACGTGATGTCGCTAAATAATTTTTTCGTATAAGGCCGCGCTCACTTTGGATACGTTTTCGTACGAATTCCATTCGTGCAGAAACGTACGAACACGCACGAACATTCCCCACCTTCTGAGTACTATGAAAGCGCTCACTATGCGCGCGAGTTATTCGTACGTATACGTACGTGCAAGTCCGACGTCCGAAATCAATCCGAACTTGTTGGGATTTTATTACACGTTCGTGCGTTCATCATCAATAATATGGATGTAGAAAAGTTAATTAACTTGGTTCACGGGCATAAATCTTTGTGGGATCAAAGTGATTCCAGTTATCACTTACGTGACATTCAGCGTAGGGCATGGTGTGAAATATCCGAAGAAATTGAAAAATCTGGTGAAAGTGACAATTAATCGTTCTTCAGGTGATATTGTGTCGCGAAAGTTGCTGTATTTAGTCAGGTTAGGTCGTATTGCATTAAGAATGTACTCAAAAGTATCTCTCCCCATGCGTGTATAACCATAAAACAGTCTGGGGTCATTATACAAATCTTCCATAATGTGATGAAGTTCACCGAATTCATCTCTTTTTAAAAATATTTCGCGCACCCATTCGGTTCTACGATAACGAAGACGACGTCGCAATCTACGGTTTAGAAGATGATTATCCAAAAGATAAAGATTATTCATCGCAGGAACGATGACTTCACGTATGCGCTAACACCGGTACTCTGTCTATTTGACGGAGAAAAACGTATACAGTGTGCGCACTCAATTCGTACGAACAGTGTTCATACGGTTACGTACGATATAATTCGCATCCAAAGTGAGCGCGGCCTTACCGTTCATCGGTGAACCATGTTTTCTGTAGACAATTATATTGTTCAAGGGTAATTCTATAAACCGTACGGCATTCTGTAAACGAGTCCCGTATTTATTACCCGCCATAAAAGTACCATTCTATCAGCTTCAACAATAATGAGAAAGCATTAGAAAATTAAAAAATATTACCGCTGACAGTCGTAGAAATACGAAAGCTTTTGAAATTGATTGCCACTTGTGTATGCAGTTCCGGATTTCAACTCTAGAACTCACCGCTACCACTTTGATTGAAGACTTAACAAATAATCTACCTGTGTCGGTTTATACCCAAAATGGTATGGACACTTAACGTGTAAACAGGCAATTAGTCGTTAAATCCGAATCCCCCACACCTGTCGCCGTCACACACATGGCAACTTTATTGCAAACATTTATAGTGCTATAGGAAGACACCTTGCCATAAACTCTGAAAAGACGGACCCATGGCAACGATAACGTACGAGTAAACTGTCACTTCTTTCTTTCCTTCAACTTGAACCCTGACAGGTACTTCCATCATCATCCACAACCTGAATACACCCAAATGGATACGCCTTCGTTAAAGGTCTCTCTTTATCTATGCCAATCTCCACGTCCCTGTGCCAGCCTCGTCCGAGTTTTTGTCCCACAATGTCGTCTGCCCATCACGCCGTCGGACGATCCACATTTCTTTTCCCAGTTCTTGGACGCCATTCGGTCTCAGTTTTACTCCAGCTGTGACCACCGCGCCTTGCTAGGCATGCTGCCCAACTCCATTGGGTACATTACTTTGCGAACATTACGTCATTTTTACTACTCTCAAAACGGTGAAGGTAAACCTTGTGAGGAAAGCAGAAAAGACCCGTCAACCCGCATTGGGCCCTCGAGGTTCCTCTTACGGAGACTAGGGAGACTTAGGAGGACCAGTAGACCCAGTGTTCTAGCAGTGGCAACGTTATGGGTTGATTTAATTATGTGCGACAGGCCTAATGAACTAGTGCAACCACGAATTTAACTTGCTACACGGCCATGCATCTCGAGTGCGTACTTCACTGCAATCTAGAGCGAATTTCAACATGAAATACTATGCCGGAATAGTATGTTTTATTACTTTAAATCTATTTAGGAATATAGGTCTCATTTACTGTAGTATTCGATTTATTACTTCGACATAGATTTTTGTAGTAATTCGTTTTAACGTGTTTTGGATGATTTGGTCCAAGAGACGGTTGAGAATGTATCTTTACTTGAACAATTAAACTATGTAAATGCTTCTTATTTTTCGTCGCGTCGATCATTCCGTAAGATGATATTTGACTAGAACTCTTCATCAGTGGTCAGCAAGGCATTAGATGGGGCATCCTTTGTGAGAATCCACAACCACAGTTTGGTTCTTCGAAACTTAAAAAAAACCAGACGCTGTTAAAAATATTTGCATTAATACAAGTAATTTAGTTCACACGCAGTCTTACTTGTATAAGATCTTTTTCCGCTCAGTAACTTCATAAATAAACCCTGTTTCATATAAAACTAGGGAACGTATTCTGTTGTCAGCATCCGCCGCTAAAATACCGTTTGTTAAGAATTTTAATGTTCGCAAGGAATGTGACAGACAGCTTCCTTTTAAGAAATTCTATGCAGTACTGAGATGACGTAAAACAGAGTTAGTACGGACAAAGATACACTTTGCATAAGAAGTGGTCCTAGACAGCGCAGCTCCGGCGATGGGTGCTAAGATGCTGCAATAGAACTTTTGATAAGAAGGTTTGGTGGTATAACACGGACTTGGTAAAAAACTCAATTTACTTACGTTAAACAAGATAAAGTGCGTAAGTGTCAACAATAAACATCCAAGCGAGTGCAGCAAAACACGAAAGATGTGCTGTCTGTTGAAAAATTTCATTATATTAAATTATATATCCGAAGATCTTCACCAAAAAACTTTAGCTTCAGAAGTCGGTGACTTTTGTTCTATTGATACGGTTTTTGCCACCGACTTCTGAAGCTGAAGTTATTTTTCAATTTTGTTGTGTTTTTGAAGTCGGTTTTATTTTTTGCAAAAAAGTGTTTTATTTTCCCATTTTTAGTTGTAATATCCTGTACAAATATTTGCCATGCCATGTCATGGTTGGTAATAGGCAAGGCTTATTCCTATTACAATGGAACTTAGCATCACACCTGTCCAAATTTGGGTTTACTGTACACATCTGCGTACCCCCTCAGAGCATACAGGCGCGATGTTATGTTATGAACTGGTGTAAACAATAGACAGACATGAGACTTCAGCAATCCCAGTCCATTTGCTATCATTTATTGAGGAGTTCCGTTGCCTATCTCCGAAGTTCTTCATCAGATCTTCACCAAATTGAAATGGAACCACTCCGAGAAAGTACTCTTCCAAAAACTACCCAAATCGCTTCAAGTGTGCCTATAAAATTTGAAAAGTTCTCTCTATTTCTCCAGGATCCCATCATCAGATCCTGACTTGACGATCATGGAACCACCTAGGAAGTATATACCCTTTCAAACAAAAAAATAATCAAATCAGTCCAGCCATCTTCGAGTAATCGGGGAACATACATAAAAAAAAGGTTCTGAGGAATTGAGAACCTCCTCCTTTTTGAAGTCGGTTAAAAAAAAGAATCATCGGAATCGGTTCACAACAGGCAAAGATATCTCCGAACATAAACATAAAAAAAAACGTTCAGACGAATTGATAACCTCCTCCCTTTGGAAGTTGGTTAAACAGTGAAACGTTTAATATTAGTTTAAGTAACTAGGAGGTCTTCGCACTAACTCAAAGGCGACATTTTAGAGTTCGTGAGATCTTGTCAAGTTAAAAGCGATGTAGTTAGTAATAAATAACAGTCCTGAATCTATTATGTCACATGCGTCTTATGATGTCTTCTGTGCAGACTTTTATGATTTTATACTAAACTGACTGCCTCATTCGTTTAATGGTCGCAAGCGTGACTGCGGAGACCTTGGGTTCAATTCCCGGGCCGGGCAATCTGTTTTTGGGTTTTTCCATCTGGAATTTCTACGTAGCAGCCACGGAGTCTGGATTTGTGCGGTCGATGGCAATAGACTCGCCCAATGGCGAATTGTAGGTGTACAATAAGGTACACCTCTGGGTAACCCTTCGAGGATTACAGGCGTGATGTTATGTTTATACGGAACTTCTGGTATAAAAATTATCCCACGTGAAGTATCATGGTCTGTAAGGTCAGACGTGAAGTTGTTAAAAGGTAACAAACGGACAGGCAAATATCACCAAATCAGAACGACATAGGTACTCGTAGATATATCATATAATATAATATATGGTAAATCCACCAAAGTAATCTGTGGTTGAATTTTGGATACTCGTATCTTCTAACTGTGTAAAACTAACGAGACCTACCTACCAGAACTTGACGGCTAGACATTCCGCCGCTAACCACACCAATCTTACCGTCAAACTTACATGCTGCAAACTAGGCCATCTACACATTGTTCCTATTTTGAAATCTGAGCCCTCATAGATAAAAAGTTACAAAATCTTAGCGGGCTGGCCAATTTACAACTCAAACACTGTTTTAAGCGTTCACGGTTTATAACTGAACTTACACTATCACTTACGGGATATCTTCCGCGATTCATGTTTATATTTAGCTCCCGATATTAAAAATTTAATAATTAAGTAAAAATATTACTATTAAATAATAATATTATTTTGTTGTGATAGTATTTAAGTAGTAATTAAGTTAATTTACAACTCGATAATTGCTCTAGGTCTCGTTATTAGTAACTTAAGGCTTAAATATGTCAGTTGGTTCACACACGTAGGTAATATAGCCATAAGGTACATTATATAAAGCCTAATATGTAGCAATTAGCTGAAACACACTTTCTAAACCTTTAAAGTATATAAAATCAGTTCAACTGGCGTGGGACTATATCTGTTTCGTAATAAAATATTTACACTAAGCAATGACAGTAATACATCGGTCAAAATGTAGAACAAATACTGGACAGCGTTCTGCAATATCCTCCGTAACTGTGTGATATCGACATTTTTCTATGTAGGTAATGGCTGTATGACCGTTTACACGTACACTAATCGACACCTAAATGGATGCTCAAATATGCACTGTCAAAAACATAACTATTGTTATAAGACGAAACAATAAAGGACACAATCAGAACAATAGTCTAAGACCCACACAACGTAAAGCAGAAAAAAAAATCAGAAAAGAAGCCAAGTGGCTGTCTTTTTAATTCGACGTCTTTTCGAATTTACATGCAATGAATGCCCAATCCTCGCGTTATTTAATCAATGCTCATTCCTTCTCTGGAAATAAGAGGCTTTTACACAGCAGTGGTATAGTAGAAGGCTGGTATGAGGTACTACCATGAACTATTATGTAATCTGTGGTACTGCAATATTTTATTCCCCAAATTACGCATAGACTTCTAAGTAACAAAATATAGATCTATATAGATGTTGTAAGATGTAGTAATTCACATGAGCTAAATGTTATTAGTTTGGAAAGTTGTATTGAGGAGCAAAGGGTTTTTATTGCATTGTTGGCTTGCTGTTTCTTCTGGAATGTTACTGTAAAGATAATAAACAATGCCAGTTATTACTTCAGGAATTTCAAGTATAATTTATGAGCCTAATTTAGATTTGATGCAGCGCTGTTTATTCTGCACGTGAAAATGCATGATCGATCGATGCATCAATAAGCTTTATCCGATTTGTTTACTCCAATTCTTCGATGGGATAACATTTGGTATTTTTATTACAATGGCCTGTGAGTCAGATTCTAAAACCGGACCCAACAATGTTCCTTGTTAGTTACTTATAGGTAATTTTTGGAAGATCTCCAAATCATTTAATTTTATATCCAGTCACTCATCAAGTCATCATTATGTTTCATTTTTGGAAACCTAATCCATCGAATCATTTAATCAGCCATTTAAGTAGTTAGGTAGCTGTTACAGTCTTTTTCACTATTTGAAATCTTTTGGATAGTCTTTGAACCTTTTGGACCTCTTGAAATACTTACCTATTATTCGTCCTGTCGATGAGCTTACATCAGGACTCTGCCACCTCGATAGCGTTAGTAGTGACAATTATTGATCTTGAGGACCATAGGCTAAATAAAAGGAGGCCATATAGGACCTTGAATCCCTTACAAAAAACCATGGTAAAAAACAGTCATAATTTTTGTCACCAACTTTTTCTGTCTGTCCGCGTTGTCGCCAACAAAAACAAAAAAACCATCGAATAGTATCAAGCGTATCTATGAATGTGTCCCTTGAAGGTGCATCTAAGCCAGGTGCATAGAGTGGGGTCCTATATTTATAAGACGCCTGCGCCGCCTCGAGTCGCCGGGAGTGTGTAGTGTCGTTGTGCACCTAAGATACGAATATGCGGGTGAGTTGCGTCGCTTACGAATTTATGGCGACTTTTATCATTTTGTGTGATAAGTGTTACATTTTTTAAACGATTTTAGTTCTTTTATCGTTTTATGCCTAATAATGGGACAGAGAAGGTTGGAAAAAAACACAAGATATTTTTAAATCCCAGTTGGGTAAAAATACTCTTTCTTATTACTGTAATTAAATTCGTAAAAATTAAAGAAACAAATTAAACTGTTTCGAAGAAATTGCCGAGGCATCAACAATTATCGACCGTTCGTTCAAACAAGTTTTGGCAACTGCAAAAAATATTATAAACCTAACTTTGTTTAATACTTTCCAAAACGAGAGCTTTCATGATGCAATAGGTAGAACCTTAGCATCTCTCCTCTAAGGTAAACACGGAAACAGCCAGGAGATATAAATCATGTCCGTAGGCAACAAACAGGTTCGTAGCTTGGCATTAAACCTCGTTTGAAATCATTATATCAAATTTAAATCCAGCAACTTTTTACTCTATTCGAGCCATGTAAGGCCCTTTTTTTAAAAAAAGGTGCTTTACTGCCTCTATGCCAATCATGATCCTGATTAAAAACCGGTGGATAAAAATATGAAACTTAAATAAAATAACACAAAACTTTGTCGGCTTTTATCAGTTATACTTTTTTAAAACATTGAAAGTTTCGAATATTTAAGAGTAGATCGTGGGTGATTTTTATAAGGTGATTTTGATAAGTCAATCCTATCTGCAATTGTACATAAAAAAGATTAAGGCTATAATCAGCATAAAAATATAACTTTTCCACTGCTACACAGGACTTTTCTCTGTGAGACAGAGTGGCATTATCCACTACTATTATAAATGCGTTTAGATGGATGGATGTGTGTTATTCAATCACGCCAGCAACATTTTGTAGGGCCTCGACAAGTAACTATCACTTTTATAGCGTTTCGAATTTCCACAACGACTCTGACGAATGCTGGAAGCTTTTCGGTAGGCAATCCATAACCATATCTTTTATTCTTCTTCTAGACATTTTTGGTACTAGCATGCGTGAGCGCAGCGGTGGCGGTGGCAGTGCCGGTGGAATACGGCGGATACTTCGCGCATGCGCCCGTCGCGGTACACGCACCAGTGGTCCACGCGGCTCCAGTGATCCATGCGGCTCCTGTGGTTCATGCTGCCCCAGTAGTCCACGCCGTACAAGCTGAGCCTATTGTGAGTATGCTGTGCATCTGTTTAAATAATTTGTATTGAAGCGCTGGTGGGTTACCATGGTCTCTTAAAGCAGGATTTTTTTAGTTCTAGCAACTCACTGATTTTAAATCACTATACCTGGCAATTGATAGACCGAATACGAAGCATTTTTTCAAATCTTTAATTTCAAAATCTGCACAACATGTTGTCGACTCGTATTAGTTTCGGTTTTGAAGATGCAGTGCTTAGTATCTTCCATGTTTACCAGTTAATTTCAAAACGGCTTTTGTTTTGTATAAAAATCTGGTTCGGGTTGCGTAGACGCTATATTTAATCGCTTCAAGCGCCTTAGTAGCGAGTACTTTATTTCTTTGTCGGAAGCTTTGGATTCTGACAAAGACTAATAATAAAGTTTTGGATAAACGCCTTTAGTAGATTTTTTTTACAATCAGAAAAATCGCTTAAACTTTTGGCCCAACTTCGGGGCTTGGCACGTTCAAGAGGGGGGTGCATGGCACGTTCTAGTGTTCCACTTTCGATTATATACATACATAGATTAAATATATTTCTACCTATACCTAAATAGCCAATTATAAATAGCCCTGAAGGCAGATACATACATCATTACATTTACGTACTTCAGTGCAATGCAATCTTATCTTTAAATGCCACCAGCAGTGCGCTACTTGACACGTATGAGTCACCTCCCTGATGGTACAAGTATAAACCAAGATCGAATGATGCTATAATCCGATGTTGCGAAATTAAATGATCAGGAAAGTTGTGCAAAATAATTAATCTGATACTGTACTGGCAATGTTACCTTTCGGTACATATGATTTCGTTTCGATCGACAATTAGTACAGTGGTATAACGGAAGATATAAATACCTTAGGATGAAAATAATCTATAAACGTATCTGGAAGATCTGTGAGCTTAAAATAAATAACCATATAGCAGAAAACAAGATTTTGAGATTTCGCTGCAGTGGAACCTACTAATAAAAAATAGTGTATTTTCAAAAACTTCCGTAAAATTCAATCACTAACTTTCCACCTGCTTTTTAAGCTTATGAGTAAACATACTTGTTCAGTTCCCAATAAGCCTGAATAGCACGATAGCGGTACTATTATGTAAAAAAGTCGTTCTAGGGGAACGGTAGGTACAAAAACCTGTTGTCAGTGTTATCAGGGATTACTTTACTGTAGGGCTACGTACATATGTACACTTGAGCTTGTTCCTCACAGATTACAGACATTCTAGTACCTACACATAAGTGGGGTATCTATGTGCTCTCGGCTCAGCGTTGAGAGTTGAGTTTCCATTAGAATTTAATATCATTATTGTCCAGACAGACGGACAGGACGAATCTATAAGGGTTCCGTTTTTGCCATTTGGCAATGGAACTCTGAAAAGTGAAAAATATCCCCAATCTACCAACATTGGCGGACCCATGCGGTAAAATGTTGGTGCTCGAAGCCATATATCGAAAATGGAATTGGTTTTTAATTCCTCGCAGTAGGTTTGAAAAGTAAAGTATGCTCCTCGGGTTAATGTGTCTTCGTCTTGGGTGAGCTTAAATCCCTTACTGCTCTTAGGATTCTAGTCTTAACTCCCTCGCTCGACTCGGGAGCCCTAGGAGCCCTCACTACGATTGGAATTCAAAACGGGGTATAGTTATCGTATAATTCACGGTATATTAACTATTAAGATGAAGATGACAAATCCGGGATGATGACTTTTTTAAATATGTTTGAGTGATTTGTGGTGTGTGTCGACACACACACCATTACTATGGGTATTTACTGGATCTGAAAACTAACAAATTCACAATGCTTATTTTCACAGTCGTATCCAAAGTACGCGTTTAACTACGGAGTGAAGGACCCGCACACCGGCGACATCAAGTCGCAGCAGGAGGAGCGTGACGGCGACGTCGTTAAAGGTTAGTGTAGAAGGGCCTTTAACCTTTCGTTCGTAATTACAATCTAAATGGTAGGGAACTGGCGAATGATAAAATCTTAATATTTAATGAAAACGATTAATATTATTTATATTTTTTTAAATTATTATTTTAAAAATATTTATTTATTTTATTTTGCTAATTATATACAAACTAGAGATAGAACTAAACTAATAATAAAAATTTAAGACTAAAAGTACAAAACTTACGACTACATACGTATATACAACGACGACAATTGGCCATTTAGGCGTCAAAGTACTCACCACACACACTTTAATTAAATTCAGGTTATCTATCACAGCTACTTGTATTTTGCGCTGCAAGTCAGTGGTAACAAAACCAGTATAAACAGGCGAAGTGCGGGAACTCTGGTGTACGCTAGATTAGCTTAGGGCAAAGTGTTACCACTGACCTGCGATCGACAGAACTTATGTTATGCTACAGCCTAATTTGAAATTATTTCAAAAATAGAAATTGTAATGTTCTCGACTTCATCGGAAAAGTCTGAAGTCGAGGGATCACATATTTTATTTTCTAATGAATTCCAAAGTAGTATGTGAAGTTTACATATAACAGTTATTCGCTTAATTTTGTTTAAAGTATGTGATTTCATCCCCTCATTAACCCATAAGTAGACATGTTATTTATTACAAATCTTAAAACTTTCTCTTTATTCATTTCTTCAGGAAGCTACTCGCTCGTGGAACCAGACGGTTCCACCCGGACAGTCGCATACTCCGCAGATGACCACACCGGTTTCAACGCCGTCGTGCACAAGTCCGGCCATGCAGTCCATCCGGTAGGTTTCGTTTTCATCTTGATTTTTTTCACGAAAGTGAGCCCAATGCCATCAACCGTGCGCAAATTCAAACTCCGTCGGAAAAGACAACTGCCCGACCTAGGGATCGATTATTTTGGGCAGCTACTTATCAGTACCTTTTACGTTACCCACAAACATCTAGCTACACCTATAAACTAGAGGTGAGACATTCACCATGTGGTCGGATAGCCATATAAGGAACTTATTCGTTTAACTTTCTGTCGAAGAGTTTTAGGATTTTAGGCAGCTTTCGGATCCTTTTATGATATACTTGAACTCAAGACTGCCTCTGGTTTATCTCTTTTATAAAAGTATGATTTTCACTGATAACTTGCCATGGGCCAACATTACACAAACCCGATTTCTCTGCGATTGCGAGCCGACAGCGACTCTTGCGCAAACAGTAATGGCGCGTGCGCTTATAAGGTAACGCTACAACTTGTGGATCTTGGTCAAACTACTCCGAATTTCCTAGATAACAGCACTTGGGCGTTCCGAGAAAAATGCCCGATAACTATTTAAGTGCTTTGCTCATTGATAAAACTGACTTAGCGGTCTGGAATGTCTTATTACCATCGCCACTTATGGTTATTCCGAGTTTAGTCAGGTTTTTCACCCAGTTGCTACTCTGATTATTTAAGTGGTGGGACATTTTTTTGCTATAGCGTTTTGATACGCCCTTTATGGGAAATGTGGTGCAAGAATTAAATGGCATCTAACGGGCTGGGAGTTAAAAGTCATGTTTTATTCGAATCTCAACGCCCTTCCGGGGTAAGAATTCGTGATTAACGTGTGGGTTGTTGTGTGAATCTTGTTTGTGAACTCACTTTGGCAACTATGGGGTTGAAAAGGGATGATAAACTATGGTATCAACGTACTTCTAGGCCAATTAAAGCTACTACATAACCAAAATATAATAACAATTTTGTAAGAAAACTGGTAAAGTTTTTTTACTTTAAATGCTAAGTAACGAGTTAAACATCAATGAATCTGTCACGATACTTTAAAATGGTGAATAGAAAAGATGAATAGAGTAAATAAATATCGAAAGTAGTTTAAGAGTTAAAACAGCCATGAAATCGATGACCAGCGAAATGCAACGGTTGAGTGGTCACAACCTTGAACCGGCGACACAACTCACGCGCAGAGAAATTTTCGTTCTACGGTCTACGGCTTCGGAAATTACCGTTTCTAAATAGGTTCACGACTTTTTTTTCTTGTGCGAAATGTTTATGAAATGTAACATTCAAAAGAATAAAGATATTTTGATAATAGGCAAGATTGGATTTTCTTCTAAAAACTTACTAGTCTCAACCTAAATGTATTTTTGTGAGCTCCCATAACTTTTTTTTTGCTTTAGATCGTACTGCATGGCAAAAGGTTCCCGTATTCTGTAATCCGATACTCATGAACAATGATGCCAGCAGCTAGCCAGCAAGTTATTTTTCTCTGCTTCAACTTTTTGCGACATCATCATCAAAGGCAGCCTATTTCCACCCAATGTTAAGTATAGGCTGCCTCTCTTTTGAGCCTTACGCCCCTGGTCTGTGCGAGTCTCATGCAGGTCTTCCCTGCGGTCATCTGTAGATCGGCCACCCTTCTACCTGTGGTCTGCCAACGCTCTTTGGACCATCTCGCGGCAACCATTAGGGCGGGCATTATTCCACGCTGTGCTTGGTATTGATTCATTTATTCTTTTTCCAGCAACAAGTAGCGGTTGCGCACGCCGCCCCAGTCCACTACGCGGCTGCACCCATCGCAGTGGCATCCTACGGCCACGGCTACGGTCTACACTAACCACTATGTTACTACCTAATGTTAACGACTCAAATACTCCTTAGATGTTACGTTTATACTGTATGTTAGTGTTAAGGGTGGGTCTATGTTATGTGCACGCGCGTTTTGATGGTAAAGAATTCCGAAAGTAGATTCGATGCATGTTGTCTGGGACTAAGATGTTTTTTAATTATGTCTTTTATGAACTCTGACTAATAACGACTCTTTCAGCATGGTTTGTTTGTAGATAGACGGAAGCTAACATCAAACGCAATAAAAATGGATATGATTATGAAAATTATATATTTGTGTGGAAGGATTATTTTGTTTAATAAGAGTTTGTGGATATTTATTCACATAAGTGAATAACTTGCCATTATATATGAAGCATCTGAAGTACAATTATCGATATTTATATATTTAAATCGCTTTAAATGCTTACATAATAGTGTTTAGAGAACATTTATAATTTATTTACAAATAAATAAATGGGTCTATTGTACCGTACATATTATTGTGATTAAGTTTTTATTAGAAGTAGATCGTGTTTCTAAAACTATTCAGTTTCATTTGCCGTGATCTCAATATTTTGACATTGTATTTTGTTTTTACTAAAAATCCTGTCAATTGTGTTTTCAGACTAATAAAATGTTTAATTTTGTAACTATTAAATAGAATCACTTTATATAAAAACAAACTGTAGTTTTTATGTTTATCCATAAGATAAAACCCCGCTTGTCCCCGTTTTAGAAAAAATATTGAAGAATCGTTCATTAGGAAAAAAGTCGTAAGTATTTATGCTATTTCACCCTATGTCCAATTGAGTAATAGGTACTGTGGTTTTATTTAATTATATTTATTAATCAAATGGAGCAATATAATGTAAATTGATTTATTCGGCACAGAATAATGTTATTACATTGCCACATAATAATTAAATCTTAGGCCAATTGTGCCAATTGCTAACTTATAATTATTATTATGGTGTCGTTCCGACTGGTGCGAATAATTGTTCGACTTCAAAATCATTGAAAAATCATCAACGCGCGAGATTTGCTTCCGTGTGGCTAGAACTTAAGGTTCTAGGTACGCACATTAATTTCAATAGCCAAATGATGTGTGACTTGTATGCAAAATACGCGCTTTAGACGTGGAGTTGCGGACACCAGCCCGTTACACAATACAAGAGCACAACGGCTGAAACTAAAATTACTACTGGCAGCCAAGTGAACGAATGGTTCATTATCAATCACACACGAAGCTAACACGTAAACGTATAAAAATCATTTCAAACAAGTGTGATAGAAACTGTACCTATGTACATTAACTAAGAAGGTACATACAAAGTTTGTTACGGCGGTCAGGGACCAGTCAGGCATGCGTAAAAACCTACTACGAGTATTCATTTATTTATTTTACTGTTTATGTACACACAGTAGGCCACACAGTCGGGTCCCGATTAATTAATTAATTAAACCGTTAAACTTTAGTCACCGGGAGCCCGACATAACCCTCACTTCTCTCCAGATATTGGGTATTCATTATGAGAATATTTCGCACTCGGGAAAAAAATAGCGAACAAGAAGGAGAAGGTTACAACTTGGTCGAGGCGACGTTCTAAAGCAATGTCATCAATGTTGTCCAATCTTCTGTCCTTTCTAATTCCAATTATCAAAATAGTATTTTATAGTAGAACTAGCGACTCTTTTTCCGACATTTCCAACAATTATCGTTATATTTCAAACAAATTATATACATAAACCTTCCTCACGAATCACTCGATCTGTTGTTGAAAGCCGCACGAATATCCGTTCAGCAGTTTTTGAGTTTATCGCGTACAGACAGACAGACAGACGCGGCTGAGGACTTTGTTTTATAAAATGTAGTGATAATATTCGTCAAAACAAGATTGAAGGTCGGTAACCTCTGTTGACTTTATTTAGATATATTTAATTTAGTAAGTAAGTTCATTTGGCCGTTTACCGCAAAACCAGTTTTTAATAGAAAAGCTTTTAGTTTGACAAATGGCTTGTTTCCTTTATGTTACATCCTAATTTAGAGTAGATAGTTAATCATTTTATCGTCGATTTATTTTATTTTGGCATTTTATAGCTTAATTATTCAGTGAGCATTATTTTCTGTTAATTTTTGTATCGAAGAGAATTCTCATTTCATTTTTGTTATTGGATTTTGAAGTTATGTGCTAAAGTTATCATCTGCCCAGCCAGTTCCCAACTACACCAATACCAGTATTTTACATGGAGCGACTTCCACTGACTACCTGTAACGACTGTCAAAGATCTACAAATGACAGCCGGGACCAACCTAGGCGAGCGCGGCTTAACCTAACGATGGACCCGAGTGGCTGTTGTTATTTAGCCACGAGCTCCTCCGAGCTCCACGAGCGGTAAAGTCAGATTTATAATAGCGTATGTATTATTTTTAAGACTTATGTATGTACCTACTTTGATTATCGTGGTACTGGATGGTCCAGATAAAATAAAGTCTCAGGTTCACACCATTCACGGAGAGTGCAAAAAATAAGTATGTCAGCTTTTGTATTTTTTTATACTTTACACGTGTGAAAGTCATAAAACAAATCTTCACATGGCTGCCGATGATGTGGTTTTCTTAAAAACATAATATATTATTTGAAGAGAACGGTCGCCAACTCACCACAGTAACTTGAATGGGTATTTTGCGTGGGTGATTTACCTTTGAAGGAGCATTCTAAAACAGAGAGTTTACGGTATGGCGCCTTTTACGAAAAATTGTCTTTTTATTGACCCCTTAACATTGTGAAGTATAGTTATTTTTAACCGCAGAACAAAAAAGGTGCCGCTAAATTGAGATAACTTAGGTTTAGCAAAGAATTTATCAGTTGAGTTAAATTAAGTGGTGCTAAAAATGTCGTTAAAATTAATTCAAGCTGTCGTTAACTGTGCGCCTTAAAAAGAAAATTGAATTAAGAATAATGTCAGTGATAAAATTAAATGATAAAATTAAAAACCAATGTCGTATTTAGGTGCATCGAACTTTTTTAATGAGCCAAGCCATGACTTGACTTCATTATTACAATCATCTTTTTCGTTTATCATAACAAATCTGCGAAACCATATAAGAGCATTTCTATTAAAATAATTGAATTTATGTCATGCTTTATGACAACTTCTATATAATTGATTTCCAAAGTCATTCCCCATCATAGGCTGTCATATATCTAACTTTAAAGCGTAAAAGGCAATATGAGGATATCTTGTCATACCCAGTATGACATCAGTGAAGCGAATACGGGCGAAATTGCCTTCACTCGCTGACTTTACGAGGATCGTGCGTGGCCGTTGTTTTTTACGAAGAAAAAACTACTAAAAGGAGATGTGGATAAATAAATTCATTCATGTGGACGAAGCACGCAACACTGTGTAGACTGCTCAAGTTTATGTGTGAAATTTGTGAAAATTTTAAAGGATAATGGACGGTGTTTTTAAGGTAAGTTCCAACGTGAACATTTCACTGTGGTGGCAATTTCATTCCATTTTTTTGATGAAAATAAATGCTGTTTTAATTATTTTTTGCGGAAGATAATTTAGTATTTAGCCTAGGAAACTTAAAAACTACATGATGTTGTTCGACGAAACATTACAATTTATTGATGTGCAAATTGTGCATAGGCCTACTAATCTGATGTATCTCGTAGCTGCGTGCTATGACTTACATAGGAAACAGTGGACGTATTAGGTACCTAGATTTGGTTGCAAATGTTACGTTTTTCAACACCCGTGCGAGGAAAACACATGCGAATATTGATGTAGGTACCTAGTAACTAGACTAAAATAAAATATAACTATCCATAAACAAAAATTAATTAATTTATTACCATTACCAATACAAAAACTACAGTTAAAACTAATACGTTTTTTGTTTTCATGCGTATCATATTAACGGACAGTTAACTAATGGTCAACATTACTCAAACTGACTTTAATGTAGACAAATGAGCGCGATTTAGCTTTTCTGTCGGAAAATAACCGCACGCGCAGCTTAAACAGTGATCATATCTGGAGATTTATTGATAACTATATTATTCCCCCGTGTTTGCCTGTTTGGATAAGAAAATAATGGGAACTGACTATTTGGGATGAAAATATTGTATGTTCTAGCAAGATCCTGCACACAGTTTTATTAGTAGATTTTTGTTTCAACAATTATTTACATGTATGGCTGGCTACCCCTATTGATGTTTCATTCGAAATTTCACTATAGTTTTGTGAACCGGTTCATAGAAAATAAATGCCTTCCAAATTTCAACTTTGTGGTGCCAACAGTCACGGATTAAAATTCAGAAGATCCTTTGATATCTATACATGTAGGATTTATATGTATCCCTATCACAAAGGAATGCAACTTGCACAACTACTCAATAGTATGCATAAACACGAGTTCGAATCCGGTTACAAGTTTTCAATGATTGAAGCAAAATGCACCAACGATCGCCCTGCGCACAGCAATTCTGTTGCTCTTTATCTTTGCATATTTTTTTTGCCTTTTATGAAATCACGCTATTGAGAGACCACATCGCCAAACCCCTCCTTGAGCCGGCCAGAAAGACCTCATGCTTAACAGTAATGCTTTCAAACACCAGTCCAATGAATAAAAGTCACGTCTTTTTATTCCACGGACATAAAACTCTTACTAAAGGCTCTAATAATTTCAGGGCCGATAAATGTATGCAATCCCTTATTATACGTACGAGTTAGTGCTGGGATCCTTGATAAATTATTTACAGTCAGCAGTTTTTCAAGTGACCATAAACCACTGGACATCACCACCGCCTCGTGTAAAAGTCTCTCTTTAATTGCACTCGCTGCGGAAAGCTCTATTTTAAGTATTTAATCCCTCACCCCCCAGAAAGTATCAGCTTTTGTTAAAGACAAGATATAAAGAAATGTTTTTGTTAACAGGTATTTCTGATCGTCTCAGTTCTGGCGCAGGCAAACGCCGCTCCAAGAAGTCCAAGGCTTACTTTAGCAGAACAAGGAACAAATTACATATACAATAATTTTGATGGTAGGTGAATAAAAGCTTTGTGTTTTGTTTATGAAAACTGTATTTATGTATTTACAGAAAATTGGTAATAACAATAGAACACAACATTATCCTCATCATTCTCCTGCCCTTATCCCGATTTATTTGGGTTCGGCGCAGCATGTCTTCTTCTTCCATACTTCTCTGTTACTAACTTGTCATCTCATCAGAAGCCTCCTTTCTTGCCTTAACATCCTTCACACAGTCCATCCATCGTTTCTTTGGTCTTCCTCTACTCTTACACCCATCCACATTCATACTCAAAACTTTACTCACGAATCACATTCGCCATTTCATCCATCCAACAACAATACAATACAATTTGAAGAAAATCCTCAGTAAACAACAATCAGTGGCTGAAATATCCTTCGCAATATAATAATAACGAAACGCAAATAAATGTAAATAAATACAATGCTATCTTCTATATTATAATGGATTGAGTACTTCATAATATGTACCAAAACGTTAGGCTGATAAATTAGAGCGGTCCCCCGACGCGACAACATTTAATCAAAAATTTAAGTTTCACGATTATAAGTTTTTTGTTATATTTGTGGCTATTTTTAACCGACTTCAAAAAAAGGAGGAGGTTCTCAATTCGGTTGTATGTTTTTTTTTTTTTTTTTTTGTGTTTGTTACCTCATATCTCCGTCATTTATGAACCGATTTGAAAAATTCTTCTTTTATCTGAATGGATCTACTTCCCGATTGGTCTCATAGAAATTTCATCAAAATCGGTTCAGCAGTTTGGTTTTGAAATCAAAATAGCTGGAAAAAATTTCATCCAAGTAAAAGATATTGCGAAATTGATACTTGACAAGGATTTGTGTGTGATACTATAACTAAAAAGGGTAAAATAAAAACCTTTTTGCAAAAAAAAACCGACTTCCAAAAAAAACACAAAAAAAGTGGAAAATAACATTACTTTCGGAACTCGGTGCCAAAAAAGTCAATGAAACAAACCATAGTCACCGACTTCCGAAAGTAATGTTATTTTCCACTTTTTTTGTGTTTTTTTTGGAAGTCGGTTTTTTTTTGCAAAAAAGTTTTTAATGTCATAGTTTTTTTAACTTGTTTTTAGGCTTTTTACCTTCAAACTTTTTTTTATTATTGCAATGTGTATTATTTATACCTAGCTTTCTCATACGTGTATGAAACTATGAGGAATAAAACATATGATGATCTGTTTCTGATTGTTTCTTTTTCATGGTATAGACCAACCAACAAGTGAAAATAAGGTCTTTTTTTGCCTAGCCATGTTCAAGTTTGGAAGATAATATGCCGAACAATGTAAACAAACTCATACAATATTCTTTTACGTTACAGGAAACCCGCAAAACACATTTTCCTTCGGTTACGATGTATCAGATCCGGCAACTGGCAACAACCAATACCGATCTGAAGAGAGGCATCCCAATGGAACAGTTATGGGACGTTACGGTTACGTAGACCCCTACGGCAGACCAGTCAAGTACAAGTACATCGCTGATAAGTTTGGTTATAGGTAAACATGTTTTTTTTTTATGGTAACTTTTTAGAATTTATCGTCATCTTGCCGGCCATTTCCCATGTAGCTTGGAGTCGGCATAGCACGCTTTTTTCTTCTATTCTGTTCCCCTGTGAGCTGAAGCTCTATCATTACTGATTTATGTTTCATATCGTCGTTAACTCAATCCATTAATCTTTTCTTTGGCCTTGCTCTTTCTCTCCGTCCTTCAGTATTATTTATAATCATCACTGTTTTCCTTACCTACATGATTTCATCCCTCCTCATAACAAGCCCACGCCAGTCTAAATGATTCTTGCTCTTCTCTGAGAATTTATCGTATGTAGACTATTACACACATGTTAAGAATTTGCTCCTTGCTTCTTCAATCCTATGCTGTAAAACATGTCCTATTTCCTAATTCTCAGTATTGCCGGCTTTGCATTCTAGAATATTAAACAAAGGCTATACTGGAAGTTGCTATTTCGTTTTTTTATGGCACATGTTAACTGGTAGTTTATGTATTCTAACGATACTTCTTGATTTCAGTTTATACTTAACTTAAAATCGGTAAACATTATTAAAATAAGATATTCGGGTGGTGTCAACTTTATAATATACGAGTATTTATAATCTGAAAGAGAAATAACATAAAACAAAAAAGCGCCTGTGATAATATTGAGAAAATTGGTATCGCCTCGACAACTATGATACCAAAACTGTGGATCACACGAATTCATTATTTACATTCTACTCTGTAATTTCTTTGCTTAATTGCTGAATTTCAAAACATTTGCTTTGCATTAGAGATATATTGTTGTAAAAAATAATATTATTATTTAAATATGTTGCACTGTGGGAACGTATGCACATTTTATGTAACAAAATTTCTTTATTTTCAGGGTATACCCCGATGTGATTACTCCTAGACCTATCCCAATGGCACTAGTACATGAACCGACAGAGTCATCCGTCACGTGGACCCGTCCTCCCAAACCGAACAAGAAGAAAATCATCCACGATATTGTCAACCAAATAGGAACATTGTTCTCTAAAACGAATTTCATATAAAATAGTCGTAAGATACACTTTTGAAGGCGACGGCAGACTGCAAATGTAGGCGGCGTTGCGGTTGACAATAAGCGCAGGCGACAGTGCCGCTGCGGTTGTTATATCGAACGTGACACAACTACGTCGGAAGCATTTATACTTTTTTTAAATAATATCTTACTAACTAGATGAAATGCGAAAGTTTGGATGGATTGATTAACCAATCACACCAGAACGATTGAATGGATTTGGATGAAATTTGGCACAGATTATAGATTATAGTCTGGAATAGCACATAGGCTACTTCTTTTTCACGTGAACGAAGTTACGGGTAACAGCTAGTATTATATATAATAATACGGTCTGCGATCATCCCTGGACCGCAGCGTCAAGCGACAAGCACTATCTATAAATATTATACACACATATAACCAGTTGTGTCACTGCGGTCGATCATAGTGTTCGGGGCAACATTACCGTTGTGGTTTGCAGTTGCGCTTTCAGAGTCATACAATCATCATGCCTTGTCCCATACACGTTTTGTTCTTTCACTATCCTTATTCGCCCTGTCTGTCGTCACTCTGTCATATAAGCTTTTTTCTTTCATATCATTCCGCACGCAATCCATTCATCTATTCCTCAAAATCGTACCTTCGGTGTAAAATTAAAACGGCGCGGCGGCGGAACCGTGAAGCATTTATTAATATAGTCTTAGATGATAAGTATTTAAACAAGCATTTATTTATTAAGCTTCTAATTAAAACATTGAAATTAAACCGTTTCTTTTTTACTCTACCGGCTGTCATCTTTGTTCCATTATTTTTCTAAGAGAACACAAATTATTCTAAAAAAGATGACTTGCAATATTCAATATTGCAAGTTGCCATTGGCCATTTTATAGACCTATGTTAAGAAGTCTGTGATCTAGCAGTAAAGTATCGTTATTTGTTCTTGTTCGCTATTCCGAAAAGTATTTTTCTATCTTTAGATTGCACTATATTGAAAACTTTTTCAAAAACAACAAAAAAATTAAATCGCATGTCATATTGACAAACTCAAATTTGTAGCAAACTGTGCGAAAGAATTGTTTTAATTTTATTTTACTAAAATGAAGCGTATCCAACGGAATAAAAGTTATTTGTTGAATATATTTGTTTTTCCATTGATAATAATAACAGCTGTGGCATGTAAGTAACAAAAAACGTATACGTTTAAAGATATGCAAGCTTTACAATTTTTAACGAGTTTCTACAGCACTATTAATGTATGGTTTTAAAATCATCTCAGTACTACAAGCTCCGGTTAAGAAAAATATATATCAATATCATCGTTGAGGACGTTGGGGTTGCCTCTGTCAAAACGCATAGACCTGAAAACCATTCATTTACATGGAGCGACTGAAATCAGACTACATTCATAACTGCAGTTGTAATGCTTCACAGGCCACCCTATTCAAAAGAATGATTTAGAACCACTGTCCGAATCAAGGGATGAAAAGCACTTTGCCAATGGAACAACAATAGGTAAATACACATACACGGACAATGAAGGGAACCCCATCCAAGTGAAGTATTATGCAGACGATGCAAGCTATGGGTAATATACAGCATTTATTATATAAAGAGAAATACAAAATAACAACAACGTGTGGTGGCGCAAACTATTTTCCCCCTCATATCCTGCCCTAAAATTTACAGTCATAGTGACCTCTGCACTGCTACCGACAACGGCCGCGCCGTGGAAGTGGCAAAGCTAGGGCCAACAAAGGGGTTGGTGGATTTTTGTATGAAGCGTGGCCTGCTTAACTTCCTCCATTTTGTTTCACATTCACACGCTCGCCTTCAGCTCGGGTGTGCCTTCTGCCTCGGCCGCAATGACAATGTTTGCCCATTTGTATCAAAATGTGCTATTGTCGTGCTATCGACATCAACACAATAATTAATTACTCGAGTAAATGTTGCTATCGGTTTAATAGTTTAGACAGGGTGTAGGCGAAGTAATGCTTGTTGTTACGAACTTGAGGGACTCCTAAGCTCTGCAGTGGACAGAGAAGATAAACTAAAAAACTTCTTCTGAGTGATGTTCATCTTTTAATATCATTGTTATTCAGGTGTTTAATTTGTAAATAAACAATACGAGTTGTTTGTATGTTTAAAAAGCAAACGTTCACATATTTAAAGCGATCTCAGACATGTTTCCTGTTTAAAATTAGCCACATCTTTATAAGGTTTGTTAATTTCAGGGTTGAGTTAAAAAGCATCAAAGTGGTAGAGTCCACTGACGAACCATTTCCAGTTTCTCCTACTGTTCAGAATGCTCAGAATAAATTTGACACAGAATCTGATACGCAGTCAGCTTCAGACCTATTGAACACCAATAATTATCCCGAATTACAAACTGATTTTAAATACAAGAGCAACGAATTCACAAATTCATACAAAGTTTTAAACAAAGAGGCAAGTAAAAGTAACCTTTTCAAAGCTAATCCCGATTATGAAATTTTTTACCAAAATGAACTGAAGGAACCTCAGAAATGTGGCAAAGAAAAAGTTCATGTGTATTACGATGCCAAAGAGAATCGAAAGATGCGAAGTGTAGCCGATGACTTGGCTGATGCTGACAAGTTTTGCGAACAATTCTAAAGAATTAGGTTATAATTAGCAATAAAAGATGTTTTTGGTTATAATGTATTTTATTATATCATCACCCTATGTGACTCACTATAGCGGTAATCTGACCCTTGGCGTCGAAGAGGCGGTTCACAGCGGATCCCTTGATAATTAGGCACTCGGATTTGTCGTAGAGTAAAGATGGATCTTGCTTGTCTCTTACATGGACGGCATCACCAATGTAACAATAGCCTCGTCTTTTGTCCTCCCCTAAAATAGTTATCTGAAAAAATGGAAAATTAGAATGACTTCCAATATTAAAATCTTCCAAGCTTATCTGCTGAACGACATTTTGTGTCAAAATCAAAGCGTTTATTTCAAGTAGGCCAGTTTTTTTATATTTACTTACACTAAACACCCTTTCCGTCTCATCTAATTTGCAAAGCCATAATATAAAAACTTCATTCTCATCAAGTACAGATTTACTGGAACAAGGTTTGTAGTCGCTACCAGTCTTGCTGAGGTTTTCTGCACTAATCTGAAAGAAAACATCTAATATTGATACCAACTCACGTTTTCATGTCTACAATTACTAAGCCTCTTATTCAATAGATAACAAAATAACCGATGGACACAATTTGTCGAGCGACGGTACCCGTCGTCGCGGTCGCTTGACTAGACCCACGCCACTAGGGACATGTGTCACATTTCTTTTGGCATTTGTCTACTACTGAATTTGAGGTTGCAAGCACAATTTGTCGAGCGACGGTACCCGCCGCCGTCGCGATCGCTTGACTAGACCCATGCCACTAGGGATATGTGTCACATTTCGTGTGGCATTTGTCGACTACTGAATTCAAGGTTGCAAGCACAATTTTTCGAGCGACGGTACCCGTCGTCGCGGTCGTTTGACTAGACCCACGCCCGCGCCACTAGGGATATGTGTCACATTTCGTGTGGCATTTGTCTACTACTGAAATCAAGGTTGCAAGCGCTACTGCTGAACAGGAGGTCCTGGGTCCAATTTTCAAATCGGGCAAAGTGTTATTGGGTTTTTCCATCAGAATTTTCTCAGTAGCAGCCTTGACATGCGCCCGGTTGATAACAATAGTGCCCCCCCTTTTACAGGGGACTTAGCATAACTTGCGAAATGTTGGTGGCAGTAGGTGATACTTATACTTTTAGGTTCACATCTGACTAAACCATCGGGGATTACAAGCGTGATGTTATGTTTATGAATTCAAGGATTATTTTAGCATAATATCGAATACCTCTGAACAATGTTCGTTGGTTTTATCGGTCTGTGTGTGAATACTCCTATTGAAAACTGCCGATGGATCACATTTGATACTTGGCAATTTTACGGAAATTGTCGGCAATCTCACAGCCAACAATAGTAATAATTTGTTGTCTTTCTTACAATTCCGAGCAGAAATTTTTGATTCCATTCTCTTCCTAATTGTCTGACTTGGACTGAAATCATAAATCATGAGTTATTTTATAATATTCCATGATTAAAAGATGATATTTATTTATTTACTTAATAATTTAAAGTACCTTTTTCGGGTTTCCATAATAAATGAAGCGACGCATTGTATTTCTGTAGAAAAATTCGCAGATTTTAAGATAACTTCTTGAGGCACCATGTCATCCAAAGTTGTTCTTGGGACTTTGGAATGATCGAAAAGATAATGTAACAGGAATGAGTCAATCGTCACAATCTTCGAGCAGACAGTTACAGGGCACACCACTGGTCTGAAATGAAAAAAAAAAAATTTTGAGGACCAGGTTCATCTTATCACCACTAAACACACGAAGTTCGAAAAATTTCATTAGTTAACGTGAATCACGTCAACGGTGTTAGTAGAACAGTACCTAAAGCATGACGAATATTTACCGTTTTGGTACTGTACAAATTAAATAAATAAATTAAACTTTATTTTCCGACTACAGTCCATGGTTTTGTTATTATTTTAGTGCTAGTAACAATGGTCCTTAATATTAAGTTATTAACTTTATTATTAATTCAGACCTATGACCATCGCCACCCAGTGTCTCTGGAAAAGGCTGTCCGGTCTGGCAGCAATCATCTTCAAAATGCTGTTGTCACTATCACGCAGACGCTGTAATAAGGAGGGCTTTCGCAGGACAGCCTGGAAGCCATCCGTGCGAGCCCCCGCGAACATTCCAGACGCACTAGAGCGCCATGACAGTCCCAACAGAATCCTGAAGGCGTTATTAAATTGGACGCGCAGGAAAAACAAACAAAACAGTAGACAAAACCGTCTTTAAATAACTAACAGAGTTCGGTAAAATTGCTCTCAAATCTGTTGCTCCACCAATTCATAAAAAATAATGTTACCTTGGATCTTTGTCGCAGCCGTCCACATCATCGTCATCTTTACTCTCAGTGTTTTTCGAGCAATCAGCAACATTATTTGTGCTTACGCTTGTTTTGCTCTCCAGAAAGTGAGGATTTTTATATTCCACAACTATATCATTGCTCCTTTTTGTATATAGTTCCTGGAAATTTTCAAAAGATATTTAAGATATTCTTCATTAGCTATTCCAAAAATGTATGTTCAAAAGTATATAGTACCTTATGAATGTTTAATGCATCTTCTTCTTTGCAAAATTTCTTTGCATCATCGACATTAGTTTCTGCATTATTAAAAGTTTCTATTAATAATCTGCCAAAGCAAATAAACTTGTTTCAATATTTTTTTACCTTGTGCAGTTGGTCTATTTTGACGATCTCCACTTGCTAAATCTGCTATTCCGTTGATATTCTTTAGTTGTAGTGCTGGGATGTCAGTATCAATATTGAATTCCTTTTCAGGTTCGTAGTCACCACTTTCATTACTGCTCTTCCTTACAACATCTATTGCAGTAAAATGAATATATATACTAAAATAATAAATAAATAAATATCGCTGGACATTACACACAGCGCCATCTAGTGCCACGCTAAGCAACGAGGCTTGTGTCGTGGACATCAGATAGTTGATATACTACATAGATACTTTTTGTTTGTAAATACATACTTATTATACATATAAACATCGATGACTCGGAAACAAATGTCCATGCTCATCGCACAAACACTTGCTCCTACCGGGATTCGAACCCGGAACCCTATGAACGTAAGGCAGCCTCACTACCGCTGCGCCATTCGGGTCGTCAAAAAAAAAAAAAACAAAAAAAATACTAATATTATAAACAGGCCTGCTTGACAGCGTCGTTGGTCTTGTGGACGCGAGAGCGACTGCTAAGCGTGAGGTCTTGGGATTGATTCCCAGGTCGGGCAGAGTGTTCTTGCGTTTTTCCATAAGGAATTTCTTAGTAGCAGCCACGGAGTCTAGAATTGTACCCGATTGATGGTAGTAGGCTCGCCCCCTATTACTTGGGACTTAAACATATTTGGCGAAATGTGGGTAATATTAGGTACAGTCACGAGCACCAATATGTAAAATACTAAGCAACTTTTAAAAGTGATTTTCTCCTACTGTTCTGATTAAAATTTTATGGTTTTACGAACATAGCATTTTGGAACTCATATTTTTATCACATAGATCTCCAAGTTACAATCGTTATTTCATGAATTTAGGAAAGTGTATACATATTGGTGCTCCTGACTACACCTCTGCCTAACCCTTCGGGGATTACAGGCGTGATGTTATGTTATAAACGGGATAAGCTTGGATGCAGAGGGTTATTTTCGCAACTATTGCTTGATTCCGAAAATTCTGTCACTAATGGGAAGCTACAACATGCCTGAGTGTCATAAGCTATATTTAAAACGTTCCCGTGGGACAAATTCCGCCCTTAACGGGAGCGAAACCGCGGGCAAAAGTTAGTTCATAATAAATTACAACATCATCACCTCAGTACCCCTTATTAAATGGCTGTTACGAAAATTAAGATACACTTGCACCACACATCAATAAACGCGTTTAGGGCTATATTCCTCCCTGTCATCTTCAAAAGATTGAGAGAAACAAAAATTATGTTGTGTTAGTCACGTGCAGCCGTTCAGCGCTGAATGCATTTAGTGATTCGTGGTACGAGCAGAACAAATAAAAAAATCTAAACTAGAAAAAGCCCTGTTCTAGTATTAATTTTGTTGAAGAAACTTTATTATAATTTCCTTACCACAGCGTTGGCAACTTTTGCAGATACTACTTCCGGAATCGGATGCACTAAGGACCGATCGATCGCTCGACTTGACCTTTGTTTTGCAAACTGAGCAATGTTGAACACAGATCAGTTTCTTCTCCGTGCTCGTTGTGTCGGAAGTCATAAGAGCATTCTTTACCTTAAAATGCAAAAATATTGAAATATGACTTCTTACATTTTGAATAGCATAAATAGGACGGGGGTTTAAAAAGACAGACTTCAGATTGAATACAGATGACACAACTGCATCAAAACTACCTCTACTACTGTATGTAATAAGAACAGTACGACAACGCACGATGGCTGCGCAAGTGTAGATCGTACTACCGTGATAAAAAGTATGTGTTAAACCTGGCTATGAACTATCTGTATGCCAAGTTTCATCTAAATCCATTCAGTAGTTTTTGCGTGAAAGAGTAATAAACATCAAGCCATCCATCCATCCATCCCCACAAACTTTCGAATAGTAGTAACGTTAGGCCCGGACTCCACCAAAGTGAAGGCTAGCGGAGCGGAGAGAAGACGTGCGGAAACCAACCAATCACATTGGTTGAAATCTACATCATGTCTATCGTCTCTCTTCTGATTGGTTGAATCTTGCACATCTCTCCGCTCTCCTCTACTTTGCTGGAGAAGAGCGGAGTGGAGTGCGGCCTTAAGCGCACTCCATCTGCAACTTTTTAATACGTTGTTTTCTTCGAGTCGTGTTTTTTATTCCTGAGTACTCATGTCGACACGGCAGAACAAATATGTTGGCGCGCGTAACAAGAACCAAACATTTGTTTTGTGTCATTCTATTCAGATAACACGGCATTCAACTACCGTATAGTAAAACATTAAGTGCTCTATTTTATATGTATAATGTAACTGCAGTTTGCATGCTGTTCTGTCTTGAGGCCCAATCGATTCAGATGCGACGGCTTCGAACTACAGATGAGGCGACGCGGACAAAACCTTTATGTTATTTAACATGTATAGTAGATTTTAAGGCTTATCCGAGACTATGAAAATTCATAATATAGTTTTGTCTCTTGACAAAGTCTTTACAATACGTTAGCGTTAGTATAGCGATACTCTGCAGAATTATCAAAGAAATAGAACAACTTGTTTATTTGTTATTTAGCTACTTGGTTTAAGTTAGATATAATCATACAAAAATTATATTAGTTGAAATAAACACCGACTATTCATGAAAACCGTCGGCATTCACGCGAGTAAATAAACAATAAGCGTTAATAAAGTAATCTAGGTTACTCATTTAAATTCCCAAAACGTCTTTACGAACAAAATATGGAAATGTATATGTATGTGGAGCACTGCCTCTTATGTCGCTTATGCTCCCTATTTGACGCTTGTACTCTTTACAAAGTCAGTAGTAGAAGTCTAGCGAGCTGCCTTGTTATTTCATTTGCTTCCTACTGCTAATACAATTCTTCGTCACCACTATTAAACATTGTATTGAACATTGGAATTTATTGATATGTAGCGAAAGTGTACTATTCCTCTTAGCAGTACGGCCATGTATCGTCTTTGCATCCGGACGCTATGACGAAATAAGTTGTGCAAAGCGAATACTAATAATAAAAGCGATCTGATTAGTCTAGTTGCGATTAAGGAAGATTACGTTACCTTCTTTAACATCTCCGAAAGTTATATAGTACAAATAAAGCGTTCAAAATCTTTCATAAACTGTTAAAAACATTGACAAATTGTAACTTTGAAAAGATCACTGAAAATTTTAATGACAGATGACGTAATAGAAGAATAAAAGATTTTAAAGCTTTGTAATAGAACCTCTATACGTGAACGTAAGTATAGGTAGAGATGCATCCTACAATACACCACTTTGCCAGTGTGTTTTTGTCAGCAAAAAAGTCCAAATAATTAGTCACAGTTTCATTGAGATCTAACGTCAACACTAGGTAAATAACCGATAAAGCTGTCAAAATTATATTGACTGGAAGTGTGTCTCGTTCGTGTCAGTAATTCGTTTTAATTGGTATAATCATCCAGTTTTACTGGGCTGTTCAAGCTTTTTTATAGACGCTGGCAATAGGCCAATCTCATTATTGGATCTAATTAAGCGAAAAACGTAGTGTGATTACGCACATGCCTGCTTGCATGCACTTTGCTTTTATTACACCAAGTGTAGTATTTTAGGTGGGGTAGGTGGTAGGGAACAGGTTGATAAATTAACTATTGAAATGAGCTAAGAAATGAAAAGGCTTAGAATGATGAGCTTTAGTTCAGTGTAGATATGGTTATAAAAAAGTATAGCATATTGAGAATATATTTAATTACAAAACAAAGTATAGCGAGGTGCGCTAGGCACCAAAGACTTTGGTTGTATAACTGGGCTGCATAACCAATAGATATCGTAATGCAATACATTTAGTCATTATAGGTAAGGCGGGTTACTTTTTTGGTAACGCCGATTCGTAATACACAATGAGTGCTGTTATTAATTGATTTGATTAAGTTTTGTAATAAAGTTCTTAAAATTTACTTCTGTTTTAGAGTTTTCGTAATGGAGACATAATTTTATCTAATGGCTTACTATTTGTGTCTTCTATCCTAAGACTTGGTGAACAAAACACTAATGTCTATCATATTTGTAAAACAGTAGGTCTATAAATGCTTGCAATTGAGTTCACAGTTTTACAAGCTCTAGCTCTATTTCATCAACCGTTAATGCTAATGCTCTTTAAACAACCAGTGCATCATATCTTTTATCACTATCTAATCATCAAGTGGCTTCCTACCTCAGAGTATCAATCCAACCGTAACAAATTGATACCTCCACCAATCTTGAGCACAATATCAACATTGATTTACGTCATATCGTCATAGATTATTATTTTCTGGACACATAACGCACATTACTCCATTGTCACATAATTAGGTGGCACGAGGAAAGTGGGCTTGCAATAGCGCATGGCTTATGTAAGAAAGCCTTCTCGCGTATTAGTGACATATTGTAATCGAAAACATTGTTTTAGTTTGAATTTACTTGAGTAGGGGACCGTGAACATAGAGAATTGTTATGAACTTAAAAGGAATATGTGTACTTCAAGAATAACATATATTTCACCATAGTAATTTGTCATGTTATTGTCTAACAATGATTTGGAATGCAGAAGTTGAGGAATTATGAAAAGTTAGGCGGCACCAGTGACACAAAAGTTTAAAGCGACTCGCTTGGCTTGGTAAGGGCATGTAATGAGAAGGATTGACACGCATGTGACCAAAAGCGAGAAGTATAAATGTTGATGGTTGGAGAGGAAGAGAAGAAGAGGAAGAGGAGAAGTTTAAAGAAGGAATGGGTAGATTGTGTGTGTGATGAATGACATGAAAGAAAAGGGAGTCAATGAAAGAGTGATGATTGAAAACGGGTTGTCCCGACTCCAAGTAACTTGGGATGAAACCTTTGCCCCGACCCATGCGATATCAGTTGGTGGCCTGATAGTCATCAAAATGGCGTTATGTCACATGTTTTATATTTTTTTCTGACCATTTTAATCATTCACATTTTTGTGTATTAATTATGTTCTGTTGTTCTATTTATTCTTGTCCAAGAAGGTAAAAGTTCATCTCTAATGACTTTAACAACCATAATATCAGCATGGTTGACACATATTGTTCTTGTGTAACCTACTTAGAGCACAATTTCTTCACATCAGGAAGCTTTCTTATAATGCTATCTATCGTCTGCGGTTGTATTTTTGTACGCAAACTGACGTAAGTATATCAGGCATCTAACGTTATTCAATACCTATCTGTTTGTTACTTAGTTCGTCGACATCGACGTTTTATTGCTTTCTCTCTTATCACTATGGGTGGTGATAGAGAGGTCAGTTTTATGTCGATTCGTAATTGTTTCTTTGGAATGGTAATGAATGCTTTTATGGCTCAGTAAACAGCGCAGCGCCTATTTATTGCATGCAGCGTTGATAACCGCTGGACGCTATTGAATGTAATGAGAATATTGACTAAGTGGTAGGCGTGCAAGCATGATATAACTTGTATTAGTTAGCACGATAGTGCCTTATTAGGTTTTATATTTATCATCGTTGGTTGATTAAATATATGATAAGAAGGAATTATAGTATTTTCATATATCTGAATCGATTGGTGTTTCTCGGCTTTAAATACTTGATCTACCAAACCGTACTTGGCCCAAGTGGCGGATGACGGCCCACTGCTGCCCACAGAGAGGAGGCCTGTGACCCAACATTACAGGCTGATTGTGCATATGCAATGCTGTGATTCTAATTTTAATGGTCACATATGGAAATGCTTCCGTTAAGAAAGACAATACATATGTATGTTTGTTAACTGATAAATTAGAATTAAGGCGCTGTGCATAGTAAAAATGGGCTTCAGAAAAACAGTTTTTTAGCAAAATGTATACATTTTAGAGCAGCAAAAAAAATATATGTTAATCTTGATCATATTTATGAGGGAACTGTTGTGTTCAAAACACGTTTTCGTTAAATTTTCCCGATACAAAAAAATCGTAAACTTACTATTAAATATTGAAATTCAAACAATTGTAACTCTATCGTCTAAGAACAAATCTTTATAAAATTAAAAACAGTGATGTAATATATAATAATAAGGGGAACTGTTGTTTTTATTTATCGTTTGAAATGAGATTATTGTAAGAATTAACATATTCAATGATAAATAATTGGAACGGGTCGAACGAAACCTCACGCCATTGCATCCTCTTTTGGCTTCTCTTTCATTTTTACGCGGTGTGACAGTGACCGCTGAGGCGTGTTGCTTGACGGATCTGTGTCATTTTTTTCAAAATCATTTACGTATCTGTTTGTTGTTGAATGCTGTTTATTATACATATTTTGTGAATAGTTATTTCTAAGTTGTGGTGTTGGTGCAAATTTATGTTCGATTTCAGTCATAAATTGTGTAAATAAACAATCAGTGTACATCAGTGGCGAAGAGTCAAAAGAATCCTAAGGAAAATTATACTACTATTTTTTTTGTCTTCACCCCCATTTTCTTCTATTTTCGTTTTGCCTTAAATTTCGTTATAAGTGACCCGAAAAGCACGAAAATAACACCCATGATTAAAATAGCAAAAATTTTCGTAGGCGCCAAATTTATCTTTTTTCATCATTTATTGTGTAGAATAAAATGTAGAGGAACTATGAACAAAATAAATGTAATTTTATCTTTTATAAATAGGCCAACAAAAAAAAAGTTGATACCAAATACGTTATCGACTATCTGTCTAGTTCTCCCCTACATACTTTCTATTTCTGCTCCTGTCGTTACTAGATAATCTTCGGCTTACCTAATTCCCTAAAAAACGGTGCTGCTAGCCGCGAAGTCACGTGTGCACGTACATACGAATTTAGATCTGAATTCTGACACCCGAGCGCCGGCTTATTTGGCGCTACCTGTTATTTCTTGACATGAAAAAAGTTGGCATTTTTGTAATGTTTTCATTCCTATGATGTATTAAAAGGAATAGAGTTTTACATCACAGTACAGAACTGCGATGTAATACTCTATTTAACTATAGAAGAGACTACACAGAGTACTTTGTTCCCGAAGGGAAACCGGCAGGAATCGGCTTAGGTGCCTTCGGCCCTGGTGTACATTATAAAAAATGGGTAACAAAAAAATATACGGAGGACAATAAAGAGATGTTATTCGATGAAACAAAACACATGAACGAAGTTGTAAAGTAAGTACCTTACTTTTTGTGCACACCTTATTTTGATTGTATGTATTATTTTATAAATGCGTAATTTCGACATATACATACATATATATGTATATCCATAGCTCGATTGGTGTAACTATCTCATGCGTGGGTCAATTTTCTGCATCAATGTCTAACCCCGGGTTCAGACCTCAGAGTAAATGTATTCTTTTTGTTGATTTCTTTTGATATAATTGTTTTTTTTTTTTAATTATAAAATTATTATTTTTTGCTTATTTTCTTGTTTGAAATGAATTTTTATATTTATTTTTTAAAACAATAATGCATTTTTTCCAAGTTAAAAACTTACTTGTTTAAATTTTAGATTACAAAAGGATTCTGAGCGTGAAAACCCTGGGACATCATTTGTAACACCAGGAGCCAATCCAAAATTAAATTATGATGAGTAAGTATTAAAAGATGGGCGAATGTCATCACACAATGAGAGCCGACGGACAGCTGATGACCCCGCGATCGACTTCAAAAGAGGTGGTTTGAAGAACTTCGCGACTTCCAGCCCGATTGTTCTGAATCAATAATAGTTATTATAACACAGGGAGACTAACCTTACCGAACGTAGGTTCTCAGCTAAGGTCTAGATACCTATCCACTCGTCTATATGTCCACTCACTCGTATGTCCAGGCATTGTATTCGTACACAATGCGTAATTGCCGTGATTTGGAATTATGTATTTTGCTTTTCTGTTTATAAAAAAGTGACGTGTTTTTTATTACAGAGAAATCACTGACGATGTGCTATTCGTTGAGCCGTCGACCGAATCTCAAGATAATGCATACCCACCAGTTCATGGACGAAGAGTCGTTGACATAACGCATCTCATCCAGCAGCTGCAAACTATATCCGGCCATAATTCTTTGTTCAATTGTAACGGTTGATTGCAAAGGTTGTGGGGGGAAAGAGAATTAATTTATCTCTTCGTCGGGGTTACCGCGCGCGTTGCAGTGCTGCAGTCGTTTTTTTTAATAACCCCTACCCGAGGCATCTACTTCATATAAAAATTTTAGGGAAAGTCCCAAAAGCATCCTGAAAAAGTTTGAAGAACGAAGACTGATGAAAAGAAAAATAAACAAAGCAAAACCTCATAAAAAAAATCGGATGCTAAAGAAAGACAATGCTGTTCAATATGATTTTCGGCTAAGCGTGGACAAGATGTCCGGTTAAAAATATTTTTACTAAACAATATTATTAATTCTGAAAGAAATATTTTTGCAGATCCCATAGTGGCCAGGTACACGTACAAAAATCCGAAATGAAGAGTAATTAATAATATCTGTTATTTACAGAGCTCATAGCTTGGTCTGTCACTCATGCTGGACATTACCAATAAATAACTTACCTGAACAGCAAAATGTACCAAGCACATCAAGCGGTCATCGAAGAGAGCTATGTCTTAATTGCGGAAGTTCTATACGGTGTAGCAGATCTCATATTCTCAACACAAACTCGGACAGAGAAACACATATAAGAAATGCTATCAGTGAGTGGATAGCACCACAACAAGTAAGGACGGATTAACTTTTTATTAAGTTTACATTAGAATATTATGTGAATTAGAATTATGCTTTTAAAAATGTTTTTACATAACACTAACTTGTTTACTGAAAAGTTATTCTAACTCTCCATGAAAGAGCAACATTTGATTTCTATGGAACAGAATAAAAGAATGTGTTATTTTTTATGTGTTACTTGTACCCTCTTTAGTTAGAATTCATTCCTAAATATAATTCCTAATATAATCTCTGGGCAGCAAAAAAAATTCAAAATGAATTGTTAGAAACTCAATTGATTAGTGTTTTGAAATGGCAATAACTAAGAATTAAATTGTTCTAGGTTCATGGCTCAGATCGCATTTGCCATCCATGTTGGCAACGAGCTGATCGAGTACCAGGTCCTGCTCCAACTGTCACAATTGTTTCACCTACAATTAACTAGCCCAATTTCACAAGAGCCCCTGACACACAAGCCTTGTTTTTGCCCGGATTGTGAATCACCACAGCGACTCATACTCGTAGTCCCAACATGGCTAAGGGTGAAGTTATTCACAGATTAGAATTTTTATGTCCCTAAAACAGCAGAATATGCAGATTTCATTTGCTACAAAATAACTGGGATGAGCTCCTTACAACTTTTTATTATTTAATAAACGTATGACTTAATAAAGTCAAAATAATAAATAATAGTTTGAATACGGCAGTCATTGTGCCGATAGTCGTATCGGCCAATGGTTTAATAGCCAAGAGCCTCGACCGACATCTGAAGAGTACCACAATGTTGAAATTTAGAGACTAGGTGTCTTCTAAGAATCGCTACATAAAAGTGATGTAAAATTATGAAAAAAAAAAAAATAGGTGTGGCTCTCCCTACATGTAACTGTGTGGGGTGTCTATCGACAGCTCTTGAAAATTGCTATGGAGGTTTCTAGCACACTTTCTTTCTTAAGACAATGGTTGATGACATTTGCTTCCGAAGCCGTAAAAAATGTGTGGCCCTCTCTAAAGTCTAAAGTAGGAGAGAGAAAATTCTGAAACAAAAATGTATGTAGGGTTAGCGGATTCGTCAGCGCAGATGGCAGGGATATCGCGTGATCATGGTGACGCAGCGAGTAGAGGGGGCGAACAATACAAGCGGTGCGCTCTCAGGAGTCTCAGGGCCCGGTCACTTTTGCTTGGGAGCTCAGACGTGACAGACGTTTGTTGGGAACAGTACTTTCGAATTATTTCGGTGTTTAACGGTTTAACATAACTGTGTTGTTTTCGTGATTTTTTATTTAAAAATAAATAGTTCTAGGAAGTTTTAGTTTTCCTTTAAAAAAAAAATGAGCTTCTGATCTATAAGAGTAGATTATAAAAAAGTCTCCGAAGACCATTTTCATGTAGCTGCAACAGTTAAAGTAGTTCCCCTTACTGCCCTACTGAAAGTTTCCACCCTGTATATAGATTTATTACTCGTCAGACGAATCTGTTATTACATAATTATTATCTCTAAAATCTTTTCTAGAAAATAACAATTATTGATTATATTATTTAAAAATAAGAAAAAAAGAACGAATTTTAAAACAACTTCTCGAAAATATGTAGCAATAAAAAAAACAGCTGTTTCCTACAAAACTGCAATACCTATGGTCGTAATGTATGGAACAGCTGTTTTTTTTCCACGAAAAATTTATTTGTGGGGGGATTCAGAATGATGCACTCAATACGTGGTAACCATTTTAGAGTCGGTGTCCCTTCCACCATCTATAAATAAGAATAAGAATATTGTGAAGGACGGCACGGTTGAAATAATAAAATGTCGGGCATGCCACCGTCCGGGCGAATCAATCCGTCACATTATCTCCGGGTGTTCTCGTCTAGATACCGGAGAGTACTTGCATAGACACAACCTTGTAGCCCGGATTATTATCCATCAGCAACAAAATACAGCTTTGTGGAATTGGCGGTGTCGTAATGGTCGTCGGAATGGGCCCGATCCAGTTCTTGAAAATGGCAATATCACACTGTACTGGGATCAATCCATCATCAGTCTCGGGACTATTACAACCAACAAGTCTGATAAAGAGCGATCAGAGCGGCGCGCAATGTTTGTTGATATAACGGTCCCGCATGACGAGAACCTCGTGAAAGCCGAGAAAGATAAGCAAATCAAGTATCTTGACTTGGCTCGCGAGGTTGTCGACATATGGGATGTGAACTCAGCGATCATTGTCGACTGCCAACAGCCTCGACCAATACCTGAGGAGGCTCTCGTTAGGCAGCTGGATCAAAGGCTTGATTCAGAAAACGGTACTCCTCGAGATGGCTCGAATTGTTAAGAGGTTCCTCTCTATGGAGCCCTGACCGCCGGTAGCTCTGACCCTGTTCCCGATACCGGTAGACTACTATCTTTTATTTTTTAATGTGATTTTATATAGGAATATTTAAAATAAAATGTAAAAAATAAGTTAAAAAATAAATAAAGAAATAATAAATCAAAACAAAATAATATGTGATTGCTGAGATTCGAACCTAGTTTTCGCCGCGGAGGCGCAGTTCAAAGTCGAAAAGCGGCGCGCTAGGCCAATCTTACATGTTACTGGAGTAGTGAAATTACGCTTCTATAAATAATGGACGTCGCGCATCGGCAAAAGTCGGCCGATGCACCTCGCAGTAGGCGGGACTACTCGTCCCCTTTTCATCTGCTTCACCCCCTCAAATGCATAAAAGTCGTCTATTCACAGCGTCTTAACGCGGTATTACTTTATAGCTGAAGTGAAACAATATTAATCTGGTTATTGATAAAATAATATAAAAATATTATTTGATAACAACTGCTGAGCATTCGGTTCTGGGTTCGATTCCCAGGTCGGGCAAAATGTTATTGGGTTTTTCCATCAGGAATTTCTCAATAGCAGCCACGGAGTCTGGATTTGTGCCCGGTTGATGGCAATCGAGCCTATGTACTAGAGTTCCCTATTACATGGGTCTTAAACATAACTGGCGAAATGTGGGTTTACTATTAGGTACACCTCTGCCCAACCCTTCGGGGATAACAGGAGTGATGTTATGTTATGTTAAAAATCTGTAGCTCGGTTTGATATTATTTCGCCGACATGCACCGTACCCACTCCCCTAGCTACCCACATATAAGTCTAGCGTGTAGTTTCACTCGCCACATTCGATACTCAGCCTTCGAAACGAGTGTATCATTCGATTTTTTTTTTTGTTTTAAATCGATTAGGAATCGAGTGATCGTGTGCTGGTGCCTTAATTAGACGCAGTGGTGTTAATTACGAGTACATCGAAAATGGCCTTCAAGGTAAGCTTTAACATAAGAAGAAGATAGTGTTTTATGTTTAAAAATAAAAAAATCGAAGCAAAAAGAGAGTTAAAAGCATTCCTCGCGTTTTTCTGCAAGTTCTCATAAAAGTTATTGATAAAATAATGTAAAAATATTATTTTATCACAACTGCTGAACATGGGGTCCTGGGTTCGATTCCCAGGTCGGACAAAGTGTTATTGGGTTTTTCCATCAGGAATTTCTCAATACTCCACGGAGTCTGGTTTTGTACCCAGTTGATGGCAATCGAGCCTATATACTAGAGTTCCCTATTACATGGGACTTAAAACATAACTGGCGAAATATGGGTGTACTATTAGGTACACCTCTGCCTAACCCCTTTGGGATTACAGGTGTGATGTTGTGTTATGTAGTTCACTAGATATCCCACAAAACTGCAGCCGTTTGGGAAAGCACTAGTGCTGGGCATACGTCTTGGGTTCGATTCCCACGTCGGGCAAAGTGACATTGTATTCTTCATCATCAGGATGGTCTCAGTACCATCGAGGAGTCTTGGTTTTTGCTTAGCTCGCCCCATATTACATGGGACTTATATAAAATGGTGAAATGTGAATATACTATGTGTATAGATAATAAGTTACACGTCTGCCAAACCCTTCAGGAATTACAGGCGTGATGTAATGGGCTCGTTAACATTAATAAGGTTTCATCAGCCAGGTGTAATGCTTTAGCTAAAACTGAGAACTTCCCTAAAGAAAAACCCGAAAAATCAATATTTGCGGTCAAATTAAACATCGAAAGTAAATACAGAATCTCACAAGAGATGCATGGCCAAAATACGAACTAACGTCGCCATCTTTACGCCATTTTTTTAATACTTTTTTTGTATTACAAAAGTTTTACCAAAAGCGTCACCTTGTCAACGCTATTCTAAAGATCCTAGTGTCACAGTACTTAAATAGTAAACATGAGTTCATTAAAACTTCAAGTGAAAACAAAAGTGGTAGTTAACATTTCATAGGCTCAAAAAAAAATGATTCTGGATAACCATCAATGGAGTCTTGAAAGCGTGTGTGAGAAAATTGGCAGAAAGTGTAAAAACACACTATTGTCTCATGGAAGATAGCTCAAAACGTCAGTTGTGATTACATTGTGTTCGAGTTCAGAATAATCATCGCTGACTATGAAAAACTATTCGATTCTTGCTTTGTTGTTGTTTATGATTTGTTCTTATGTAATGGCGATAGGAGAATTTGTAATGAGATGTTTTATAACCTACTAGCTTTCGCATTCATGCGGTTTTGCTCGCGTGGAGGCCGGAAAATATCTCACAGGAACTTGTTACCTATAGTAAAAGTATTCTTAAGTCAAGGGTTACCCGTATTTTTACAAGCTTTCATTTAATTTGCCTTGTTAGTTAGTCAGTATGTACTGATCAAATCTTGCAAGTTCTGAATTTCAAACCAACCCCAACCGATTGAGCTGTTTTATAGACCGTTGGGTCTGGTTACAATACTTTTTTTTTATGACAGACATGACTTAAATCTGTAGCCAGGATCGTCAACTCTTTAAGGGTTTATTGGACCAACACGAAAATGTATACGTATGTAACGCGTTTAATTTTGATAGTTAAATCTAAGTAATTTTCTTATTTTCATTCAAATAAAAGCTTGTTTGATATTTTTTTTCAAATTCACTTATTTGCAAAAACATGTGTAGATAATATACATGGTATGATGCTTATTATAGGTGTGACAAGGTTTCTTATCATTCAGCCGTTATGACGTGAAAGGGTAACTTTCACGTTCTTTATTTTGTTAGAATATAGAATAGCTTTTATTTTGGTTGCAATAGAGTATTAACACTTTATACTTAAGGGTGCTTCCTGTCCTTTTAAGAACCCATCGCATTCTTACCTCGTTAAAAACGCTTCTAATTAACCTAAATTTTTGACAAGTTTTTGATTAAATGGAATTGCAACTTGAATTTTAAGTTTATACTTACGAGAGTCTGTTATCTTTCAGGAGTGGTTTCCATAGTTAAAATAAGAATTTAGAGCCATACTATAATCTCTACCAGTATTCAAAACAGTTACACGTCAACCAACGTCTGTCCAGGCGAGAAAACACAGGACTAAAATAAATATACCAAGTTTGACATATCGATGAAAGTTTTCTTGACAAGCAACGCCACCGTGAACTGAACACTTAAAGTGGTCATACTATAAAAGAATCAAGAGATTTCAAGATTGACCAACTGCCATTTTATGCAAGAACATTAAACCATAACATCTCACGAATGCCTATAAAAATCTATTATTATGGTAACGCTAGTGTATTATTAAGATAATTTAATTACTTGCATAATCGTTACTTAGATTTAAATCAAAGAGGAAGGAAGCTAGTAAGCTTAGTTAGCTCAACAGGTGTTTATGAGAGAATATGACGCTTGAAGGAAGAACTTTCTGTTATGTAAAACATATTCATGAAGTTATTAAACTATTACTTTTTATAGACCTGTAACGTTAGTTTTAAAGTTAATAACAGCAGTTAAAACGACGATAGAATTATTAAAGATGGTGTTATTTTTTGCTTTTAAGCGAATTCATGATGTGTCTGTTAAGAAGAACACATATTATTATAAAGTCAATTAAAATCTCCAAAGGGCAGGGCAGAGGTGTACCTAGGTAGTACACCCACGTTTCGCAACTTATCTTGAAGCCCCATGTGATAGGGGGCTTACCACCTATTGCCATCAACCGGTCAGAAATATAGATTCCATGTCTGACACTGAGGTTCTGATTTTCACTAAATTTCTGATGGAAAAACCCCATAACACTTTGCCCGACTTAGGAATTCAACCCAGGCCCTCATGCTCAACAGTAGCGCTTGCGGCAAGCAATTACAAAGTTCTTCTTTATCGTGTGGTTAGTGCCTAACCTGGTGTCAGAGTTTTTATGCCGCCCATGGGCCTCTGACTTGGCTTTTACATGCCGTCGACAAACATCTCTCAGGCATGCTGGTTTCCTCACAATGTTTTCCTTCACCAAAGCAAGTGATAATTATAGGTACAATACGCACATAATTCCGAAAAATCAGAGGTGCGTGTCTTGGGTTCGAACTCGAGACCTTTGACTTGGCAGTCCAACGGTCACACTACTAGACTATCACTGCTCACATAAAGTGATACTCTGTTTATTCTTAATATATGCATTAAATATGACCTTAATTCTTTTTTATGGATTTTCTATTTCGGTCCATTATAAAATACCTAACCCAATCATTTCCAGGTGGTGATCATAGCACTGACGCTAGTCGCGTGCGCACACGGCCGGGTGTTCTACAACCTGCGACCAATCAGGGTGGTCCATTCAGACCTGCAGCCGGCCGCCACGATCGTGCACCCCGAGCCTCAGCACTATGAACACCATCACATCTCCGAAGATGAACACGTTGATTATTATGTAAGTATGCTGAACTATGATTTTCGAGATACAAAAGCTCAAAATAAATCTCAAGATGAACGGAAAGAAGATCAAACATCGTTAGCCAAACGCCACGAGCAAATACATTCAAATATTTACGGGCGATAGACGGGACAAGACGAAGAAAATCGTGATCCAATACTTGTTACTACTTAGTAACAAATCGGTTAAGGTCTAGTGTCATACGCCCGCTTGTTAGGTAGCATTCGTGTGTCAAAATCAAAAATAGCTCTAAAGTCTTTTAGATCTCTTTGGCCACGAGCTACACGCGAAGAACATTTTGCCAAATAAATGACTGCGGAAAAAACAAACAACAACAAATGAAAGAAGTGAGGTGATGGACGCATACCGGGGGCAGGGCAGAGCATTTCGTCACCATATCCTAGTAACAAGATAAACATAGATTCCAATGTTGCAAGCCGCGAAGGGAATTCCCCTGTGATGCCTTGGGATCGATCCCTAAACACTGGAATCTGTATCTTGTTACTAGTAACTACGTATGAATTTCCAGTACCATCCATAAATTCATTAAAAGGTATCAGGGTATTCATTAAAACGTGATTAACGTGGGTTGATTCGTAATATAAAAACGGAAAAAAAACTTCAAATATCCGGGTTCTAAACCGATTATTATTCCATAAATGTATACAAGGTATTGTTTTGCATCCTCGTCAAATTCAAGGAGGTAACTACGCTAATGATTCTCGACCCGAATCAATAATAAAATGGGTGGGTAATTTTATCGATAAGTGTACACCACCCGTATTAAAACGCGGTCCGTCTAATACTAGCCCTATAACCGCGCTTTGACACACACAAACAAACGCAGACGTTTATTCGATAAACGGGTGATTTTCCTCTTTTGAGAAGGGCTTCATTCTGAAACAGTGTCAAATTAAAACAATAAAAAAAGCAGCGTTTATTATTATTGACCAGGTACCGTAATTTACATTGATTATTTACGTCTTCTATTACAACCTCCTGAATTTTGACGAGATTGCAAAACTACATCTTGTAATCTTATTATTAGTAACACTATTCAATCGCAGTAATTTCCTTAGAAGGTCATGTAGTGTTTTTGGTAGACAGGTAATCCAGTGTTACGACAAACGTTACAAGTGCATAATGCAATAACGTTACGTCTAAGTGTATAACCGTTTAATTACTGCGCCACTGTAAACATGGGTAAAAGTAAATAAGAAAAAAAATGAGTGAAGTAACGTTGTTATACGTTATAACACATTGTTCAGTGTTGTGTAAAACTTTATCGATTTATGATAGGAAGATAGCAACCGTAATTTATTTTAATTTAATGTTTACGGAAGTAGAAACTACAAAGTATCTATTACTGTGTAGTTAGAGATAGTAAGGTCCAAAAATGTTTCTAAAAATCAGCATACCAATATTGAAATTTAAGATGATGTAACGAGCATAGAACCCCGGCCAGAGCAAGTATTTTTTTTTTTGAAATCTTGTTATTTTAGTATGGACTATAAAATAATGCTTTCACTCTGTTTAAACAAAGATAACTTGGTAGAGTAGAGATAGAATGTGCATTGATAGTTTTGATCTAAACCGACATTTACGGGTATCAAATATTTCTATCAAAATAATGTTTACTTTAATTTATACATATACCTAGTAGGAAAACCTAGTTATTTATATACCTAGGTTTATATATCTAGTACTAAAAACTCCCAGATGGGTTCAATTTCTGAATATTAATTTCACATCTGTGAACCTTGCATATAGTATGTAGCTCTTGAATATTCTATAACGTAACATGATACTAAATCCAATGGTTTGTGTTACATTGAACGCACTTTCTTCGACACAACCTTGTTTTCCATTCACAGAACCGTTCTGTACCAGTTATTTGTATGTTTTGCTGTTTTCTTGTGTTTGGAGTACAGAAAAAAAATCATAACAAAAATTAGAATATTTTTATTACTTTAAGGTCTTGTACATAGGTTCTGGTGCTACTTTTTAATCATATAACATATGTATAATTTTGACGCTGATATCTTGATTAAACATAAAAACATTCAAAAGTAATTTATATGAAGGTATTTAAACTTGCCTAATTTTACGAGATGTAATCGTTATCCCAGTGGAATCATCAATGTTTATAGCAGAGGAAAATCCCTTGTGTAACCGGTCGTTACCTATACCGGAAATGTAAATTGGCACTAACCATAAAATGCTATTTCCATATTATAAAAAATGTTTAATTTATTGATTAGACTATTTTTTTTACTAGTTACTAAGGACGTTACATATTCAAATTAAGCTTAACACATTCATCATAACCGTTTAAGTCATACATCGTCAATAAAGTTATGAAATTTTAACTGAATGCCGCCATAAAAACGGATCATAAAGCAAGTAGTACACATCATATCTCGCTACTTCCTAACTAATTTTCCTCCAGTAACAATGGCCTGTTTGAAAGCTAATTCAAACTAAGTATACGAAAAGAGTCACATAATTATTTATGTTTACGTCTTTATTTATGAATGAGCAGGAATTGCGACAAGATCGCGCTTCCTGTGCGACGTTCCGCTTGTTGATGAACTGTGTGCGCGTGGGTAAGCTAACAGTGCGTGGTCTAAGTTAGAAAAGAAAAGCGTTGTAAGAAAAAAAGTAAACAAGTGCTTTAATTTTCCAGAGTCAACATTCTATAAAGAAGGGTCGGAAGTAAAGACTAAGGACCAACCCACAATCTCTTATAAATTAAATTAATAAAACTAATCCAAATTGAAGTACAAAATTCAATAAAATCTGAATTAAATATAACTGAAACGTATGGTTAAAATAAATGGGAGACATTTTATTTATTTATTAAAACTTTTTGCACTAGTAAAAACTGTATAAAGGTGGACTTAATGCCTTGGGCTTGAATATTTTTATGTAGGTTGCAATATTTTGGCAGAACTACGCTCAATTTATAAATGCACTAAAATTGGAAAGAAATAGCACCGGATAGCTTTTTGCTTAACGAATGAGTGTGACATGACATTGTACTGACATTATGTCCCATGTCATCTCTCTTACACATTTGTGACCGCATCTGAACTAGGGCAAACGCAAGGGCGTTTAGTATTAGTTAACTGTCATCGTAAAACAATCCATTGGAAAGTATATCTTAAAACGCAATCTAAAAACAAGAAACCCGTCATCAAATCGTGGCTCGCTTATAAATTAACTACACGTCAAAGTATAGAAAAGTTGCGCAATGGCACGTGGTTCAAACGGTTTCACTGCTCGCAACTCGTATGAACGACACTTTCGAGTTTTTCCGAGTTTACTATTTGCATGCGGGTAACATTTGACATTGGGATTATGTAATATTGTAGTGTAGTTAACCTGCTTTTAGGAGTAATTGCTTTGACCTGCATCTTTCTGTTTTGATAGCGCGTCGTGTTTTATCGATTTGTTTTGATTTTTTTATTCGTGTTCTTTTGCGTTATGGTTTGTTGCTTAAACTCTGTTTGCATTATTGAAATCTGCTGCGCATATCCTTAGACCATATCAGTAATTTTCCCCACGTTATAATATTTAAGTAGGCTGTTGTGCATCTTCTCGCTAAGAGGAAACCAGCTAAGACGTCCCACCATTTTCTCTTTGATCTGCAGCGACTCCGTCTAGCTTCAAATTGTCTCTTGTTAAAATATTGCGTTTTAATTTTACACTTTTAATTTTTCAGGCGTATCCGAAATATGTCTTCAAATATGGCGTGAATGACTTCCACAGTGGTGACATCAAGACTCACCACGAGAGTCGGGATGGTGACGTTGTCAAAGGTATTGTTTAAAATTTCCTATTTAGGGGCGAAGCAAACAAAGCCAAGTACTGTTATACTGTGTCTGGGAGCAACTGAGTATAGGCCTCCCTCCACCTGTGTTCCATCTTTCACTAACGCAAAAAAAAACCAGATTACCCATAAATAAAGGTCTACTACGAGCATTTCTATAAATTCCGTCAACATCAACTAACAAAGGCTAACCGTAACCAACGTTATTTCCAGGACAATACACCGTTGTAGAACCCGACGGCTCCATCCGTACCGTGGACTACACTGCTGACAAGCACAATGGCTTCAACGCGGTGGTCCACAAGACTGCTCCCTTGTCACCCCATGAGGCTGCTCATCTTCATCATTAAGCCATTGATGACGTAGGAGAACCAACTGGAGTTACAATTGAAACTTTCTGTAGCCCAAAATAAAATGCTTAGTCACCGTCTGGTCTAAAGGTAGAATAAAGTTAAATGGAGCATTATTGAAGATCTAAAAGCAGCTTGGTGAAACAAAAGTAAAAATATTTTTTTCATGATTGCGACCAGCACGATTTTTTTTTTTTACTTTTACTTTGGGCAGATAGATAACTTTAAAGTTCACGTTGGAATAAAACTAACTAAAAAAATCGAATATAAAAATTGATTGCGTGTTCAACTAAAGCCAATTTTCGATGTTTTTATCACTGTATTAGAATTAAGTGTTTACTATAAGTTTGCGAAAATTATTGTTATATGGAAGGAACAAGTCAAAGCTATCGATCTTCAAGTTTTTTGATTGTTAAACCTTTCATTTATTTATTTTATTGTTAAATGATTCCACAAGAAGTACCTGGATAATTATTATAGGTTAATGTTATATTATAGGTAGTTCTTTGTTGGTTATATTATTATCTGTTAACGTTTGTTTTTTATGAGTATCAATATTGTCAAATAAACCGACGAATAATTTACACTGTTTGTTATTTATTTGCATGATATGGATTTTAGACTACTAAAATATAGATACGAAAACACAAAATATTAGGCCCTTTATGCAATCATTTCATAGATTAATTTAACATAATATCGTAAATATATCCAGAAATGAAACTGGTAAAAAAAGCTGGCAACCTGCACCCTGGATTTAAAAAAAAATCGTAATGCATTGCTTCATATGCAACGTAATAAATTATTTTGATTTGTCCAAAAGAAAAAATATTGTAAGTGTGGTACGCAACTGTCCCACCATGAACTATCCATTCGTAATGAGACAGAAAACAATAAGGACAGCTGCAACTTGCATCTAATAATAACATTATGAAATCCACTACTAAATAAGTACCCAGTTACCAGCATACCCAACCCAAAAATTAAATAATGCGTTTCAATTCAAGATTGTAATAAATACCATACCACCAGTGTGAGAAAAATCTGAAGGACTTTATCACAATCACAATGCTATGATACATATTATGTAGAATATGTAAGGATAAATCGTTTGTGTGTGCTGTGGTTCTGTGTGAATAGAAACAATGGGATATCAAGACGTCTGTGATAACAATGGCGCCCGTGGTTCTGTCCCCATGGGCACTGGGTTTTCGCGCACCATAAGTTTTTAGTGCGCCTCTAAAGGAATAATTGGTGTCTTATCTATTCTTAGCACGTAGATTTGTAGTGTAGTATTCGTATTAGTTCCATATCGTATATCATTTTCCTTTTCCACTTTATGGAAGGTGGTAGCAGTGTGATTTAGTAAAACTAGGAGTGAATCTTCAAGAAATTATTTTTTTTTGTTCCCAAGTAGCATCTAGTTGTGAGCTGGCTTCTAGGACCTGGTTGCCATGCCAATGAAATTCATGCTCCCGCGGCATATCAACTTTGGATCTAGGCCGTGGGCATAATGTAGGTAATGTCGCATTAATACATTGATACATAAGACACCATGTTGCATCCTGATAATTTCAGGATGCAACATGGGTTCAAAATACCGTTTATCTTTATTCACCCAATGGAAGCAATGGGTGATAGTATTTTGAACACCAGTTTTTATGTGGTTGAAGACGGTGGGTCAAAAGAGCACAGAACTAGTGCACAATAGTCTGAATAGAAGAAATAGAATATATAGATTCCGTCAAAACTGGAAGGAGAACTCACGTGCTTCCGAAAGATGGAAGGAGTAGAAGATGATGGAACCCAAGAGTGACACAGAGCTGGCTTTTTAAAGAGGTTGCCTTAGACCACAAGTAAAAACTTTAATGTTTATTTTATTTAACTTTTTGCCAAATTCTTTGTCGAAATACAGGTGTTCGTAATTACTTCATTAGCCCTTTGTTGTTAGCCACTTGAGAACACGAAACAAATGGACATTATGTTAATTCGCCATTTTGTTATCGTGGCGATAATCAAACGTTCAATGGCTCATCTATTATTAGAGACGTTTAGTTAACCAAATTGTTTTTTCCCCTCCTATTTTGCTATCAGGCGGTGGTTTTTGGTTAGACGTTTTGTAATAACTTTGGTTGTTACAAAAAATGTTGTTTAAATGTGGGTAATTTTTGTGTCATGTATTTCACCTTTATAATATTGGTAATGTCTTAAAGAAATTGGTGAGCTGAAGTAATGCCGACTGTGCTTGCCCAACCGATATCATCGTCTGCTCAGCCTTTTCCCAGCTAGGTAAGGGTTGGCTTCCAGTTTAATATTTTACATTGAGCGATTGCCTATCTGTCCTAAAGAACCTAGTTGTTGTCAGACATTCAGATTTCTGACTACCCATAACGACTGTCAAAGATCTACGAACGACACCCAAGACCAACAGCTTAACGTGCTTTCTAAGACACGCCCCATGTTATTACCCAATCCTAAATCTGTGCCTGTTTATTTATATGCATGCCTTTATAACTCTCTAGTTGCAAGACTCAAAAGCGTTTTAATACAATTACTTTCGCAGCAGAGAAAGAACCTCCTTTTTTCATCGGTTAAAAAGCGTGAAAGATACACAGACAGGGGTGACCAACCTTGTTTGCTAAGTGCCATTGATCGAGCAGCGAATCAAATGCGTTATTTGAAGGTTCGAGTTTGATGAGAGGACTCTCCCATTGTTCCGATGAGGAAGCGTCAACCTTTGGAGAGTTGACGGTGAACGTAGACCGAGTACTAACAACGAAGGAGATTGGTCATAGTCTGGCATTCTTTGTTTGGGTTTTACGCAATTTGTTACGGTGCAAGAAGAGTTTGTAATAACAGAAGGTGTTTAGGAAAATATTTGTCGTGTATTGTAAGAGGACAATTTGCATTAGGTACTCACAACATTTCCTAGGTTATTTATGGCTATCGGTCTTACCGAGGGGTATTGTTTTGCCCAGTTGCTTGGTTGTACAGGTCAGATAGGCAGTCGCACCATATAAAATATTGGTATTAACTTTTTTTTTTTTTTTGCGGGAAAATCCTCATGGATACCCTCCGCCTGGGGCGAACGGAGGGTTATGTCGGACTCTAACCGACTAAAAACCCACTGTTGTTACTACTACCATGTGCCGGGGGCCCGGGAGATACAAGTACATTCGCGCGCACCCCCGACTGGTATCAGCCCGCCATTCCAGGCGGGCCCCATCACCAAGTGCGGCCTATTTATCGACCACACGTTCTCCATTAAAGCGCGCATATATCACAGCGCGCCTACTCTTTGGGCCTGGCTGGTCGGGCGACTACTCAGCCCTCAGTTCACCGCTCGCAGGCCCCTCCTTATGGTGGCCGGAGATCGTTGAGCGCCCCTCGACGCCCAGCTGCTCTTCTGGTGCGTATTCACTTGCATCCAGTTAGACGGAGCCGACCCGCACGTACCTTCATAATTAGGAAAAGGCTAGGCAGTTGATGATGATTTTAGAATATTGAATTTAAGCTATTGAATAACTGGCACAACGAGACAGGGTTGAATAGACATAGTAGGGATGGACTGACGATTTTTAAAAAGTGGCCGGTACCAACTGGTTGCGGAAGTTGGAGGTCAGGCTGTAGTGCCGCAGCTCGGGAGAGGAGTATGTCCAGCAGTGAACTATGATAATTGAATGCAATTGAAAAGAGGTTTATTTTCGAATGCAAAGCTTTTATTTTCAATTGCAACTTTTTTTTTTTTACGAAAGAAACTACGTGGCAGAAATAATGCGACTATACACACAAACTATACTACACGGCCCTATGAGATACCACGCGATACACCATAAAACTTGAATAATACCATAAAATTAACTAATTAGTCACCATAAATTCTGGAGACAAAAGTTTCACACGAGATCAATAACCAAGATTTAGTTAAAGGCGTGTATTGTACGAGGTGCGTGTACACAGCTAGGTTCTTATCTACAGAGTGTGTACACGCCTATAAGCTGGTAGGTAATGAACGTTATGACATAGTCGCAGTTCCCACACTTCTAATCAGAAGGGTTGGGCTACGTTGAGAGTTTAGTTAACACACAACTGTACCTGCAGCTTTGTCCGCCTTTTTTTTTTTTTTGAGTGGGAAAATCCTCATGGATTCCCTCCGTCTGGGGCGAACGGAGGGTTATGTCGGACTCTAACCGACGAAAAACCCACTGTTCCTACTACTACCATGTGCCGGGGGCCCGGGAGATACAAGTACATTCGCGCGCACCCCCGACTGGTATCAGCCCGCCATTCCAGGCGGGCCCCATCACCAAGTGCGGCCTATTTATCGACCGCACGTTCTCCATTAAAGCACGCATATATCACTGCGCGCCAACTCTTTGGGCTAGACTGGTCGGGCGACTACTCAGCCCTCAGTTCGCCGCCCGCAGGCCCCTCCTTATGGTGGCCGGAGATCGTTGAGCGCCCTTTTACGCCCAGCTACTCTTCTGGTGCGGGTAGAGTGAGAGGCATGCTCTCTCACCCTGTCCGCTGCATCCTTTGTCTGCATCACCTCCTCGCAAAAAGAGGAGACAGCATTCCACGCGTTTTCGCTTCCCACCATGGATTGAACCACAGCCGGAAGCGAAAGATCACCCGCACACCTTTGTCCGCCTGAAAAGTTCTTCATTTTCCAGAATCATCATGATTGTTGACCGCCTTGTTATTATTATTTCCCGCGTATTGTTTCACTGCTGTGAATAGACTCCGCTGTGATTCATATGGGAGTCTCATCAAAGGATTGATGGCCTTATTCCACCCGCTGCTGAGTAAACAAACCTCTTAATTATGAAGACGTGGAGGAAATCCTGCTTACATTAGCTTGAATTTGATACATGCTTATATTGTACCTACTCACATAGACACTTAACGAATTAATAGGGATATGTGACCCATTCAAACACACACACACATACACAAACACACACAAACACGCAAACACACGCACACACGCACATTAAACTCGTTTTTCTTATTCTTAATAATTTTTAAGGTACTTACTGTAATATTATTGTTACTCATATTGTTAGTTTAGTAAGTCAAAATTTTTGTTTTACATCGGAAGAGCGAGGCTTTCCCAACACAAGTATCACTGGATTACTTACTGGGAAGCCCCGGCAACTTACATGTAAACATTTACTGAAATAAATACATTTTTACTCAACTCAACTCAACTCAAAGCATTTATTTCAATTAAACCATTACAGGCACTTTTGAATGTCAAAACACAAAAAATAAACTAAGCTACAGTCCCAGTCACAGGGCATAGTAACTTGTGAAAGTACTGTAGTTGCCCATTCGAAAGCGTAGATCTCTATGGAGAAGAATGGGCAAGAAACTCCATGGACACTCTTTTAAATCATTATGTTGTTACACAGTCTCGGTTACATCATTCATGTCGAGATTAAACATATATGTGAGAACGATGTAGAAAGACTTACTTTTACTTTACTCTTTTTTTGTGTCATGATTTCCTGCTATTTGTGAGAGTATTCCATTCCGGTTTGGATCCAGGTCTCACCAACGTGGGAAGGTGCTGCGGGTTGTTCGAAAGAGATACCGCGGTCCCGGAACACAAAAGGCGATGAAGGAACATGGGTGGGTTTTAGTCAGTAAGAGTCTGACACACCCTCCCGCTCAGCCCAGAGCGGGAGAAGTCATTTGATGATTTCCCATCCGAAAAAAAAAAAAAGGTCTCACCAACGTTAATTTTGACCACTTCGTTTACGCTTTTATGTTCACAGGAAACCCAAGTAATCTATTTGGAACAGAATAGAATATTTTTTTCCAGCTATTGTCGCATAGCCTTGCAGGTTGTTTAAACTTCCATGCTAAGTTTGTTGCCATAGATGGAGCCTCTGTTTTGCTTTTGGCTTGGTGTACAAGCCAAGTAAGCACCTATTAAATTCAGGGACAAGTTCAGTTTTATATTACAAGTTCAGATACATAAACTGAGAAACAAACAATATTGTAATATTGTTGTTTCTTAGTACTGTAACGTGTACATTACAGTATTAGAATTGGAATACAAGACTTTTAAAGCACTTAAAGAAAATTCTAGATACATATCAAATCTATAAAAAAACGCAGCCTATCTCTCAAAGAATACTGTGTTCTAATTTTACGACTTATATACATACATTAGGGTTGAGTTCAGGCAGTCAAATGGCTTCTGCCAGAGACGATTCATTTATACGCAAAAACATTGAGAATTTTCCAGACATGCATGCAAGAAAATTACGTGATGGTGCATAATACTCAGCTTCCACTCGTGAAGTGGCATCATGTGGCAGTGGAAGTTCATTGAATAAACAAATAAATTATAAGTTTTGAACTTTCCTAACGTTTCGGAATAAATGAGTTTTAATCATGTCTCGTTGTCCCATCGACAAAAATTATGAATATTCGTGCGTTAGTCAGTCGATGTACACACAACAAATAACAATACATAACAGATAGATACCTATGCAAGGGGAGATTTGGCCTTCAGGTCACATGTCAAAAATAATTAGCAAATAATTCACCACCTACGCTCACCCAATAAATACACATCTTAATTAAACAAACAAAACCCAATAGTACATCATCTAGATCAGTTAAGCCATCTTATCAACATGCGACCTATTGTAGCGTGCGAAAATTTTCTCAATTAGCTGCGACGAAACGCTAAAGGAAACTTCATTTTCGGAAGGCTTTCGGTAGATATACGAACCAAGGCTGGCATCAAATAAGGCCAGATATAAATGCCTGTGAACCCACTGTTGTGGTATTCAAGGAGTAGACGTTGATCAAGAAGGTTGTATTACTATAGTGTGTGCTAAGTGTTAGGCATTATGTGTCGTTGTCTGTGCTTCGTTTTGGTCGTCTGTTTTGGCGGGAGTTTGGCTGCGCCTCGTTATGGATATTATGTAAGCTTTTACTTTTCACAGAAAGTCAAAAAGAAGGAAACGCACATACACACACAGAAAGTCGGCTTAATTTTCCTTTTTATCACAAAAAAAGGAAAATTAAGCCTCAACTAAACTGGAAAGCTATGAGAAAGACCTTTTGCTCAGCAGTAGGCCAATTGAGGTTGCTTCATAAAAGCCTGCACAGTCCTAAAGACACTATTCGATTGTGATCATTTGAATCACTTTAAAATTAATGTTCAATGTTTTATTCAAGAACCCCATTCAATATTTGAAGAATTTTCTCCCAACTCCCAAGCATAGCCCAAAATATGATTAGATGTGTTATTTTTCAGGATACTCCAAAATACGCTTTCAACTACGGTGTAGCAGATCACACTACCGGAGATGTGAAATCGCAACATGAAACTAGAGACGGAGATGTGGTCAAAGGTACGTTTTAACATTGTAATTATAACTAATTTCGTAGTAGGTAAGGTACTATGTGAGTTCGACAAACGGATGTGCGATTAACGCTTGTGCGACAAAACTGTGCTGCGACTCACCATAGTTCGAATTCACGCAAGTGCGACAAACAGAATTTCGACATCACGCTTGTTCGACAGTGGTTCGCCACTACTAAAGCTCAAATAACGCTTATGCGACACTGCTGTCTATACAGGATGTAAAGGAACCCTTTACAAGCCGTCAACGAATTCTGAACCTTAAACTATGCAACATTGCGAAACACTGGGTACATTGTGTTGCGGATTTCGTGAGAAAAGATTTGATTAAGAATATGGAAGGTTAAACAGGAGGGAAAGACCAAAGACACGATGAATGAACCGCGTGAAAGGTGATATGCCTAGAAAGCTGTGGCAGTATCTTTGACTCAGGAACAGTGGTCAACCGCGGCATTACTTACATTACAATTAATACCTCTTAAGATAAATTAATTCCTCACGTGACCAAAAATTTGATCTCTCTACTTTTTTATTTATAAATCACACAAACCACAAGAGGGAGTTGTGGATAAATAAAAATAGCCTCATCCATACCGTTTTTGCCTTTAAACCGGTCAAGGATGTCATTTGGAGATCTTTGACAGTCGTAACGGGTAGTTTGAATCCAGAAGGCTGGCAACCAGTTTTACCATTGTTTTTCGAGTTGCCGAGTGTAACTAATTGTAGAGATCAGATAAACAAACGATCCTTGTGAAATAGAGGTATGTATTCAGATGCATCCGATAAGACTGGAAGTCGATTCCAACATAATTGGGAAAAGGCTAAGCAGGTGACTACGATGCACACACAAACCACGAGAATTATATTCTTCCTGGCGTGAAAACTGTCCAAATGTCACCAATATTATAGGATGCAATAATAGCAATGAAGTTGTACCGTGTAACCTTGCTGTGTGTTTCCAAACATGCATTTATTGATTACTAATAAAAAATAAACAATACAATAATAGTACCAAGCATTCCGGAAGACATAACTTTAAATCATTGTCACAGTTATTACTTACATTGCAAACACGAATTAATATTCATCAAGCAGTACCCCCTATTATCCATTGTGCTAAATCTTTTTTGGTACTCTACCGGTATCGTAGTACACTGATCATGTTTATACCACAGAACAGTTCAAAAGGTTAGCTCCTAACAACGGGTGAAAATACTGCATTTGTGATTTCGTTTCTTAACGTAAACAAATACGTGAGTTTGGTAAAAATAACTAATAAAGAAACAACGAAAAAAAAGTTTGGTAAAAGTCGACATGTAAAATTAAGTTCGGCCTGAGATTTCAAAAAAAAAATTATGACGTTTTATAGAAAACGTCATTTTTTTTTTTCACATTCAGTTAGATAAAGAAAATTAGTATAGACTAATTTTCTTTATCTAACTGAATGTGCACTGCATAAAGTCGGTATTATTTTAAGTGAAAATAACGGAGATCTCAATCTATCCCAACCGAATGCCAGTCCACAAGTACCTGCACTGGCACTCACTTTCCGTGACGCGTTTTAGGTGTGCTTGCGTTTTCCCTCGTATCGTACGGACCTTCTGTACCTTATCTACTCCGTGTCCATACAATGCACCCACAAATAACAGCTGATAGACATTATTATCTCCCTGATGCATTGTTCTCAAATCTATGCCGCTACTAACGATACGTTGGCACATTCAAACGCATGTGAAGTATGTAAAAACGAGTGAAAAACGGGCTTTTCTCAAGCGATTTCCAAATTCGCATCTTTGTTTGAGGTCGCTGACCTAAGGTTGAAATGAGTCAATGTATTATTTATACTGTAATTGATATAATTGTCGTGTAGCTTACGCTTTCGTTAAAGACTATAATGAGATGTTGTGATTATGGTAAATGACATGAGAATGGCTCTTTGGTGCCACTTAACGCTGTGGTTTTAATGAGCAACTCTAGTGATTAGTTAACTACTTGATATCTCATCTTAAATTATGATTGGAGTCTACAGCAGATGATCATCTCAGTTTATTTTTTAGCGTTGAAGGATAAATATTCATTACTACTGTAAGGGTGAAATTCACCGATTTTGTTACAGACCGCGTTTTCAGAAACTAGATTCTGCATAAACCCAGATCTCATGTCGATATTAATATCGGATTACTATTAACTGACTTCAAAAACTACACTTGGATCGCGTACGCGTTTTTGCATGGCATAGAACGTAATGTTGTGAAAAAAACGCAATGCGTTTAGATTTGTAACATCCAAAAGCGACCTACTGCGACTTTAATAACGAAATATGTCAGCATCTCAAAACGCAGCTAGTTGTCAAAACTGTCTTTACAGTTGTGTCAATTTCTATTTCATTTCGCCGTATGTGTTGCGTGCTTATTTCTATTCGTTTTTGTAAATGGTATGTCTTGGAAATGAAAAAGGGACTCTAAATTCGCTTCCGGCGAAAATGAGACGCTTACTATTAAAGTTGGTGGATAAACATTTTGACGTGGTTGACTGGTTGAACGGGGAGGATTAAAAGAAGATTTCACATGAATCAATGTGATCTAATCAAACGATGTGATAGCGCTTGTGTTTTATTAGGAATTATTATATGTTTTAAAATAAAAAGTTTAAAATAAATAGCGTATTTTATTCAGACAACTATGTATATTATTTTCTAGTTTTCAGCCATCTAGTAGCACAACGTTGAACTAACTCCCAACTATCCCTGATTTTACAATTTTTGACAAAGGGGGCTTCAAAAAGTTTGTAAAATAGTTAATAGATGGAGTTGTTTTAAAATTTGGGGTGGATTTCACCAATTGAATGACAACGCGATTATGTCGAGTGGAATCCGAGTTTAATTTTTGAAAATTGATTTCACCAACACAACGTAAACCTGTTTTGAGATAAAACGAGGTTGTCATGCGAACGCCCGAATGTGGGCGTTTAGGAGCCAAAACCGACATTATGAGCTGTCAGTGTCATCATTATTGTATTGATTTTATTGGTTTTCAACAATATTTAGCTTATTTATATACAATGAAAGGACTTTTATATCTTTTTTGACGAAAGCTGTGACGACGATGAGTGAGAGGAACATTTTCAAACCCTGGATGGCCATGACTTTTTCAAAATATTTCGACTCAAGAAACCAACAGTTTTATCTGTGTTGGAGTCTATTGAGGACAACCTACTACCAAGAATGCTGAGCCTGCAAAGTGCGCTCCTCGTGCGTCCCGGTGCTCCGCTCCCGTCCCGCTGGCGCCTCCCATCGCCGCCGCAAGACCACACGACTTGCTGCCTGTTTCTGCAGCTTCTACAAAATATCGACATGTTCCTGGACATTTCGCTAGCGTAGTCGCGGGCATAACTGCTCCTGCTGGGAAGCCCGTGCCTGAAAAGGCACCGATTCGGGCTGATGATGGCTTCGTGACAGTTTTGAGGAGGAAGCGTGCTGCGAAGCCGAACTTTCCGGTGTATATCTCCCGCCTTCATTACACCACTACAGCGGAGGACATCGTGAAAAACGTGCGTCAGAAGGCTAAGTACGTGGTGAGAGTGCAGCTACTTGAGTCGCGCGGCAACGTCAACTTTAAGGCGTTTGTGGTGCTAATACCAACGTATTATCTGCACCTCGTCTTGGAAGAGGACTTTTGGCTGCAGGGAGTGGTGTTCCGTCGCTTCCACGGACAAGTGCCACATGAACACACAGTGACATACTGCACAAGTGAAGTGTTACTAACTTAACTTAACTTAGTTTTGAGGTTCTATTTACCAACACAAGTTGTATATTTTTATATGTATGTTAGTCTGTAAGGTACGAGGGTGGATTGAAAAGTTCGCGGCCTCAGCAAGAAAACAATATAAAATATAAGCAAAAGTAATTTTATTTTTCCACGTAATCTCCACTTAACTCTATGCACTTCTTCCATCTGGTTTCCAACGCCTATATGCCGGTCATAAAAAAAGTTTCTTCAAGGCCTTCAAAAAAGTCACCCACCGCAGCTTTGACCTCCTCATTTGATGAAAATTTTTGACCTCCAAGGTGTTTTTTAAGGTTTGGGAATAAATGAAAGTCTGAAGGTGCCAAATCAGGGGAATAGGCGGGATGGGGCAGTAATTCAAAGCCACAATCACGAATTTGAGCCATAGATTCAACAGACGTGTGAACGCGTGCATTATCCTGATGGAACAACACTTTCTTGCTGAGTAATCCTCTTTGATTGTTTCACGCAAGCGACGTAAGAGGGTGCAGTAATAAGCCGAGTTTATAGTTTCACCTTTTGCAAGGTAGTCCACCATGATGACACCCTTAGCATCCCAAAAAACTGACGCCATCACCTTGCCAGCTGACAAAATTGTTTTGGCTTTTTTTGGAGTCGGTTCATCAGGTTTTTTCCACTGCTTGGGTTGCTGTTTTGACTGTGGGGTGTAGTGGTGTACCCAAGTTTCATCCATTGTTACAAATCTGGCCAAAAAATCTTGTGGATCAGCCTCAAACATTTCCAAACAGTCGCGAGAAATCGTGAGGCGTATTTTTTTGTTCGACTGAAAGCAATCTGGGTACCCACCGCGCAGAAACCTTAGAAAATCCATGTTCATTGACTATGATGTTTTGTGTTCGTTCATACGAGATGCCAATAGTGTCTGCAATCTCCCTGATGGTCAATCTCCGATCTGTTAATATCAGATCACAGATTTTCCCGATGTTTTCTTCAGTCGTAGACGTCATAGGCCGGCCAGAGCGAGGGTCATCTTCAATACTCTCTCGTCCGCGTTTAAATTCAGCAACTTTTTCACAGTCGTATACTACGGAGCAGATTCCCCCAATGTTGTTGACATATCTTCGTGAATCTCTTTTGGAGTTAGTTTTTTTTTAAACAGGCATTTGATGACCGCACGTAGCTCAATTTTCTCCATTCTTTAAAAACGCTGCACAAAGGCTCACAAAATTCAGTCTAAAAATACAGTTAGTGCTATTGCGATAGAATTTTACAATTTGACAACCAGAGAGTAAACTAATCGAATGAGGTCAGTTACATTAAAATAGTTTAAGTATTTATGTGTTAGGCCGCGAACTTTTCAATCCACCCTCGTATATATATATATCTATGGGCCAAATTTGCCTGAAAATATATGAATGTTATGTTATGTTTAAAACAACTACTCAGGTCTAATTCATTATAATTTGTATTTAAGCAACAACAGCGCATCTCCAATAAATCAACTTCTATGTGCGCTACGTTTCTACGTGGCGGGTGCTATCAGATGACTGCTGCAGATTTATGTGGATTTAGCACCTTTACTGCACATACAATTGTACACAAAGTCAATGCTGCTATTGCTTCACTCAGACCACGCCACATCTACTTTCATGAGTTACCACATGATATCCACCAAACTCAAATTGGATTCCGTAGGAGAGCTAAAGAAGATCGGTCTTTTGGGGCTCTCTTAATTTCAGAAGCGTTCACCAATGAAAGTATGTACATTATATGAATCTATGACGGGGTTTTTCTTTCCATGTAATATCTTGTTTTAATTAAGCTGCACAGCTAAAAAAGTAGAAACAAATATTTGGAATTTGGGAGAAAACAGATCTTTGCTAGGTGCCCTAGTTTTTGATATATAAATGTGGTCAAGCTGGGGAGATTCTCTACAGAACGGCCGCCTATAAACCCTTATAACTTTTGAACCAATGACCGAAAAATTCTGATATTTGGCGACAAATTTCTTCAAATTACCAACAATTTTTTTGTGTAATCAAAATTAAAATCCCTGATGGTGGCCATGCCAGTGTCAGTCACACTCCAGGACGGTCCATTAAGGTTGACAGGAGAGTGTGATCCTATTTTGCAATACATTTGTCAAATGTATTACAAAATAGGATGGCGGCGTTAGTTCTTATTTTGCCCACGCGACAAGTATTTTATAAATTATGTTATTCTAACCAAATCCAAAATTAGAAAAAAATATGCTGTGATTACCTTTCATCTTAATTTGACCGAGACCTATATTTTGAGAGTATTTTTAAGAATGTACGCGAGCTCTAAATGTGGTCCCCAGATTGTGTGGCAAGCTGCCTTTCTTCATTCCGTATGTCATAGGTGCTATAGATTGAACTCATGCAAATTACACCAAATCACCAGGTAAAGTATTGATGTTATTACAGATCTTACCGTTTAATATAAAAGTGTATAAACCAGCTGGGGAGGGGTTCATACAAGATATTGTGGATACAGATTTAATACAATATTTTGGACACAATTTAACACAAACATATTTTAGGTCTGGAGGATCCTGAGATTTATCGTAATAGAAAATACTATTTTTCAATCAGTGTTCACACGATAAAGATCCTTATCTACTTATTTTGTGGTTTAGCGCAGTAGGTCGCTGTCGCATGTTATAATACTAAACGCAATGCGTTATAGTGAAAACATTTACATTCTATGCTAGGATGAATGCTATGGGATCTTGGTTTTCGAAAACGCTGTCCAAATGTAGCTGGTGAAATCAGTTTGACGTGAATGGAGATTAATATGGATATGAAAACTGGGCTATGCAGAACCTCGGTCGTGAAAACGCTTTCTGTACCAATGTCGCACGGTGGTACCGCCTTGGTTCATAAATGCAATAATTTTATCATCAATTACCCCCAATTTAATTACCTAATAATGATATAATAATGATTTACCGATAAATAAGCTACCCAAAAGTATAAATATGTCACCATTTTACCTAATTATCAGGTCTTCTCCTGGGATCACTTCATCGGCCGACTCACCAGCCATGGTTCACCTGATGTGGGTTTACCGGGTTGGCCTCGGATGTTAAATTTCTTCTCTAATTCTGCAGTTTCAGCTGAAATTACTGGCTTAAATAAAGATTTGATTGAACGTTGTTCGACAATTTGACAAGCCTTGTCCTCGGGTTTTAATATTGATTCGGATAAAATTAATGAATATGCTTTGGAAACCGCGCGACTTTTAATTCAAGAATATCCGTGGTATAGTCTCCCAGCTTCCGTTCACAAAGTTCTTATCTATGATGCTGAAGTGGCACAGTATGCTTTATTATCTATCGGGGAATTATCAACAAACATTATAAGGCCTTCAGACGGGATCACACGAGAAAAATGTCGCAAGTACTTACGAATACGGACTTACCTAACGGATTTTTACTCAGCTCAGGCCCATTCATTACTAGTCTTCGGAAACTTCCCCGTAAGAAAAAGAGCATTATGTCGAGGCAGGTTTTAGATTTATTACGAATTTAGTTTAAATTGAAATTAGATTGGTTGTTGTACTATTTTAACTTAGTTGTGGTTGTGATGACGTTTGTAAATAAATTGTAGTTTTTTGCTTTTTGTTGTATATAATATGTATAATATTTAAAAGAATACATATTTAATGATAACCCCTTCATGAATAGCGTTAATATTATATTCAGGTGTATTTCCGAACGAGGGACAATAAATCTCAAATATTGACTATTAAAATTTGTATATAAACAGTACATATTGTACAGTTTATTGTATAATATGTATTGAATTATGTAAATAAAGCATTAATGTACATTTGTGAAATATTTTTTATTATTTACCCTTCAGAAAAAAAATCAATTTAACAAATTTAATAAAGTAAGGTATTTATGACCGCACTTGTAGGGCGCTTGTACCACCGTGTGTCGGTGACATTTTATTTGAAATGAGACTAACATACATACATACATTCACGCATTTTCTTGGAGGTAGGCAGAAAACACAGAACGCCACCTGCTACGATCCTTACATACTCCTTCTGCCTCCACGTTCATTCATCTGGTTATATAACCACACAGGTTGCGAGTGCTACGCACCTGACCTGTCTGAAGAACCTCACCATTCCCTCTTGGCGTTGCCACTCACATCTACCCTGTAAATACCTTTTGATAGTCGCCTTTCACTCATCCTCTCCTCATGACCAAATCATCTAAGCATACTCTTTCAAATTGTTGCCACTACATCTTCTTATAAACTGCAACGTTCTCCCTAAGACTAAACTAATAAACTCATATTTCGAAATAAAAATCACTGTTACAAAGAAAATCTTTAATAATACATGATAGGTACACATAACATCAAGCCGGTTGTTCCTGAAGAGTTGGGTAAACCTAAGTAAGTAAGTACATCCACATTTCGCCAGTTATATAATTTTAAATGAGCCGGTGACAAGAGACCAATCCAAGTACCTCGGTAGGTACCATTCTTACGTGGCCAAAATTCCTTCCATGCCACTCCAATCCAGTCTGTGGTTTGATGTAAATTATCTTGCTAATCTGAAAAGATACAATAATACAGTCTGTACTTATTGTTATATTACTAAAAATGATTCTTTGCTGTTAGTAAAATAATGGACTGTTACTGATTCATTGATAACAATATTGCTCAGATCCTCGAGGGCAAAATACCATTAGTTGGAGTGATGCGATAGCAGCACTGACTGTGTACACAATACTATGTGCAAAAGAGGTACTTAATTCTACGCAAATCTGCAGCAGATTTCTGATATCACTCAGTCGCGTAGAAACGTGGAGCACAAATAATAATGGTTTAGGCTGTCCTGTTGTGCACCAGGTAGGTACATATAATTAAAATAAATAATCGTTTGGTAGGTATTTACATATTTGTTGGAAACTACTTTGTCGTCAACAGACTCCAATACAGACAGAACTGTTGCTTTCGTGAGATGAAACCGTGTAATAAATTCCTGGTCATCAAGGGTAACAAAATGTTCCTTTCTCTCGCGTATCGATCTTGGGCGACGAATGTCCTGATCCTAACATTCACGTAACATTAACAGTGTTCTTATTTTGCATAGCCAAATACCAACAAAATCAATATTTTTAGTAAAATACATAAAACAATAATTATGATTCACAACAATGATGACACTTGTGGATGACACTGACAGCAAAAATCGGGCGTTTACATGACAAATTCCGTTACGGTCAAACGGGTTTACGTTGTGTCGGTGAAATCAAAATTATAAATTAATCCTCGATTAAGCGCAAAAACGCGATCTCATTCAGTTGGTGAAATCCACCCTAAGTGATTAGTTTTTAAGGTTTTATGAAAACGTGACTTGTATTTTTCACACATGTAGTTGCGTATTTTTTTGGAGATCACAGATTCACGCACAGATCCTGTCAATGTCATCCTGCATGTTAGACTGTAATAAGATCTAAAATAACTGCCTGCTACTGGTGAGCATGCAGTCCAGGGTTCGGTACCCAAATCTGCAAATGTTTTTTTCCCATAAGGATTTCAGTAGCAGCCTGGAAACTGGATTTGTAACAATAGACTCGCTTCCAACTACATGGAACTCCATTGTAACTGGTGAAGTGTGTATTATGATAGCAAACTGCACACGCAGTGTGCTTTAATAATACACACTTCACCATTATGTTATGATTTTACAATATAATATGTAACACGTTTTAATATTTTCCAGGACAATACTCCCTCGTAGAGCCAGACGGTTCCATCCGCACGGTGGACTACACAGCGGACTCCGTCCACGGGTTCAACGCGGTGGTGTCAAAGACAGCGCCGAACCTGCATGCTGCGCCCGCGCCTCCTCCCCAGCAACTACAGCCGGTTTACTACCCGAAACAAATACCTGTACCTGTGGAAGTGCCTGAATATTATCCTCAGCCGTTTTATCCTTCGGCAGCGCCGTTTTGTAAGTATACTTAACTAATTACCAGTACTACGTGGCAAGGGTTCCCTTTCCAAGATCTTGACTAGTCTTTCGGTAGGAGTCAAGCTCAACACTCCCCCCATACCACCATTTTGACCTTTGACTGCCACGAAGTTGTCTGGCGTTATGTGCTTCAGAAGGCTACCATAGTTTTAAGTGTAAATAAAATATGTCACGGTATTAGAAAAAAACGTTGGTTTATTACCACCAATATGACGACAAAAATTCTCTCGGCTCTTCTCGGTGATCCTTACTACAGCTACAACGTGCCGCTAACCTATGTTGCTAACCAATTACTTGCCACTTTTGGATAAAAGCAAAATGAGGATGCAATTCAATCGCTTTTAATGCGTTTTAATTACGAATGTGCTAAAATGGGTATGTATGAGTATCATGTAAAGACTGCCAACCTCCCGATGCAATATTTGATAGTCAAGTTCAGGATGTAACACATATTCAACCTTCACACGTTACCAATAATTAGCTAGAACTCATTAAACATTCAAATGTAACCATGAATATTGTTTCAATGGCTCATTGTCATCGATAACTATCACAGATCACTAAGATTATATTCTTTGTGTTTGTCTTTGGCATAACATAGTATTAATATATCGTATAAAAAATATCAGTGTTGGACCAAGTACCGGATACTTGCAAATGCTATTATGTCTAATTAGTGTCCGTCTACGATTACTTAGTAATCGCATTGTGCGCTGGTCTATTGTCTGGAATGGTAGAAAAAAGACGTTTTAATCGTGCCTGGTCACCTGCTCTTTGCGAATTACGTAGGTAAATCTAGTAAAAATAGCAAACGTAAGTTTTGGTTTACAATGGTTATCGTGTGATTGGGCTAACATTAAAATGAAGAACTGCAGTGTGAGGCACTTTAACACAGATTTGCTACAGTTTCCATTGCTTAGAGTGGTGTTTTTTAAGAGTTTTTATTATCATAATATATCTTAGTGAACCTATCATTATGATGTGATCAGCTGTAACTTTTGGGCCAAGCATAATTGTTTTTTTTTAACCGACTTCAAAAAAAGTAGGAGGTTCTCAATTCGGTTGTATTTTTTTTTGTGTTTGTTACCTCATATCTTCGTCATTTATGAACCGATTTGAAAATTCTTCTTTTGTCTGAAAGGAGAAAATTATTATACTTCCCGATTGGTCCCATAGAAATTTCATCAAAATCGGTTTAGTAGTTTGGTTTTTAAATCAAAATAGCTGGAAAAAATATGTCATCCAAGTAAAAGAAATTGTGAAATTGATTCTTGACAAGGATTTGTGTGCGATACGATAACTAAAAAGGGTAAAATAAAAACCTTTTTGCAATAAAATAACCGACTTCCAAAAAACACAAAAAAAGTGAAAAATAACTTTACTTTCGGAAGTCGGTGCCAAAAAAGTCAATGAAACAAACAATAGTTACCGACTACCGACAATAAAGTTATTTTTCACTTTTTTTGTGTTTTTTTGGAAGTCGGTTATTTTTGCCATCAATACGTTAAGAAAAAGTCTAGGGAAATCAAAAACTTATTGTTTAGTTAGTATCAGACAATCACTGTGAAACTTGGAATTTTAATGCTGAAGACATCTTATATAGAAGGGATTCTAGGTTCAAAGGTGATGATTAGAGAAGACTGGTTGCAATAGTAATACTAATTACGATATTTTTCTGTTTCAGATTTCCCCAAAGGAGATCCCCAGTTTGACTACGGCGGGTTTGAGTTCGAACCACCATACCAGCCTAATAATTTAATAATTTAGAGCAATGACGCTGTTTACTTAGAAATAATATTACAGTTAAGAATAGTGCCACAGATTTATTTGTGAACTTAGGTAAGAAAATGGCCAGTATTAGTAAATATTGTAGAGGACAGTGCAGTTTCATGATATTGTTTGTTCTTCATCACCATTAACTGCCTAGCTTTTATATCGACTTCCTTTCTAACCAGATTCAGCTTATTTTCATGGAGCGACTGCCTATCTGACCTTAATATATTACTACTAACTGGTTGGGTTACCCCTTGGTAAGACTGGTTGATAGACCTTCGGACTTGTGACTACCTATAACGACTGTCAGAGATTTACAAAGGACAGCCGGGACCAACGTCTTCTGTGGCACGTTCATGTCATGGATGGTTATTCATCCACCGACGAATACAATAGTAAAGGCACAATGCATGTTGTATCTTGTGTGTGTCCTATTAGTTGTTCGCAGATCCTGATGCGGGTTCGTTCCTTACAGGGGTACCTAATATGTAGTTTAGAATCAAGGGGGTTACTATGGCCGCTTAATGCAGGAATATTTTTGGTTTATTTCGAGAGTGGAAAAGAGATGGCGCTAAACAGCTGTCTGCCACTCTCGAAATACAATTAAAACATTCCTGCATTAAGAGGTCATAATAGGCTTGGAGATATGAAGGCACAGAGAAAGACGTTTAAAGGGACAAAAATACATTTATCTTGTAGGAAATGATGCACTGTTCTCCATGATACAAGATCGTACCTTAGTTTTTATTTAGAAATGATATCATCATATAATTTCAATGAATATTAAAATTGCTCTATTTTAATTGAAACAAATTCAAACCTCATTATTTATGTGGAACTTGTGGATGTGATATTTATAAATGAATTTATTGTAATTGATGACAGAATACAATGATTTGTGAATGACTTAAATAAATGCAAACATAATTAGGAATTATGATAATATGCTATTTAAGTTTGTAAATATATGTATATCCTAAGTGATAAGTAATGTAAATAAAAATACTATAATATATAACTGTATTCATTTCGATAAAATTTTTTTTTTTTTAAACTGTCTGTCTGCCGGCCTGACTACCCCGCTGATCGTGGTAGTGGTGGCAAGCGCGTCTCCTGAACATGACGTCCTTGGTTCGATTCCCAGGTCGGCAAAGTGTTATTGGGTTTTTCTTTTAGGAATAGTCTGAACTTGTGTTCGGTTGATGGCAATAGACTCGCCTCCTCTTACATGGGACTAGACACAACTGGAAATTTGGGTGTACCACTGTCTAACCTATGTTATTTCTTGGTATGTTGAATAAAGAAAATGAAGGCATGTAGGTTTATTATAAGTCATATCAAATAATGTAACTTAAGAAGAAGTTTTAGGATAAAGCAGGCATTTATTATTGTATTAAGCTGCCACTACAGCTTTGGTCTAGGCCGGGTAAGTCTGCCGTATGTTCAATGAACTGTGGGCCAAGATAGCCACTACGTGGAACTCTGACACAGCTAGAAAGCGCCACGGTAGACCTCGTAGAAGTTGGCGGGACGAGCTGAGAAAAATCAACAACCCATGTTCCACATTAGCCCTGCAGGAGAGATGGTATACAAATGGGGAGAGGCCTTTGCTTAGCAGCGGGATGACGCAGGCTAAGGCCCAAATCTATAGCGCGAGCTTAGCACGGTTGCGCTTCATCCGAAATTCACCTAATATGCATAAAGTTAATGTTCTTATTCGTATAATACGCTTGGTCACTGTCGCTTGTAGGCATATGCACATTAACTATATACCAATAAGGCTTATTTTCTTTTTTTCTACTTTTTTATTAGAATGTAGGTACGACGTATAAAAAAGTTTGTACATCGCACCTACATCCTAATAGTGGGACTATTTTTACTGTTAAACGACTGTTAGTCCGGATTTTACTCACAGGCGCTACGACTTGTACAGCGAGAACTAATGTTGTCTTTTAAATTTTGCTGGTGAATACCATAATGAAAGATTTGCCAGCCGGTAATGGTTAGGCACTTACTAGCTAACTTCATCCAGTAAAGGGCGTACCTGTGACTGTGGGATTAAGCAGTGACATAAAAAAGTAGGTTACTAATGTATATTAGTACATATTAGTCGACTTTCAGTCTGAAGAAATACAGCCAAGTGTAAGAATATTTAAATAATATCGTTTTTGGTGGAATACATTTATATTTGATGTGTCAGAAAGTCATTAGAAAAACTTTTATTCAGGGTATAGTTACATAAAAATTAAATATAAATTTTAAGACCAAAGTGAACGCCTAGTTTCCATTTAGAATAGAACTATTAGATGCCTATGCTTTCAAAAATCATGCAAATAAAATATTTATCTGAATAAATAAATAAATTGCATGTGTATTTGAATTATAATTGTCTTTGTGAGAAATGTCAAATTGGGTATTTACATTTTTATCTCTCAGGTATGAGAAACATTAGGTAAACAAAAATGATTTAATATTCATAGTGTCTAATAAACTAAATCATTAAGACTGTTTTGAAACAAAGAGAATGCCTAATTTGCATTAAAAATAGGTCTATTATGCATGTTGGAATCGACCAAAATACATACATTTAACATGCCTAAATTAAATTAAATGTGCATTATTATAATGCAAACTAATAGGAAGAGAACACTTGTAATGTTAAGAATTCAGTGTTCAAGATCACGTCGTGACTGTCAGCATTAGATCCGGTATGCGAGCACAAAGTCATCTTCAGTTTTATAGAAGTACAGTGCAGTGCAAAGATATGTTAATTTATAATAACGTAACATAACATAATATCACGCATGGAATCATCGAAGGGTTAGGCAGAGGTGTACCTACCTACGACCAGTAGACCAACTTGGCAGTAATATGAAATATTTTTTGATAATTTTCATATTGACAGTCTTGTTCCATGTACTGTTGAGGAATAGCTTCAGTCAATCAATTTAGCCGTTTGTTGTCGATTGCTGGACCTAGGCATTTGCTAAGTTTCGCCACAACACCTGGATCTTAGCCTTCCTCATCTAGTCCGTCCCAGCGGTCTAGCTATTTATCGCTCATGGCACTTTTTTAAAATTTAATTCAGGAGCTAATGTAAAACCGGGGAAGGCAGAAATGAAAACACACATGTCGGGTTGACCGAATTAGAAACGTTTCGGCACAGTCGGGTAGCAAAATATGTATTAAATTTTGCAGGCCGGCTTGTGTAACAGTCGTTACCTCATAATATTTCACCAACTGCCTTTATGACTTTGACATGAATTTAGGAGGGATGAAACGCATGTTATTGAAAGAGTGATGGATATAAATCTTGATGAATGGAGAGGGAGAGGAAGGTCAAAGAAAAGATGGATGGATTGTGTGAGGAATTATATGAAAGAGAAAGGAGTAAACGATGCCGTGACGGTTGACAGGGGAAAATGGAAGAAGAAAGCGTGTTGCGCCGACCCCAAGTGGAATGGGACAAGGACAGGAATATGATGATGTCTTTATGCTGGAATGAAAGCCCAGTACTTGTGTGTTATGGGGTCAAACGCGTGCTTCCATGTAATTTATTAAATGAAATAGTAAATTACTGAACCATGCGAATTTCTCGGAAATATTCGTGTACACACATGTCGTATGCTTCGAGGAGTGAATTAACATATTAGGGACATTTTCTAAAATTTTTACGTATCATCAACAGATAAACTGATGTATGTAGGAACACAATAGACATTACAAAACATTACGAGCACTAGTGGTGTATTTGTAATGACGTGATTAAAACGATGAATGGCCAGTTTTATGAATGAATAAGTAGCTTTGTAAAATGTATGTGTATCAATGGATGCCTTTACAGTTTCCTTAATTAATCAGATTGATGAACACGGTACATGAAAAAATAAGTTACACATCACAAGCAATGATGAAGATGCGCAGTATTTTTGTATCCCTAAAGTTTCTTTACGTTTTGGAGCGAGGAACTACCAAACCATAAACAAAAAAAAAAACATTTCAAAAGTGCCACTAATTGATTGAACATAACATCACGCGTGTAATTCAGGAAGGGTTAGGCGGAGATGTATCTAATAGTACGCCCACATTTCACCAGCTATGTTTAAGTCCCATCATGTGAGAGCCTATCAACCGGGCACAAATCCAGACAGATACCTGATGGAAAAACCAAATAACGCTTTGCCCGACCCGAGAATCGATCCCAGGGCCTAATGCTCAGCAGTTACGCTTGCTACAACTAAACTAACGAGGCAGTCTAATTATCGTGGCGATTCGAGTAATAAGTATAGCTTTGAGGTGGTTTTTAAGCATTTTAAAGCAAAAAGTAGACTTACATATCATCTAGCCAGATAAAAGTGCAAGTAAGTGTACAGTACATTAAATCGTATCAATTCAATATAAGCTCACGACTGTATAAGCTCAACGATGCGAGAATTAATTGTGATAAACATCTGTTTAGCTTTGAATTACAATTATAAGATCTACTGCAGATCTGTATTAACTTATTGCCTTTAATACTTGGTTACCAGTATGATTATTTCATTACTTAAAGGTATCATTTCAATTGATTAACGGTCATAATTTAAATAATACGATAGCTTGTGAGCACACCTGCAAATGCTACGCAACATGATGACATCGAAAAATTGTTCTAGTGCCTACAAAGACGGATGGACTTGGTGAAACTATAAGTTCCTGGTTTACTACGGAACCCTTAAAAGGTAAGTAAACCTAAATCAGCAATCATTCCGCAAAAGTAGTAGTCTTGTTTTGTAATGGAACTCCCATTACAAAACAAGAAAGGCACTATTGTGTGTACTCTTCAATTTTTTTCTCAAACTACTCTAACAGATCAGATAATATTAAAGTTCCTTTTGTCAAAGATATTATTGCTATGTGGTGATAATGGACCGTTCAATTATTAAATAAATAGGAAGCTGACACTAATGACGAAAGAGATCACACACTACATTTCACCTTACCTCATAATATTCTCACGAAAAGTTATAAAAATAATGACGCTAACATGCGTTCTTCTTTGTGGTAATATGTGTACCTTCCCCTCTAACAGAATCGGTCAAAAAGTTACATCATATACATAGTTAGACGGATTACATTCGACAACCAAGCCTCTCTAGCTCGCATTATTTTGTGAGTCACATTAAAAAGTATGAGAACAGTTAGACCTTTTAAAAGTATTGCTATGACATCCATTGATTCGAGTGCAATATCGGTACCTAATCGATTAGTCTTAACAATTTATCTATATCGATGCAGCTCGATTGTCTGATTGCGTTTCGATCGGATTCCGCTACCGACTTATATTTGAACGTTGCGAGAGATTTTAATTTGTTTGTTGCAAAATTATCGAGATGTTTGCTTGCGTGGTCGAGAACTTTTCGTGGGAATTCGCGAGCTTGATTCGATCTGGAAACTGCTGTGAGTGGACTTAAGCAAAAGGCTAATTATAATGTTGAAAGGATTGATTAATTACCAGCATGGACTGCGGTCAATGATTTATTGTTTGACTGTTTCAAGTACTGCATGAATAAAGATGCCAATAGTCAGTCATCTTCATGATTTTTTTCTGTACAAGTCAGTGTGACCCATTCCGTGGAGTAAAATACCGCAAAATCTGTTTGATTGGATTACATTGAAGCTATTAAAGTTTTCATAAAATTTTATAAATTTACGAAACATGGAAAATTACATTAGGCATTTTGTGTTACGGTATCAAATAAAGAGCACCATTTCGCTTACTTTCAAATTACCAGAAAGATATACTTGTCAGAGTACTGATTACCTGTTATTTGTCTCTGTCATCCTCGTCGGTGTCCCAAAGGTAACATTATAAGTTAATCAGACATACGTAACATGAAGACGCTTCCTCTCTCTCACTTCCTTGTCGGACATTCCTATAAAGTGCTTTGTGTAGTCGACGCTATGACTTGCGAATACGGATTATGGTTGCAGGGAAAATGTGTGACTACAAAAAAAACCGGCCAAGTGCGCGTGGGGCTCGCGCACAAAAGGTACCGTAGCACCAAACAAAATTACAATATTTTCATTCACGCTCGCTCATAGGTCAATTTACACTCAACAGCAAAACTAAATTTGTTTTCCATAGCACGTTAATGAAAAACAAAATTACTGCTGCTGTTTCATCATCAAATTTTTATTCTAACTAATTTTCGTTGAAAGTTATTTTTACGTTCTACGAACCCAGTTTTTTTTTCAGAATGTTCCCTCTCTTACTTTATAAATTAGAGAAATTAGAAAATTGTGCCCCCCCCCGCACAATTTTTACGACTTTACGATTGATTTATGAAAAAAAAAGTAGTGGTCTACATTTTAGCATTGGATCGAAAAAAGTAGTAGTTTAGTCTTTTTCAGAAGTGGGATGATGCAGACTAACAGTAATAGTATCATTAAAGGCGAAGACCTTTTCTATTTGCAACAGAAATATATCAGCTAAACACAATAACACAGTAAGCATGTACCCTTTAATCCCAGCAACTGTATTCAACAAAACGCCTCCGGGTGTAACATTGATTTATCATCTATCGTGCAGCATCCACTGTATAAGCTCCTTTAGATAATCATTATTGTACATATAGATAGTAATTATTGTACGGCCCAAGTTTACCGAGCCAATTACGATGATACGGATCGATCAAACGTTCCTTCGACCAATTATTGTTCGTTGGAGATCTAAAGGCATTATTTCCCGGTGAAGGTACAGAGACTCTTGTTTTTAAGAAAATGATTCATTGTTCGAACGGATGTTGCCAGATATTTTGTACCAATTTTGGTGCGGCTCAAGCTGAACTGATTTGTTGGAGTCGATAAGTGTTTGGTCTGAATCGGCTTTAGTGTTTGTAAAGTTTTGTGTTTAGTGCGTGTTTTGTAATCGTGCTAGGAAGTTTTTTTATTGCGTTTACGTTAAATTTTACACTTACGATACATATAAGTTTTGACTAAACCTTCAAAACCAGGTGGGTTACCATGATCTGTTAGTGCAGGAATGTTTTAGTATTATTCCGAGAGTGAGAGATGGCGCTAGACAGTTGTCTAGCGTTGTCACTTTCCCGACAGATCATGGTACACCCCAGACGTGAGTTAATACGAAAATAAAACGTCTATTTTTACTTAACAAGTCGGAAACCGCAAGTTCATACTTCCTAAAGAAAAGGCGATCCACTATTTCTATAAATAAAACCAAAAAACACATTAAAAATATCATTGAACCAATTGAAATTTAAAAAAAAACCGAGAGCTGTAATAAGTATGATTACAGCTTGAAATTGAATTAATATAATATGGAGTATTTATCTGTATACGTAAATGATTTATTTGAACGCATTAAGTTTGACAGGCGTAGAGCTTCCAACATGTATGCAAGCTCAATGTCAGGCGACTTTCGTTCGTAATACGATATTAATAGCTCCTGTTTTTTAGTTTTGATTGATACATTAACAGCTATATGTCAATTGCTGGGAGTAACTAACCTGACTGCCTGGCTGGTCTAGTTATAGTAGTCGCAAGCGCTATAACTACTAAGCATGAATTCTTAGGTTCGATTCACAGGTCAGGCAAAGTGTTATTGGCTCTGTCTTTCAGTAATTTCTCAGTAGCAGCCCGGAATCTGGATCCCTGCCCGATTGATGGCAATAGGCTCGCCCCCTTGATTGATTGATTGATAATATAAGTGTTTTATTAACCTGAAAGATATTGGTAGACAAAGTTCCCCACACTGCGGTAGATCAGTGATTCATTGCATCTAAAAAGATTAAAAACTATAATCCCAGCTAATACCCAGGTAGTGGTTTAAATGCGACATTAGATACGCTTTTGAAATCATATTTCGGAATTTCGAAACTCATAATTTCGCCAATAATGGCGGCGGTTACTTGGGTGTACCTAGATTGAATTTGAACTTTAGTATCGCGATGTGTAAACATGCAATTTCACAGAGCAATATAAATTAGACCAGTATCTTAGTAGCTATACACTAATACCTACAATCATGTTAAATACTTTGTAATGAGTTAGTACAAGGTATATCTCGCAAGTTACTTATTACTCGTTTCGGGACTAGGACAACAACAAAGCTTGTAGCAAAGGATAAAAGGGGGAAAAGCCGATGGTAATCTTTGCATCGCCATCCTTAATTGGGGATGGGAGCTACCTCTGTAATGACGGTAATTAAAGTAGTTCCCATGGTTTTACATAATCCAGTACATCCGATACAGATATCCCATGTAGATTAAAACATTGTCGACTATCATTCGAGTCGTGTAGAGGGGTCGGTATCAAGAGAAAGCTTCATTTTCCGCACTAGATAGCATGTCGAGATAGTTAATTATAAAGTTGATACTCTGCCCATATCCTAATTTGTTTGGCGTCATCGTAGTATGGCATCTTTTCCATACTGTTTTATTAGTCATCATCTCATGAGTCACTTCCCCCTACTCCCTTTATAGCTATATCATCTTGCACACAGTCTAATCTTCCACACTTATAGCCATCCACATTCACACTCGAAACATTCTTCTGAAATTATGAAAGCTACTAATTCAAAGGACCAACAAAACTCATAAACTTCCCTATTACGAGCAACTGTCCTTCACGGAAAAATATGAAGTTTCGAAAGGGGGCAGACAGATTCGTCGCTACATACTTATTGCTCAGCTGATATTTAAATAACACAAGTTAACATTGGTCCGATATAAGCTGGGTTAGCCTTGACTTTTAAAGACTGCTTCCCAACGCTTCCGAGGAATGAGTATAATAGACTTATGACATACGACGGTCCGGCTGATCGTTCTGCAAATAACTCAAGAACTAGAAGCTGTTTGGAAATGCGGCCTTTGATGTGTCGAAATTTTTTGGAGCAACTTTGTTTATTCTTGTTGTATTGTGGTGTTAAATATTGTTTATCTTTGAGATTATGTAGGCACTCTTTTGATTAGCTTTGGTTAATATTTTATGGGGGTTGACTCTATATTTAAGGATTAGATATGTTGACTTTATGGAGGCTACACACCAAAGGCGCCAGGCATATCTGCGGCATTTCAACTCAACGCATACGAAAGTTGCCGACTTGCCCTGCGGCTGTGTAGGCTCCATAAAGTCAACATATCAAAGTTATACATATGTTGACGGCCTCTCCAACTATTAAAAAGATATTAAGATATCACCAGTTCTCTCTGTATCCAACTGCAGGGTAGGGTCGGCCTTCCATCTTGAGGTAACTCCACCTCAATTTTCATAAATTAGGTGTAGCTCCGTGGTCCGTACCTAACTATTTGCAAGATGATTTACTTGTCAGGTAACGCCATATTTGACAAACTAGATCAATTTGAATTGCTATTTCGGTCTTAAAAGGATTCGTCGTTGATTCAAATGCTTCAAGTTTTGAAAGTTATTAGAATAACATCATTCATAAAACGTTAGAGATACATAAAGTTGCCCAACCCGTGTATATAGTAAGCTAAACAGTAACTATTCCACTTACTTGTTTGAACAATGATAATCACAAATATTATTTACTAAAGAGATGCCCTATAATATTTTGGATAGTTATAAATTAGAGTAAACATTCAATATAAATGTCAATATTTATATTTCTCATTTACGGGTAAACTAATTAAGGCAAGCCCCCTTTGCTGACCTACATTAATGAATCTGGGGTGTTTACTTAAGAATCTGGATTAACGGCCATAATAATATGTCTCTACAAAACCAAACAGAAAAGTGCAGCAAGAAAGTATTTGTTTTTGAGAGCGTAAGCCAATGAAACTTATTGGCTGCATAATTAATATTTGGGTAACAATCCAAAAAAGTACTATTTATCTGATATTTAAATCCTAGATAGACATATACGGATTTCCCTGATATTAAAACTAAAGGTACAAAAAAAAGAAAAACTGTATCGCGTCAAATCGCGTGTCGCGTTCTCAGTATTAACTTACACAGTTGTACCTATTTTATTAACGACGTATTCATGAAAAGGGTTTTTAAACACAATAATAGGATGTGGAGAAGGATATCTTTTACACGTACCATTGAGTAGTTTGAGTGGCCATTTAAAGTTTAATAAATAATTTTATCAATAGATGCCTACACGATGTGGGTAACTGGGTACCTATTGTTGAATTTTATTAATAAAGATATGAGCCTAGGTCCGGGTCAGGGATTTTTTCACCAGCTGAATTAAAATAGGCTGTGACAAATATATGAATCACACGTGAATGTGGTACTGTTTGTTATTACCCAAGCTAAAAGCTTTTAGTTTTTCTTAGTAGCAATGAGATTGTTGTGTTTGAAAAGTGGACACACATAAAAAATCTAATCTAAATGATTAATTTAATATCACTGAAAGGTAGATCCACCTTCCACATAATGAAATATTAAATCTTACGAAATGATTTATGTTTTCAACATTTTAATAAAACAAATGTATGTTTTGTAAGTAGGTTTATTAAATTAAACACATGTTAGGCTAGGTTATACGCTGTCTACTCCACGACCAAACATTTTATAAAACTTTACTAGCTCTACTTCAGTTAGGTAAAGATATCACTCGATTAATAAAGTTGTTCTGGAACTAGTATTTATTAACAACCTTTTAAAATGGCCCGTTTAAAAGCAACAGTAGATTATTATTTCGAAACCTCGTATATTTCAATAATACATAAGACATTTTAGACTGATTTTGCATTTAAGTGGTACTAAAAAGCCGAATTTGTCTAGACAAATGTGTCAAATAGGTTCCAATAAGCGAATTGGTTGCCAAACAGGTAGGTGTGCATCAATAAAAATCCTATCACGAGCGCCAGATACGAGGCGAATTTTAACGCGGATGGCTGCTAAAATGTTGCTTTTCGGTGATTGAGATTATTAATAGACTAATAGTTACTTTTAAGTGTGTTTTTCATTAAGTAATGAAGGATGGCTACTTAGCTCTTGAATAAGGTAAAGTTTACGCGAAATGACACACATTTCAGTTTGCTAGAATGAAATCGAGTGTCACTGATGCCACTACTGCCCACTTCGAATCAAAAGCATCGTCGTAGCCTCAAAGCAATATTTATTTATATTGGAGTCGGCCATACCCTTTTTCCAAGTTGCCAAACGCTTTCCAACATTTTATATAAAATTGTTATTATATATTTTTTGCTACAGATTAAAATTACCCAAGAAAAAAAGCAGCATTTTACCAAACAAGAACTAGATCATCGGAGCTTCACAACTCCAGTCGTGTACAGATTGGCCGTGAGCCGTGATCGACGGCAGACGAGTCTTCAATTAGACTGTTATCCTGCGCCCGCGCCGTGTGCGCGTGAGCAGGGCTACCGAACATAAATCATTTAATAATTGTATTTATGTGATGCCGTGAAGGCTATGTGCATATTAAATCATGGTACTTTAATGCTTCAGAATTAATTGGTGTATGTAAATAATGTCAGGATTGATGATAGGATGTCTTTTGTTATATTCGTTGTGAACTAACAGAGCAATCGAACTGGGACTGGATCATTAGCATTCTCCGGTCTTTATCTCAATTTATTTTGGGGTCGGCGTAGCATGTCATCCGAACTAAGACTTTATATGGATTTCTTTATAATTTATAATGTCATACTAATTTTTTTCTTGAAGAGATGAACAACTGTCTAAGCAAGATGCTATAAAGGAGTTGATGTACAAAGTATGACGATAACAGCACTTAAAATTCGCCCTACTTTCTCAGTAAACGTCTGATATCTATAATTAAATTATTATACATTATCAAAAATTAAAGTGGCTTTACGTGTTTTGACTGCGACATTGATATTAAACACACATAATAAAAAAATCTTGATGCTTTTCTATCATAAAATCGGTGTGAAGGAGAGGCGGATCGCTAGCTATTAATATATAATTTATGGAAATATCTGTTATGCTCAATATTATTAAGTTTTGGAATAATAGTTCGGCAAGTACCTAACTGCATTGGAATGCGACCTCACGATTTTATCGGAAATGTTCATCTTTTACAAAAGTTCACAAGTTGAGCATCTTTTGAAATATTGCTAGTTATCTTCCAGAATTCATAGTTTATAGAACCGTTTTTATTGTTCTGTTTATTCAAGGATTTCAAAATATTGCAACGAAACAGTATTAAATTGATGACTTTATTATTTGGTTTGGCAGCCATAATGTCAGTTAAATAAAACACCTAGGTAAATACTATGTACATTATCGAACCTCTTCCACAAGTAACCGACCACAATCACACTTATTTTTATTAAATTTTAATAATTTCATACTTCGCACCATACTGTATTCACAGTACAACATATTAATATGCAATGGATATAAAAATACGTTATTCCAGATCAAAAAAGGTATAGATACTTGATGAATCAATGGGTACATCGAGACCTGCATATCACGATATCAAAGGTCTAGGTTTTATAGTCACGCCTCCGTTACGTCACATAACGACTCATCGTACCGTCGAGATCTACTTGATGAGGGTTTGGCTTATATGATTAACGCTGTTTTAATGAGGAAACCGAAATAAAAAGCTGTTGACCTTAAAATTGATGTATAATTATTCAGTTTAACTAATATCTATTTAGATTTGTCGCCAGTGTGGCTGCTTAAATTTTTGTACACAATTATATAAAATTAGGCTGTGTATAATATAACAATAAATTGAAATACTTATAATTCTTCTCTTCCTAAACGGCTTGGCCTGCTTTGATGTTTGTTTTTGGAATTATGGAGTCACCTGGATAATTCTAAGCTATAGTTGAGTCCGGTAGGTGGCGCAGTTGTCGATATCCAGAAAAAATTGGATAGAAAAACGCGTGTCGGGTCAGCTGGTGTACTTACAAGTTTTCATCTTCTGTTTCCACCACATTCAATGTTGGTTGGATTAAAAATATTGCCCGATTTACTTTAGCCTAGCACTTTAAATCGAGATGAAAGTTTTACTAAGATTTAGTCGAAGGGATAGGCAGAGATGTATCTTATAGTACACCCATATTTCGCCAGTTATGTTCAAGTCCCATATAATAGGGGGCGAGCCTATTGCCATCAACCGGTCACAAATCCAGACTCCATGGCTGCTACTGAGAAATTACTCATGGAAAAACCCAATACATTTTGTCCGACCGGGGAATCGAATCCAGGACCTCATGTTCAGCAGTCACCCTTGCGACCACTAGACAACGACGCAGTCAAATATCAAATGAATAAAATATCAAATAATGTATGTATTCAAAAATGTTATACCAGAAAACATTTCCACAAATGAAAAACTGCCATGACATTTAAAATAAAAAGTAATTGCAATATAAATATTCGCATAAACTTTAACCGCAGTATATAAAAATAAAATGTTAAACAAGTATCATACATAACTGTTATATTTCTAAAATTATGTAAATAATTTGCAATAACGTTATTACGTGTATGGCAGGCTCAATTATTTTGTCCTCGATCGAGAAAAATATCGCGAAAAAACTGTGCAACTGACGAAAGTAGGTAGGATTTTTGCTCAAATACTACAAAAGTAGTATCGCTCTGCAGGGTCAGCATCAAGTGTACTGCTGGGTTTCCTAAGGTTTGATTCCCAAGTTTTTACATATTACGAATTTGTCAATCCAGCCCGGAGTCCGGATTTCAGCTCGGATGATAATAATGCCATCTTCCACTGCAATGGGACATAGAGATTACTGGTGAAATGTCGGTACACTTAACTGTCTTCCCCTAAGGAGAATAAAGGCGTCACGAAATCACCGTTAGTAAAATGGATACTCCATTAAAAACCATGACACTGCAAACGGACGTAGTAGGTATGTGCAGGTCGATAGCTCATCGTAATGCACTTAAATAAGCCGCTCCTCTTAGACGTCCTTATAATTCTGCTCGTACTGGTAACTAAGTAGTAATGTGTAAAATATCTGTAATTTTATGAAGTGCCTTTACCACAAAGTAAGAATTATGCACGCTGGATTGAACTTTTGGTACTGGGTTGGGCTTCTGTTCTAACTAGATAAGTACGGCTGCGTAAGTGTGTGCGTTTTTATTGCGTTTCCTTTTGATATCACACACAACGTTGTCGAAGCATTAATAATTATGTTCTAAGGTTGGAGATAAATTGAAGAAAGATCAGGAACGCTGATGGGAACAAATAATAATCACATGGTAATCTTCTTCTTAGCGTCTCGATGACAATTTAAGTTGAGTCAGCTCAAAATTTGGCGACGAGTTGGGCACTTTCAGTAGCGTCCATCAGCTCCTGCGATGTGCAAGCAACAGGACAGGCAGGACAGGATATCAAATGTCCCATCGTTTGTGAGGCAACACTACAAGTACACTCCAGGGCAGAGTCATCTATGAATTTCCACCGGAACAGGTTTGCTTTGCTTTGGTCAACCTGTGTCGGGTTATATGGTAATAAATAAGAAGGAGAGTTTTACCAACTGGTATTGTATTACCCGGTAACTAGGTTGTGCATGACCGATAAGTAATCAGGTCATGCACAACGGGTCTTTAAATAATTCAGCTGCATCCGGTACTACTGATAGTCGACCCCAATGAGAAGAAGGCTAGGTAGATGATGATCTATGTAGTAAGAGATAAGAGCAAAAATACGGATGAAGATGGTTACAAACCATGACATTAGATTCGCTAGAAAAAAAAAAACCGGTCAAGTGCGAGTTGGACTCGCGCACCGAGGGTTCCGTACAAACCTGTGGGTATATAACTTTTTTTTATATGACGAAACTAAAAATTTACGGTTTTCGTAATTTTTCCTATATCTGTACTATAAGACGTGACTTCGTACAAAATTTCAAGATTCTAAGTTCACGGGAAGTACCCTGTAGGTTTTGATTCCCGTGCGAGTTTCGAAAATTTGCGGAAATTTGCGGCCTAAGTGGCTGTATCTTTTGATTGCGTTGACTTAGAAGGTTGATTTTTCTACAGCTTCCAGGGACAGTAGAACTAAGTATCATATAGAAATTTCAGTTTGATACCTCCACGCGTTCCTGAGAAAAACGGTCTTGACAGACGGACGGACGGACGGACAACAAAGTGATCTTATAAGGGTTCCGTTTTTTCCTTTTGAGGTACGGAACCCTAAAAACACAATAATAATGGCGTGCCTGTAAATACAGGTAGGTAGTTGTTACATGATAATACTCATAATTACAGCGCATTAGAACACGTTGATGAAGCTATATACCTGACACATAACAACGGCATTGTCCTGCTCGACCTTCTAGCGGGACGAGTTTTTGTAAGCACATCGCTGTACTGTGGTTATATTTTGTCGTACTAGTGTGAGGACATTTACAAATTATGTCGGACTCAAGGTTTAAATCAATATGACATTATGTTATGTCACATGATAAAAGAGATATGAAAATAGTAGAAAAAACGGTAACCGCCCTTACAGTACACCCCTTAGGCACTTGAAAAGTATGCTATGAAAAGCAATTATAAAGGGTAGAGTTTCATAAGGCATAACTGCTCAAGGGCAGCCAGCGATTCCACTATATCAAAGGCAATGAATGAAATACAAAATAGAAGAAGTAAATGATATACTCTGCTTTGGAAAGTAGATTGGAAAAAAGGGATGCTTGTATTTAACACTCAGGCCATGCTCTCAATATCTAACAGAAGTTTTGGCATAATAAGATATTACTAAACACGACAAAATGAATATTTATCGTTTCGAACATGATCAAACTTTATCACATAAGTAATAAATAATCTTATAATAAACCCATTTCTATTTCCTGTTTCTTTAAGAGACACCGCTTGCTGTCATAAAACTAAATGCAATTACAGCTTGCGACAAATTAATTGACATCGTCATTTTTCGCGGTCTTGCAATATGTATAATTATGCTATTAATGCAATTAAACACTGGATTTGTCAATAATTCTAATGTGTTTCAAATGATAAATAAAAATATTAATTAATTACTAGTGACCCCGCCCTGCATCGCGCGGTGCAATGGCCAGATGTCAAAATGACCGTATTTTTCTGTGCTATAGTTTTTTTTTGCATAAGTATTCTACAAAAACGTATCAAATTCTATTACGTTTAAAAATCGCGGTAAGCGGTCACAAGAGAAGCGACTTTGTTTCACACTTATCTGGCTAGTCTTTTCTCAACTATTTTGGGTTCGGCTTCCAGTCCTGTATTTTAGATGGAACAAATGTGTATCTTACCTCCACAACACAGTTACTGGGTAATACGATAACCCTTGATAAGACTGGTTGCCAGAATTTCGAGGCACTGACTCCATATAACGACTACCAAAATTCTACAAATGACAGCCAGAAGAGACACATTACCAAATGTCATACTATGCATAGTTATGTAAATATACATAGTATTCCAACCTATATTGTCATATTGTTTAATTTGGAATTTTCTGACTATTATTGATCACAGGATACAAAAAGTTATTGGTAGACCAAATGGTGAACGGTATTTTAATATCAATCGATCACGATTCGCAATAATTGTAACATACGAATTACAATAAATATTTATATAATGATTGATCTGTTGGCAAAACTAACTACTACTGACTTGAAATTAAGAATAATGTGTTTTGCTACCTGTAATGATAATAGTTATTTGTATGTATCATTATATTGAAAGAGCTTCCGTAAAACTACGACTACGACTAAATAAAGTTTTGGTCTAAGACTTGAATAACACTTCACTTCGGAGTATCTGGTTGTTATCTACGTACCGAAATGAGGAAATGAGGTCAAAACTTAAAAAAGCCTCTATATTCCAAAGTAAAAAGATTTGAGAATCAAAAATACAAGTTTCTTTTCTTTTCTTTCTTTCTTTTTTTTAAAAAAACGTTGCCCCACACTAGGAATTTCTCCTGTATCGTGGGTGCGTTTACAAACATTTAAAGTCACATACACAAACAACCAGTTTGCCAGACCCGGAGACATATTCCAAGATCTCCGAGATCAGATGATCTTGAGATCGCTACTGAAGCACTGGCCACCACCAACGAGGCAGCCAAAATGGATTCCTTAGTAGGCAATAAATTACCAGGTACTAGTTCAGTTGGTACTTACTTAAATCTTGAAAAACACACATATTGTAACAGGCAATACGTATTTAAAATATGCTACTTTAATAACCTTTAGTGAAGGGTTATTAAATCTGGTGTCCACTTCGTGATCGGCTTCTTTGTTAACATTTTTTTCCTTTTATCAATCACATATACAATACATTAATATTAATAATTCCACGTCAATCTACTTTATCAATACAATGTTGCATGTATAAGACTCTGTTAATAACATCTACATAAATACTTATAATTTGAAACACTTCCGTCACTAAAATTTATGATTGACATATAAAACTAGTGAACGTATGAAATTCCTTTCTTACCCCAATTTATTTGGAGGCATGGCACTTATTATATTTATTTTTTCTTATTCAATAAAATTTATAACTTTCAAAATGTTTCCCATTACTCTTAGTTATTCATAGGCCCATGAAAATAAATTTCCCCTCGTTCACACTCTTTACCCCCCATTTGGGTAACACCAAAAGAAGTAATCCCTTTAACATTCTTATTTACACACGTTACTAGTAACCCCTAGGTTTTATCGTTACTCCACCCCTGAGTGGGTCATTACTAGTTGTCGCAGGCAACAAAGTAACTAATATAAAACTGGGTAAGCCTCCATTAAAATTACTTATAATAGCAACTTGAGGACACATAAAATAAATTGTTCTTGATTAATAACTAAGCTCTCGTCAAAGTGTAGCATTTTCTCGGACCGTGACATTAAAGCTAGGTACATTAACTTTATTTTAAATTATCCTACTCCATTCATTTACATTTTGGGCGTGGCAATGTCGATAATTACTAAATTTGGTATTAATATTAGCTATGTTGTGTAAGACTTAACTTGATGTGAGGACTTATTTACACACCGAGTCAAGTAGAGTTTACTTTATCAGTTAAAGTTTTGTGTTTCAAGGTAGATTTGTCACTCTAGTTAAGTACATAGTGATAATGTATGACAGTGTCGATTGTTGATGTTATAATTAGTAAATGAGTAGGTACTCATACAAAACAGTCTCTTAAATTTCGAGTTAATTCGTTGTGTGTGTGTTTTCACATTTTACTTAATGCTAAATACTAAAAACTTGTAAACCAGTCCTAACACAGCTGTTCTAAGAAGATTGTTCAAGTGAGTCCAAGGCTCTATCGATAAATTCTGTCATAGAATTGAAGCTCACTCTATGTTACGACCTCCTCCAATTCGTACCGCATTTTATATTTGGCACGTGACGACCATAAAATGAATGAAATGACTTTAAAATAAAATATCAATTTTAGGTTGAAAACCGATTGTTTAAAGGTGGATTTATAAATTTACAGGTACAAGCTAGAGCTTTACAAATAATTCATGAAATAAGGTGAACAATGGAAAGAAAGAACTTGTAATAATAAAAATGTTTTAATGAAGAATTAAAACACAAATAATGTTCACATTAAGTAAATCAACGTGTTTTCTGTTCCGATATAGATTTCGCAGTTAATAATTACCCAGTCCTCAATGGTATGGCCTCAGGCCTCATGTTTGTCCAATTTCTCATGATTTAAGCTTAAATATACTTTAACCCAAAGAATGCTATTAAAACGTCACGAATTGAACTGACACAAACAATTCAGAGGCGTAAATATGAGGAATGGCATTAGTACTAACAAAATGTTCTCTAAATTGGAATGCCACAAAATAAGCACTGCCTGTACATTACTTTGATATGTAATATTCAATAACTTTGAATTGCCAGACGTCTTGCCTCATCGACGAAATATATCGAAGTTGGTAAAATATGTACCCATTTCTTGCTAGTTATGTGTTACGCAATTCAAGATGGCAACGCATTGGATTGATTTTCAATTTATTTCTCGACGATGTTTTTACTGCGTTCGTGTCGTGAGCAGATGTAGGGACGTGCTGGCTCAGATTGCTTCCTCACGAATCGGTGCGGTGTTGCTTGTATGAAACACGTTTACACCTAAGACGGCGAGAGATGAGGCTCGATCGTGGATGAACTCTATAGCTTGTTACGACATTGTACATGGTTTTAAATTACTTCGAATTTGCAGCTCTGACTGCAGCTGCAAATCTGGGCAACAAAATTGAAAGCTTTATGTTTCGCAGAACAAACACAGTCTTTCTCTATTGTAATAGTTTAATTTTTCTGTAGTAGTCGAAGTCTTGGTTACCGAAGGCTTTTTCTAGACACATCCACTGCTACTCTACAAATAGCTGTTATTTTTAGGTATTACTTTGAACCTTGGCTCACGTATGTAGTACGGAATTACAATAGAATTAGATGACTAGTTTTGTTACTGTACCTAGGCTTCATGGGATCGGCATTACTGCTGGCAAAACTATAAACATGGCCAACTTAAAAACAAAAAAAATCTTTGATTAAGTTATTCAAATCATAAGGTAATCGTAAGGTGTGTTAACATCGGACGCGGAAAAAGTAACACAGAATCGCTATTTTAATTAAAGATTAGTCTGTTACAAAATGGTGATTGCAGAATAACTCTGAGGGTGGTAAGAAATGTGTCGCTTAATTAGTGTTGTTTATATAAGGACCTAAACTATGCACAGGAAGTAACGTTTTACTTCATGTTTGGATAAATATTGAGGAATACTGGGATTCTAAGGATTCCTGCTGAGTAGAGGGTGATTAATTAGGTGCGAATATGCGACTTATGGTGAATGAAGCATGCTGAACATTTTCTTTTTTTTCTAAACAGTTACCCACACTTTATTAATACATGCAAGTCTGTGGTACGTTAATGGTTTTTATGTATTAGGTAGTACTACAATTTTCATAACAAAAAAGTAAGCACGAACAGAGTTACGAACATTGTTGTTATGAAATTTTGGATGATGATGTTACCAGAATAGAAGTGTGCACTTATTTGTTTTTGATTGTCAAAGAGTTAATTAATTCACATTTTTTTTACGGATTGAATACCTAACGTCCGTATTTGATCTATCCGTCTTCTATTCGATTCATTACAAAAGTATCTTGCGGCTTCTATTGCTCAAAACCTGTGCCAAATCGATTGCCTTTTGACTAGAACAAAAGGCTTCGTATCTACAAACTATAATAATATACTGTTGGTAATAAATTACCTACTTAAACCTCTCCTATTGTTAAGATAAACCGTTTTAGTATTCTGTACGGAAGCTGAATTAATTGCGTGTTTTCAATAGTAGCGCGGTATACTATAATTATTGTACTTGATTCCATAAGAACAATGCTAGTATGGATTACTTGATCATTGTTTTAAATATGTTTCACTTGTTTAAAGGGGTTACCATAGTGATTAGGAATCATGAGAACAGAATTGATTGTGCCTACTGTTTTCTGCTATTTATAATTCGACCACATGAATGGCCTCTAACGTTCCCAGAAACAGGCCCTATGACAAAGAATTACTAATTTTTTTACTACCTTATCTATACTGATATTATAAAGCTAAAGAGTTTGTTTGGTTGAACGCGCTAATCTCGGGAACTACTGGTTCGAATTGAAAAATTATTTTAGTGTTGGATAGCCCATTTATCGAGAAAGGCTATAAGCATCACGCTACGACCAATAGGAGCGGAGCATTAATCAAAAATGTTACGCAGACGAAGTTGCGCCGGTCAGTCAGTTATGAAATATAGCTACATATTTATAAATGTGTTACCCATCTAAACTAATGGTATGTCCCCTTCATTTAACCGTCATAGAAGTAGGTTACTACAACGTTGTGAAGAAATTGTTAATTTTATGAGATTAAGGGAAGAAATAACCTATTAGGCATATTATAATTATTGTAAAATCTATACAGATAGATATCATGCTATACTCGTATGAAATCCTGACCTGTGATGCAAAAATTATGTTATAAGGACTGACCAAAACTGAATAAACAAAAAAGTATTAATGTTTTAAGTGGTGTCAAAACGTGAGGTTTGTTTTGACGTTTGTTAGAAGTACTGTACAAGTGTAAAACTATATGAGCAAAACAGTGTCTTCGGCGCGATGTGATATGAGTAGTGCATGCAAAACCAGACCCGGCCCTAGAGATGAGACAGCCGTCGCGGGTGAAATTGAGCAGTAGATTACGATGATGATAAAAATAGGTCCAAGAGATACCTACCTCGCCGATCATGCGCGACGCCAATATTATAATAATTAAAACCAAACAAATACTCATAATTAAATCGTGTGTTGTTAATGGCCATCATAGAATCAAGAGTATTTGTGTAATAAGTCACGATTTCGCTCGCAAGTTTCGACACGGTGCGGGCGCATCCGAACTGCTGGCGAATGAAGCCCTAGCTGATGGCGAAACGCTACCTTGGATGCATCGGTTGCGAAAGTAACACTATGACCCTTTTGCAGAACTAGCGATAATTTCATTAACTATTCAATGCACAATTTGTATGGCTGTATAAGGAGGTGACACCTAAGATGATAAGCAATAGAGAAGTATAGAAGAAAAAAATGGGATAAAGGCTACTACTACTTACTACTACTAGGCTATAAAAACTTTAAAAAGCATGACCAACATAAACCATTTTAAATTGTAACTTAAAAAATTCTTGATTGAAAAGGCTTACTACTCTATCAATGAGTTTTTAGAAGATAGAAGCATAAAATAAAAGATGTCCGATCCACTTGTTATTCTATTTTGTTCATGACCTTATTTGTTTGTAACAGTTTTATTTTTTATTTTTACGCCAAATTTGTACGCCTTGCAAGGCAAAACATAGTGATACGACTCAAACTTTATACCAAGTACCATATTACCTATGTTCAACAAATAAATACTTTGACTTTGACTTTGACTTTAGTAGAATGATGATGATGAAGAAAATCGATGCACAATTGAGGCCGCTGTATAGATGCATAATTTATTTGTTTTTAAATCAAATAAGTCTTCATTTGGCACGAGTTAGACGACAATTGGTCACAGGTAGGCCGCACTCGTCAAGGTTAAATGTAGAAGTGTCTGTCCTCATCTAACTCATATTGAAATAACATTGTGAAAATTACGGTTTATTAATTTTATCTAGCATACCAAATGGTTAACAATGATTGGCCTGAGCTACCGATAACTGGTTTAATTACGTATGCTCAAAAAAAACTTGGCATGGCTCCATAGTTTCTGCATCTGGCGAATTGGCGGCGTGTTTTTTTCCTAGAAGCCATTTGTTATTCTATCTATTATCAATTCACCACGTGTCACGTAACTCGTGCTAGTCTTCGCCCACTGTCCCAGTTATGTCAGTCCAGCATTCACCTGGAAATGCTAGTAAAACACTAACCGTAATGAAACAATTACTTCCTGGACTTACTTGTGCATTTTCTTTCCTTTCTACCTTCGCGCATGTTATTCAAGTTATTAGAGTAGGCTACTGTAATATTTGTTTGGATAAGCTGGTTAGGTTTGATTAAGTTAATTAAGGCTTAGGTAAAACATTAATGTTCGTTATTCAATCCTATGGTGAAATTCGATTCTATTCACATATAATTTGGCTGTCATAAAAAGTTGGTTTGTGTTTTAACGATTATTCTTTCTGAGCCCGTAACACTAGGCCCGTTCGTGTACGACGCTACATCTCAAAAGTAGTCAGATACAAATTCAAATGACCAATGAGTATCTATCCAAAATGAAGCTTAATGAAGCCGAAATGCACGTGTTCTTCCGGTCCTTGTGTTTTTTTTGTACTGGTCCTTTACGTGGGAAGCTTCTAGTTACGGAGATACTTCCAACTTTATCACACTTTTTTTTTTAAATACTAGATTCAAATTGCTTCTTACTTGAATTAAAGCGGTGTGTTCTTTGTCTTTGTGCTCGCACCATTAAATTATTATTATAAGTCTATACGCGAGGATTTGTAATTGGCTTTCTGGTGACTATGGTTTCCTTTTTTGTTCGTTTTATTATCTGTAAGTCCTCCATGATTGTATTAAATAAATAACAGTTTTAACTTTACTTTAAATACTTCCATGACCCCTATACTATTCAATGCATCCATTAGCACAGTGTTTTGATTACCTTACGTTTAGCGCTACCGTAAACCGTAAATTTCCTCGCCAAAAAAAAAATCGTTTCCCAAGAGGAATTTTTGAGCAGAGTTACTTATTATTATTATAAGCCTGTGTTGTCCCACTGCAGGGCAAAGGCCTCCCTTCCCTTCTTCCACTTTTCGCGATTTAGTGCGATTGTAGGCCCATCCTTTGAGAAGGAGTCCAACTCACCCCGCCATCTTCTTCTGGGCCTGCCGCGTTGTCGTTTCCTGCTGTTTGGTGTCCATTGAGTGGTTACTGTTGCCCATTGCTCCTCCGACATGCGGCAGATGTGACCAGCCCAGTTCCATTTCAACTTAGCAGCTGGTAACATGGTCGCTTACAAAGCGTCAAAAGTCCGCACTTGGAGTCTGCCAACGAGCTATGGAGCGAAGTATACTGGGTGTCAAACTTACAGACCGCATTCGAAACTCCATACTTCGCTCCAAAACCCAAATAGCTGATGCTGGCCTTACAGTGTCACTTAGTTTGATTTAAAGAAAGCTTGGATGACGGCTTCTTGAATCCGTTTACACCTTGTATGTTACCTGTACCTTGTTGTTTGATGCAGTTGTCGATTGAGGTCTAATAAGTCCATCACCATACTCATAACTGAGGTAACAGGAAGCCGTGTTAAGTACAGACGTAGAATAAAGCATACCGTATGGAGCCGCTCGAATAGATCCCATGCACGTGTGATGTCAATTCTGTGACCTTTAAATAAGCAAAACAGTTGAAATAGGTAGCTAGTGTACAAATAAATAAAAAAGTAAAATAATATTATAAAACTATCTGTTCCAAGTCACGACTCCCTCAATAAAAAAATAATTACGGTATCAAATCCAATTAGTTTTGTGCATGTTAACGCAAAGCACTTGATGAGAAAAAAAAACACAGTTTTGACATTTAAAACTTTTAAACAGAATAAAAAGAGGTGTCTCTTTTTATTCTATTTTCATTATAACATGCCTCTTCGTATATCATAATTGTTTTTATGTCTTCCTATTTGCCCTTTATGGTTTTCTTTTTATTTTGTATGGCATTGACGTCACCATAATTATTTACACGTATCTATATTTTATAAGTACAACAGTACAAATTATTAGTTGAGGGGCCCGTTGCTAAATATTAACACTCGCAAGCGAAGTTCCAGCAACGCTTGCTGCAGTCGAAAGTTGCAATTTACATGGATCTCCATATAGACTACAAATGTAGACCGAATAATCATCATTGTTAGGAAAAGGCTAGACTTTAAGCTCTTAAATACTCTCTTTGTTTTGTTTTTCTTGTCTCGAATTAAAAGAGAATACCTTGTTTTATGGGAAAATATTACACAGTCTAGTCGCTACTAGAAGTTGAGTGGTTCACTGACGATTGCATTCCGCTGGAGGAGGACGCAAACTGTCATATTATCCTGTTTTAGCCCTTGATGGCGGTCATCATCTGATGATGACGATGATTCCATTAATGATATGACATCATAAATATGATAAAATCATATGATATTATCATATAATTTTGATGGCGGTCATAAAATCTAAAATCAATGCGAGGGCCCCGACATTTTTAGTGTCCGCATTTTTGGGGTTCCGTAGTAAAACCAGAAATTTAAATTTATTACTGAAACATAATTGTTTTGTTAATTTGTATCACTTAAACGTAATATCGAACAACTCAAGGAATTGAAGGATTCTTGATTAGCCATATGCTTGGTCTACCTCTATAATTTCGCATAAAATCCATAGAAAGGTAAATGCAACTTACTTTACTATTACCAACATGCCGTAATAAGGTAATATGGCCTCCAATTGTTGCGCATGCGAACAGGTTGAATAGATAAACAATTATGAACAGCTAACAAGATCTCAAGAGGTATTTTCGTAACGAAGGAAATCCCCACCAAACTCAAATATGAGAGAAGGCAATGAACATTAAAGAAGCCTTTTTTTTTTTTTTTTGGATGGGAAATCATTTGAAGAAGCCTAAGATTGTCTTTTAAAATAATAAGCTTTCAGCTGTTATACAAATATTTAAAAGTGTAACCATTTTAGTGGTCACCTTATAAAAGCTCAACCTACTCTTTGACATAATATTTATGTCAACGCTATCATCTGCAAACCCCGTTCAGCAAGAAGTGGGCTGAGGGCGATCTGGTATAAATGAATAACCAACTACGTGTGATAAAAACGACACCAACGTTTTATTCAATCACCTCTCTGGTATGCCAACCCTGTCGTAACACAAAAATTGTACCTGCCTACTCAGAAGCAGTTTCGCAATATCGATGCAAATTAATATCTATACTTAGTCCAAAAGTACGTTTATTAACGTTGCGCACAATACCAACTACCAATCTGTAGTCGCACCAACTTACTTGATTCTAATAATCAACAATTTATCGAACCAAGACATCTGGAATTTGACGTTCTACTCGATTGAATAATGATAGACAAAGAACGTTCGGTGGTCCTCGAAATAGGTTCATAATAGATAGATAAATGTGCCTTGTGCCTCGTCGAGGCGTGATCGAGACTTGTTCAAGTTAAGTATGTAGTACAGCTTCAGAATTTGATGTTAGGAAATAAATCCGCAAAGCAACACTAAACTTGGGGCATACGAATCTTGTGGTGTTGTAAGAAAAAAGACTAGATAGACATGGGAGAAAAATTTAAACAATAAAAGATGGCTTAGACTGATTTTGCCAGTGAGTTAAAAGCCAACTTTAAGAGATCATGTGGCAGTTCGGCCTAAGCCTTAAAGCCGAGAAAACAAACAAAAAAATAATAATTTGTGTGAGTTTTTTGTATTTTATTTGATTGTGTAGGTGGTCTGCTTATTGCCATCTAAGTTTGATACCAGAATCATCACATAGATGAAGCTGTTTAAATGCATGATTTGTCTAACGGTCGTTTGCAGTAATACCTACTTGGTAACACGCCCAGCGTAGAACCGAGCTTTGAAAATCTACAGTACGCTTTTATTTAGGCATTTATTTAAGTGTTGGCTAGTATTACTGAAAAGTTCATAAACTTTTTTACTACTGACTGTGGACAAAAAAAACACTAGAATGACACAATCAATTCGTATTCGATCCATATTCAAGATAACACGTGTCCCGCTTAATAAAGACGTTTGTAATCAGTCTATCGCACGTTTTTTGACCAAAATGTATCTTTATTCCTTATAAGAGCCGCTATAATATTTGTTCTGGGCTTTGCCTTGCATTGTCGAGTTATAAGGTGTGAAGAAACGAGGTTTTGCAATTCGACCTTTAAATAAATGGGGCCATTTCAGTGGCTCATTCGTTTCAGATTTCAGATAAGCATGTTTTTATCAGTTGGACTTTTAAGGCTATAAAACTACTGTTTACAGTAAGTGCTTTATGTTGTATGATAGTAATTGTTGAGTTATCTATGTTTTATCTATTTTTATGTACTTAGTTTTAGTATTCAACAACTTACGTGAGATGATTACTGAAACAAATACTATAAAATTAGGTACCTGTTGTTTTAATTTTCATTGCTTGAGATGAAGATCTTTATTAAATACAAAATCACTCTATTAAAATCTTAAATTAAGTGGCGCACTTTATCATAATATAGTGATTCACCTTGAAAGGGCATAATAAATAATGATAATTATTACTTTTATACCTTCATACCTACTGCCCAGTTCAGGCATTCAGATGTTCAGTTCCCTGTGAAGTGTAGTATACAACTGGGTTAAAGTCAGCCAAATCAACAAATCATTTATGGACTACATCTCCATCCATATTGATTGACATTGTTACCTACCTGCAGGTGGGCGGATCATTGCCAGTGCCAAGTGACAAGTAAGCTGGCGAGCATTAAATGGGAGGCTCGAATTGGTCTGTTATTACAAGCTGTCAAATTATCATACAATGAGCCGCCGTTCTGGGGAATTGAATGAGGTACATGGTTTAGGCGGAGAGATATACTTTTTCTGTTTTGTCTACACGAGGTATTATTTTCTTGGTAACTCGTGTCATTTAGCAAGGTTAATACATGTCCAAAGGGTTCTACCTACTATTAGAGCCTAAATCGAGACGAACTCATATTAGCTACGCAAGCTATAAAGCACACGTAACAGTTTGACGGGATTACCATTTTTATATTCAGTTACCAAAAATTTGACTACATTAAACTACTTAAACATACATAATTAGTATAAAGTGACTTCAAAATTGTTATTGTTTCTACGAGGAAGATTGGCGATGGTTATCCACAATTGTGTCACCTATTCACAAAGCCTAATGCTAGATAAACGTATTATCATTTAGCACATTGCAGAGTATTTTTACTTCCTTTTTGTTTTTAATTTATATTTTATGGATGTCAACGAGTCAGTAATTGTTAATTAATGAGATTGGTATTATACCACTTTAATTAACTATAAATTAATCCTTTATTAATTTATAGTTAATTAAAGCGGTATAATAGGGTATGAAAATATTTAGTATTTTCTGCTTAGGAATTTTATTATTCGTATCTACATCACCATAAACGTATGTAGTGGACTCTTTAATGTTGTCCTTTTTATGGCAACGACAAGGTTTCTGTTAACTGAACAAGTACGAAAGTGTAGAGTTTATTACAAAACGTGATTTTCGGCGTTTCCAAGTTTTATATCAATTTAGATGTTATAAAATATCAGACCACCTACTCCTAGCCTACATTGTTAACTCGAAGGTTGTAACGACATCTCGTGATCCGACGCACGTAACAATTCGATTAAAAAGTTCTGTGTCTTCGATAAATAATATTGAAAGCTATCTTGATGGCATTTGGCCATGGCTTTTCTGTGTTTGGAGTCGTTACGACATGGCCGAAGATCAGATGTATGAGTTATGATGTGTTAATGCCATTTAAAGATCCGGAGATCCGTTATATTTTCGAATAAATCTTGTTCTGAAACCGTGATTCACAAGTGATTTTTACAAGCCTTAATTAATTTGTCTTTTATAATAATTATGATCCAGCAGCTTTGTTGATTGATGCTGTTGTATGGCAACAAAAATATATCTGCACTGAATCAAAACTATGCAAGTTTTTGGTTGTGACGTTTATTTTCCACATCCTAACAGCCCGTCCACACGACGACTATCCGTGTTTTTTGACGTATCGTCTTTTTTCACGATCCGCCTTTTTTTTTTTGACGGCGGCAATTATTTTTAAATGCCCGTGTTAACAAGAATCGTGAAAAATGACGGACAAGTCTCAAATTACGTAACGTCTTTTAAAAATCAAGTACGTCAAAAAACATGGATCGTGATTTTTTTGTGACGGATTCGCCGATGCGTTCGCTCCCGAAAAATGACGGAACTAATGTGAACACCAATTCGTTTTTTTTTGCCCGATCGTGATGAAACACGATTCCGTATGCAGTTTGAACGTCAATGACGGAAGCCGCGTGAACGGGCTGTTAGAATGTGATTTTTTTCGCTGTCTTTACAAATCCTTTGCAACTAAAGGATTTTCGTTTTCTTAGTTTCTTGCTTGTTGCCAGTTCTTCATATTGTATTGTCTATAAGTGCAACTAATCGTTTACCATAAGTTTCGAAACAGGATGACACAATGAAGAAATATGCCAGTGTGTGACCGAATGTTCGTAGGCGTCTTCCGGCTATAGGTAATCCTATTCCAGCAGGCGGATGTGACATCACATTACCAGTAATTGTTCTAAGTGATAAAAATCCAAGGTAATCCATACTTGATTAATTACGATGTTCATGTTCTGTGGTGAAATGTCAAGCACTCTTTGTTTTATTGCGTTTATTGTATGGCCAGTTCGCGTGGATACGTCTATGAAAAGATAGTCTCTTTAAACTTGTGAGTGATGTCAAAAGGGGTTTAGAAATAATGTAAACAGGCTGAGCAATATTGTCTCCAGGTAATTAAAAATAATCAAAAGTTTTATTTTCTAGTTTTACCAACGTGTTTACCAACAATCTACATCATTATAATTCGGGTGATAATAGCCATATTTTGAACCAAAAAGCTTATTATTGTAGTCCACTTGGTTACTCATATTTCTCTTTCTGCTGATATGATAATGGTCATGAAGATTTGTGCAGATTGATTGGGTAAGTTTTTTTTCTTCCAGTTTTTTGAATTCTACAAGTTGTGATTTTTTATTGTCATTTATCAATATGTCAATGTTTCGTTACTGGTTTTTATACATTTTGACTTGTAATGAATATTGATTTTAAATACACCGTGAATAATTCATGAATTTCGAAGTAATTGCTTTATTTACGGAAGTTTCTGATTGTTCTAATGTTGACGTAAATACTGAGTTTTTGTGGTCATCTTGATTATTTGTTTAAAATACACAAAAGTTAACAAACAATAATATAAACAAATGATTAGTATTGTTTTGTTGTGATGTAGTCAAAGGTAGATTAAATGCGACTTTGTTCTACTGATTACCTACCTATATTTACCAGCTTTAAGATAGAATTCAGAATTTCATTTAACATTTCATTCGTTTCATCCTGTCTTTACTAATATTTTACAGCATTTTACTTCAGTAGAGTTTATACAAAGTTATCTTCAATTAATTAGTTTTAAATTAAACAGCAATTACAAAAATACTACTTATACGAGTAATAAAAGTAAATTATGCAAATACATGCTTCTTATATTTTAACTAAGTCAATTAGCATCTCACCTGCGGCGGTTAATTGAGTCAGCATAAATAATTATAATAAACCACTTTTAGAATCTACATTATTATCAGATAATTATAATATTACAACATTCGTCCAAGCCAGTCCAAGCCTATTATCGATAATTGAATTATCAAGTACGGCCTCTTTCCTGTAATAAATCAGTACCGTCGACCGCAGGTCAACTATTAAACAAACGATTACATGTGGATATAAATGATAATGTAATGCTGGAAGATTTTTTCTTTCCGCTTAAAACAGGTATTATATATACAGATTGGAAGTGGAAAGTGGGAAATTGGGGCTTGCAATAAATAGGCAGAAAACTAAGCTTATTGTGATAGA